>HG992179.1:12500-1212500 GCA_905220545.2 Melitaea athalia | reverse complement strand
CCCCCCCTTAACCCCTCCATCCTCCCCTCTCCACTCCAAGGCACTCCTCGGCTGAGAGCCACTCGACGCAACACGAGTACCCTCCAGGCATAAAGGTATCTTTTTGACAGTTCTGAAGTATACGCAAAGTAAAAGGTGGCTGGATTACTTACAAGGTGCGTTAATATACCTCGAGTGCGGAGCTCTTGGCTAGGATGCGTAATGCGATTTTTAATTCTTCAATGATTCATTTGTTAATGTTCAATATTGTGAGTGCACCGAGTACTATCGATGATATGATACGTTTGTCGTTAAATAATACTCAGAACTAATCGTCTATTTGTTTTAAGGAATTTATCAATCGACTAATATTCAATGAATGTTGTTTAAACAAAGTTTTTTGTATATTTGTTACTGTTATCAATTTTTAAATATTTAAAATCTGAAATAGGTTACTATAAACAGAGGATAAATATGTAAATTTTTAAGTTTAAAAAATAACACTGTAGATTTATTTAAGGTGGAAACTTTCATGGTTTATGTACTAGTACCAATTGATTTGTCTAATGTTGTATATTTATTACCTAAATAAAATTATATAATATATGCATAGACTCACAAAACGTCTACAACAGATGCATTATCAAATACTAAGTAAAACACATTACGACAATATACTTTACACAAAATATAAAACAGAACGATGAACGTACAGGGCCATTAAGTTATAATAAATTACACAGCCTCCGAGATCTTGGAAGTGATAGCGGGAGAACTTACACAGCGAATCGTTGCCAACTTTTTGAATACCCACATAAATTAAATAGTGTAGTAGTCGCCGACCATTAGCGCTCACTGAAAATATTTATACACTAAACGTTTTAATACAATGCAATAAATTATTCGATATCAATTAACAATAGATCAATTTTTGTCCTAAAAATATCAACATTTCGAATCAAGAAAGAGTTGTAAAAAAAAGTTATTAAGTTATAAATGTAACGCCGCTGCCGTGACGATCGCCAAATCGTTCATCGATCGATTAATTACGAAATCAATCAAGATAGACAAAAAAAAAGTAGATAAAAAAGTTCAGGGTCCAGGATCAGCAGAGGTCTCGAATACCACTCAGCCCAGCAAAGGGTAGTGAAGCCATCGTTAGGTACCCCAGACCACCGCTGATGATAATCGAGCGCCAAATTCGTGAACATATTTCACGTATCAACATTGTTTCGGCTGTTATCAAGCGGTATCAGATAATGTGCTGCAACGCACGATTGATAAAACTGATTGTAATTGTACGAATGATTACGTACCGCTTAGTCATGACGTAGTAATAATCAACTAAAAACCAATTAGTAAGTGACATGATTCGAATGCTCTTGACTTGACTTTTTCAGTATATTTCAAACTGACGAAAATAGGAACAGAAATGTTGCACTATTTTTTTATACAACTAGGTCGGCAAACAAGCGTACGGCTCAACTGATGGTAAGCGATTACCTTAGCTTATAGACGCTTGCAACACCAAAAGCATCTCAAGTGCTTTGCTGACCCTACACCAAATCCCTGGTCACCTTACTCACAACAGGAACACAACACTGCTGGAAAGAAGTATTATTTAGCTGTGATCTTCTGTAAGGTCGAAGTACTTCACCAGTCAGGCTGCTCCATATTTTACCTAAGTTAATTTCTGTGGTTCATATGAAGTGTTTCTTAATAATCAACTGAAGCAATTACATTAAAGCAATACTAGACATACTAGACTACGTTGTTACTCTACTTCTAATACCTCTATTTTGTATATAATATCTAGTGCAAGGACTTTAAACATTACTTGAAACGCTTAAGGGGTGGTAGCTTGTTTTGTATCAGTGTCTGCATATCGTCTATAAATAAATAAAAAATAAATAAAAATAAAAATGTTTATTAGTCGGACGACAAAAAATCGAAGAAAGAGAGAAGAAGTGTTGGTGCTTAATAACTAAAAGTGACCTCGTAACGTCACACATATAATATGTGTATATTATTACAAATTTTCCATTCCCTTTCCTATCCCCATTTTACTACTTTGGTTGCTACTTGTCAAACGTTTGATCTTGAAAAATTTAAAGCCTTGATAAAGCCTTACTGAAAAAGAATCATCACGATCGATTTTCAACTTTGACACAAAATTTTAGCCACAATTCTCCACCCTCTACTCTTCAAAGTCGAATGAAAAATAAAGAAAAAAAATCTCGGCAATATAAATCCAATCTTGCTGACCCACAATTCTTATGTTTTATAATACTCAGTTTTATTCTGAGATTGTATAAACAAAGCAACAAATGGAATAAGGAAAACTCAAGATGGCACTTGATTGTACGTTAAAAAAATATATACTAACAAAATTTGGTTTTGATAATAAAGGAAATGATATTTTGATGCGAATTCGATGAAAATTCGAAACTGCTCGCCAGCTCTTATTAAAGTGTAAGCTGTTGATGTTTCAGATTGAAACTTCTATCCACTTTTGATGAAAATTCTAAAGTTAACTTCGCGCTGTTGTTTTCATTGTTTATAATCGATGTATGTAGAATAACGCCGCGTTGGCGCAGCGGTCACGGCACTGGTTTGTGTATGGTTGTTGCGGTTCGATCCCCGCACACGACAGCATTTGTATTGGCCATACAGATGTTTGCCGTGGTCTGGGTGTTTGTGCAGTCCTTGTTGGTCTCCCCACCGTGACTCGGAGAGCACGTTAAGCCGTCGGTCCCGGTTGTTATCATGTACATCTGAATGCGATCGTTACTCATAGTAGGAATATATCCGCCAACCCGCATTGGAGCAGCGTGATGGATTAAGCTCCGATCCTTCTCCTATATGGGGAAAGAGGCTTATGCCCAACAGTGGGATATTACAGGCTGAAGCGTAAAAGCGTATGTAGAATAATATCGCAATAAACACTGTTTATAGATAAAATAATAGTAATTGTTATGCAATTTCATACTTATAACGAGACTGCATTATAGACAGTCATGTCAGCGACCGGGTCCTACTCGAGAAAATTTATATTAAGTGATTGTTTCCAATGTAAAATATTTAATTTTTTCTTGGCAAACGCAGTGTGGGACGTCCTCCGGCCCGTTGGACCGACGATCTTTGTAAGATTGCCGGCGTCGGCTGGATGAGGATTGCGGAAAACCGGGATGTCTGGCGCGAACTTGGGGAGGCATATGTCCAGCAGTGGACTGCGATAGGCTGATGTGATGATGTGATGATTGTTTCCAATTATCGAAAATTCTATATTGTTGACGACTGACCTCAGTTAAAAAATTCTAACATTAATATCAGAAATAGATAAAGTATGAAACAACACTCTAGAATGTGAAAACTGTCTTTGTGCCATGAAGCATTTATTTATATATTATATGCAAAATAATGCATCGTGACTTGTTCTCAATTAATTCGATAAGATTACCGCGTAAATATAGCGATAGTATCAAATGTCTTTTTTAGGGTTCCGTACCCAAAGGGTAAAAACGGGACCCTATTACTAAGACTTCGCTGTCTGGCCGTCCGTCCGTCCGCCTGTTTGTCACCAGGCTGTGTCTCAAGAACGGCGATAGCTAGACAGTTGAAATTTTCACAAATTATTTATTTCCGTTGCCGCTATAACAATAAATACTAAAAACAAAATAAATTAAATATTTAAGGGGGTTTACATTAAACAAACGGAATTTTGTGCCTATTTTTGCTCGATATCAATAAATTGTAACAGGTAGGCAGTTGAAATATTCACAAAATACTTAATTATAAATTTACTTTAGTAATTAATAATGAAATTAAAATAAAAAAATATTTAGGAGACTCATACAACAAAAGTGACTTTTTTGCCGCTTTTTGTCCGATATTAAAATCAATGTACCTACTGTTGTTTACCTAGACAATGGTACGAAAACTTTCGTGCGAGAGATCGACTCGCACTTGGCCGATTTTTTAAATACATAGCTGCTTGGTTGACTACATGCGAGTTGTACTGAGATTTTTTGTTAATTATTACGAAGTAAACCGTATTTAAGACAGGTGAAATGTATTAGCATACTTTTGTATCGCGATAGATTTTTTATCTTAAGTTTTTAGCGTGTGGTTTGCTTATTAACTGACCAAATGTGATTAATAATTACTTTTACATGTTCTAATTATTATTTTTTTGCTTTCGTCTGTCACTTGATAATAACAAGAAAAAAAGTCCATTCTAATGGATCTAATTTCTTTTTTTTTTACGTTTATAATGATCATTAAGCTTTTTTATATTTATTTATCTTTAGTTCTTTAAATTGTCATTTTTGTTGTTTTTATATTTTTTGTTGTTGAATATTTCAAAAGTCGTTGTTTCTATAACTGCAACATGTCATGAAACAACTGTTCACTATTGAATAATTGTTGGTTTTATTATTCATGTATATATGTATTCTGTATATATGTATTCTGTATATATGTATTCTGTATATATGTATTCTGTTCGCATTTAAATAAATAAAAGCTTCGCTAAAATTTCTTATTTACCTACATACTACTAAGCTTTCAAGTGTCTACGACAACAACCAAGACTGACAGCTTAACGTGCTTTTCAAGCCACGGTTGGAAGACACACAAGGACAGAAATCCATCCCTAGCGGGAATCGAACCCGCAAATCGTCGTCGTTTTGGCGCCTACACGCACCACTACACCAGCACGGTTTCTAAATATTACAAAGATAGAGAATAAACTACTGCCATTTCAATATTTTTGAAGATACACTTCTTTTAGCGCGTTAGGGAAAAATTATGAGAGTAAATTTTTACGATGCGCGCGCACACCTTCCCAAAGAAACCGACACCCTGAAGTAGCTAGTCAACGAAGAAGAAGATAGCAACGTGAAGTTAACTAGCCAATGAAGTATAACTTCTTACGAGCGTACATAAGTACACACACACTTTTTTATCGATCGCTTGTTTTTGTCAAATGATCTCTATTTGACATTTATAATAATTAATCTTTGATCCGCTTTTTTGTAGTAGTAATGCTATTTTTACTATGAGTAGGTACACAATTATTGGTGTATCGTGTACATATAGAGAGCGTACATTTAACTCATGATATTAGCGTATTCAAATGCAAAAACATTTATTTTTATAATACTACTAAGGATTCCGAGAATTGCATCAATTAGTCCATGTAATTAAAAATTATTATGAGGAGTATTTTTCAAATTGAAATCTAACCTATTGCGCCATCTTTTGTTGAGTTGACGAATTACTTCGCAATTTAACGAAAATTGTGACTTCAGCCTGTAATATCCCTCTGCTGGGCATAGGCCTCTTTCCCCATGATGGAGAAGGATCAGAGCTTAATCCACCACTCTGCTCCAATGCGGGTTGGCGGATATATTCCCTACTATGAGTAACGATCGGTATCAGATGTACACCTGATAGCAACCGGGACCCAGATCGCTATAAGGTGTACATGATAACAACCGTTGCCGACGGCTTAACGTGCTCTCCGAGGCACGGTGGGAAGACCCACAAGGACTGCACAAACACCCAGACCACGACAAACATATGTATGGCCAATACAAATGTTTGTCATGTGCCGGATCGAAACCGTAACCGCCAGCGCAACAGCCACAAACCAGTGCTGTGACCGTTGCGCCAACGCGGCGTCTTTTGACAACATGCAATATTAGAAACTTTCGAAGATTCCTTTATAGATAACATAAAATTATATATCTACCTTTTCACGATCACGATTCAGCCTGTAATATCCCACTGTTGGGCATAGGCCTCTTCCCCAAGTAGGGGAAGGATCGGAGCTTAATCCACCACGCTGCTCCAATGCGGGTTGGCGGATATATTCCCTACTATGAGTAACGATCGCTATCAGGTGTACATGATAACAACCGGGACCGACGGCTTAACGTGCTCTCCGAGGCACGGTGGGGAGACCCACAAGGACTGCACAAACACCCAGACCACGACAAACATCTGTATGGCCAATACAAATGTTTGTCATATGGGGGTTCGAAACCGCAACCGCCAGCGCAACAGCCACAAACCAGTGCTGTGACCGTTGCGCCAACGCGGCGTCTTCTCACAACATGCAATATTATAAACTTTCGAAGATTCCTTTATAGATAACATAATATTATATACCTTTTATTATATTATATTTAATCTAGAGACGAAATTATAGCGATAATTTAGTGGCATTATACATAGATAACCGTTAAAGGTGCGGGCAATTAGCGCGCGCGCTCGTCCACAACGGAATTCTGTTACGGTTAAATGTGTTGCTATAATATGGATACAATTTATTGTTGGAATATGTTTCATAAACATTTTAATTCTTGTCTACGGTGTAATCCATGCCAAAATATTTCTAGCACGTATTTTTTTGGTTTTGACCCAACTTCAAAAATAGGAAGAGATTCTCAATTCGACTGCATTTTTGAAGTAAAACTTCATTACGCACTCTTGACTGTGGCAGTAAGCTGGTGAATGCGTGACGAAAGCGTTACGAAAAGTGTAATCGGGCGAACGGAAGTTGAGAGGGAGATATAAGTTAGTGAAGATAGAAAGAGAGAGAGTTACGTTTCGTAAGTATTACTTCAGTCGCGTGGTCTAAAGCACACTCGTTTTGTGTGTGTTACCTAATTAATGGATGTACCGACTTTGATTAATCTTTTTAAATCGAAAGCTAGTGCTTACCGTGTAGTCCAATTTAAATTTGATCCAGATCTTTTTTTTAAATATATAGCTAGGTCGGCAAACAAGCGTACGGCTCACGTGATGGTAAGTGATTACCGTAGCTTATAGACGTCTGCAACACCAGAAGCATTACAAGCGCGTTGCCGACCCTACCCCTCAATTCCCCCCAGGAGCTCTGGTAACCTTACTCACCAAAAGGAACACAATACTGCTTGAAAACAGTATTATTTAGCTGTGATCTTCTGTAAGGTCGAGGTACTACCCCAGTCGGGCCCTCAGTTTCTGAGATGTACTTTTTGAGTTAATTGTCCCTAATAATGCGTACCTAATTGACTATTTTTTTCGTCTAGTACATTGTATTACTTGTCGATGTAATTGAAGTCGGTTTTTTTCCATTGCGATCAAATTCAATTATAACACACAATTAATTTCTTTGAATATAAACATCGTCAGCAAGGGCTTTTAGGTTTTCCTTTTATGTTTTCAATGATTACAAAAGTTGTGTAACTCTGACGTCAAAAACAAAAAATGTAATTAATTATTTTAAAAATTAGTAAAATTGTTATGATCATTATCATTAAATGTAGCTTAAAATTACAATTGGAATGTATGTAACAATCTATACTAATGCTATAAAGCAGAAGTTTGTTTGTTTGTTTGCTTGAACGTGCTAATCTCAGGAACTACTAGTCCGATTTGAAAAATTATTTCAGTGTTAGATAGCCCATTTATCGAGGAAGGCTATAGGCTATCATCATGCTAAGACCAATAGGAGCGTAGCACCAATGAAGAATGTTTCAATCGGGTTTTTTTTTTCCTTTTGAAAGCTTCCGCTGCGTAAACGGTTAAATTTTCGCAAAAATCATGTATGACAGAATTGATCCTATTACACGCGAACGAAGTCGCGTGCAGAAGCTAGTAATACTATAAACCTAAAGAGTTTGTTTGTTTGTTCGCTTGAACGTGCTAACCTCAGGAACTACTGGTCCGATTGGAAAAATTCTTTCAGTGTTATATATTCCATTTATCCAGGAAGCCCATAGGCTATATAAGATTTCACTACCTCTTTTTTCTCAAATTAACGTAGATGAAACCGCGGGCTACCGTGTGTCAAATAAGTCAGTACACACTTACACTTTATTGTACACCACAACTACATTTTAAACATTAAACACATTTAAAGACATTTACAGACTGTGAAGTACAATGCATGGACTTATGGCTATTTACTTATTTAGCCATTTCTTCCAGACAACGCAATGTATTACCAATGTGATAATAATATACCTACTTGTCCCCATTATAAAGCCGTTTAATGAACTTAAGCGCTGCATTGAACATAAACTAGTTGTAATAACTCGGGCGGATCCGTCGTGCGGAAAGTTAGCTAACAATAAATGCATTCGGGTTCAACAAAAGTGAAATAGGATTCAATGCGATCGTAAGGCTTAGCGTTCACTCCACACGACTATCTAGTATCTATATATAGTCTGTTTTTTTAACAACGATTGCGAAAGTTTAACAACGCGCTTGCGATGATTCTGGTGTTGCAGGTCTATAAGCTACGGTAATCGCTTACCATCAGGTAAGCCGTATGCTTGTTTGTCGACCTAATTGCAGTGTAAGTCTTGGCGGTGCAGCGCTTCAGGTATGTTCGCCGAAGCGGGGGTGGACACTTTCGGCGCTATAAAGCGTTGCGCATCCATGTTGCGACGGGTGCAAGCCAGCGCCAACCTCCTGGCGGCCTGGCGCTGGCGCATCCTGGGCGCTTTGTCGGATGGTTTTGACTCTCCGATATTGGAGCACTGGATACGACTGCACGCAGTCAAGTAGAACGGTATAGTGGTGTAACCTATATCTTACTATCGGCCAGTCAAAAGTGTCCTATTCCTATGTAATATTATGTAATATATTTTATTATTTACTAGCTTCTGCGCGCGACTTCGTCGGCGTGGACTCCGCTCCTGTTGGTCTTAGCGTGATGATATATAGCCTATAGCCTTCCTCGATAAATGGGCTATCTAACACTGAAAGAATTTTTCAATTCGGCCCAGTAGTTCCAGAGATTACCGCGTTCAAACAAACAAACAAACAAACAAACAAACTCTTCAGCTTTATATATTAGTATAGATTAGTATAGATTTATTATCTACTAGCTTCTGCGCGCGACTTCGTCGGCGTGGACTCCGCTCCTGTTGGTCTTAGCGTGATGATATATAGCCTATAGCCTTCCTCGATAAATGGGCTATCTAACAGTGAAAGAATTTTTCAAATCGGCCCAGTAGTTCCAGAGATTACCGCGTTCAAACAAACAAACAAACAAACAAACAAACTCTTCAGCTTTATATATTAGTATAGATTTTCTTTTTTAGTATATCTTTTGTTTTTAATATGTAATTTGCTATTTATAATATTTGTTATGAACATAGTTTTATAAGATCATTGTTACTAACACTTCTTAACATAGTTTTTTAAGATCATTGTTACTAACACTTCTTAACGTAGTTTTTAAGATCATCGTTACTAACACTTTTTATGGACAATTTTTGTCCGAAATAAATGAAAATTGTTTAATTATTAATAAGGCATTTAAACTTTCACGATATTTATATTCTATGCATAAACTACTAGACTAGTGACTAATATAAGTGAAATTACGTATAAGTGCAATTTTCTGCCTTTTATGGTATTAAGTATTAACTGTCTAGTAATGAGCCAGACTTAAGCGCTTGAAACGCAACCCGCAGCCCGCAACCGACACAAACTCGCTAAGGTTTACATTTTCACGCCGGATATTACTTCCTCGTTTATACACAACTACTGTTACACACACTAATACCTTATACGGTTCTTAGAACGTTTACTGTACTATTATTTAACTAAAATACATCAGAATTAATTTAAACACAAATCGGTGTTATAAAGAATTCTTAATAATAATAATTAGTATCAATTAAATTCTCACTAATGTAAATAGCCATTAAATCATTGCTCTACATCGTCACGGCGCGCCAATAATAGCGTCGAACTAAGTAATCACATTGCAGTTTATTTATTTAAAAGTACATAAATAGGTTTTTAAATTAAATTACAGTGCAGTGCGGCGCGTCGGTCGCACTCGCGTCGCGGAGTCCGGGACGTGCGCGCGATCTCATATTTACTAATTACTGAGTCCTCTCCGAGTGTCTGTGAGTGATGTGGTTAAATTATAAAATTAACTAGCGTTATCGAGCTCGCGTGCCGCTTTCGTAGTTTCGTTTGTGTGTTCGCATTAGTGAGTCGTGCGTCCGCGCGCGTCGCTCGAGTGTGACATGAGTCTGTGCGCGCAGACGCAGGACGAGTCTGCGGTCGCTCCCCCCATAATCGTTGTCGAGGAGTCCGACCCTCGGGACGTCGCGGCCGTCACCCATCCGCCCGAGGGAAATGTATCATTGCGCGATTACAGACTCGTAAGCGAAAATATTCGTGCGTGTGTTCGTACCTCGTCAACCAAGGAAGATTTAGTGTCGAAATTAGATGTCTGGTCGTCTGTGTCTTCGTCTAGGGATAAGATATTAGAACTGTTACGACCGGAGGATCCAGGCAAAGACGCGCTGGAAGCGATAGTCCGATCGGCGCCGAGGCGAGGCCTCGTTCGTCCCTACGATGAGGATACGAAACGCTTCCTCCAGAGAGCTCTAAAGACTCCGAGCCCCACTAGTATATCTCAATCTGAAGCAGACTCTCGGTTGTCGACGACCGAGGATAAACATGACAAACCTAAACATAAGACTGACTCTGACGATAAGAAGGAGAGATCTTTAGCTGATGAGCTTAGAGAAGCGGAAGAAGATGAGGTATCTGGAGCTAAAATGAGACGAGAGTTATTAAGGGAGTTCAGGAAAAGAGGCGGAGGTATCAGGGAGTCGATGGAGAGAGATAGACTAGGAAAGCTGGCGCTGGCAGTGGAGGAAGATGAGGATGATGAGGAGTGCGGGCTGACGGCAGCGGCGCGACAACTGGACGCGTTGCTGGTGGAGTCGCGGAGTCTTCACGAGGAGCTGGCGGGCATCCACGAGGACATGCAGGTGCTGGCCCGACGCGTGGCCCGCCGCGACCACTGAGCGTTGGTACCACTGACCACTGCCACCACCTACCACGATATCGCACCTATGCAAATAAATTAGCACAAGTAGCAAAATAAATCTTTAAAACACTTAGGCTTACAAATAATAAGCAATACAGCAATAACACTTTGATATCACTTTTTTTTGTTGATATAATATCATAAACAGTTTTGTGAAAGCCTGTAAATATTCCACTCCTGGGCAAAGACCTCTTCCCGTATATAAATTATATTAAACCACTGATCAGACTTTTACTCTCCGATAAATATGTATGATTTATATGAGAAACAGAATGTTTTTCATATTTATTTTTGGTCATTATGTTTTTTTATTTTTCTGCACAATTAGAAACACCATGGTCAACGTCAAACCTAGTAATAAACTTGGTAAATAACCTATTTTGCATATAAATTAAAGTGGTTATTTCCATGAAAATATAAAAATAAGTCTTTAAAAGACAAAATAGATATGTATATAGACCGATGCACATTATACTCGCGTGCACTACACGACGCTTACGCACTTTCTCATACTAAATCTATACATATAATAAAATGGTAGAAAAGTCAAAACTGTACATTGAATATTTTTTTAAAAGAATACTTGGGGTGTGATCTACAATCGATACCGAAGCCAAAAATATAGTTTTTAGAATTTTTGTCTGTTTGTCTGTTTGTCTGTATGTATGTCCGGGATAAACTCAAAAAGTACTGCATGGATTTACTTCAAATTTGGTACGAATATTGTTAAGAAGTCGGGTCAGAACATAGGCTATATATTATCACGCTATCACCTACGGGGAAAGAGCAGTGAACCTTTATTTCTGCAAATGTATGTCCGGGATAAACTCAAAAAGTACTGCATGGATTTACTTCAAATTTGGCACGAATATTATTAAGAAGTCGGGTCAGAACATAGGCTACATATTATCACGCTATCACCTACGGGGAACGAGCAGTGAACGCACGCAGACGACGTCGCGGGCAGCAGCTAGTACTTTATAAATTTCTATTAAATAAAAAATAACGTTAATTACAAAATCTATTCTGTTAATGGAGAAATGGGTTGGCGTTCTGATTTAATGTAATCATATTACATTCCCACCTTTATTGTAATACCGTTTTATCGAATCCCAGTGACAAGAATATTGTCTCAATAACCTTGTCCCTAAAGATTCAAATTTTGTCAAAATTTGACTTTATTAAAATTCTGACAATATTGGTACTAGTGGTGACCATGATACATACACTCTTTTATACTTACTCCACTTACATTTGTCATAGAATAACATTATACAGCCTATTAATTTTCTTTGCTAAACAGTGTCCAACCCTAAAACAACTCAACGGCACAGGAATTTAAACTTGTAGATTAGCATAACCAAGTAAGCTGAATTTTCGTCCTTTACAGACGTAGAGGCCTATGTTCAACTATGGGATATGTACAGGTGGTCACATGAGTCAAAACGGATATTGTATTGGCAATACAGGTTATATTTACGAGTATAATTAAAGACAAAATAATCTCTGTGATTTGTAGAAGCGATGTCGTTTAATATGAAAAAATCCCAAAGCATAATTAATTAACTAAAGAAATAGAACGAACTAAAATACAACGACAGTTTTGTACTGTCAAATGTCTCCATTTTATTACATTCGAATTTAATTATTTATGTAACTATTCACGGAAATAATAATATCCTATAATTCATCAATTCGGTAAAGATAGGCTTTAGGTTCAACGAGAATTTAATGAACCAATTATGTACGTTAGTTGATTAATCTTTGTTCGGTGGTGGTGGCGGTGCTTACATGTGTTTAGATATTTATTGTTTATTCACACACGGACCGCTTCGCTTCCCTGTTTGCTTTAGGGCTGCGTTAGCGAATTTTTTTATCAAAATAACCACTTTATAAAACTGGGTCAGTTGATGTTTAGTCAAATCCCTAATGTAAAGTAAACCCTATGTATACTTGCAACAACATAGATTGTATTTTTTTTATACAACTAGGTCGGCAAACGCGTACAGCTCACCTGATGGTTAGCGATTACCGCAGCTTATAGATGTCTGCAAAACCAGAAGCATCGCAAGCGTGTTGCCGACCCTATCCTCGATACCCCCCAGGAGCTCTGGCCACCTTATTCACCAACAGAAACACAAGACTGCTTGAAAGCAGTATTATTTAGCTGTGATCTTCTGTAAGATCGAGGTACTACCCTAGTCGGACTGCACTATATTTTGAGCAGAATATTTTCTGCTGTGCGCTACCTCAGTTAAAATAGCAGCCTCAGTTAAGCCTCGAATAAGTAACTGTATACTTTAAAATTGGGTCACTTGATGTTTAGTCATATCAACCCCATGTATACGTGCAACACTATATAATGTGTGATATAAGATTTTTAAACAAATATCCAGTTAAAAAATTGGATCAGTTTATGTTCAGTCGTATTCGCCCCGCATACATTTGAAACATTATAGAGAACATTATCGAAGGCTTTTCTCGTGGGGCATCGACCATTCTTGATTGTATTATGATTTCATTTCATCAATCCATTATTTCTTTTGTGTTTCGCAAAGTTCTTTTATTTGATTATTATATCTAGTGAGTGTTCTTTGCCCTTTGGAAATCAGATGATTTAAATCACATTGATATGGATACATAGGTTGCATTAAATTCATTGCTTTTAAACAATCGAATAATTTTAAAATTACTATTTATTTAATAAGTAAAAAAGTTATAAATCTAAAGATATTGTCTAAGTAAAAATTAAAAATAGTATTTTTTACTTTTGTTTGTGAAATCTAGATTCTTTTTGCGTACCGACTTTCTAAAAGAAACACACATAGCTTTGAAAATTTCTTAGTATTATTTTTTTATCTTTATTTAATGTTAATAGACATAATAAAAACTTGATAAATGAAAATAAGTTATTGAAATTAGTTTTGCAGTAAAACCACCGATTATAAATACCTATAACGTTTTATGTAACTATATAACTTATATGAAATACTATTTTGAACGACGCGACGACGCGACGCCCGGAATCATGTAAGGTTTCTGGAACCCAAAAGCACTTTTCATTATTTTGAGTGATACGACTATCACAACTAAATTATAACAATATTACATACTATAAACATGCATAATATTCTAAAAAACTTACACTGTAAATACAGAAATATTTAAAGAGAAATAATACAATTTTTTTTTTTAATTATGATTTACTATTCACAGATAATAATTTTAACCTCTAAAAGAAACTTCTACTTCGACTTTATGTTAGTTAAGCTTATGAGAAAAACAGTGCCATGAAACAAATTCAAACACATACAAAATAATATAATTTATAACAAGTAAAACATTGTGAGCAACCCTACTCCGTCCATACGGAAGCTGCCGGAAGTGTCCTGTTTTTACCTTTGAAGTTCCGCACACGAGGGTCCGTTTTCAGCACAATTCAATTTAATTTTTAATCTATGCTTTAAAAATTCACTCTCACTCATGGCGGCTGTTATCCCCTTTAATACGTAAGTATGTACAATGTACATGTATCGTGCGAGTTCTATTTGAAAATATTTAAATAGAATATTTAATGATCCCAGTTCTAAGCGACATGAAGGTTCTACATTAGTCTTTATTTTTACCGACTTCAAAAAAACATACATAATTATGTTCTCAATTCGACTGTTTTCTTAGGTGTGACCTTGTAACTTTTTAGTGAGTTTACTGATTTTGATGATTCTTTGCTTTTAATGCTTATATATTTTTTTTTATGTTACTAAGTCGACAAACAAGCGTACGGCTCACCTGATGGTAAGTGACTACCGTAGCCTATAGACGCCTGCAACACCAGAAGCGTCGCAAGCGCGTTGCCGACCCTATCCCCAATCCCCCCCAGGAGCTCTGGTCACCTTACTCACCAACAGGAACACAATACTGCTTGAAAACAGTATTATTTAGCTGTGGTCTTCTGTAAGGTCGAGGTACTACCCCAGTCGGGCTGCTCCATATTTTGAGCAGGAAATTTCCTGCTGCTTATATAAAGAATTATTTTTTGAAGTTATACTTCTTTTGGCGCGTTAGAGAAAAATCATGAGAGTAAATTTTTACAATGCGCGTGTGGATACGAAGCTAGTTTTGCAGACAACAAAGTAGTCTTTATCATTTCTAAGAGATGGCGTTGTGGACTTACTGTCTAATTATTAAGTGGTAGGTTTTTTTGGAAGTATTTTAATACTCTAGCTTGAAGTATAACTTCTTATGTGCGTACATAAGTACACAGACACTTTTTTAATTAACCACCTACGTTATATTACTTGTCGATATAAGTTGTGATCGATTTTTTCGTTTGCGACCAAACACGATTATTTACCATGGTAAAAGATATTTTCGTACATTTCATTGTCCGGTCTTTGAACAGTATGTAAAAATAAATAATATTAGATAAGTGTATAATTGCCAATAGATAAATCTTACTTTAATACATGTAGAGATGTTTAAAATTTATGTAACGACACTTTGTAATCTGAATCGAAAACTGTATCATTATTTTTTGAAGTGAAACTTCTTTAAAATCGTTGTGATTTCAAACCGGTTGCAACGGAAAAACGACAGGGAAGGGCGCGCCGAGCTGCGGCCGCATATGTAAATAATTTTAAATTAGTTTGCCAAAGAAGTTTCACTTCTGACATGTGTACTTTGTACGCAGACAATTATTATTATTTTTTTATCTGCCTCTGTGTTTGTCTGTGTCTGGGTCGCGTATGATATGTTTATACTTGCGTTACTTTTAGACGCAAAATTCAAATGGTTTTTTTTCGAGGACTAAAGATAATCATTAGATAATTATTTCACCAATGGAAAATATTATAGACAACAGCAAAATAATTTAATTCATTAACGCTTATTAATTTACATACAAAATAGTCCCAGTAGTCAGTTAAAGCAGGTGCACTGAGCAGCTGTCTTAACGTAGAAAACAGCGGAACAGAAATGTTACAAACACTAAATTAAATATCTTCACTACATATTATAAAAAAAGTCGCTTCCCGCTGTCTGTCTGTATGTATGCTTAGATCTTTAAAACCACGCAACGGATTTTGATGCAGTTTTTTTTAATAGACAGAGTGATTCAAGGGGAAGGTTTATATGTATAATAAATGCATAATATTGTAGAGAAACACTGATCATTTTTGCAACCGTGCGAAGCCGGGGCGGGTCGCTAGTAATAATATAAATTACATTTTAAAATATTCTAACTTTTTCGCTGCGATTTCATTAAAATTGTATAAATAAAAATAAAATAAAAACCGTACTTCCATATTTATAATTAAAAGCTAATCTACCAACCATCCCACTGGACCGGAAGTTATGCGGGTGGAGCCGTGAGGTGCAACTAGTATTATAATAGTGAAAGCCATTGATCTATATAAATCATTTGCTTTAACATGTCCTCAATAATATCTGTCAATAGAAACATAATTGAATATAGATTGATTTTTTTAACTTTTACCATTTAACCAACTTCCAAAACAGGAGGAACTTTTTTCTAAATGCTTATGGATCTATACACGATATAACGATACAAATACCAAAATGAAATTTTTTACAATTTTTGTCTGTCTGTCTGTCTGTTTGTTCCGGCTAATCTCTGAAACGGCTGGATCGATTTTGCGGGGACTTTCACTGGCAGATAGCTGATGTAACAAGGAGTAACTTAGGCTACTTTTATTTTCGTTTTTTTTTTTTTTATAACTGCGAACTGAACAATAACTTTTTTGTTATATTCCACGCGGACGAAGTCGCGGGTACAGCAGCTAGTATATTAATAAATACGTACAAATGATATGGATTGATAAATATACTCATGTTTAAACTTACTGGATCACTAATTCTTATTAACTCATCTTACAGTTAGTCTGAGTCAATGACTTAGTTATTTGACAACGCGACCGTGTAAGCGATATATTTGTGTTACAGATACCAAAAGTTTTAATGTTCAAATCGAAGTTGTTTTACTAATTACGGTACTATTTATAAATGGACTCTCATTATATAGCTAGAAATTTATTAAAATTTTCAGCTATACAATGAGATTGAGAAATTTCCTGCTCAAAATATGGAGTAGCCCGACTGGGGTAGTACCTCGACCTTACAGACGATCACAGCTAAATAATACTGCTTTCAAGCTGTGTTATGTTCCTGTTGGTGAGTAAGGTGACCAGAGCTCCTGGGTTTAGGGTCGGCAACGCGCTTGCGATGCTTCTGGTGTTGCAGTCGTCTACAGGTGAGCCGTGCGCTTGTTTGCCGACCTAGTTATATAAAAAAAGGACGTTCAATTTCAATTAAATTATTATTATTCACATATACAACAACATCCGTGAGGTAATTACAGCAAAAAGCTTAATTCGAGTCGTTTTTATCGTTATGAGTTAAAGATTAAGGTGTCACTGCACTTGCGTTAATCAAGGTCGTAACACACATTTAATGGAAAATTATAACTAATTTGTATAGACTATAGACAAACGTTCAGCGGCTAATATTTGTATTCAAATAAATATTTATCGCTATTCTAGTTTATTCTTGTTGGTCTAACATGGTCGATTCTCAGACCTACAGTATATGCATACAAAATTTCATAAAAATCGCTCCAGCCGTTTCGGAGGAGTATTGTTACTAGCATTATGACACGAGAATTTTATATACATTGTCCCGCGATAAAGTGCAACCCCGAAAGGGGGTAAAACTAGACCATAAATTATCGACAAAAAACATAGAAAAAACTTTTTTAAAAAAATATTTTATTTCATAATGACGAATTAAGATTTTTATATCTTACGTAGACTCTATGTACAAAAAATGATGATTTCTTCCAAAGTAGTGGGTCGATTACTTTAAAATAAAATAAAATATTACGCCACGTACTTGGCGATAAGGATAAAATAACAATTAGCTCGCAAAAAAGTGGCATTATGACTTTAACTATGCTTCTTGTGAAAAAAAATCCATTTTTTATGACTGTTTTTTTCAATGGCCTATAATTTTCTCAGAATTATGCCCTCAATACCAGGAAATTTTATAATTTATTATTATCTCTTACCATATTGCCATTCAAATAAAAAAAATTTAGGCCTGTATCCCAAAAAACACGCACAGAAATCATCATTTTTGTACATAAGATATATAAAAATCTTATTTCGTCAATTTAAAAAAAAAAATTTAATAATTATTTTCTGTTTTTTGTCGATAATTTATGGTCTAGTTTCACTCTCTTTCGGGGTTGCACTTTATCGCGGGACATTCTGTATAAGACTAGATAATAATTAATAATTTATTATAGTTAGAGTAGGTACATTGAATGATGATTATTAACTTATTATATAAAATATTATGCTTCTAGATCCAGTGCGCGCGTGCGTACCGCTGCTCGGCCGCGGCGCGAGCGCTGACAGCGGAGTCGCGCTCGCTGCGGTACCTGGACGACGTCGTGGCGCTGCTGCGCGGTGACGTCACCGCAGCGCAGCGCACGCGCGCCTGGCCCTTCGCCATCGGTCGCAGACAGCCTGGCAGGAACTATATTGTGTGAAATAGGTAAATACAATAATATAGACGACGCGTTGGCGCAACGGTCACAGCACTGGTTTGTGGCTGTTGCGCTGGCGGTTGCGGTTTCGAACCCCCACATGACAAACATTTGTATTGGTCATACAGATGTTTGCCGTGGTCTGGGTGTTTGTGCAGTCCTTGTGGGTCTCCCCACCGTGCCTCGGAAAGCACTTTAAGCCGTCGGTCACGATTATCATGTACACCTGATAGCGATCTTTACTCATAGTAGGGAATATATCCGCCAACCCCCATTGGAGCAGCGTTTTGGATTAAGTTCTGATCCTTCTCCTACATGGCGAAAGAGGCCTATGCCCAGCCGTGGGATGATACAGGCTGAATGCACAGATTATTATTTTACGTCAATTTTATCAATAACATCTGCAAACCAGCAGTAGAGCAGCATGGTGGATTTAGCTGTTACTCTTCTCGTACATGGAAAAAGGCCTATGCCCAGCAGTGGGATGTAACAGGCTGAATCGTATCTTATCGTATCATATCGTTATTAATATAATATATATCGTTATTAAGATTGATATAATATATATCGTTATTAAGATTGCAATTGAATGTAACTAAGGTTCTATAATTATAAAATGTCTGTCTTCCATCAAATCGAAGACGGTTATAACTCCACAACTTTTTATGAGACTATAACATACAACTTACAAAAAAAATTAACTAACTTTAAAGAAAAGAAAAAATAACAATGAGTTACGATTTTATTAATCATAATTAAATCACAAAAGATTACAATAAAAGGCTGGGAATCATCCAAAATACTTCAATTTAGTCTATTGTTGAAAAGGTCGTCGATCCCTCTGGAAATTACCAAAATATTTGATAATATATCAAATTAATGTGGACAATGAATTTCGTTAATTGAATCGACATTATAGTCAGACACACAAAAGGATAATCCGAGTATCACATATTTGAATGTATGGAGTATGAATTTCATTCTATCCCATCCGTATCCTTATTTGGGAGTTCGAATCCGCTTTTGTCTATTTATTACGAAGAGTCTCTAATTAAAGCCGTCATCATCGTTATATCGGCCAAAAGATGTCTAATTTTATCAATGAAAACAATATTAAACACGTCTCTCCTTTTCATCTGTCTATACTAATAAATGTAGAGACGGTTTTATGGTCCGTTATACTGCGAAAAATGATACTTATACCATAAGATGCAGCGTGTTTCGGAGAAAGTTTTAGTATATGATATGTTGGTGATTACTTATCAGGTTAAAAAATATGGACGGACAGAGGTCGCTAGTAGTATATATTTAGATAACAAGGACGTGTTAAATATTAAACAATTTAAAAAAAACAAAACAGACAAAAACACGCGTGTTCCCAGAAGAAGTTTCATTTCAAAAAATCATTTGAAATGAGACCAATATTCCTCTTTGAAATACTAAACGCTAATTAAAATATCTATGACTAGCTTCTGCGCGCGACTTCGTCGGCGTGGACTCCGCTCCTATTGGTCTTAGTGAGATGACACATAGCCTATAGCCTTCCTCGATAAATGGGCTATCTAACACTGAAAGAATTTTTTAAATCGGCCCAGTAGTTCCAGATATTACCGCGTTCAAACAAACAAAGAAACTCTTCAGCTTTATATGTTAGTGTAGGTAATATTACCTAATAAAAAATCTTCCCGTTTCTATAACAGTACATGTTCCTCTACCAAGGATTTTGGGAGTGAAACGAGCCCGTCAAAATTACATAATGGGAGTAACCTTGTGAAGTAGTCCAAACATACTTGAGCTCTTTTATATACAGTAGCAGCCGATAGTAAACAAAAAAAATTGATTAAAAAAAAACAAGTGTGCTTTAGACCACACGACTGAAGTAAAACTTCTCTAGCTCCATCTAACTTATATCTCCCTCTCAACTTCCGGTCGCCTCGCCCGACCATACTTTTCGTAACGCTCTCGTCACGCATTCACCAGCTTACTCCCCAAGTTAAGCGTGCGTAAAGAAGTTTTACTTCAAAAATTCGAGCGTGTCTGTTTAATATGCCGTAGAGACGCTTCATCTTTATGATCTCGTCGTACTGACCTAAAATATGACAATTATGTGGAGGAAATTCTTTAATCTGACCATTTGAAAAACAAAAAGTGTGTGTGTCAGCTTTGACGCACAACTGCAGTTTACTCCTTCAGATCGACGGTCTAAATAGGCACAAAAAAGGGTTACTAGTCTTTAGTCTAAGAAAAGGATTAATACCATATCAAATGGTAAATAAACTAACCAAATAACGCCATCTATCGATCGATCGATGCTGTTATTAGAAAACATCGTCGTCTACGACGAATGAATATTTATTTATCTACGATACGTTACATGTCTAATAAATAACAAACCATTAAAATCGTACAATTATGAGGAAAGCTCGTCCAAACACATTATCACTTAATTAGCAGTTGAACTAAATGTAAACGTTCGGTCTGGGCCAGTCATTACACATTACACGCTGGCCGGTCACCAAACGAGCGTCAATGTACGTGAGCTACGACCAGCCCGACACGAAGCTGGCGACCGACCATATTACCATAAATGTGACCGTGTCGATGCAATCTAATTAACATAACATAACATAACAATACACTTTATTGTACACCAAAACAGAAATTAATACCAAAACAGAAATAATATCAGATTTTTTACAAAGTATCATAAGGTACAAAGGGCGGCCTTATTGCTGAAAAGCGATCTGTTCCAGGCAACCTGGGGCAGAGGAGATGGTATTAATTGTTTGTTATGTTACAACACAAAATATATATTTAAAAAATGTATACAACTTCGTCCGCAAATAAGCGTACGGCTCACCTACATGGTAAGCGATTACCGTAGCCTATAGACCCATGCAAAATCAGAAGCATTGCAAGCGCGTTGTCGACCTTAACCTCGACCCTCCACGGGAGCTCTGGTCACCTTACTCACCACAGGAACACAACACTGCTATAAAGTAATATTATTTAGCTGTGATCTTCTGTAAGGTCGAGGTGTTTTCACAGTAGAGCTGTTCCAGACGTTAAGTTAAATTATTGAACGAAGGTCCTTTAATTAGGTACTTTACAATGAATCATTGTAATAAGTTAAAAAATAATAACAATGTAACTTAAAATTTTCCTTATAAATTACGGTAAACATTATTTTGTCTCCTTGTTTATTTATATTTTAGCGGTTATAAAAGTTGTACACCCCAATTTTATTTTTACAGTGTCAACCAATTTATAACTGTAACTGTATACTTTATATAATTGTGAATAAAAAGGTCCAAAAACGCGTTTCTTATAAATAGACGTGTTGTTTTTCAACTATATTAATTGTTTTCGTCGTTACATCAGTTCCAATAATACATAGGTAGAGGTACTCTACGAATATCCCAAGCACTCAAGTAAAATCTGAAATATTTTGAAGAATCCTGAGGTGGACAAAGAGCTGTCATTTAGTAATAGAATTCCATTAACATTATGTAAGCTACGAAATTTATTTACCCATATTTACTGCAGTAATTATGAATCGACCCAGTAGCGATTGTTCATTTAGATTTTTAGTCTGAAATGACATAAAAAACTGTGCTAATAGAAGTCTAACCAATTTGGACGGTTAAGCTAGTTTGCGATGTTAAATTATTATGGCAGAAAAGTGATTTGCATTTTGGTGAGACATTTACACGATACGATACGATTTTGATAAAATAAATTGTGTTTACATATGACTTCCTAAAAAATATATCTTTTATATCTTATAACATACACAGACGGTCTGTTCCTACATAATGCCTGTGTTATAGGTGAGTCAATTGTTACAGCAATTATTTTTCAACTTGAACCAGTACTGAGATTAGAGCTTTAAACAACTTTTAAATGAGATAAAGCACATCAGGCCTGCTCAAAATATAGAGCGGCCCGACTGGGGTAGTACCTCGACCTTACAGAAGACCACAGCTATTTAGCTGTGGTCTAATATTGTTTGTGTTTCTGCTGGTGAGTAAGGTGACCAGTCTGCAACGCGCTTGCGATGCTTCTGATGTTGCAGACGTCTAGAGAGAGATTATATATCTATATTCGCTCTCTCTTCTCTTGTCGTATCCGTCGCAGGCCACACTAAAGATACCTCATTACGGAGCAGCCGGTACCGGCGCCGACCGATCGCAGTAATGCGAGACACGAAAATTACGCCACGAATCGCCAAAACCCGCAGTCCACGGCTTTTATCATAATAATAATTTACATTAAAAGAGATTGAACTTCATTATAAGTTGTTGAGCTCAACTGTATATAAAATTAATTTTATTCATAGTTGAGGTAGAGCACAGGAAAGATCCTGCTCAAATGTAGAGCAGCCCGACTGGGGAAGTACCTCGACCTTACAAAAGATCATAGCTAAGTAAGAAACTTTCAAGCAGTGTTGTGGTCCTGTGGCGAGTAAGGTCGGGGGTATAGGCGGTGTTGTAGGCGTCTATAAACTACGGTAATCGCTTATCATTAGGTGAGCCGTATGCTTGATTGCCCGTTGCCGACCTAGTTGTATATGACAAAATATATATTTATAGTTTGATTTAAATAAGAGACAATAAATTAAAACAATATATAATAAGTAACAATATAAGATCTAGATTTATGAGAATAAAGCAATAGCAAAGTCTGGGTCACTAACGTAGACTTGTAGCAATCGTAATTGCATCTCAAGTCAGACGTTAGAAAATTGAAGATTGAAATCGTTAACGATTTTCAATTTCGGTTACCAAAAAATAATAAGCTTTCTAGCTCTGTAAATATCTCGCATATATCTATATAAATAAAAATGAATGTTGCTAAGCGCATAACTCGAGAACAATTCGGCTAATTTATTTTTTTGTATGTTCCTTAAGGCCTACGGAAGGTTTTAATACAAAAAAAATTACATTTATTTCATTTTTACTATTAACTATTGACAGAACGAAGTCTGTCCAGACAACTAGAGTATACCTAAATAAATCAAGATTATTCAGTCCAGTTTTTGCTCTTTAAATGTCATGATTCTAACTTCAATAATCAAAATTTTTGATATTGTTTATAACAAACGAGATATTATACATATAAGAATTATTCACAATAATATTAACAGATTATTTTCTTAAAATCATTGAGATAAACATGAGTAATAAAAGCAATAATTGAAGCTCTCCTCACAGAGCGGAATTTAATAATTTATTTGATTAAATTTCACTCATCCTCTGAAGAAATTTAGAGCGAATGTTAATTGAATGACACGCATGACTGGATGCGAGTGCGAGAGCGACACGTGACAGAATTATAGAATACTAACTTCTGCGCGCGACTTCGTCGGCGTGGACTCCGCTCCTATTGGTCTTAGCGTGATGACACATAGCCTATAGCCTTCCTCGAAAAATGGGCTATCTAACACTGAAAGAATTTTTCAAATCGGCCCAGTAGTTCCAGAGATTACCGCGTTCAAACAAACAAACAAACAAACAAACAAACAAACAAACAAACTCTTCTCAGCTTTATATATTAGTATAGACTAGATGGCCCGGAGAACTTCGTATCACCTACATATATTTGTGAAAAATATACACAAAACACTATCTGAACGCACCTATAAATATTTGACAACCAATTGACAACGTTTTTGACAAAAGACATTAAATTTCCCCCCGCTAGGAATATTTTGTATTGGAAAATTAAATCGTCGTTTTTAGTATTTTTCGTTACATATTATCTATGTTTCTCACCGTTCAAACCTTCCCTGAACTTCCACAAACATTTCAAGATCAAAATTAGCTAAATCGGTCAAGCCATTTTCGAGTTTTAGCGAGACTAACGAACAGCAATTGATTTTTAATATATATAGATAAGTCGAATACTCTACTTCGTAATACATAGGTATTATTAGTAGATGACCCAGCAACGGCTCCGGTGTAGAGGTGGGTGTAGGCTCCTTTGCTATGCTCTGCTAATATGCAGTTCGTTTCTCTTTTATTTGATTTACAATTAATTGAAAAGCAAAATTTAAAAAAAAATTGCGTGCGTACAAAGTACACATATCAGAAGTGAAACTTCTTTGGCAAACTAATTAAAAAAAACTAATTTAAAATAAAAAACGAATTAAAAAAACGAATTTAAAATACAAAAAAAAACTAGTTGAAAAAAAACAAAAAGGCAACGTCACGTAGTATTCCCAGGCGATCACCCATCCAAGTACTGATCGTCATGACGCTGCTGCGTTACCGGTCTCTCAAATTTAACCCTTCATGCGCCTCAAGAAGTTTCACTTCCAAAAACACAAAATTCTGATTATTCGAGTATGCTTCAGCAGACTGAATCGTCATTTTACAATTAAATAATTAATCATTTTAATATTTGAAAAATTTTGCTATGTTTAATAAATGTAGCCATTACCGATTGAGAGTGTAGATTCTGCAGGAAAGAGTCGACAAGAATAATCCGCAGTTACTAGATTTATATAAATACAATAGCGTATCAAAATAGCTCAAAATCAAGGGTCTTGTAAAACACGGGCGTTTATTTACCGTTTGACCACACCACATCACAGAACGGCTGACTTCCGGAATAGCTTTAGGTTTGCGACGGCAAAATGTTGGAATACTTTGCCACCATTGTTATGTAGACTTCAAATAATAAATAGTAGACACATATTCAAACTTGTTGGAAAAATATAAACTACATTTATTACTAACTCAATACTTATTACAAAAAGTTATAATTTAAGAAAAAATACTACATTCAAATATGAAACGTCAAGTCATCTTTAACAAGGTTATCGTAAACTGCGCCACAGGCTAGTAATAATATATATAAATACAATTTTTTACGAACTCTAAATATTATTTATTTAATTATATGTTTCGTATCATTCTACATGCGACTACAATAATAATAATTATGTGTAAACACACATCTATTTGTATTTTTTGTTATGTAACTTTTTATAAAATAATTGTTTGTTATTTAATGTTATATTGTTTTTCTTTTTGTTCTAATATATGTATGTATTATTTTTTTATAGAGTAATTTTGTTGTTTTTTGTTCTCAATTTGACAGCAGACTAAAAATAAACAAAATATTATATATGCGTGTGTGTGTGTGTGTCAAATAGATGGTATTTATAATTTAAAAAAAATTAACATTCTGCACTCCTTCTCTTTATAAACAATAAAGTGTGCGAAATTTCATACTCCTCCGTCCGCGCAATTTCCGTAAATCGGGGTACAAAGTTTTTGCTTCACCTATATTCTATATATTATTAATATATAGAAGATTATATGTACCTAATAGCTTTTTGACTATCAATGGATAATTTTTTTAATGTGTAGTCAACAAAGTCGTTATTTATTGTAAATTTTAATAAGATTAAATGCTTTTGAGAACACTTCAAATAAGTCATAAGAGATTTCCACCTATATATTGACTTATCACGATGTCTCTGGAACCATAAGGCGTCATCGTCATCATTATCATCACTTCAGCCTATCGCAGTCCACTGCTGGACATAGACCTCCACAAGTTCGCGCCAAAAATGGCGTAAACTCACCACGCTGGGCAGGCGGGTTGGTGACCGCAGGGCTGGTTTTTCGCACCGAAGACGCTGCTGCCCGTCTGCGGCCTGTGTATTTTCAAAGCCAGCAGTTGGATGGTTATTCTGCCATCGGAATATATATCATTAGAATACATACAAGATAGTAGTGACTAAGTTAAAGAGAAGACAACCCATCAAAGTACCTTTAATGTAATCAAAATAATTTTATTGTCATAAGTATTATTTTACGTCTCTCCTTCCGTCCATATTTTTGTACTTAATAGGTAATCACCAACATATCATATAGGTACTAAAATCTTTCCCGCACCACGCAGCATTTTATGTTAGAAGTATTATTCCGATCGGTTCAGTAGTTCTCGCAGTATAACCGGACAAAAAAGTGTGTGTGTCAGCTCCGATGACTGGAGTTTACTCCTTTAGGTCGACTGTCTAAATGGGCACAAAAAAGGCTTAATAGTCTAAGAAAAAGATTTATACCATATCGAATGATAAATATACCAGATATCAGAACCCTGTTGAGTTCCGATAGATGGCGTTACGAGAAACGTAACGAGGTCATTCGTTCAGTAGATTTTACTCCTCATATTTTTTTCATACCGGGAGCCTTATATGAAAATCGATTCTTAAGGAGTAAACTCCAAAAAACCGGCTCTCCATTTATTAGTAGGTATAGATAGATTTTAGTACATCAAGTTGATTTTTAATTTATGTACGTTTTGTACAAAAATACCACAATTTAAAAGTAATTGTTATAATCAATAACTAATGCAATATAATTTTAAAAGTAACGTATTATTTATAAACATTTTTTGTTGCAGTTTAGCGATAACAAGTGGACTCCGACCTGCAGCGCTGTGCGTGAAAACAACATTTTATGTATGAATACATACATCAAATATTTATATACCACGTGATATATATACAATCTTCACTCTTCTACGTGGAGAAAGAGGCCTATCAGTTTTGGGATATTATAGGCTGAATTAATCAAAATCTCTGAATATTATGTAATGTATTTGAAAATGTATTTGAAGAATCGTGAAAAGCATCACAGCTACCCCTACGGAAGTCGCTACGTGATGACCACGACCGCTCTGTCAAGAGTGTCACGAAGAAGAAGAAGAAGAATTTGAAAATGTAATATAGCCTACTCAGCAATCAAACTAAGATGCTTAAATACTACTAAAGACACGCGTCTAGAACACTCTTTCCAAGTTCATGCAAGTTATTAAATCATCTCCCTTGTAAATTATCATACGATAATTGTAAGATTTTACGCTACTAACGACGTGCTTAAAACACTACCTATGTGTTGAAGCTCATACAAATTTTTAAAATATCTCTCTCATTAGTTTTACTTGTAATTCTATTAGACGACTTCCAAACTCAAAATGTAACCTAACCTTACCTAAAAGGCTACTAAATGCAATTTTTTTTAATTTGTAATTACTTACACATAAACATTAAAACTAATAGATACACAACACAGACAAATATATTGTCAGATAGGAAGTTTACTCATGCGGCGTACATGGGTTATTTTTTTTCTTAAAAGCAAATCTTAAAATCAAATAATTTCAATCACTTGAAACAACGCAACTAGAATGTTGCCAATTCTGAACGTTTATTTTGGAAGACACTGCTAAAAAATATTATTCAATCTTCATGATAAAATAATATTGAATTCAATTTTTCCAGTTACGAAACACGAACTTGAGCTAATTTTGTTTTCTTCTATTGAATACGATTTCTCTAAAATATAGTCTTTATAAAAAGCACTAGTAAAGAAGTTAATTACAAGATTAATTTAACAATTAAATAAACAGGGCAAACATTGTGGTTGATACAAAGAGTTTTACTAACAAAAGAGTAATTTATCATTATAATCATACAATATATCATAGCTTTGTCCGATTGTAATATTGATCTGAGATATTATTAAATGTTTAATGATAAACTTTATTTGAGTGAAATCGACCAGAATATACAGTATTTTAATGATAATAAGGTCACGTATTTATGTTGATAGACAGCCTGAAGTGTACCTTAGTAGCGGTTTATATAACGCAATAGGTAATGCAGACTACAAAATGTCTTTTAATAATTACTTTTAAAATGTTCTTTCTTTGTTTCATTTTATTTAAATGAACATTGGCAGGCTCTTAAATGCCCATGCCATTTATTAAACACTAGCTTCTGCGCGCGACTTCGTCGGCGTGGACTCCGCTCCTGTTGGTCTTAGCGAGATGACACATAGCCTATAGCCTTCCTCGATAAATGGGCTATCTAAGAGTGAAAGAATTTTTCAAATCGGCCCAGTAGTTCCAGAGATTACCGCGTTCAAACAAACAAACAAACAAACAAACAAACAATCAAACAAACAAACTCTTCAGCTTTATATATTAGTATAGATCATCACGATTCACGATTCAGCCTGTAATATCCCACTGTTGGGCATAGGCCTCTTCCCTATGTAGGAGAAGGATCTAAGGAGGATCTAAGGAGGATATGAAGGAAGGATATGTAGTATAGATCATGAATTATAGTTATGCTTATCCTATAGGCGATTTATTACATAATTGTAAGACCAGATCGACAGTCATGTGACTGCCTAGTAAAGCTAGGATGTACCCATGGGCGTACCCAGGGGGGGGGGGGGAGGCAAGGAGGGGCAGCTGCCCCCCCTGGATTTCGTTAACCTCCCTACTAACTATCTACTGTTGTCGATAAAAGTTCTTATTTTCAATCCAGTATAATACGTGTATTTTGTATATCTCTCTACTATCTACTGTTGTGATACCACCAGTCGCAAACATATTACAGTCCAAAATGCTGGACGTAATAAGATGTGCAGAACATATACAAACCACTGCAGTTGCAGAACACAGGCGTTCTGCATAAGAAGGGAGTGGAGATTTAATAAAATCAGCTGAAGAAATTGCTACGTCTTTGAACCTTGAGCAGCGTTTACCTAGAACAGCAAGCCGTCAACAACATAGGGCAAATCAACCAGCTGCTTCCCTTAGCGAATATTTTCGTCGCTTGCTATACGTGCCCTATTTAGATTCGTTATCATCTTCATTAGAGGCGAGGTTCGGCAAAGACCATTCACCAGCGTTTACTATTTCATTGTTGACCCTTGCTCAGATAATTAAAATTATAGCTCCTAAATTACAAAAAGGATAAAAAACGGTTTAACTCGATTTCCGGCTAAACTACAATCCTATGGAAAAAAGTTCAATGGCAAAGTTGTAGCAAATAAAAAGATCTACTACTATTGTATCTACACTTTTTTCGCATAACCTCTAAAATCATGTGAAAAACTAAAAAATCAAGTTTTTGGTTTTTTATTTTTATCTTTTAAAGAATTTTTTTACGAAATTTGGTGAAAACTTGCCTTTTTACGTCCCAAATACACTGTAATTTTTTTGATTTAAAATATTTATTGAAGTGAAACTTCTTTATGATTTCAAACCGGAAGGCAACAACAGGGAAGGCCGCGCTGCAAGCCGCTAATTTTAAATTAGTTTGACAAAGAAGTTTCACTTCTTTCATGTGTGAATCGCACACACACCTTTTTTTCACCTTATTTTGACCTCAATATCGAAAAAGTACCCTCATTTTTAATCGAAAATTTTCACGTCAAAATATCAGTTTTTTTTAAAAAGTTGGTTGGCTTTTTCTTCACTGAAGTCTCTATTTTCTGAAGGTGTAAAAAATACACATTAATACGGTGAATGTCCTCAGAAAATGCAAAGAAATAACAGGTAGTAAGGCCCAGACCCTCCTTTCCACTTCTCTATGAAAAAGCTTTTGATGGTCAAAATTTTTCCGCAGATCACTCAGGTACATAAGTTATGTTAAAATAGCAATAAATAAGCATCTACGTATATAATTTAAAGAAGATTCTATAACTTTATCAAAATATAGGTACTTATTAGATGTCTTATTAAATATTCTTTTCATTTTCTGAGCATTTCTTTGCATTTTTTACACCATCAGAAAGTAGAGATTTCAACGAACAAAAACGCCAACCAATTTTTTTAACGACGTGAGAATTTTCGATTGAAAGTGAGGGTGCTTTTTCGATATTAAGGTCAAAATAGGGTGAAAAAATAAATATTTTAAACCAATAAAATTACAGTGTGTTTGGAACATAAAAAGGTAAGTTATCACCAAATTTTGTAAAAAAAAATTGTAGGAGATTAATTTAGACCAAAAAATTGTTTTTTTTTTTAATTTTTCACATGAATTTTGAGGTTATTAGAAAAAAAAATATAAATACAAAAGTTGTGGATCTTTTTAATACTTACCTACAACTTTGCCAATGAACTTGTCGTTTAGCCGGAAATCGAGATAAACCGTTTTAAGGGTACTTAAATACCCCCTCCCTACCACTTCCCGACCTCAGATCTCCCGTAATTTATTTTTCCTTTTTTAAGGTTTTTGTTACTAAGTCGACAAACAAGCGTACGGCTCACCTGATGGTAAGTGACTACCGTAGCCTATAGACGCCTGCAAAACACCAGAAGCGTCGCAAGCGCGTTGCCGACCCTATCCCCAATCCCCCCCAGGAGCTCTGGTCACCTTACTCACCAACAGGAACACAATACTGCTTGAAAACAGTATTATTTAGCTGTGGTCTTCTGTAAGGTCGAGGTACTACCCCAGTCGGGCTGCTCCATATTTTGAGCAAGAAATTTCCTGCTGTGCCCTACCTCAGTTAAAGATTTAGATTTAGATTTCCTATCATTATCTTTCTTTAATTATTAGAGAGAGAAATAATTAAAGAATTTAAATAAAAAATTACCTATTTTAATTTATGCTTATTTATTTGACTAGGTGCTTATAAAATTTTATTTGCCCCTCCCTGGCCCAGAACCTGGGTACGCCCATGGATGTACCCAATCTGGATCCTGTTGCCTGCAGATCCGGGACCCTCCAATTAAAGCGGCTGAAGGCTCCCGCAGGGGGTTTAGTGCGGTAGTGGCACCCCCAAGTGCTGAGTCCGACATACGGTCTAGGACTGCCTACCCGGGCGTCCTTGATATCACCCGTAAATGGGTTACCCTGCGATACACAAAAAAAAGGATGTACCCAATCTATGAAATTTTGTAAACTATGACATAAGTATATACCTACTCGTAGTTCAAATCATTTTGGTGCGTGTTATCTATACTAATATAATAAAGCTGAAGAGTTTGTTTGTTTGTTTGAACGCGTTAATCTCAGGATCTACTGGTCCGATTTGAAAAATTCTTTCAGTGTTAGATAGCCCATTTATCGAGGAAGGCTTTAGGCTATATATCATCACGCTAAGACCAATAGGAGCGGAGTCCACGCCGACGAAGTCGCGCGTAGAAGCTAGTGTGAGTGTATGTACTAACCTCATTTAAATACAATTGTTGCATATAGGTACGTGACTATTACGAGTAGTACCATAAAATACGTTTTATAATTGCACGCGTCACACGCTTAAGCGTGTGGGTGTGCTCTACTATCGAAAGACGGCTCTGTGTCCATTTTCCAAGATAAAATCGTTCTTATACGTTAAGTTAGGCACTGATTTTTAAAAAAAAAGGTTGTTTCGGAAACTAGACATGTTAATCTATAAAGTCAGCGTATTTTCTTTTCATTTTGTTTAATATTTATAACAAAAAAAACGTGATTAAAAAGTGATATGTCAGCTGTCCGTTGGTCTGTGCCCTTTCCTTGTCTTCACGCTGTAGAAAAATATAAACAATTAATTGTTATAATTTCTTTTGAATAATACTTCAGTCACTCTAAGGATGAGCTGTATATCTTTTTATGATTGAACTCTTAACCGTTTTAAAGATATTAACGAAATTCGAAAGATTTTCTGGGTTTCTTTCATAAATATTTTTTCTTTTTTAAACCCCGGCGCAAAACGAGGGGTGGTATAAGTTTAACGTGTCTGTGTATCTGTGTAACTGTCTGTGGTACTTTTTTCTAGTTGATGAGGGTATCTGACTACCTTCCTTATGTCCTATCGATTCGAAATTTGGTACCGTGTTACTTTAATGATATTGAAAGTATATGGTAGGGAAACCATGACCTGATCAGCCGTTCGAAGATCATTAGCTCTTTAATAGTTGATGAGGGAATCTAATTACCTTTCATATGTCCTATCGATTCAAAATTTGGTACCGTGTTACTTCAATGATATTGAAAGTGTATGGTAAGGTTACTTGGTATTATCGTATTATGTATGGTAAGGCATCCGCCAACCCGCATTGGAGTAGTGTGGTGGATTAAGCCCTTTAATATATATAACAAAAAAAATGTAATCAAATAATATATCTACAGCTGTCCGTTGGTATGTGCACTTTTAGTTGTCTTCTCGTTTTAGAAAAATATAAACAATTTTAGCGAAATGTATAGGCTATTGAACGAGCGGATAAATAATAAGATGTTATCTATCTTCGCTGACTCTTTATTGAAGAATAATAATGATAGAAAAACATATTCAAGTAGCAAAATATAAAAAAGTAGCAAAATACAAAATATAATTATAAGATAATAGAAAAACAATATATTCAAGTAGCAAAATATAAAATATAATTATAAGATAACGTGCTACGTGTACGTACATAATTTTACTTACTAAATTGAAAAACAAATTATCAAGAAGAATTTAAAATCAAATTCTTTGACGACTATCAAACACACGCCACATTACTCTCCTCTGAGACCGAAGGTCGATAACTGGTTGGCGGGCCGGTGGAACCAGATGCTTCATAGCTCTCGGTGAGTTGGAACTGTCTGCGGTGATGCTTGCGAAGCCTGCGTTGCCGTTCAAGCTCGAGGTTACCAGCTTAGCGAATGACCACCAGTTTAGCAAATGAGCTCGGTTTAGCGAATGGATGAGCGGATGATAAAATATTCGCTAACTCCGCAGACTTTTTATTAATGAATTGTTATTTTGTTATAATATAAAATCAAGTAGCAAAATGTAAATAAAATATTAACAAGAAGAGCTTAAAATCAAATTCTTTGACAACTATCAAAAAATATTTTTATTAAAATGATAAAAGAGGTTTTTATTATTATTTATATAAAAAGTCTATAGACTTTTTATATAAATAATAATAAAAACCTCTTTTATTGGGCGTCTCTACATATATATATGTAGAGACGCCAGTTAATTTTAATTATTCCTTTTGAATAATACTCTAGTAACTCTAAGGATGAACTCTTTTTCTTATTATGACTGAACTCTTAACTGTTTTAAAGATATTAACGAAATTCGAAAGATTTTCTGGGTTTCTTTCATAAAAATTATCACCGTCAATTTTTTTTCTTCCTCTCTCGTTTTTCATGAACTATTTATTTTTTGAATAATTTCTGCTGCATCTAGCGACATTATTGATATTTTTGGCAGTGAAGTTAAAATTGTATCTATGTTTCGTGACGTGTCGACAGATTTTCGATAATATAAAATGCCGAAAAAAAATAAAAATTCTGCAAGAAAACGTGATCAATTACAACGTGATTATAAAAGAGAACGTCGTAAAATTATGAGTATTTCAAAAAATTATAAAGATGATGTTATGATTGAGCTGAATAAACCTGAAAGCTGCTGTCTTGGAAATAAACATAGTGGAATCTATTCTGCTCAAATTCCTAATAAGGATGATGTAAACCTTGCTCAAAAAAAATGTCGAATGTCTCAAGTTCGTCAAAACGATGATTTTAGACAAAGCGAACGAGAAAAAGATAGGTTAGCTAAGAAGGCTCAGCGATAATTTAGTGCCTACCTTAACATATAAGAACGATTTTATCTTGCAAAATCGACACAAAAAATAATATATTTTTTTTCAATTGATTTCTCTTTTAGTCAATTATTATTAATTTCAATTCGTAACACAATGAGCGTGTGAGGCGTGCACTTTTGGATTTTCCAAATTTATTTTGAAAATAATGTTTGATACGTTCAAATTACGTTAATATAATAGAAGTTCGGATAAACGTAAATATTAATTTTATTAACAAAAAACTAAACATACGTGCTCCAAGGTCATTTAAACGATCTCTAATCTTACAAGGCGATAATTATGTATGTACCCTACGTGTACTCTACATTAACATCACAAATAGTTCTAGTCCATTATCAATACACTTATAAGTTCGAATTAACGTTAATTTCTTTTAAAGAACCTACCTATATAAAATATAATATAACGTAAAATAAATTATATTATTATACTTTTAAAACAAAGACTTTCTTTAAAAGAAATCAACTTCAGCTATAAGATATTTTTCTCTGTATATAAAAATCTTAAGACTGAATTAAAATGGTTAGTGATAGTATATAAAATATAATTTCTCTGTGCTGTTTATTTATTAAAATGATATTGCATTCGTATAGATTACAATTCTGGTAAGTGAAACTTTTATTCTATCGCTCCAAAAAATTTCGTTCATCTATCGCATGTCACATGTCGGAAGTGTTCCGCGGTATTCGTGTGTCTTGATCTGTATATTAATGTATTTTATTCACTAAAGTTTCACTTGCATCATGGTTTCATATAACCATACAATTTATTTTTCTTACTTTGCTAACTTTGGTTAAATAATAAAATAATGATAATGAAAGTAAAATTAATAAATATAGGCAATAAATACTATTATTATATAATTGTTAATTTAGGAGTTAGAAATATCAGAAGTCTTTTAATAAATTACTAAAATAATAAAATAAATATAAAAACGTAATTTTAAGTAAAATTTGCTAAGCAATGCGTTAATTTTTTTCACAAAAATTATTTGTTTATTGACTTAGCATGTAAGAAAGATACAACGAAAATATGTTTGTGCTAATTGTAATTAGGTACATGTAAAATAATACTCCTAGATTAATAAATTATTTAGCTTTAGAAGTCTGAAAATAAAGTACGTGCTTATTATATTTTTTGTGTTTATTTTTTGTGCAATTAAAAGCCGTTAAAGCGGTTAAACCAAAGGAATGAGTTAATTAATTTTTTCACAAGGCGTTGAACGCGCGTATCAACATTGGGCTTACCACAAAGTTTTCGCAACTTTTTTGCAACGTCCCACACTACGTTATAAAATATTCAATGTACTCTGTGGTTATAAAATAAAAGCTCAAAAATGATGAAAGACGTGCCTTATATACACATACAGATTAAAATATGTTCCGACAATCAAGTCAGTATGGATCCCTACTCCACCATACAGGAGTATTTTGTCTAACAATAAAACTTATATACACATGCAGATTAAAATATGTTCCGAAAATCAAGTCAGTGTGGATCCCTACTCCATCATACAGGAGTATTTTGTCTAACAATAAAATCTAGAGACAATTTAGTGTGGTATAAAACGCACCTGCTATTTGAAGGTACTGGCACAAAATGTGTCACAGCAAAAAGGTTTTGTAACAAGCTTTTAATTTAAATTAATTGAATCCATTATTTAATTAAATCTATTTCTGTTTATACTCACGTTTACCGAATGCGATAAATTAATTCTTTGAATAAGGTTTGTGATTTATTTATTTCAACGTTTTAAAAAAAAAAATTTAACGTTAAAACGATGCATTTCTCATTTACGCTTTTTTATGGCATCTGTGGATGGCATAAAACTATGGACAGACCTAGGAAAAACTATGGATGACAAAAAACTTATTGTTTATAGGTACTGCAGTTGAAATCCAATACTATTTTAAAGTTATGTAACTCTATTAAAAATATATACTTGATTAGTTTCGATGTTATACATATACTTGTAAGTAATATATACTAGTTTCCTAATGATAAAACAATAATTAAAACTGATTCGCTAGCCAAAATAACAAGAAATAAAGAAACAAAAGATATAGGTGGATCAAAAAATAACAACTGTCATATTTCATTGTTTCAAATAAATCTCTCTTTCATTATCAAAAGCAATTCCAGGCCCGTTCTTAACGAATACCCTCAGAAAGCGCTCGAGTCACAAATTGAAGAACCCCCGTACCATGGCAAAGAGGCCACACGTACGAAGACAATCGAATCATTCAGATGGGCTTTGATTACGACAATAGTTCATTACGTCGAGTATGCATCTAAACAGAGTAATTTGGTTCCGTGTCCGGGAGCGTGATTAATGTGCCTCCCCTTTGAGGAGGGGGGGGAGGTCAAGAGTGTGGGCTAATCTCTGCAGCTGACGGATGGCTGGCGAGGAATCCGAATTAGACTCGTTCGCTTCGGACATAATAAGTACCTTTTGTTTTGGTAATTATTGGTTGATGTTATGAGAATATTTTTTTTTAATTTGTTGCCAAATTATTAGTAGAGTATTTATTTCTTGATGAGTCCTGAATTTGAATTTTGTCTCTATATGAAAAAAATATATTACAAAAGCAGCGTAGAAGTACTTAACAGCAGATACATATATATGTAAATTTAAAATTGGTACAAAAATTTCAAACATTTTATGTCTAAACCCTAATAAATGTCTACTAACAGGCCTTCGATTATTTATTGTTCAGCTGATAGCTGACAATTACTGAGATACAAATCAATGTTACTATTTACGAAAGACAAAAGCAAAACAATATTTTCAAACGCGTGGCTGCAGGTGATTTTTCGTAGTTTAACAATTTTAAGGAGTTATTATTATTTTAGTTTAAATTTCCTACTTGATAGATAAGTCATAATTATTCTTCATAGTAGCGTGTCGCAGCGTAGATTAGTTTTTGCGTCAAGGGTTTTTTTTAATATTCCCCTAGAATAAGTACAAAATAAATGTTCTTCTCCTCATTTTTTATAACACTCTGGTTGGCAAAGAAGAGCTCGTCCAATTTAATGTAAACAGTTTCCATAGCCTATTAAAGCCCATGATGCATCATATGGAAATATCATCCTCAGCATCTCCAATTACCTTACCCGCCACAGACACACAACACTACTTGAAAGCAGTATTATTTGACTGTAATCTTCTGTAAGGTTAAAGTAGGTACTTCCTCTGTTAGGGTGCCCAAGGTTTTGAGTTAAATATTGCCTTTTGTGTCTTACCACAATAAACTGTTAAAATTATTCTTTTTTTATGCAACTAGGTTGGCAAACAAGCGTACGGCTCACCTGAAGGTATGCTATTACTATAGCCTATAGACGCCTCCAATAGTACAAACATCGCAAGCGCATTCCAAACCCTACCTCCAATTCCCCCCCCCCCTCCCCAGGAGCTGGAGCTGCACTGCTTGAGACCAGTATTATTTAAATGTGATCTTCTGTAGAACCGAGGTACTTCCCTAGTAGGGCTGTTCCAGATTTTGACCGGGATATTTCCTGATGTGCCTAACTTCAGTTAAATTAAGTTAATTATAACTTTAATTTATCACAATGTACACTGAAACTTCATAATATGCTATGGCTCCATAAAATTTAAATTTAATGACGGCAAACCTTCATTTTCTAATTTACATAAGTCGTATAATTCTGATTTTGTAACGGTAATTTATGATTACTTAGAACCAATAGCGCTGTCGTCTGATACTACGTGTCGCTTGTGGTTTTGCCTTCGTTTAATTGCCATCCGATAAATCACTTTTGTTTGTCCATTGTTTGCTTTTTTGCAAGTACCTTGGGTTTGTTTGCGATAAAATCATCTAATTGTTAATTTCATTTTATTGCAAAAACGGTATAAGTAGGTACTACTAAATATTAGAGCAATCCTGCACCCAGAACTTCAACAATCTATGGTTCATTATAAATTCATTTATAAGTAAATAAACAATATAAATATAAACGGCTCTCTTTAGGAGGCCTTCAACTCCAACTCCTGTGTCGGGGGTCCAGAAACATACACAATTCACAAGCACAAACGCCCAGACCACGGCAAACATTTGCATGGCCAATACAAATGTATGCAATGTACGGGAATCGAATCCGCAACCACCAGAGCAATAGCCATAAACCAGTTCAGTGAAAAGAAAAAACCATTGCGTTAAAATCTTTAATTATACAAAACAATCAGATTAAAAAAAGAAAATTAAAAGTAATAACAAACGGTACCCCAAAAAGCGAACGGGGGTAGTTAATATAAGATTCCGTGCTTTCATCGGTTTGCGTGTTTCGTAACCGCCTAATTGTGCATGCCGCGCCCGCCCGGCCGCGCGCTGCACAGTCCGCGTCGACAGGCGGCCCGGGCCTCACCTGCAAACAACGAACATACAGACACTAAAAAAAACTTCATCTAGACATCAATAAAATCTACTCATTAACCTAAAACATTTAAATTGTAACTCTATACTTTGAATCGCTTGAAAAAGTTGCAAAAATAAATCGCACCAGAAAAGACAAATTTAATCACGAAAATGTTATTTAAAACGGTCAAATCTAATGAAATCCGGTGACAAAAATAAGCAAATCTTTCCCTAAAGTCGCTGCAAATAAAAGCGTGGGATGACAATGCGTTATTTCAGTTTTAATTAAAGTAAACGCTAGCGACGAAATATTTGAGGCGTTTAAAAATCTCATTGTCTTAAACGTTATTCAAGATTCTGAAGGCCGCGTCCTCTTAAGAGAATCTAGTTATTCTCTTCAATTCTTTTCATTTTGTTTGTCATTTTGAAATAATTGAAGGAAGAATGGTGCACGATACATGATTGTAAACAATCTTTATTTAATTCAAGCGATTTTTTTTACATGTCGTTCTTTTCGTTTCCGACTCACGACAATAAATCAGCATCGAACCTTAACAGCGACAGAGCACGCACCCTTCACTTATAACTCACATACATCAACGTATTTCGCGAAAGTGGACACATTTCTGTGAAATACTACACCGGAAATGAACCTGTATTACTAGAAGTAGGTACTTGAAAGTGAACTGATACAAGTGAAGTGTAAATTTAAACACGGTGTCATCAAGTTCGTGTAATCAAAAAGGGTGGCGATGAGGCTGTCACGTCGGTGCCTTATGTTTGATAATAATTAATTGAGTGAGAAGCGCTTGTTGAAGTTTATGTGTTCGCTCATCCTGTAATTATTGTAATATATAGGATACCTTGTCACAGTAAAATTTGGGTTGAGCGTTTGAATGGTTAAATGAATGTGTGTGTTCTTCGTGGTGTTAGCCAGAATTTACATGTAATTGTGAGCTGATTAATGAATGAATTTGTGTATAATTATATTTTATATTAGCATATAAATACTTTAAACAGATAAAGTCTTGAAATCTCATTGTCATGTAGATTTCATTTTATTTCAGTCACTGTAATTTACGATTTTACCCGTGTTAGGAGTATTCTACGGTATTTCCGAACCGATACGACTTAGGGACCTTCAAAAAAAGAGCACACTCCCACTTGAAAGGCCGGCAACGCGCCCGCTAATCCTCTGACGTAGCGGGTGTCTATGGATGTTAGCTTCACTTACCCCCAGGTGAGCCGACTGTCAGTTTGCCCCTCTGATATTAAAAAAAATATTCTTAATAACAGATACTTGTCACTCGAACTAAACCGGCCCTTCACCTCCTACCTACCGGCCCCGGCTCTCCAATGCGCTTTCACGCCCTCCTCTGCTGGTTTTGGTTCACGGGGGTCCGTCCACAAGACCTCTACCACCCGCAAGCGAGTGGGGTTCCCCAATCCGCCACCTGGGTTCGCGCCCAGTAGGATATCATTCAGTAGATTTTACTCCTCATTTCTTTTTTCATACCGGGGCCTTTAAATGAAAATCGATTCTTATGGAGTAAACCCCAAAAAAACTCATAACTAACATAACTCTTTTAAAAAAAAGTCGATTTATCATCTACAAATAAAAAAAGAGATTTCCATTCATATATTGACAAATCACGATATCTCTGGAACCATAAGGCGTAGAGACTTGAAATTTGGTAGTATACCTACCTTTCGCCGAGTAGAGGTAAGCTAAGAACGGATTTTACGAAATTCCACCCACAAGAGGGGTTGCGGGGGTTAATAACATATATGGCAAAACAACGTTTGCCGGGTCAGCTAGTTGATAATAAAGCGAAGCCACGGTAAAGGACTTGTTGTATCTCTGTACATGTTACGGGTAAACAAATAAATAAACACATGTTAATAATTACTATTTACCAACTTTACATAAAGGAGGCGAACCGCCCGGAGGTTGAAACATTCTCTTTGACATTTAATGATAAGAAAACACATCGCCGAACGTTTATTTGTCTTTTGTCTGGAGTATATCTCCTAAAATTACTTTCACGTGAATAATGGTTTACTTTGTAAATACATTTTAACTTTCATGTTAATATACTAATAAAAATATTTAAAATTAGGTAGAGTCCTAGAATATTTTGTCAAAAATCTAAAATAGTCTGACTGGAGAAGTAAAGTACCTAAGCTCCAACCAGAAGATCCTTGTCAAATAATACTGGGCTGAACTAGAGTTCTGTTCCTGTGGTGTGTAAGGTTGTCAGAGCACCTGAGCGGCCACTGTATTGAAAGCGAGAATAAGGACTTGGATAATCAAGTAGGCCTTCAAACGCATTTTATAAGTACAAAAATATAATTTTTTTTTAATTCCGTATATAAGATAACCTTTTTTGTTTTTTATTTAATAACTTCAATGTAGAATATGACCTGTTATATTATTGTTATAAATATAAATTATCTTTATATTTTGCGAAAAACCACTGTTGTACAGTCACTACTTTGCTCTTGACGAACGGTTCAAGTCTCAAAAAACCTAACTAGTTTATGTTCTAAGTTTCCCTCTACAAAGGATGGATGGCAAACTAAATATGTTCGAAGCATAACGAAGACGTAATTATATTATGTAAATGTAAAGGTTAAAGTTACTAGCTTAGTTAGTTCGTTACTAAATAGTTAAATTAACACAATCTTAGAGCAACATTTAATTAATCAAACAGATTGAACTTCGGCGTATAACTGTCTGCGTCAAACCGATCTCAACTTAGTGAGCGGTTTACATACGCAGGGCTGTCAAAAATAGAATTTTTTTTTTTTTTTTTTTAATGAATCTTTATTAAAAACTTTGACCAATTTTTTAAATTATTTATTTTCAAATTTATACCTACATTCATTCGAGTCAGTTTTTATACTGCTTAGTTGTTTACAGCATCTGATTATTACGCTATCGCGACGCAACACATGAGAAATGTTTTCAAAGGCTAATTAGATATCAGTCTTGAAATGAGTATTGGCGTTTGTATCGTGTATGTCTCCGGACCTCAACGCAGGATTCCCGTCTTACTAATAGCTCTTGAGATTACTCAATGGCCCGAATAGGGTTCCCTATCTTACTGGGTGCCGCGTCCGTTGAGTGTGAAAAATTTATTGATAAATAGCACAGCCCTACATTAGTGTTCGAACGTTGTCACGTAAGTCCGCGCCGAGGCACTTGTTTCTGACTTCTTTGTGATCGCACAATATTTGTTGTGTACTACTCGATATCTGTATCGAGTCGGGCAATGAGCGAAGCTCTCGATGTGTTTGTGAACCGCAAACATTGATACAGCTACCGAAATGTGTGCACTCTTGATGATGTTGACGCCGTTTACATAGACTATATTAGATTGCCTCAACATTTAAGCTTTGTTGTATAACATGATATTATTATTACTTTATACCATTAGGGCGGTAATCAAACGTACGGTCCGCTTGCCAGCTGGAAGCCTGCAACAACAGGAGCGTCACAAGCGCATTGCTGACCTTACTATTGTTGTTAACATAGTACGTCATCAGGAGGTCTAGCGTTACTCACCAGTGGAATATAACACTAGTTGAGAGCATTATTATATTTTTGAAGTGAAACTTCTTTAGAATCGTTGTGATTTCAAACCGGATGCAACGGAAAAACGAAAGGGAAGGGCGCGCCGCGATGCACGCCGCTAATTTTAAATTAGTTTTTTTTAATTAGTTTGCCAAAGAAGTTTTACTTCTATCGTGTGTGAATCGCGCAAACACCTTTTTTTTTAATAATAAATTATTTATTTGGACCAAATACTTTTACAATTTCTTAACCCGTCAAACTGCGTGACAGTTTACTGGCGAAATTAAGGCTCTATACAATACTAATTTTCTTTTATCTCTATATATTATATAATCGCTGAATGTGTTGCTAAGCGCAAATCTCGAGAGTGGCTGAACCGATTTCGCTAATTCTTTTTTTATAATATTTCTTGAAGTATAAGGATGGTTATTACGGAGAGAAAAATTTAAAAAATCTGCTAAAAACAACACTTTTCTATATTCCCATACAAAAGATTCGTAATAATACTTAAAAATCAATTTGAACTTTAATACCATACCTTAAAGTTTAAGAGTTAGTGGAGGAGTTCCGGAAAGGATAAGTATTTAAAAAAAAATTAAATAATCGACTGTGAGGCGGTACGAAGTCCGCCGGGTCGGCTAGTTTACTATAAATATATTACAAAATTTTATCTATAGGATAACTATCATGTATTTAAAATAATTAAACAATTTTTGAATGTTAAGTAAACTTACAAACTTAAAAATCAATACTTTGGCGAATTCGGTAAGTAATTCAGTTTTCAATTATTATTTTTATAGTCCACTTACTCGTTTTTTTCTGTCATTTATTCACTATCATCTGTCACATTGAGAATTTGAGACACTGTCCCAGGCGGGTTGCTCCCGATTTAGAGCAAATCAGAAATGTAGTCTCACTTATACCTATTTAGAACCAATGAAAATTATTTATGCGGAGCAAATTTGGATTAAACTTGGACCACAATTTAGACCACCTGGGACTTATAAATTTGAAAGATAATTTTTACGTAAGAGATCCTTTGAGAAAAACAATCGAAATAAAATATCAGGAAAGCACTACCAGAATTATTAGGATCGAATAATAACCATGAACTAGTCTACAATAAAATAATAGATTATGGTTTCCAATTTATAACATACAAATCTCGCATTTATAATTTGTTAACCCTGACATAAAATAATGAATGAAAAATACACCTAAAACCTTGAACGAAAGCGAATCAGAACGAAAATAAACAGACGCTAAATTTCCTAGGCATTCCGTCAGTTCATGAAGTTAAAGTTACAGCAGAATAATTTACGTTGAGGCAAGTAAGATGGCATGCGAGGATGACATTACTAAACTTCTAAACAACAAAAAAAAAGTAATAATGCCTAAAGAAATATGTCACGCAAATGTCTTTGACGGATTCATTATATTTTAATTTTCGCATCAATTTTCTTTTCATTTTATGGCTAACGTTATTCACGAAAACGAGCTCTAAAGTCTAATATTGAATTAGTGTAACAAGCACGTTACAACAGTTTTATATATCTTCTATATATATAAAAGAGATTTACACCCATTGACTCATCACGATATCTCTGGAACCATAAGGCCTAGAGATTTGAAATTTGGTAGGAATATTCCTTTCGCCGAGTAGAGGTCAGCTAAGAACGGGTTTTACAAAATTCCACCCACAAGAGGGGGGGCGGGGGTTAATATCATATAATTATGGCAAAACAACGTTTGCGGGGTCAGCTAGTACAAGTATATAGAGCACATTATTGTGTAACCTGTTAATGTCACATTTCTGGGCGAAGGTCTGTTCTCCTATATTGAAGACAAGCTGTACTAAAGATTCGTTTTCGATTGGTCATTTTGTTTATTATCCCTGCTATCAAGAAAATTATACTAACTCGTAGTATTAGACACAAATCACGGTAAGATACATTCAAATCCATTCTGTAGTTTCGGCGTCCGAGCAGCCAATATGGACAGACCGACAAACGACAGAGAAGGAGACAGACAAAAAGTAAAAAAAATATATTTTCAATATTAACTTAAGCTTTAATATAGACTAGCTTCTGCGCGCGACTTCGTCCCCGTGAAATAGGACCAATTCTGTCATACATGATTTGTGCGAAACTTTAACCGTTTACGCAGCCGAAGCTCTCAAAAGGAAAAAAAACCCGATTTTGAAGCATTCTTCATTGGTGCTACGCTTCTTTCGATCTTAGCGTGATGATATATAGCCTATAGACTTCCCCGGTAATGGGCTGTCTAACACTGAAAGAATTTTTCAAATCGGTCCAGTAGATCCTGAGATTAGCGCGTTCAAACAAACAATCAAACAAACAAACTCTTCAGCTTTATTATATTAGTATATATTGTACAATACCTTTCACACGAGTATAAGATCAATTTAAAATGTGAGTTAGAAATCTTAAAGTTGAAATCTCAATGGTGCCAGTCGACCCTCAAACACCAATAGTTCAACAATGCCCTGGCAGCGGTAATGTGACTTTTAGCTTCGGTTTAATTTAGCTTCGCAATCCCGAGTTACAAACTTTGGACCGTCCGCATTCGTAGAAACGGGCACCTGTGATTAGTTTTCAAAGTCCATCTTAAAGTTACAAATTGTAAAATAGCGCCATCTAGAGATATTAACTACAAACATACATTGAAGGTAACAAGCGAATAAACTTTACAGGAAACTGAAAAGCCGCTTGACACAAATGTAACTACCACCTCACAGATGGCGCTAGTCTTTCAGAGAAAAGGTCGGGGATGACCTTCTAACTGTCTCTACGAGTATTTTCTTGTATTTTCTTTAGTAATTTTATATATTATTACAATAACAACCATTTAATCTCCCACAGCTGGACAATGACACGTCTTAGGAGGGAAAGGGAAAACTAACAATATCTTGCAAAACATGAAGGTTTTTTTCAAGCAATCTTTCGTCTACACAAAGCACAAATGAATTTGTAATACTAATTTCATAATTCTAAAATCAAAACTGTACTGTACCTACTATAAACTATTAACTATGATTCATTTGTTCATGTGGGCCTTCAGAACTATTGGTTAAATCTTACACCTTCGAGTTAGAGTACCAAGAAATTTGTAGCTTAGAACTTTATTTAAAATACATTTAACATATTGATAATAATTTCTTCTAAACCGACAAATATGGTACTTTTCCTTCATTTAAACTTGATAAAAGTATTCGTCTAAATTTTCAAAAATATGTCCAAAATATTTTGGTACAATAATAAGTCAGTCATAGCTGGAGTTTTTCTGATGCAAACTTGACACCAGATCTATTTCTTATCACCAACAATTAACGTGGAAATATTTCAGTTTGCAGGAAACCAATAAAACAACCATTTGCCTTGCCATGATAAATTTTATTTCTAGTCATGCAAGCTCGAGCAGAGTTAGAAAACAGATAGATAGCGCATTTACTGAAACGGTTAGGAATAAATATACTTAGGAAATAAGAGATACAAGAGGGTGAATGGAGAATGTTATAATGTAGGTGGTTAATGTAGGTGGGTTTGAAAGAATGTTTTTAATTTATTATCTTGTATTAAAAACCGTCGAGTGCCACATCCATATCAAACTTGCTTCCTCCTTTCTCCTATTCATTACCTGTATCTAACTTCTAACCGTCTTCAAAATCATTATAATTAAGTTCTAAAAGATTAACAGTAGAAATGCTACACTTGAATCTTGTATTGTCTCATGTAAATAGTAAGCTAACTTGAGCACGTTTCAAATTTTAATTTTTTTTAACCGTACCATAGTAAGTTCATTTAAATATACAGATAGCTAAGGATAGGATTTTGACTACCAATTATCTCCTTCTCAACAAGAAACGCTCCTTCACGTTAATTTTTATGACAATCTGCCCTAATTTTTGGAGATACTGATACCTTAATCGAGTCAACCACTAGCGAGTTGTAGTCAATCCCATACAGGCATATTTCACCACAATTTAAAACTAATCCAACCCAATATTTGACTATAAATTATAATTTTTACGAACTTGGAAGTATTAAAATTTTAGTATTTTGAAGGAAACATTCTATAACAAAATCATTTCTCTGATTTTCCAATCCTACTCCACAATGCCACCTCTACCCCTTACTACCCCTACCCCACACGTGAGCGGCACTCGGCGATATGTCTATAACGAGCGCGGTCGCGAACGCCGCCGCCGCTGCCGCCGCCGCGGCCGGGGCAGGCAAGAAAGCCGCTCAGGTCCAGTTACAGGCTGAACTTAACAATGATGATGATTGGAACAAGTTCATACAGCGAGATGGATTACTTGGTAAGACATTATAACTTTAATTTTAAAAATCATGATATTATAGTCGAGTGAAGTTTTATTATATTAAAATTATACGATCTACGTAAGATTGCCGGTGTAGGCTAGATGAGGATTGCGGAAAACCGGGATGTCTGGCGTGAACTTGGGGAGGCCTATGTCCAGCAGTGGACTGCGATAGGCTGAACTGACTGACTGACAGAAGTTTTATTCTTTTGTTTCCTCTGTAACCATTCTCATTTTGACAATATCTAAATGTGCAAAATTTGGAAAAATATCTAAAAGATTTTTTTTTTCAATTATTACTTTTATGAAATTTGTTGTTGGTCACTTTCCCGATATTTCGAAGTTATGACCCAGTTAGTAAGGGATACATTGGACCTAAACGGACATTTATCATATTGACCATATCATCCTTTTTGACCTTGAAAACATCAACAAAAACCACCCTGGTTTAGTGGTGCAGCTACACGCACCACTAAACCAGCCTAAATTCACTAATCGTGCCTCAGAGAGCACGTTAAGCCGTCGGTCCCGGTTGCTATCATAAATACCTGATAGCGATCGTTACTCATAGTAGGGAACATATCCGCCAACCTGCAGTGGAGCAGCGTGGTGGATCAAGCTCCAACCCCTCTCCTACATGGAGATAGAAGTCTATGCCCAGCAATTGGACGTTACAGGCTGAATCGTGATTTTAATCGACCTTGAACATTTTAAACCTTACATCTTACCAACTTTACTGTCAAAATTCATTTTTATACCATGTGAAATTTCCAGTGGTGGATGTATACACCGAGTGGTGCGGACCGTGCATCGGAATGGTGGGGAACCTGAAGAAGATCAAGGTGGAGATCGGTGGCGACAACCTTCATCTAGCAGTAGTGAGCACCACAACCATAATTTACCATTATCTATAACTCATAATCCAATTGCTTTTCAAAGGCTACCCTTAAAACAGTTTGTTTTTCAATTTTTTTTTTCTTAATTTAGGCAAAAGCAGACACCATCGAATGTTTGAAGAGATTCAGAAATCGCAGTGAACCAACTTGGATGTTTCTTGCGGTGAGAATATTTAAAGTCCACAAGTGTTAGATTTATTTAAAAAATATTTAAATATCAAAATTTATCAATTTTATTACGATAAAAAAGTTTATCTAGCAGGCCTTAAAAACATTAATACCTACATAGTTTCCAATAATGATTAGTAAATATTTTGAATCGAAACCTGAATCAAAGACTAAAGTACGTAAAGTACGTAGTAACGAGACAAATAGCATAGCATTTAAACGCATATTAAAAAACAATTATTCCGCTACAATTAACAAAACAAAACCTTCAAAGTAATGTCATTAGAATTTAAACTTTTACACCATACCACCTTTAACGTTCCGAAGTATATAGGCTTAATAAAAATAAACTTTATTTACAAACGAATAAGAATTGATTTAAATCAGCAGTATAATATAATAGAAAATTTTATATGGACGTGTATGTCAAAACACATGGATAGATACTTGTACAATGGCACGGACATGGACGGTATCGACCAAACTAACTTGTAAAAATTACATAAAAATGTCTTATACGGCCACTATATCTCCACCTACTTATACCTATGTTTCTCTCATAAAATTCATAGACTAGACTCGTATAAACATTTCAATTAACTCCTCAAACAATCGTTTAAACGTTACAATTAACTTCACCAGGTTTCTACATTGTAAAAACGGTTCTTTTTCTATCAAATAGGTATGTTCGAAATTTAAAGGTTCATAAATAAATGTGTTTGAATACGAAAAAAAAACGACTAATTTTTTGTTTATTTATTTCTATAATTGAAAAAATAATCGTTTGATCTCAATTTTTAAATGGGACCACCCATTATCATGACTAGCATGAGCTTTCGAATAAAAAAGAAACCAATAAAATCGGTGAACGCAGTAAGATGCTATGAAGAAACTATCTTTTAAAAAATGCAGTCAAAATGAAAACATTTTCCTTTTTGAAGTCTATAAAGTTTTAATATGATGTGCATATGCAATCAACTTTTCTAATTACAATTTTATAATGTAATTATTTTAGGGCGGGCAGTTAATAAACGTAGTTTTTGGCGCTGACGCACCACGTTTAGCCCGAACTATCGTCGAGGAACTCAAAAATGAGGAATTAGTAAAGAAAGGGGAAAAAGAGCGACCTAAACGAGCGCCTCACGAACTCACTCCTCCAGAACAGGTAAGGTTTGAATTTTGTTAAAATATAAAACTTACTTTAAAACTTAACTAAAAACCCAAATTAGTAGCAACCTGTACCTATATTTCTTATTGTTGTATCAAGGCCTCTTCTTTTGTTAAGACTATCACACTGAACTAGCAGAAAAACACGACACAAAACAAAATAGACGTTTGAGTGAAGACACCCTTATTTGTGTTGGGATTGTTAGTGTGAGCCTGTGACGATGATTATTAAAAAAAAAGTGCGTGCATACAAAGTACACATGTCAGAAGTGAAACTTCTTTTGGCAAACTAATTGAAATAAATAAAAACCAAGGTGAAGTGGGACACGAGGCGGGTGACGCCTGTACTGTGTTGCTGAGTTGCTTCCGCCAGTTCTTCTCAGGTCAGAGGCTTCTTCTTTCCGAACTGGTAGTAGACTCATGACGTTCAGTAAGAAATTGTAATAATTTTATGCTGAATAAAATATTTTGTATTTGAATTTGTACCGGACGAAGTAGACGGTATCATAATTAAAAACAAAAACATCGCCTTTTCATCAAAACGCTTTGCCGTTTCATCCGTAAAAATTTTACCCTCATGCGCCTAAAGAAGTTTCACTTCAATAAAAAAAGGTAATTTTTTTACCAGGAAGTCGCATTAGCTCAAGAGAAGCTAAATGAACAACGTCGAGAGAAAGAAGCTGCGGCGGCTAAGACAGCGCGCATCGAAAGGCGGGAGGCGAGAGCCAAGCGACTTGAAATGCACTTTACAGATGTATGTCCAGCACTTATGATGCCACATGCGCAGAAAAACCTTAGAAAAGTCTCGGACGCCCTTGAACCTTATGGTACGAAAAAGTTCATTAAAATAAAAACTGTATTATTACTATTAAATAATAATATATCTTTAAACTCGCGGTCTTATGCCCCAATTGTATACAAATTAATGGCTGTGTTTTAGGCCACAGCCGCCTGATATAGACATGCACATTATTTTTGTAATAAACTTCCGTTCGCCTCACTCGATCACACTTTTCATCACGCATTCACCAGCTTACTCCCCAAGTCAAGCGTGCGTAAAGAAGATTTACTTCAAAAATCCACAATAACAATGTTACAGGTGTGCTAATCGCTGATAAGTGTCCCCTCGTTCTTGGCAAGCATGGAGCGAAAATACTGGCGATGGAAGATCCCGAATTCGAAAATGCGGAAGCAGTAGCTCAACTCGTTGAAAGGCCATCGTTGGCGTTGTTGCTCAAGAAGTTACCAGACAGGGAAGGCAATATAATTGGCAAGTTGTTGATTGTACCTAAATATTATTATTTCACCTTATGATTGAATTTAGATAATATATTTTAACTGGCTGCAGTGATGGATGAAAAAAAAAACTGAAAATTTTAATTTTACTCTCAAGAGAGAAAGAAGATGTCTTTCATCCTATAATTCGTATACAAGTGCACTTTTTTGCTAAATGCTGCTTTAGTACCCTATATTGTCTAGTTAGTTAGGTTGAGCGCTCTCAACTCTTTGATGAAGTTAAGGATCATAATAATTACAACTAGCGTATACCTTAACGGAGAAGGTTTCTTCTGAGTAATGTTATTCAGAGAAATTTTTCTGTTACAAGTCACATTTATAACAAAAATACTCATAATATTAAAATGTACTTAATTAAAAGACACTTTCCATTTGAACTTATGTGTCTTTTTTATAATGAAACAACTTTTTCGAATTTTATCGCAGTTTACTAAGTTTTTTAAATTCCCGACGTTTCGGATACTTTACAGCAACCATGTTCAAGGGAGGACTGAGGTGTCAGACGTCCAAACGTTACAGAGATATCCGAAACTACGCTATGATACATCAATATTTTAATTAATCCTCTCTACTTATATTTCTTTAAGTTCAGCTTTTTTAAAAAATATTCCAGAAATAGCACGTCGAGCTTTATTTGGTGAAGGCTTGGAGGATGAAGAACAATCAAAGAAAATTCCATCAGAGGAATTGAAGTTGAACGGAGTTCCGGGTTTATTTGTGCCCGCAGACCGTCACCAAAGAGCTTCTGTCCTAGATCTTCTATTTCCCAAGGTATCGTTATATAAATAACTAGCTTCTGCGCGCGACTTCATCCCCGTGGAATAGGAACAAATCTGTCATACATGATTTGTGCGAAACCCCGATTTTGAAACATTTTTCATTGGTGCTACGCTCCTATCGGTCTTAGCGTGATGATATATAATTATATAGCCTATAGCCTTCTTCGATAAATGAGCTATCTAACACTGAAAGAATTTTTCAAATCGGTCCAGTAGATCCTGAGATTTGCGCGTTCAAACAAAAAAACAATCAAACAAACTCTTCAGCTTTATTATATTAGTACCTATAGATTAATAATTATGTTCAATGAGTAATAATTATCACAACAACCTTCATTGTTGAATGAAATGGATTGTCTAAAGTCAGTTTTTTTTATATTCTTATTTGTCATAATTATATATCTAAAAAAGGATAAACTATCAAACGGTTTAACTCATGTGAAGTTATCAGTTACCACACATAAACAATTATAGAACTAGTTTTTATTAAAACCGTCATAGATTATTTGCTGACCTTAATATACAGGTCAAGCAGGGAGCTGAAGATGGAAATTAAATTTGTTGTTTTTACAAATAATAAATAAATACAATATAGTTTTAAAACGACCACTTATCCATACTACACAAAGCACTATCCCACCTCTTTATTAATATTAAGAACCAATACATATTACTTAGACAAACAATGCATTCACATAAATATGTTCGCTTCAGCCTGTAATATCCCACTGCTGGGCATAGGCCTCCTTCCCCATGTAGGAGAAGGGTCGGAGCTTAATCCACCACGCTGCTCCAATGCGGGTTGGTGGATATATTCCCTACTATGAGTAACGATCGCTATCAGGTGTTCATGATAACAACCGGGATCGACGGCTTAACATGCTCTCCGAGGCACGGTGGGGAGACCCACAAGGACTAACCACCAGATCGGAATTAAATATTTGTATAAACGGAATCGAACCCGTGACCATCGGTGTTTAGGCGCCGCCGACACGGCACACTCACCATTACAACAGAACGGTCGTATATAAATGTGTTAAAGATATATAATACAAACTGCCATCAATTCCAGCTGGTCGGTGGTTTAGTGGAACCTCCATCATCACCAGACCCTCCTCACATCGCGATGATATTCGGAGCTTGGCAGCGCAGAGCTGTCTTAACCATAGCGTCCACGCCCAAGTTGGCGCCCAGAATTCTGCGGTACGGATTCTTTGCGGACGCGAACATTGAAGAGCCAAAGTTGCTTTGCAAAACCGTCGAAAAATATGAAGATAGAATTGATAAGGACTAGTAAGATTACTTTTAGATATCTCGACACATTTTTATGCAGACCAAAAATTAATTGGTATCTTTTTCACAGCTATATTCTGTACAAAAATTTTAGTGCGTGCTAAATAACGATTATTTTGTGTTGAAAAAAACAAGTGTGCTTTAGACTACACGACTGAAATAAAACTTCTGCTCAATAGGCCTGCGCTGTGTCTTAGATTAGGTATACGAAACGTAACTATCTATGAGAGAAAGAGAAAAAGAAAATGTGTGCTCGCGCCTCTCTCTCTTGCTCCGTTCGCCTCGCCCGATCACGCCAGCTGACTCCCCAGGTCAAGCGTGCGTAAAGAAGTTGTACTTCTAAAATATTTTCACTTACCCAGTTAACAAACTTTAGTTAAAATAATACTTAAACTTTTTTCTATTCTTGAACTTAATAAAATATAACCATTTTTAAAATTTTCCAGTTGTGAGACAATAGTTGTGATGATAGCCGTCGGAGTAGCTGAACCAGCGCTAGTAGATCCTAAGGACATCCCGCCCGAAGGTCCCCCGGAGGAACTAATGGCGCTGGGTCCGCTGCACGTGAGCGAGGACACCGTGGTGGGGGCCGAGGAGTGTGAGAGGTTCTTCCCACCAGGGTACAGTGAACCAGAGCATAAGCCCAAGCCAAAGACCAAGAAGAAGAAGAAGGTAAACACTTTAAGCAATTTATACATATAAAAGAGATTTCCACCTCGAAGAAGTTGAGAGTTCCAAGTCGATAAGCTAATTTTTGTTTAAGGAATTAAATTGCAAACGACCAACAAAATCTACGAAACCAAACATCAATACCATAGCGATATAGACAACTAGCTGACCCCGCAAACGTTGTTTTGCCATATATTGGATTAACCCCGCAACCCCCTCGTGTGTGGAATTTCGTAAAATCCGTTCTTAGCTGACCTCTACTCGGCAAAAGGAATATTCCAACCAAATTTCAAGTATCTACGCCTTATGGTTCCAGAGATATCGTGATGAGTAAATATATGGGTGGAAATCTCTTTTATATATATAGATTACATGTTAAAGATTCGCATTAAAAATGACATAAAACCTGTACTTATATTTCAGAAGCGTCATGAAACTAAAGACGACACAATGGACGAGAACACCAGTGAAGCGCCTAACGATAATATTGAGGAGGCGGGCGGAGACGCATCTGCAGACGGGGAGGGGGAGGGGGACGGGGAGTTGGAGGGAGACGGGGAGGATGAAGGAGACGAGGAAGACAAGCTCATTGATAAGGCGACTTCTCCACCTCCCATTGCAACATAGATGACATTAGACAAACGTCATAATTTATTATTTAAAGGGTTACATGGGTTTCACGGCTTCAAAAAACGATTTTTTTATTGTCTTATTAAATTCTACAACATCTTTTGAATATTGCCTTAAAGTTTCAAGTCGATCCGAGTAATGAAGAAGGAAAAAACCCACGTAACCCCTAAAGTGTAAGAGATATTTTAGCTAAAAGCAATGGGCATGACGACAGTATCAAAAAATCGTCAATTTAATGATTTTAGGGGAACACTCATATTAAAAAAAATTCAAAATACTTGTTTAGTTTTATGTAAAATAATAAGATTATTGTGATTTTCAATAAAATAAAACATTAAAATACTACAATCGGCCATTTTGATTGAATCACAAATTACAGCGCATGACGTCACGCCATAACACCAATAAAATACGTCAGGCGCGTTCACCTACAACTCACTCTAGTCGACAAGTTGAAAAAGGTTGATACTTTTCTTAAAATTATGTGTAATAGCTCATTGGATTCGGAATCGCCTAGAAAAATGTTCTAAAAGTGTGTTTTGCACATCAAAAATTGCAAAAGTTATAAACAATTAAAAAAAGGAAAACATGGCCTTCCGTTTTTTGCCAATATTTCATAAACTATTAATATTTAAGAAATTTCAAAAAACGATTCTGAAAGAGGAGGAATTTGCAATACAAAAAATTGCAGCTCCTGGAACTCTATCTCCATTATTTACAATTTTAATTTCATGCTGGTCTTAGGTTGAACGCGTCCGAAGTGTGTCATGCCATGACGTCAGAGCCGACGCCATGACACCTGCTGCCGTTTTGACGTGCACATTGAAAACATATTAGAAAAATAGTTTTAATCTTCCCTAAACTTAAGTTTATAACCGAAATATAGGTATTTTCGTAAATAGTAAATGTGTACTCACATTACGGAAGAGGTTTTCAAAATCTTTCGTCATGCCCATTCTCATTATTCATTGAATATTTTATATTTCAGAAAATCACATATAGTGCTGTATAAATTAGTTTAATATCATTTCATATGACACACGCGAAATAACGGCTAATACACATTGCTTTACCTTTATGTGTATGTATGAATGAATTAATATACTGTGGATGTACGTGTTTATGAGTTTATGTGTATGTAACAATAATCACCATTTGATTTGTTATGTACAGCTTTTTTGACAAGGATTTTTTATTAACTTTTATTAAGAATCACTTAAATATTTAAATATAGTTAAAAATCTACCGTCAGTTTTTAGTCTAATAATATTAAATGACTTTGTTGTTTATAAGGAGTATAAGAAAATTCAAAAAACATAGAAATATGTTAAGAAATAAAATTCATGTTTATATTCTAAAATTTGTATTTTCATTTATTTATAAATAGTCAATTAATAATAGATTTAACAATAAAATATACGATACTTAGAGAGACTTAACCTGATAGGAGATGAATGTACGGCGGTGTTCACACCACCGAGTCTTTGCGATTCCTGAAACAATACACAAGCGTTCATTAATCGTACCTTTAGACGATATTGTATATAGATGTAACTGAGGTAGGGCACAGCAGGAAATTTCCTGCTCAAAATATGGAGCAGCCCGACTGGGGTAGTACCTCGACCTTACAGAAGACCACAGCTAAATAATACTGTTTTCAAGCAGTGTTGTGTTCCTGTTGGTGAGAGCAGATCTCCTGGGGGGGATTGGGGATAGGGTCGGCAACGCGCTTGCGATGCTTCTGGTGTTGCAGGCATCTATAGGCTACGGTAATCGCTTACCATCAGGTGAGCCGTACGCTTGTTTGTCGACTTAACATGACTGTGTCGTGTAAGAATTTTAATACTTCGTGAAAAAAAGAGCACTTTCATGGCCTTAAATAACTTTAGTTTATTCGCGTTAAGGAAATAGTGACTCTTGACTGTCACGACAAGAGATAGCTTTATATTGAAGTGTTTCAGGTGCTTTAGAGACATAGACAGGTAGTTAGATGGAGAAATATTAAAGAACTTTGCTGACGACATATTGACGTATTAACTACTAAAGTAGTAAAGTATTGTAGTGACGTATAGTAAGGTAGCAAAGTGGTGTAGTGACGAGTCAGTGACGTACCGACTATTAAGGTAGTAAAGTATTGTAGTGACGTATAGTAAGGTAGCAAAGTGGTGTAGTGACGAGTCAGTGACGTACCGACTATTAAAGTAGTAAAGTATTGCAGTGACGTATAGTAAGGTAGCAAAGTGGTGTAGTGACGAGTCAGTGACGTACCGACTATTAAGGTAGTAAAGTATTGTAGTGACGTATAGTAAGGTAGCAAAGTGGTGTAGTGACGAGTCAGTGACGTACCGACTATTAAGGTAGTAAAGTATTGCAGTGACGTATAGTAAGGTAGCAAAGTGGTGTAGTGACGAGTCAGTGACGTACCGACTATTAAGGTAGTAAAGTATTGTAGTGACGTATAGTAAGGTAGCAAAGTGGTGTAGTGACGAGTCAGTGACGTACCGACTATTAAGGTAGTAAAGTATTGTAGTGACGAGGCAGTGACGTATTGATTACGAAGGTAGTATTGAAGTGAGGAGGTAGTGACGTATTAACTGTTAAGGTATATGTATTGAATCGACGAGGTATTAGCGTATTAACGTTGCTGAGCTAGGGTGATGAGTGTGGTGGTGGTGGTGGTAGTGGCGATGTGTGGCGATAGTTACCATATGTAGTGGTTGTCGTGGTGCGGCGCGCGCATGACGCCCACGCCGCCGCCGAGCCGCCGGTAGTTCATGGCGCCGCACAGCCGCCACTGGTTCGATTCCGGGTCGAACACCTAAGTGCACACATAATCGTAAATATTACTCATACACGATAAATGTAATGGAGTATTAAGTGTTTTCTACTTCCATTTTTGTTTACATTTAAAACAAAAAACTCTTTTAATTACGATTAAGTTCAATTACCATTTTTATTTCAATACAATTTTTTTCATAACGAGCTTCTACGATTTTGTCAGTTATTAAACATTGCGTCTTAACGATCGATTAGTGACGGAACATTGACATCATAATATCTAACTGACGGACTTACTTTTGCGCTACTTCAATGGTACTATGGTGGTAGTATTGTAAGATCGATAACCGAACTGAAATTATTTTGAACAAACACGTCACCTAATGATGTAATAACAAGTAAAACATAAACGCCTCACAATCAACGGCCCCCAGTACGATTTTCAAGTGTTGGGGGTCCAGACACATTCAATATCCGAGCACAAAACGTTCAACCCGCGGCAAACATCTGTACTACTTCAGCCTGTAAAATCCCACTGCTGGGCATAGGCCTCTTTCCCCATGTAGTAGGATCAGAGCTTAATCAATTGGCGGATATATTCTCTACTATGAGTAACGATCACTATCAGGTGTACATGATAACAACCAGGACCGACAGCTTAACGTGCTCTCCGAGGCACGGTGGGGAGACCCACAAGGACTAACAACCAGATCGGAAATAAATATTTGTATAAACATATCCACTCCGAGTGGGAATCGAACCCGCGACTGTTGGTGTTTAGGCACCGCCAACACGGCACATGCACCATTATGCCAGAGCGGTCATTAATACCATGTCAAACAACTGTATGGCCAATACGAATTCCACAGCTTAGCTGAAACTGTGGACCAATTGGAGCTTTCGTATTATTTTTATTTTTGTGTTACCCACACATGAGAAAATTCTAAATATTTTTAATATCATATCAAATATTCGCTGCAGCGGGGATCGAACCCGCACCTCCGACAGACCGTGTCAGTGCTCTAGCCAATTAAGCTATGGAATGATGTATCCGTTAGATAGAAAATTTTGATATGATGATTTTTTTATTCGGTTTTAAGCAAACGTGGCGCTGTCTATAGCGAGTTCTTTACAGCACCCTTATCCACTACCGAAAAGAGAGGATGGAGGTCGGAGGGACCAGGCGGGTGTTGTGTCTGGTGGGCTACTGCCCCGATGGTTGTTGTCGGGTTCTTATATATATATATATATATTCAATTTCTCTGATAACTTTGATAGCGCGATGTAGACTACGTCAGTTTTCTTTTTAGGTTATATATCGCGAGATAGATGTCGCCACAGTTTCATATTACAATGTTATCAATTCTTTGACAACAGACAACACCATGGAGCCTCACCTCGATGGACTTGAGGTAGGCGGTCCCGTCGAACCCGCCCACGGCGTACAGCTGCCCGTTGACGACGGCGAGCCCCACGCCGCTGCGCCGCGACGTCATCGCCACCACCGGCGACCACGAGTCCGTCGCCGGCTCGTAGCTGGGGGGTAGTGGTTGTAGTTGTAGTCGGTAGTGGTGATGGTGGGGGTAGTGACGATCATATCGGTAGTGACAGTGGTAGTGTGTCAGTGGTAACGATGTTAGTAGTAGTGGTGACAGTGACGGTAGCGATGGTAATGGTAGTAGTGATAATAATAGTAGCGTAGTTATAATAGTGTGATAGCCGTACTGAGGATAGTAGTGTTAGCGATGTTAACAGTAATCCTCATAGAAATGGTAGTGATGATACTGGTAGTTGTACAAGGGGTAGTAGTGCTAGTGGTGGTGGTATTACGCATTCAACGTGTAACATCCCACTGCTGGGCATATACCGTATGCCGGCACTGCGGATTGGCAGATATTTTCCCTACTAGAGTAACAATCGCTATCTAACAACCAAGACCGACAGCTTAAAGTGCCTTCCGAGGCACGGTACGGAAACTCACAAGGACAGACATCCAAACCGGATAGAAATGTTTGTACAAATCAAATATCAATTCCGAGCGGGAATCGAACCCGCAAACTGTCGGTGTTTTAGACGATTATTAACACCACTACACCAGAGCGATGATGTTAGCAGTAGTCTTAAATGTGTTGTTTATACTTAACTAGTGGCAGTGTAAATGGTAGTAGTGCTCGTGGCGGCTTTAACAGCAGTGATAATGGTAGTGACCGTATTAATGGCTGTACAAACGGTAGCAGTGCATTAGTGATAAAGATATTGACGACACTGGTAGTAGTAGTGTTCGCCGCGGTAGTGGTAGTGGTAGTGGTAGTGGTAGCGGTGGTGCGTACCGCTCGGCGGAGGAGAGCTCGGTGCAGTCGTCGCGGCCGCCGACGGCGTAGATCTGCCCGTCGAACACGGCGCAGCCGAGGTGCTTGCGCCGCGTCGACATCGGCGCCACACTACACCACTTGTTGGCGCGCGGGTCGTAGCGCTCCACCTGACAACACACGCGCTCCTCGATAAACGACTCGCACTCGACAACCCCTCACCAGGATTCAAAATAACTTCATTGAAATTATAAATTATAAAAATCGACACTAAAGGTGAGGCGAGATTAACGACTTACGACGAAATTACGCGACTCACAACTCACAAAATTACGGTCTTTTGGCCTCACTCAAACAGTATGAAGGACAAACAACGTTCTAAGTAACCGTCTAAACTATAGTGTATTCGCGTTAAGAAAAAAGGGTGTCATCGCTGTCACAGCATCTTCACCATTAAAAATTCCGTTAATGTTTCATTAAATAAATAAAAAGACAACACATCATACATGAAATGTAGCCTATACTAATATCGTGACCGGCAACCGAACTCGCTTGTAATAATAGTTTAAATTTAAAAATAAAATGTTTCAAATACAGTTATCCTCATCACAGATGTCTTCAGTTTAAACACAAATATAGGCTATATAACGTCATGTCATATGTGTGTCACGTACGGTGTTGAGCGGCGACTGCCCGTCGGAGCCGCCCACGGCGTACAGGTGCCCGCCCAGCACCGCCACCGCCACGCCCAGCCGCCGCGTCGTCATCGCGGCCACCTGCCGGGCGAGGTGTACGTCTTATGTATTCGTTTAGTTGCACTATTGAACAAAATAGTTGTGTTTGCTCGCAAACTAAAAAACCGACTTTAGTTTACATCTACAATTATTACGCTGTTAGAAATAATTCAAAGAGTACTCGTCAGATCTAATTCAATCGTAAATGGGATCACACGACAACCACCAGCTTTCGCTAAAAAAAAATCATCATAATCAGTACGCCCACTAAAAAACATACAATCGAATTTAAACCTCTTCCTTTTTGAAGTCAGCTAAAAAGTATTCTAACTTTTTAATGTTAACAAAGATAAGACATGCCATCGTTTCATTTGTATTCGGAAACTTTAGTTTTATGGCATGTTTGAATGTCACAAATATAAGTGAAAAAATAGCAAAGATCATTGTGGTCAAATAAAATTCTAATTATAAAGTAACTACACTTTAAAAATACACTTTAAAAACCAATTTCATAAGTTTAGAATGGTCCTCCGAGTCGAATTCCATAGTTACTCGTATGAGAAAAAAGGCATAAACTTATTATTTTTACATACCATTTCAAGTGTAAAGCAATTATACACTAAAACTATATCATAAATTTCAAAAACTAAATTTGTGTCTAAATTGGTCCTTCGAGCCGGACGTATATTACATATACATACTCTACTATTAATTTATTCTAATGTATAATCTTGTCGACGTTCAAGTGCGTATAATTAATTACCCTATAACGAAACAAAACGGATCGTTCGACACGTCACCTTGGTCCAGCGGTTCTCCTTGGGGTCGTACCGCTCGACGTGGTTGAGGCACTGCACGCCGTCCTGGCCGCCCACGGCGTAGAGCGCGCCGTCCAGCACGGCCACGCCCACCGAGGTGCGGCACGAGGAGGTGGGCGCCACCGCGCCGCTCCACTGGTTCGTCTGCGGGTCGTAGCGCTCGATGCTGTTCAGGTAGCTCTGCCCGTCGTGCCCGCCCACCGCGTACAGCAGCTCGTGCAGCACGGCCACGCCCACGCCGCAGCGCCGCTTCGACATCGGCGCGACCATCTTCCACTCGGCGGTCGCGGGGTCGAAGCGCTCCACGGACGCGATCGCGTCGCCTGAACACCAGCCGCCCACGGCGAATAGCACCTCGCCTGAAAGGACGAAACATTCTGATATTAATTTTTCCACAATTCTTATAACTATACAGTTATCGAACGTACATACATATCTTTTATCTTCGAAATCAATGGAATAACTTTTTTTTGAATAGTTCTCAAATCGATATTAACGAGGAATTTAACGAGGTTGACATCCATCCTCATGCTAGTCCATTGCTCTTATAGATGTGCTTGGAGCGTACGGCGTAACATCGTATCGTGCTGCAGCACCTGCACCAGGAACTGGTGTCCCGAGTGAGCAGTCACGACAGTCCCGCACACGACCAGCGCACACTGACCTCTCCTCGTGGGCTTGCGCGGGCGCGTGCGCGGGCCCTGCATGAGCGGTCGCTCCTGCGGCAGCAGCAGGTAGTTCTTGGCCTCGTCCAGCAGGTCGCGGCACGCGTCGTCGGAGCGGATGAGCAGCTCGGACGACACCGTGCCCACCAGGAACTTGGGGCTCAGCAGCGGCAGCCGCACGTGCTGCAGCACCTGCACCAGGGGGGGACATCTGGTGAGTAGGGGGGGGGGGGGCTCGCCTAGCTTCATACTTCTTATTATTCGTTTTTGTTTGTTTAAAACTTATATCGTTCATATACGAGAATACCTTCTTATAAGAGTAGTATTTTATTTGAAATTAAAAAGTAAACGTTAATTAGTTTTCATGTCAATTGACCTCGACACCACATACAATACAAACATTCTGAGTACGAGCAATGATGAAGTATTCCAAGCCAATTTCGGCTACAGTTAACGCTACTTTATTATCATACATAGTAGTCAAACCACACTGACAACAGACAAGGACACCGTTTGTTTATCTATTACGACACACAATTATAAATCAAAGCAATATATGACCAAAACATTTAGATCACGATTGTCGAAAAAAAATTAGTAAAAATTAGAATATAATAATGTTGGATATAAAACACTCTATTTTTAGGTAATCTATTGAACATCGAATTTCGGTTCGATATTTTACAGATACATTTTGTGCATTTAGTAATTACTTATATACTAATTTAAATAGCAGTATACGGTTGCTTGTTGTTGTGAGTTGAGATAAAAACCCATACCTGGGCTAAGTGCTGCCGCCTCTCTGCGACATTATACTTGACCCAGGACATGACCGCCTGGAAGGTTTGCTCCTCGGAGCGAACGTTCAGCTCGTCCGAGGACACGATATCTATCAGCTGGGCCGCTGGCAGCAGCAGGAACTCCTCACTTTCCATCACCTGGGGATAGAAGATTTAATTTAGAAGATTGAGTGATTCAGATTGTAACATCCCACTGCTTAGTAAAGGCCTCTTTCTCCAGGAAGCAGAAGGTTGCTTAATCCACTATGCAGCTCCACTGTGGGTCGGCGGATAAATTATTAAGAAGACGAATGATCATTAGGGGGTAATCTTTGAGAAACACCATCTGAATGTACATCTATACAATTTATAAGAATGAGGAGAGACAAAATTGATGCCTAAAAAATTTTGGTTCATGTCAGATTGAACTTTTCTTGTCAAAAATGACAACATCTGACATCCGTATATGCTGCAGTATGCTTAACTAAAACATTTGTTAGACGTCTAAAACAAACGCAAAACTAACTCACTCTCTTGTGCCTGAACTACTGCTTGGCTGATTTTTTATATATGGCTATGTTAATTATACTATACTATATATTTGGTTCAATTTAATGCACTTCGTTTGTATATAGAATGCATTTTTAGGGTTTCGAAACTGGGCATAAATTTGATACCCAGTTGAGTCATGTCTTTATACCTCTGGAAAGTTCTGCTGCGTGAACTTATCAGCGATCCGGAGGAGTTCTCGACAGGAGTGAGTGTCTGCGAAGGCGCGGATGCCGAGGCAGTTGGAACAGTCCAATTGCCGCTTGAGGAACTCGCAGCACACGTCCTGGATCTCCTGAAGCTGTAGTAGGCATGCAGCCGGCAAAAGGGCCTGCACAAATAAGGATGTGTCAAAAGCAAAAATTATTTTATTTAACTTGGCTCATGAGCCTTTTTCAATCGTCATTTTACAAATTAAGTTATATTTTTTTAATAAATTAATGCTGTCACTGATTCGGTATGTAGATTCCGCAGAGAAGAATCGGCAACAGATTCTGCAGTTGGAGCAGTTTGTAGTTTATCAGGTACTTTCCAAATGTTTTAAAACTTGTTCGGCATAAAATGAGGCAAAATATTAATTATTGTGTAAGAGTTTTGTCTAATAATTAAATTAAAAGTCATTTGGAAAGACGTACCACAATAGTGCACCAGTTTGGAATTTCTCCTTACCCGAACATTGTTCTCAAGTTTGACATAGCCCTCTCACCTGAACATTGCTCTTAAGTTTGACATAGCCCTCTCACCTGAACATTGCTCATAAGTTTGACATAGCCCTCTCACCTGAACATTGCTCTCAAGTTGGACATAGCCCTCTCACCTGTACATTGCTCTCCTCGACGACGATGTGCGCGGTGTAGCAGAACTCGACGAGCTGCTCCATGGCGTGCTCGTCAACATCACGTATAGTGACCTCAGTGGCGCGCGACTCCGCGAGCTCACCCGTGAACATTGCGCGGAAGTACGGGCTGCATGCCGACAGGATCACCCTGGACCACCATTGCCATTGCACATTGTGTTAAACAAATAATAATAAATGCCTCACACAAAACGGCCCCAACTAAGATTTACTCTTGTTCCCGGAACACACGTAAGACACAAACGCCCAGACCACTACAAACAATTGTAGGGCCAATACAAACGCATAACCCAGTGCTGAGACCGGTGCGCTAATGCGTCGTTTAACATACACATACGGTCATTATTTCCTAAGATAAGCAAGTTAATGGTTGTGTTATAGGTAACAGCCAAACGATATAGCTACATATTATTTTTCCGATAAATATATCTACACATAAATGAATACATATATTACACTCGGACTCGGGGGAATCGTACCCACAACTCAAGCAGTAAAAAGAAGGGCCACTGCAATCTCCGCCATCGGGCTAGTCAAAACTTGTTGTTTGGGTAGTTTTCGCTCCTTAAAATTGGTCCCTCGGGAATATGTTCGTGAAATCAAACAGCCTTGTCAGCAGCCAGCGCTGCGCGGCCGCTTTGTATTAAATTAATTTTTGTTACGCAAATGTCCGTTGCATTCACATTTTATAAAAAATTTAAAATCATTTACATTTTAATATTTCGGACTCGAAATAATTAAAATCGAGTGTTAATCAAGTTTTATTTATCGGAATGACCTTCAAATCAAACATCGAATATTTATTTACCAGTTACTATTAATCACTTCAATAATGCTGGTTATATTAATTTAACAGAACTTCTTTAAATATTTGTACGTTTGTGCTTACTAGTTGTTTATGGATTAGTTATGGTGATTACTGTTGTCACAGTGCCCTGGAGGGCAAGGAAAGCTGTCAGCCCCGGTTACTACACACCTGATGGCTATCGTTATGCGTGCTGAGAAAATTATTTGTCAATTAGCAAAAAATCTTCAATGCTTCTCTTATACGGAGAATGAGGCCTTTGCTTAACAATGGGAGGTTACTTCGAATAAAAAATAGCATGGTGCCGTCTGTATAATATGTTAATTGTAATTGTCACCAATAGATGGCGCTGTGTGTCTTTTAAATCGCGCTATCGTTTGGTTCATCTAATCAGTTAAGGTAAATTGATGTTAATTTCAATTGTCACTAATAGATGGCGCTGTGTGTCTTTTAAATCGCGCTATCGTTTGGTTATTTTAATTAGTTAAGTAAAATTTTGAATTGATGTCTGTATGCACTCTTGGAAGAAATATATAGTAGTACGATCCTAATCACTGGTTGTTTCATTGTGAATAGTGAGTAGTGAAGTAGTGAGTAGTGAGTCAGTGACACCAGAAGAAGACGAAGTAAGTGGATTGTACATTTGGTTCTTCGAGCCGGGATAGTGGTGGTAACTGGCCTCCTCGCCAGTGTTTTTCGAGAGTCGGCATCGACGGGTGGCAGATTGCCATCGATGGTGCCAACCCTGGAGTTCTGAGCCAGGGATTTCAGCCAAGAAGACTGGCTGTGACGTCAGCGGTATTGGAGGGAGCGAGAGAGGTAGCAGCTGATGACGTCACGGAGACGACCCATGGTGACACAACCAGACCCAGGAGTTTGAAGATAGTGAATAAATATTTGTGAGTGAAGTGCCGATAAATTGTAAGTACATTTATCTTTCATAATAATTGCCAAAGTAAAGTGGACCTTAAGTCAATGAAAAATATAACATTAAAATCGTAGTTTGTGAATAGACATAGACTAATCATCGGAGAAAAGTGAAGTGACGGGGAACCTATGCTCAAATTTGTTTATGGCCCAAAGTCTATGTCCCAAATTGTCAAACAGTTAGACAATTCTTTGAATGCATATTAACTTAGAAAAATTAGTGTGAATTTATTGAACTTTGAATATTTTTGTATTTTGTTTTTACTTGAATTTTTTAGTATTTGTAATTTTGAATATTTGTAATATTTTGTAATAATTGAAAATTCACTTCTTTAAATATTTATATAAGTGTCATTCAATGATTGCCATGGAAACGTTTAATAAACTTCAGGAGAATAATAAAGAACTTATCTCTATATTCCATTTTTTCATAAGTGACCCAATTGGTAAACAAACTCCTGTCAACACGTAATTCACGTTTTTTCCGCATTTATCACTCACTTTCACAACATATTAGCTAACGGACATTTGTAAAACTCCATTTACTATTTATTTCACCAAAAACAAATATCCATTTATCATTTTAAACACACAAAATTTACTAAAATACGAATATTGACAGTACAGATAATCAATATTTTTGAATATGACATATCAATATGTTTTTTTATAAGGCAAATAGGGATGTGGCCATTATATTTTTAGAGGTGAATGAGTATAAGGAATTATTAAAATGAGTGATAAAATAGGCCGTATTCTTTACCTATATTTTAAATTTTCACGAACTATAATTTATTATTAAACTACAAAACAATGTTACCGTAAAGCGATTTGTTATTAAGTTGTTATATATATTGTTTTTTTTTTTTTTTGTTGAGCGCAAAATATGCTTACAAAATATTAGAAATATCAAGCTTTAATATTAAAGTGTTTATTGTAAAGGTTTTATTTTATATTGTGAATATTTCTGAATATCGTTTTCACCCTGAACATTTTTTACTCTATCCCATATAATATAAAAGTATAGCACATAGCACTGGCAAAAACAATGTTATCAGTCCTTTTGTTTAGTTGTTAGAGCGAGTGCGCATAATGATATTGTGTGACATATTGTTTTTTATATTTTGTATCACATTGGTTCCTACCAGAGATGCGCCGAGTACAAGATTACCGAGTAACCGAGGACCGATTATTACTCGGTTTTGCTTTTGGCAAACTAAGTTACTCTGCCGAGTAACTCGGTTTGACTCAGTTTATACGTGGATTGGTTGTTTCTAGTTCCTAAAAGTCCCATCGCTCAAGAGTTAGATCGCTTATGTAAGCAAGAGTTTGTTGCCGCGAGACCAGAGTCCATTCGAGAGGAGGGTAGGACATAAAACAAGATGTAAACTCTTGGCACATTTAGCACGTGTGTTCTTATGTGCACCTGCAAGCACTGTGTATAGCGAGCGCTTATTTTCAGAAGCGGGTAATGTCTACGAGGAGAAAAGGAACAGATTACCTACCAAACCTAATTATCTACCAAATACTAGGTCACTGGAACCGAGTTATTCGGCCAAGTACCGAGTACTGAAAAAAAAGGCCAATTACACCGAGTACCGAGCACAAACCGAGTACTTGGCGCATCTCTAGTTCCTACTATAAATACCTCTAACTTTTGTTAGTTTTTGTAAAGTGTAACATAATTTCTAATAATAAACAAATAATATTACGTAGTTGCATTTTATTTATTTATTAATAATGTAAAATTGAACTGAAGTTAAAAATATATATTATTTAATTTAATTTATAAGTAAATCGGTATCTTTTCAGTCGCGTGTTTAAAATAGCATGGAAAAGATAAAAACGCGCTTAAGGTTACCTTTCTAGGGCTAAAAAAATATTACGCGTACTTTGTTTTCTTTGTTATTTTATTTGTTGAATTTTAATGGTAAAGAGCATCAAAATCTGTATATTATTAATACGTGAAGCAAAAACTTTGTACCTCTTTTTACGAAAATTGCACGGACGGAGGAGTATAAAATTTCGTACACTTATAGTATATATAGAGAAGGAGTGCAGAATGTTAATATTTGTTTACAATTATGCATAAAAATATATTAAATCATTTTAAAAAAAAAACGGGTTGCACTCCGGGAGTGCCGGCAAATGAAGGGCACACTTCAAATTTTGTATGGAACGATTTAAATGTCACGAGCAGCCGCCAGGCGTTTTTAAATGGCTTGTCGACTGGCCTTAAAAATCCACAAAAAGGCAAAAGATTAATAATTGCACACATCGGCAGCGTAGATGGCTTTTTAGAAGACGCAGAGTGGATTTTTGAGGCCAAAAAACATGATGGGGATTACCACGGCGAAATGGATGCGCACAATTATGAAAAGTGGTTTGTTAATATTTTAAATAAAGTGGAACCTGGGTCAGTAATAGTTTTAGACAATGCACCGTACCACTCGAGACTTGCTGTCAAAGTGCCTAACATGAGTTGGCGGAAGGCAGACATACAAGCGTGGTTGTTAGAAAATAATATAAGTTATGATGAAAACGAAATAAAAGCTGAACTTTTAAAAAAAATTAATAAAGATGACTATAACAAAAAAGTTATTGACGAAATGGCAGCCCACAAAAACATAATTGTTTTACGTCTTCCGCCCTACCATTGCGAATTAAATCCTATTGAACTCATTTGGGCACAAGTAAAAGGTTATATAGGCAAAAATAATAAAAGTTTTAAAATGGCAGAAGTCAAGGAGCTCTTAAAAGAAGGCTTAAATCAAATAAGTGCGGTGTCGTGGAAGAAATGTATTGATCATATTATAAAAGAAGAAAATAAAATGATGCAGCTTGACGGAATCATGGATGCTGCATCAGACGGCCCAGGTTTCTATATCCACGTCTCTGAAGAGTCCTGCAATTGATCAGGAAGTATGGACAGTGATTAGAAAATAAAGTACCTTATTGGCGTTTTTTTATTTGAATATTTTCCTTTAATATTTTCATGAATAAGCCAGTGACAATATTTTATTTATCTATTACAGTCGTCCAATTTTTTTTAATTCTGTACCTGTATTAATTATTAACAAAATTATTCAATATATTATCAGTTTTTGAAATAATTTCAGCAATTTGGTATCGTTAAATATTTTTATGTAAAATGAATTTTACTTATCTATGGCTTATTAATATTGTTCATTCATTCTGTCTTTGTGTCACTTCACTAAACTACACATTACTCTAGCATAACTCTAATTGTCTATGGTCGTAAGTACGCCATATTTGTTTACCAATTGGGTCACTTATAAAAAAATGGAATATAAAGGTAAAATCGACTTTAGGAAATCACCTAAAGATCGTATTTCAGTATCATATGTTGAAACGCGTTTAGAGGCTTTAGAAAATCAGTGGCAATCGTTTTGTGACATACATCGGCAAATAATTACAGAAATTAGTAAAAAAGAGTTAGAAAGTTCTAGTTATTATACAGATTCAATTTATGACCAAACCGAAAATTTGTACTTTGATTATAAAACAGAATTAAAAGATGCTTTAAATAAATTAAAAACTAACGTTAAACCTGTAGCAGAAACTTCAAACATTGAAAATACATCTAATTGTTTTGCAAAATTACCGGAGATTAACATACCGAAATTTTCGGGAAAGTATTCAGAGTGGACAAGTTTTAAAGATCTTTTTACGTCATTGATTCATAATAATATTAAATTAGATAATGTTCAGAAACTGCATTATCTCAAAGGTCATTTGTTGGGAGAAGCGGAGCAGCTTTTGAGACATGTTCCTATTACTGAAAAGAATTATAGTGTTTGCTGGACTCAGTTAACTAATCGCTATGATAATAAAAAATATTTATCTAATAATATTCTAAAACGTTTTATGAGCCAGAAGTATTTGCAATATGAATCATCGAATGCTATTAAGGAACTATTAGATAATATGAACGAATGTTTAAGCGCGCTACAGAACATAGGCGTTGACGTTAGTAATTGGGATATAATTGTTATTTATATATTAAGTCAAAAGCTTGATCCTAAGTCCAGAAAGCAATGGGAATTAAAGTCAAATGAAACTGAAGGGTTGCCCACTTTGTCTGCTTTTAGGGAATTCTTAGAACATAAATTTAGGTCATTAGAATTTTTAGATACTAAGCATGTTATTTCTAAGCCCCATAACGCACGAAAGGCTATTAATGTCGCTCAAGTAGAAAGTTCAAATAATGCTTTTTATAAAAATTTAAACTGTCAATTTTGTAAAGCCAATCATAAGTTAATAAATTGTAAAGATTTTGCTAAGGGTGATTATGAAGCACGACATAGTTTTATCCAGACCAGTCGTTTGTGTTTTAACTGTTTCAGCCCGAACCATTCCGTTTACTCATGCCGCCAAACCAATAGATGTAGAGTGTGTAAACGGAAGCATCATTCTCTGCTACACCCACCGAATGTAGTTCAGAGCATGGAGAGTGCCGAATCTAAAGATAAAGGTGTAGTAGTTTCTTCAGCAACCACATCACAAAGTGTCACTAAGTTAGACACCTGTGATTCAAATAGTTATAGTCAAGTCCTCTTGGCTACAGCTATTGTAGAGGTAGAGTCGCGAACGGGTATTGGCCTAGTTTATAGATGTTTATTGGATCAAGGCTCACAGGCTTCGTTGATCACGGAGTCAGCTGTCCAAGCCCTTGGACTGAAGAAAATTCCCAACAAGGTTCACATATCTGGAGTCGGAGGTAGAAATGAGACTTTAGCTTCTATGTCAGTAGTTGAAATCAAACTAAAGTCAATTCATAATCCTCAATTCACTTTGGTCGTCAAGGCTCATGTGCTCAGCAAACTGACATCTTTTCTTCCCTCAAAGAAGGTAGATGTTCAGTTGTGGCCAGAACTAACAAGGTTGAAGTTAGCTGACCCAAAATTTGACGTACCAAATAAAATAGATTTGTTACTTGGCGCTGAAGTGTATGGTCAGATTTTAGCTGAAGGTTTTATCAAGGGTCCTTCCGGGTGTCCTGTAGCCCAGAACACCCAACTGGGATGGATCTTGTCTGGTCAAATCCACTCAGGTCAAGGTCAAAGTGCAGAATCATGCCACGGAAATACGATTGTTGTCAGCATGCACACCCAGTGCAATGACAATGATCTTTTGAGAAAGTTTTGGGAATTAGAAGATGTTTCATTTAAGAAGAAAATGCTTACTGAAGATGAGCAGAAATGTGAGGAGATTTTTTATAATACTGTGACCAGAGATGATTGCGGACGATATATTGTGAAGCTTCCTTTTCGTGATGTCAACCCAATCTGTAAAAAGGGAAATTTTAAAGAAATTGCAACTAAGAGACTATATCAACTAGAAAAGAGATTATCAAAAAATACAGAATTTAAAGAACAATATGCCCAAGTAATAAACGAGTACTTACATCTTAATCACATGGAGTTAGTTCCTGAAGAACAGCGCGATAAATCAGATGTGGTGTATTTGCCACACCATGCCGTAGTACGTAATGATAAGGTAACATCTAAGGTTAGAGTTGTCTTTGATGCATCCTGCTTTGGAACTAATGGTGTGAGTCTGAACAATGATCTATTAGTAGGTCCGGCTCTTCAGAAGATGTTAAGGGAAATTGTTATGCGATGGCGAAAACATCGTATTTGTTTGGTTGCAGACATCGTTAAGATGTACCGACAAGTGAAGGTAAAACTGGAGGATGCAGATGAGTTTCAGCGTATCTTGTGGCGCGATGAATCTGGAACAATACAACATTATAGAATGTTACGTGTTACTTTTGGAATTGCGTCTGCACCTTACCTTGCTGTTAAAGTCCTGCAGCAAGTAGCCTACGATGAAGGTGTAAATCATCCCGCTGCTGTGGAGAAAATAATAAATGATTTTTATATGGATGATCTTATGACGGGTTGCCAAACGGTTGAAGAATGCCTGGAAATAAAAAATGAAATTAGTAACATATTGGGTAAGGGAGGATTTCAATTGCAAAGATGGGCAAGCAATAATAAGGAGTTTATGGAGAAAATAGGAAAGGGAAGAGGAGAGAAGGAGTCGAGGTTACAAATAGGAGAAGGAAAGGAAACAGAAGCTATACAGAAAGTATTAGGACTTACCTGGAATAGTAGCACAGACGAAATTGAATACAGTGTTCAACTACCACAGTTAGAATTTCCAGTAACAAAGAGGAAGGTAATTTCGGATATTTCGCGTTTGTTTGACCCTCTAGGGTGGATAGCCCCAACTATTATCACTGCAAAAATCTTTATTCAAAAACTTTGGATATCAGGTATAGATTGGGATCAAGAACTTCCACCTCATTTGTTACAAGAATGGCTTACTTACCGATCAGATCTTGCAAAACTTAACCTTTTCCGCATTCCTCGATGGATACACACAAATGCTGATGCTAAAGAAGTAGAGCTGCATGGATTTAGTGATGCGTCGAACCAAGCCTATGCTGCAGTTGTATACACTCGCATCATAGATAAGAATAATGAAGTGCATGTGAATCTTATCACATCCAAGACCAAGGTTTCTCCAATTAAACAAGTCTCCATCCCTCGCTTGGAGCTCTGTGGAGCTCAGCTTCTTGCCAAGCTCATTTTGGAGGTTTCGGAGATATTGGAGATTCCTAAAGAAAAAATTCACGCTTGGACAGACTCTTCTGTAGTACTTGCGTGGCTCAGTAGTCATCCAAGTAAATGGAAAACCTTTGTTGCGAATCGCACTTCAGAGATCTTGACAGTTTTAGATCGAAGTCAATGGGCACACGTAAAATCTAAAGACAACCCAGCTGATTATGCATCAAGGGGTGTCAAAGATTATGAAAATTTAAGCTTGTGGAGACATGGTCCATCTTGGCTAAGTGAATTCACTATCAACTACAGTCCACAAGAAGAAGGCCAAGATACCAAACTGGAAGAAAGAGATAAAAGACTTTGTCATACGGTAGATAGTATTGAGTTACAAGAAGAACTATTTACAAGATTCTCAACGCTTCGGAAATTAATTAGATCGGTTGCTTATTTGATACGTTATTTTAAATGGTTATATTCCTCTCGTAAAATTGTTTTTCCTACTTATCTTACAAATCTAGAGTTAAACAACGCATTGGAAAAATGTATAATTTACTTTCAGAAGAAATTCTTTGCTTGTGACATCGAAAGTATCATTAAAATTAGATCAGTAACTAAGAAAAGTAAACTTGTGTCTCTTAATCCTTTCATAGACAGTAATGGTTTGTTAAGAGTTGGAGGACGTTTGCAGAATGCTGAGCTAAGCGATGATATGAAGCATCCCATTTTGATTCCACGCAACTCGCATTTAGCACAACTCATTATCGCAGATGCACACGAAAGGACTCTTCATGGAGGCCCACAGCTAATGCTTAGTTTTATTAGGACGAAGTACTGGGTCGTTGATGCTAGGAATTTAGTTAGGTTATATGTCAGAAAATGTGTCACGTGTATACGTCATGCTCCTCCATCTAATCAACCCATTATGGGACAGTTGCCAGCGTCTCGAGTAACAGTAGACAGGCCTTTTCGCCAGACCGGTGTAGATTATGCAGGACCCATTGCAATAAGAACCACAAAGGGTAGAGGTCATCGCTCTACTAAAGGTTATATTTGTCTCTTTATATGTATGGCTACTAAGGCTATACATCTTGAAGCTGTCAGTGACATGACTTCTGAAGGATTTATAGCCGCATTTAAGCGTATGGTGGCTAGACGAGGTCACGTTTCAGATTTGTGGAGCGATAATGGTTCTAATTTTGTGGGCGCTGAAAGGGAGATTAAGAATTTACTTTTGATAGAGAAGTCAAGTGTATCTATGGAGATCGCCAGTTGGCTTTCGGGTAACGGCACTACTTGGCATCGTATTCCACCCTATACTCCACACTTTGGTGGATTATGGGAGGCAGGAATTAAATCGACAAAGCACCACCTGAAAAGGGCTATTGGGAACTCGACTTTGACGTTTGAGGAGATGAGTACAGTTCTTTCCCAAATTGAGGCATGCCTTAATTCAAGGCCATTGACTACTTTAAGTGATGACGCACAGGATCCATTTCCACTTACACCCGGACATTTTCTTGTTGGAGAACCTCTTTTACTTGTTCCAGATGCCAATTATGAGAAGTCAACAATAACTAGTCTCCGAAGATGGCAGTTGGTACAGCGAATGACGCAATACTTTTGGCGAAGGTGGTCAAACGAGTATCTGTCTCAGTTCCTACACCGTTATCGTTGGAATCGTCACTCTCCTGAGCCTAAAATCGGAGACGTAGCCTTAGTTAAAGAAGAAAATCTTCCACCAGCCAGATGGCTTTACGGCATAATTGTTGACAAACATACTGGTCAGGATAATGTTACGCGTGTTGTAAGTTTAAAATGCAAAGGCATTGTTATCAAAAGACCTATTTCTAAAATTTGTATTTTACCAGTTAATAATTAAGTTGAGAAACTAAGATAATGTGAATGTTAGATATTTAGTAGGTCAGCTTGTTTAAGTTTATTAAAGATTTGTTTGTTTAAGCTATAGTAAAGATTTCAATTCTTTAACTGAATATTTGTTGAGTTTAAGTTTGTGTACACATTGTTTAAAGGTTAATTTATAACTATATTTGTTAAGTTTATGTACACATTGTTTAAAATTAATTTATAATAGTTTCTATTTCACCCACAATGAATTAGACTTTTGTCAAATTGTTTAGATTAATTTCTTATGAACCGTTCGGTTCATGGTGGGCGGAATGTATAATATGTTAATTGTAATTGTCACCAATAGATGGCGCTGTGTGTCTTTTAAATCGCGCTATCGTTTGGTTCATCTAATCAGTTAAGGTAAATTGATGTTAATTTCAATTGTCACTAATAGATGGCGCTGTGTGTCTTTTAAATCGCGCTATCGTTTGGTTATTTTAATTAGTTAAGTAAAATTTTGAATTGATGTCTGTATGCACTCTTGGAAGAAATATATAGTAGTACGATCCTAATCACTGGTTGTTTCATTGTGAATAGTGAGTAGTGAAGTAGTGAGTAGTGAGTCAGTGACACCAGAAGAAGACGAAGTAAGTGGATTGTACACCGTCTCTTGTCAAATAATTCATTGTAATGTGAAAAAATAGTTGGGTGCTATAAAGGACTCGCTATAGACGGCACCACGGTTGCTTAGAAACCGAAAAAAAGAATTTAAAAAAAGGCGTGGTAAATTAAGCTCTGATCCTTCTCCTACATGGAGAAAAAAGCCTATGCCCAGCAGTGGGATATTACAGACTGAAGCGTGATTCTGAATCTATATCAGCATAAACATATACGTTGAAAAAACCTAAATGTTCCCATTTTGTATTGGGCAAATTAATTATCAAGTCCGAGACATAGGTACATTAATCCATCCAAGATTCATCCATTCGCCAACTTTCACTATTACTAAAAATAGCAGGTATTTAATTTTTCGAAGCCATTACAATATGCTGTCAACTTTGCCCTGAACTAAAATTATTGGCATAGTTCTCGTGTTGATAAGATTATTTATTAGCTAACTGTTCTAATTATAAGCTTACATTTGATATCAGCTGACTCATGACTGTGATCAATTACTAACTGTAACAATAGTAAAATGTAGGTAACACAGACATTTGAATACTGAGACAAACCTATGAGGCGAAGAGGTCAATCTTTATTGGATTTAGGTTTTGAGGGCAAATATTTCTACACTTACATTAATTTTTAAATATATAAATGACTATCTGCAAATCCCGATTTTAGTCGCATAATATCCGATCAAATGGAATTATCGAGATAAAATATAGCCTATTATTTTAGATTTCCAGCTATCTACGTCCCAAGTGTCATTACAATCGGTTCAGTTGGTTTCGCTTGAAAGACATACACACATCCATCCGTCCTCAAAAAAATTTGCCATTATAATATTATCACAATATAGAATTATAAATGATACAATATTGGTCAAGGAAACATTGTTAGCTCCCTTTCTCGAACATCTCTCATACAATATATTACCAAAGTATACAACAAAAAGATTAAAGAAAAAACAAATGTAGGTCAACATGCTATTAAAAACCGGTAGACATTTTTTGATAAATGGTTACAAAAGTAACAATTAAAGCTACCAATCTCTTAGCACCAATTATGATAATATTTTTACGAGCTGCTGACCTTCACATGCCAGCGATAAAAAAAAACGTAACATTAATTGAAAAAATTGGGCGCTTCCTCCAAGGTAGTAAAAAATCTTTGTTATTAAAAAATCATGGATTCATGGACATCTGAATTCTGGCATTAAGGGTCAAGTCCGTAAATTTAGTAAAGTGTAAGTTGTTATTGTCATTTTTTTTTTAATTTTTCAAACAACATAAACTTAAATAGCGTGCTCACACTGAAACTATGATAATGTAATAAAAAGGTCAAAAGTCTACCCTAGAAGATGTAGTATCTTATTATGTAACTATTTTCACACAAAATATTTAAAAAGGGCTTCGACACCCGTAACAACGCGACATTTTTTTAAAGTGACCATGCCGACAAACAAGCGTACGGCTCACCTGATGGTAATCGATTACTGTCGTCTATAGATGCCTGCAACACGAGAAGCATATCACGAGCGTTTTTTGACCCTACCCCCTACCCTCCCCAAGTTCTCTGGCCACCATAAACACCACAGGAACACAAAACTATTTTAGAGCAAGTATTATTTTACTGTGATCTTTTGTAACGTTCAGATACTATTCCAGTTGGACTGGCTGTAATGTTTGAGCTGGATCCTGTCATACCACAAAAAAACCCTCCCCAGGAACTATGGCTACCTTACTTACTCACCACAGAACCGCAACACTCCTTTAGAACAGTATTTTTGAATTCGACCTTCACGTACTTCCCAGTCAGGCTGCTCCATATTTTACGACCTCCTCAATTTTAAAATGAAATAAGTGTCCTTAACATACACACATGATCGCCTGTCTGTAACAGCCGACTGATGTAGCTAAATATTATTTTTAGATAATTATAAATATTGTTAGACTCAGGCGGGAATCGAACAACTCTTGAAGCAGAAAGCAGGGCCACTACAAACTGCACCAGCGGGCCAGTCAAAACATTACAATCAAGTGATCGAACCTGTGTGCGAATAGCTTCCTGTTGGCCACGTTGAGGACGACATCGCAGAGCTCGCGATGCCGGCGGAGCGCCGAGAGCTCCCCGAGTATGGCGCGCGGGTGCTTCTCCGACGTGTGCGACAGCCGCGCTCCGCCCCCGCCGGGGGACCCGCCCTCCCCCATCCTGGCACATTACAACCATTTATTTATTTATCTATATATAAAAGAGATTTCCACCCATATATTGACTCATCACGATATCTCTGGAACCATAAGGCGTAGAGACTTTAAATTTGGTAGGAATATTCCTTTCGCCGAGTAGAGGTCAGCTAAGAACGGATTTTACGAAATTCCACCCACAAAAGGGGTTTGCGGGGGTTAATAACATCTTTGGCAAAACAACGTTTGCGGGGTCAGCTAGTGATTTTATATGTCATTTATTTCTATTGTTATAAAAACTAATGAAATGCTGTACTGATGAAACAAATAACTGAATTTTCCACAGAAATCATATGATTATTTATTATTATTAGTTTTTTCGTTCTTATTTAGAATATACACATATAAAAAAATACAAAACCAATTAAAAATTATTGATAACTACTAAATTATAAAAACTGAAATAATATTATACTTTTTACCAAATAATTATAAAATACTGAAGACAACATTTCACATATAAGCTATATTTAAAACAACTTTTGCTTCATATTGTAATATAATAAACTGGTTGCATTCATTTTATTACAACAAAAATTTAATTTAAGCAGTAATACCATTGTAAGATAATAAGAAAAATTGGTATGTGAAAACAAAACCATATAAAAACTTGAACAACAAGTCATATCTCTGTAACAGAATAAATAAAACAGATATAGATAAGATACATAACGTAGAATAGTATTAAAGTTTAGGCATAAAAAGAATAATTTATAACTAAAAGAATATGTAAATTAATATAGATAAATGAATATAGCTGTGTGGCTACAGCAGTAAAGAATATAGGCACCCCCTCTCTTTCCGTGGTCGTCGTAAGAGGCGACTAAGGGATAACACAGTTCCACTACCACCTTGGAACTTATAAAGCCGACCGATGGCCGGATAACCATCCAACTGCTGGCTTTGAAATACACAGGCCGAAGACAGGCAGCAGCATCTTCAGTGCGACAAAGCCAGCCCTGCGGTCACCAACCCGCCTGCCCAGCGTGGTGACTATGGGCAACACACATGAGTTTGCGATACTTTTGGCACAAACTTGTGGAGGCCTATGTCCAGCAGTGGACGTGATAGGCTGAAGTAAAATATAGATACTTCTAATTGTGAGGAAAATAATTTAAAAACAAAATTCATCCTGTATTTAATAATTTTGTTAGGTTATTAAAACCAAGACAACATTTAATACGTTTTTATAATTTTTTTGTCACTAACATTATCATTAACATGTAAAATAAGTTATTTACTGTATGTCGTTACTCATTCTGAGTTTCCGATATTATGACACTATTGAAATAGCTTTGACTGTGGGTACACTCAGTGTACTATTCAAGATAATATAAAATATTTCATATTACATCTTTGTATAGTGTGTTTATAACTTTATACAGGTATGAGAAAACAGTAGACAAAATATTTGTTCTACTCTTTAAGTTAACATAAATAAAATATTAAATACAATTCATTAAAAAAACTGTTATAATGTAAGGCTTTTTTTATTGTATCCACATTGTATAGTGTAAGTGTTTATAAATAAATGCTAATATGGAAAATGCAAGTACTGCAAATATTTTGTGTTCATTATAATAATGTAGAATAATAAATTCATACATAAAACTTTCTGATTTCTTATAAGAATAAATACATTTATCACAAGCAGTTAGCCAGTAATTAAACATCACATTTACATCTTAACCCGGCGTCAGTACAGTAGAAAACTGTAGCGTTAATAATAAGGTTGGTCTAGGAGACCCAAAGTGAAAAATACCATAATTATTTTAATAATGAAAAGGATTTTTGTAAAATATTATAAAGACAACATAATTATATAATTAAAGCTGTATAGCTTATAATTGGAAGGAATTTTATGTAAAAAACAAACATATTAAATTACTATATATTACATTTTTTAATGAAAATTCTAGAAAAGTATAACAAAATAGAGACAGGAGTGTGAGTGAGTGTGTGAGATAGAGAGAGAAGTGTCTTAAAGAACTAAAATCTTACAAAAAAATATGAAACTTATGAATGAGGTCTATAGTATGGCTTAAAAATACACCATATTGTTTTCACTCAGTATTATCACCCCGACTATCTTTGGTATTTAATATTTTGTGCTTGCTACATCCGTTTTTTACAGCCCCTACATATATTATTAACTCCATCTACTGAGAAGTACGGCAACTTAAATATATCACGGGTGTATTTGACCCAAATGTGCCGTTGCCGGGTTATCAAAAGTATTAGCTACCATGAAGATTTAAAAAAATTATAGTTACATAGAAAATTCCTTGGAAAAAGATTCCATAGCCGCATATAATTTAAAGTAATGTAATACCTTTAAAAGAACATAGCAATAGATGTTCTTGAAAATATGTAAGCAAAGATTTCCTTATTATAGTTAAACAAGGAAATAAAAGTCCAACATATTATGATGTAATTTAGTAAATTAATGTTTATTCTTTACTATTGAAAATAATCAATTTCTTTTCATTTCCTTTCATTGATTCTGGTATAACATGGACAATTAGAAAATACCTTTTTATTTTTTTTTTATTTTTTTTTTTGCTTAGTCTAAAGGGCCCTGTAAACGATCAAATAATTTGTCAAACTTGTTTGTCTAACTTCAAAACACATTAAACAAGCTCACACACGATCAAATAATTTGACAATCACGTAAAATTTGACAAATTATTTGATAGTTTACTGGGCCCTTTAGGCATACAATCAAAGTTCTATACTTTAGCTTGCAACATTTTCCTCTATGCGAAGTGTGAAATAATGAGATTACAAAATATTATACAGTCATGAAACCTTACTATGTAGTGCAAATAGTTCACGGATAACGTACAATGACATCTAATCACACCGCTGTGGCTACATGCAACAGTATAAATTCTAATATATAAACAACATGAAAAGTGTACATACCTCTTGTGTCCGCGTGCGTTTCCCAGCTGCAAACGCAGCGGGGGCGAAGCCCAGCCCCACACGGAGTCAATCTACAACCATCACATTCAGCATCAATAACAAAAAACTTTCACATTCATTTAATACTTGTTTTTCGAATTTTCACTAAAACTTAATCGTACACAGACTTACTAGAACGGTCGAAATAACACTATGGAACACAAGAACGATACTCTGCTTTTTATTAATATATACAATAACACTTTTGTTAGCACTCGATAATATATGCGAATGTCAATGCTCCCTGCCCCGACTCACAACTTACCTTTGAGGATTTTTGTACACCACACCACAAAAATTACCCTCGGAGGAGCGCAAACCTACAAGTAGGTGCCCTGAGGTCTAAACTTCACAAAGTTAGCGATGCATCGATTTTCTGATCACAAAAATTTCTGTTTACTGTTACATTAGTTCGGACATCGTACATTAATCAAGTTCTTCTTGAAGTACGTTCAACACATCAACACATCTCTCCGCTTTCACTAGTAAATAAAAGTAATAATTGTCTCGGATAGATTTATTTCAATGAATATGATTAGATAATGTCGATTCGCTTTACAAATTTACAGTAACACACGAAATTTTAATACATAGTTTCTACCTACACCTTTAAAATGTTTTTACTTTTTAAAATAATTTTGAACCAATATCACATAATTCACATAGCTTCAGAACGCTCTTTTCATTCAAATGTCAAAACTTGTGTTGCCACTTGCCACACACCTCCTTGTTACGAAGTAGTTATTGCGAAATGCTCTTTATTATGCATTTCATGCATACGAATCAACGCTCAAATGAATACAGAACACTTTTAAAGAAAATAAAAACAATTTCCCAAGCACTGTTATCGTTCTTATCCCATAATTATTATTAGAAAAAAGTTGACACAAATAACTTTTTGCCATCTTTTAACAGCTGTTCACAGTTCATGACTTTTATCAGCTGACACTTCAATGTATTTTTGACAGTAGACGTCAATAGCCAACTGTAAACAATTGTCAAATTGTCAATCAAACAAGAATTTGGTGATGTGTATCGTACTGTACTTTATTATAATTAACTAAATTTACAATAGTTTATTAAACATTATACATATTTACAAGTCACAACTTAAGAACTAAATTTACTTACTGTACTTTAATAAATTAATAAATTAAAAAATATTAATAACATAATGTCGTTAACATTGTTGTTGGAAAAGTACGACGTTTCCACTGAGGAAGGCCTTCAGAAGGCTTTGAATGAAATTGAAAAAGAAGAGGTAATACAAAAGTCAGCAAACTATTACAAAAATCGGCTGGTCTCGAGAACCAAATTATGTTGGAAAAAGTGCTCAAAATAAAATCTATTTCATATTTTTTACATTTACAATAAATGAACTAGACTCAAGTATGTACGGCATTTACTATAATTTTACACTAACCATGTTTAAGTATTTAACTATAATTATATACTTATCACAGAACTTCTATGCTTCTAGTTGTAATGAGGTATTTATTTTGGGGAATTAGGTAATTAAGAATTGTTTATTCTAGACAGTTAAAACTAATATAAACTTTTTAATAATTTTTCCAAATACCAGTGCACGATCTATAAATAAAAATTACTTTAATTCTGCAGGCAGAAGTAAACGAAGCCTTGTCCAATGCGTTATCACGGGCCTGTACGCTCGAAGGTCGCCTACGTACCGCCAGTCAGGCTTACACGAAATTGGGTGAAGTAAAAAATGATGCTCAGGTTGCCGCCAGCATGGTTGACAAAACAGCAGCACTGGCGAAGGATGTCAGTGCCAAAGTCCGTCAGTTAGATCTTGCTAGAGTAAGACAAGATTATATTATATTTGTGACAAATTTTTGACTCTAAGTTATTAAAAAAAAAAATTGTAAAATAATTGTGTTCGCTCTTCAATTACATCGACAAGTAATGTAACATAATAAGACGACAAAATAGTCAGGTAAATAAGCGTTATCAAAGATTTTTCAAAAAGTAATCATCAGATCTCAATTAAATTTAAGCAAGACTACATGACAAGTATTAGCTTTCGATTTAAGTAAGAATCATCAAAATCGATAAACCCAGTGAAAAGGTATGCGGTTTAGTACAACGCAGGTCGACGAAAAAGTAATCAATTTAATACGCATTATTAGATATAACTCTCAAAGTACTTGTCATATCTCAATTAAATTTAAGTACCTGGGTGACCGAGCCTAGCTCGGTATTTTAAATTTTTTTTTTTGTTTTTTTTTTTCTCGGTATTTTTATATTTTAATTTTATTTAAATAATAAATCACGAGTGAAATTAAAAAAAAAAGAAAAAAAATTTATCTGGAGACTGAGATTCGAACCCGGGTCAACACGATTTGACACCCGCCGATTTCCTAATTACGCCATTACAGCTATGTTGACGCGAAGTGAAATTAAGCTTCGTATTCTAATGATATTTTTTCATTGCCTAAAAACAGGGATAAAGCGACATTTTTTTTAAATGAATCCTAGCTAGATCAATTTTTCGCCCCCGAAATCCCCTGCATACTAAATTTCACGAAAATCGTTGGAGCCGATTCCGAGATTCAGAAAATATATATATATATACAAGAATTGCTCGTTTAATAGTATAAGATAAGATAAAGGTGTGTGTGTAAATTAAAAAAAGGTGTGTGTGCGATTCACACATGATAGAAGTGAAACTTCTTTGGAAAACTAATAAAAAAAAACTAACTTAAAATTAGCGTCTTGCGGCGCGCCCTTCCCTGTCGTTTTTGCCGTTGCATCCGGTTTGAAATCACAACGATTCTAAAGAAGTTTCACTTCAAAAATACAATCGAATTGAGAAAATTTTGGAAGTCAGTTACTTAATGCCTAATATCTTTACTAAAAACCTTAAAACTGTTTATATTTCAGTCCCGTGTCGCTGAATGCCAAAGAAGAGTTCATGATCTTATTGATCTACGAGTTTGTAGTGCTGGAGTGGAAACTGCCATAAAGGCTCATGATTATGAGACAGGTAAATGAACAGTCAGTTATTTTAGAACTAGTATGAGTCAAAAATATTTGAAATTTTTCACTAACTGCATTATAATGTATGCTTAGTAATGTTAGCTTAAAATGGAAAAACTGTGCCATGACATGTGACAAAATAAACTGATGGGAACAGTAAAAGAAAAATGCACCAAAAGCAGGCCTTACGCAAAATTAATTTAACTGAGGTAGGGGCACAGCAGGAAATTTCCTGCTCAAAATATGGAGCAGCCCGACTGGGGTAGTACCTCGACCTTACAGAAGATCACAGCTAAATAATACTGTTTTCAAGCAGTATTGTGTTCCTGTTGGTGAGTAAGGTGACCAGAGCTCCTGGGGGGGATTGGGGATAGAGTCGGCAACGCGCTTGCGATGCTTCTGGTGTTGCAGGCGTCTATAGGCTACGGTCTTACCCTCAGGTGAGCCATACGCTTGTTGGCCAACCTAGTAAAAAAAAAAAAATTAAAATTAAAAAATTTTGATAAAGTCGTATAGTATCTGTTAAAGTACAATAAAACTCATTTCAACATAAAATGATTGCTGGCATATTATTATGACTGGGTCGCTTCTTCTCGAAAGAGACCCATCCAATTTCATCACACTGCTCCACTACTAGACATGCCCATGAGTAGTCAGTAGTAGATTTAGCTATGATACAAATTGTGTGGTATAGCGGCGGGTCACGTGGCTCGTTTCCTGAGCATGGAGCCGGGCTCTGTCGCGGCAGCTCGCGCCAGAGGTGCGGCAGACCCGCGGCGAGACATGGATGCTGCTGCTAATACGCTACGAGATCATCTTGTACGCAAGTGAGTAGTACAATGGCATTTGGTCTGTCTTTGAGGCTACTCTATCTTTTCTAAGCAAATAGATGCAAATTATTCTTATTTATCAATGAATATATTTATTGCTGATAGAGCCGAAATAATATACCGTTATTATTGTATTTAAAAATATATATTTATATTAAAAATGGACAGTATCGAAAATTTTAGTTAACTAAATATTTAAATTTACTTGTCCATCTAAGTCTGTGTGCTGCATAACAGACATTACTCCTCGTACTAGGCTATGCTGGTTCATACTGAGCCATCCTGGCTCATACTGACACATCTGGGCTCATATTGTGGAATCTCGGCTCATACTGAGACATCTCGGTTCATACTGAGACATCTCGGTTCATACTAAGGCATCCTGGTTCATACAGAAGCATGTCAACTTTTCTTTGTATTTGTATTTTATAAAATATTTCGTAGATTTGAAGAAGCATCAAAAAGGGAAGATGACGCCGCTGTTGAACGGTTGTTCAAACTGTTCCCGCAGATCGGGCGCGCGGGAGAGGGGGTCGATCTGTACGCCAAGTACTTGGCGTCTCAGGTTTGTATACTTTTGTGTAAAATACTATCATACTGTGAAACTGTTACGTTGCCTCTGTACGCTAGTGATTCTCGACCATTTTTGTGTGCCGTCAATTGTGACGCCAAATTTTAGTAATGTAAATAGTAACAATTGCAATGATTTTTTATGATCAAATATAAATGAAATATATATGAAACATCAAGTAGGTACTATTTCTGTTTTGCGTCCAATGGTTCTAGTGTGATAGTTTACAACCTAAAACCAAAAGTTTTTGGAGTAAAAATTTTTTACGCACGCTTGTCTTGGGGAGTAAGCTGGTGAATGCGTGACGAGAGCGTTACGAAAAGTGTGATCGGGTGGGGCGAACAAGTTGAGAGGGAGATATAAGTTAGTGAAGATAGAAAGACAGAGAGTTATGTTTCGTATATTTCTGTAGTGGCAAGAGGGAAAGGTTCGAGCTCACATTTTCTTTCTCTCTTTCTCTCATAGCCAGTTACGTTTCGTATATCTAAGACACGGTGCAGGCCTATTGCTAAAGCAGTTTTACTTCAGTCGTGTGGTCTAAGGCCGATGCCTGGACATTTTGCGGGCAGCGGGGTGGCAGTGGCGGCGGGGCGGGAGCGGCGCGGGCAACGCCGACCCGTTCTCGAAACCAGCGGCAGATCGCGTGGTTAGCTATAGTCCGGCCGCTTACGACGAAGATTTTCGCACACTGGCCCCTCATCTTTTGTCTTTGTCGCTCCCGTATAAACATATTGCCGTTGCGCTCACACAACAACACTGCAATGCTGACACGCGGGTGGTCACCGCTTGACTGGAGTCACCGCTCGTTGCCCGCCACCGCGCCGCTGGCCCGCCGCTGTTTTCGAGGGTCGGTCCATTTGATTGTACGCATACGATCCGGCCGCTCCCGCGCCGCCGCCGCTGCCGCCCTGCTGCCCGCAAATTTCCAGGCAGCGCACTAAAGCACACTCGTTTTTTCTTCCTGTCAGTTGGAGACGGCAGTCCGGCGCGCGGGTGCAGTGGAGCGCAGCGGCGAGGCGGGCGCGTTCGCGGCGGCGCTCACCCGCGTGCTGGAGGCGGGCGCGGCGCACGTGGAGCGCGCGCGCCTGCTGCTCGCCGCGCACCCGCCCGCGCATGCGCTGTTGCCGCGCGCGCTCCGACACTTGCAGCCTAAGGTGAGTAACACATCCATGGACAAAAATCTGCGTAGCTTAGGGGTCGTCTATTCATTACGTAAGGCTGGAAGAGGAGGGGGGGGTCGGAAAAACATCACGAAATATCACAAGGAGGGAGGGGACGTACATTAACATATCACGTGTATTTATTTTTCGTTGAACGCGCGATATCTAAACCAAAAAAAAACAACCACCAACCATGATGCCTGTAGAAATTTGTTTCGTATCACAATGCTTAATTTTTCAAAATTTAATCAGATCATACATGTATATAAAGACAATATTCTGAGAATTACAAAATAATTTTTCTGGATAGGAAGGGGGGTTGGAGTTAACAATGGGGGGAGGAGGGTCAAAAAGTTGTTAAAAAAACATAACGTGATTAATGGATGACCCTTTAGTAGACACTTTAGTGGCATATCGCGTTTGCTTCTTGTTACGCACATGATTGCTCATGCGTTATTACCAAGGCCACTTATGCACTTATAGCTCAAGATAAATTAGACTGATTTACAAAAATCGACCACAAGTTTGGCAGCCTTAGTGGTATATCCACTGTTCACCAATTTATCCTAACGATTGCAGGTTTGATTACCGCTAATGGCAAACTTTTTTTTACACACTCATCAAGAGTTTATCATGGTTTGAGCATCTGGGTTGTGTTCTAGAAATTTCAACCCAGTGTATTAACGTTTAATTACTTTATTTAAATCTCGCGATATTGTGAGTACTGAGTAAATGAGATAACGAAAAGTTCTGGCCATTTCTACATAAATTGACAGCTAGTGCGACGAGGATCGCAAAAAGCTGATGATACAAAAGACAACATATTAAGCCGTCTAATTCTTTGTCATGTCCTTTTTATGCTAGAGATTGGTCTGGAAGAGATCGCTCTTTTAGCGATAATAGTGCCTTTTGTACATGTTTATATTTTCCTTTCGATGTAAACATTTTCTCTGTTAGTGTGCAATAAAGATTATTTGTATTTTTTTTATTTGCTTCACAAAACGAATGATACAATATAAAAAAAAGTTAATGTGTGTAACATTTTGAAAGGCGTACATTGTTCATTCTTATTACAGTGAACACAGCATGCAATTTTGACATGTTCAGCTTAAACTAAATACAGAAAATTACAAACTATTTAACCAATCCATGAATAAGGAAGGGAGGATTGATATTGGGCGAAGTTCGGAAAAGGTGATGGGATTAGGTTTCTTGGGCAAAGGAATAATTTGAGCGTCTTTCCAGCAGGAAGGAAAGGTATTGGTAAGCAAGGATTCATTTAAAATATGAGTTATAACAGGCGCGAATCTTGGCCGTGGCAAAGGATCCATTGAAAATGTCAAAGTCCAGACATAAAGTGTTTGTATTGTATATTGGCACCGTGTCCAGATCTGTGCGGGCGCGCGGCGCGTGTGTGTGGACATGCTGGGCGCGCGGCGAGCTGGCGAGCAGCTGGGGGACCCTCGCGCTGTGGAGCCGGCGCTGGCTGAGCTGGCGCTGGCGCACTCTCGCCTCCAGCTCTACACCGCCTTCCTGAGGAAGCGCGTCGAGGTGAGACCACCGCGCACCCTCCCACTGACGTCATCTGTGTCACATTCTAACCATCCATCCAGTATTGGCGCAATGGTTGTGTGCAATATCAGCGGCGCCTAAACACCGACAATTGGTGTTCATACAAATATTTATTTCTGGTCTATTTTTTGTCCTTGTGGGTCTCCCCACCGTGCCTCACAGAGCACGTTAAGCTGTCGGTCCCGGTTGTTATCATGTAGACCTGATAGCGATCGTTGTTCATATCAGGGAATATATCCACCCGCTTTGGAGCAGCGTGGTAGATTAAGCTCTGATCCTTCTCCTACATGGGGAAATAGGCCTATGCCCAGCAGTAAGATATTACAGGCTGAAGCGTAGTATTTGCGCGCTTGTGGAGTAGTCTTAAGAACGTTTCTGTAGAAAAATTAAAGATCTTCTGTGTCAGTTCTCGTTTTTCCAAATTATATAAAACAAACTACACCAAAATGTCAATTTTTACTTTATTTTATTCATTCACGAGAATGCAGTATCGTTAGGTCCAAGATAGTATTAAAAATGCCCAAATTTAGAGAAAATGTCTTTTGTTAACATCTTGAAAACCTGCTCGAGATGTGTAATAAATTCCTATCTAGATCTTCCTTCAGCCTATCGCAGTCCACTGCTGGACATAGAACTCCACAAGTTTGCGCCAAAAATGGCGCTCACTCATGTGTGTTGCCCATAGTCACCACGCTGGGCAGGCGGGTTGGTGACCGCAGGACTGGCGCCGTCGCACCGAAGACGCTGCTGCCCGTCTTTGGCCTGTGTATTTCAAAACCAGCAACTAGATCATGCAGGAACAATATCTTTAGCACTTTAAGAATTTGTACAGTTACATAAAATAATATACAGGATCCAAATCATATATCGTACTAAAAGTACTCTGTTTCTCTAGCTGACCACGAATTTAACTGAAGCTGAAAAGGAAAAATGCTTAGCAGAAATTGAGAAGATAATTTTAGAGTGTGAAATTACGAGGGTCGCTCAAGACGTTTTGAGCCAGTATTTAACGCTGGAAAGGTAAAACACATACTTTATGAATTGATAGTAAAAGTTGGTAGAAGGATGAGTTGCTTATTAAGTTTTATTTTTTCAGGTACTTCTTAGAGGAGAGCGTGAATAAAGCGCTGAAGCTTTCCAGTGCGCAATCCGGAGCTACAACGTCCAGTCTGGTAGATGACGTTTTCTACATTGCGAGAAAGGTTATCAGGTATGATTTTGTTTGTATGGCCTTGTGGAAAGAATTCCTTGGATATTTAATTCGTACCAACTCCAATCGTATTTTTCTGGCGTTCCTAGCTCCTTGGTTTTAGTTTTAAAGACAATAAATTTATTTCTTTTGGCAGTTTTTATCTGTTCAATCTGATGTTTTGCCAGTTTTACTTTTCCTATTACTTGTCTAGGTTTAGGCGTTTTTGTTGTTTTACTTTTAGTTCTCTTTTTGTGAGTCTATGATTGGTGTTAAAGTTCAATTTGCTGATGACAGTGAAATTAGTGAAGTAGCTTCTGTTTGATGAGATCCAATTCCACTTTTTTTTTCTTTAAAGTTGTGTGGACTTAGTGACGCTGTATTTCATGCAAGATATTACTAATTTTCAAAAGAGTAACTGCGGAGTTTCTTGCCGATTCTTCTCTGCAGAATCTACATTCCTAATCCGTGGTAACTTTACTTTTACAAAAATAATAATTATTTTAAAATTTTAATTTGTAAAATCACGATTCGAAAGTGCTCTTGGGACCTATTTGAAGAAAGTTGTCTTTGATTTTGATTTTCTTTTTTAAACGTGGTGTTAAGGATGGTTAAGTTATTTTGTAATAAAAAGATTACGATTTTTCACCATTATTACTTCTACTTTTATTGCAGTACATAAATGATTCTAGTACTGAATGTTCTTCTGGGTCCACTCCAATTTGTCCATTACAGTCTCCCGTGACTATGAACGTTTTATGAGCGTGCTCTTGAATGCCTTAGTTTTGATCAAAGTAGAAAGTGCCAAGACCCACAAAGGGTTGTAGTGCCACTGGAAGTAAGAAGTAAGAAAGTATCAATGGTTCCCAGGTTCGATTGTTTGTTAGGTGAGTACAATGGACCAAAAATCTTTGTTTAAGATTTACTATTGAAATACGCTCTGAAATTCCCACAAATCCTATGTATTTTGATGAGTGTTTTTTGATAATAAATCCAACTTTATATTGAACCTACTCGTTTATGGTAGAATAGGTAATCTAGATGAGATGCAATTCATTCACCCAACTTCACTTAGGCTGACGATATCCCATTTAATTTGGTTGAGCGCATAAATCAGCTCTATAAAATTCTCTTAATTTTTAAGGGTAAGCTCATTGAGGGCTGCGACGTAGATTTTTTGCTTTATGGTGTTTGTGATGTTTGCTACTTTTTAGGGTTCCGTACCCAAAGGGTAAAAAAGGAACCCTATTACTAAGACTTCGCTGTCCGTCCGTCCGTCCGTCCGTCTGTCACCAGGCTGTATCTCAAGAACGGCGATAGCTAGACAGTTGAAATTTTCACAAATTATGTATTTCTGTTGCCGCTATAACAACAAATACTAAAAACAAAATAAAATAAATATTTAAGGGTGGCTCCCATACAACAAACGCGATTTTTTGCCTATTTTTGCTCGATATCAATAAATGGTAACAGGTAGGCACTTGAAATATTAACAAAATACTTAATTGTATATATAATTTAATAATAAATAATAAAATTAAAATTAAAAAATATTTAGGGGGCTCATACAATAAAAGTGACTTTTTGCCGCTTTTTGCTCGATATTAAAATCAATGTACCTACTGTTGTTTACCTATCCACTGGTACGGAACCCTTCGTGCGCGAGTCGGACTCGCACTTGGCCGATTATTAATTTTGGAGGATTGTGGTCATTCTTCCCCATGAGGACCAGCCGGTTTGTTTCCCACTTGGCGTTTTTGTTTCCCACTTGGTGTTTTCATTTCTTTTTTGCCAGTTTTGTCTTAGTTTTGTTTTCAGTTCTCCGTCTAGTGGTTGCTATTATTTATTGTTTTTATTTGAATTTAATGGTTAGTTGGATTTGGATCACCGTGACTCGGAGAGTACGTTACGCTGTCGGACTAGTTGTTATCATAGACATCTGATAGCTATCGTTATTCATAGGAGGGAATATATCCGCCAGTGGAGCGAGTTGGATTAAGCTCCTTCGTGGAGAAAGAAGCCTATGTCCAGCGGTGAGACGTAACAGGCTGAATCGTGATCGCGACGTATATCTGTGACGCAGGCGCGGCATATCGACGGGCAGCGTCGACGGCGCGTGCGCGGCGCTGAACGAGGCGGGCGCGCAGCTGGAGCGAGCGGGCGCCGCGCTCCGCCGCCGCCTCGCCGCGCCGCCGCCCGAGCCGCTGCCGCTGGCGCCGCCCGCCCGCCCGCGACCCCCGCCCCGCGACGACGGGGCGCGCGCGCTCTACCTGGTCAGTGGACTGTAATCACCAACGGTTGACAGAGGGCGTAGATGAAAATGTCCTGCTCTAAAACCTGGACCAGGCTGACTGGGGAAGTACTTCGACCTTACAGAAGATCACAGTTTTATAATACTACTCTTAAGCAGGGTTGTGTTCCTGGGTGAGTAAAACGACCACAGTTCGGGATTACAGATAGGGTCGGCAATACGTTTGCGATTTTTCAGGTGTTGCAGGCGTCTATAAGCTACGGTAATTGTGACCAAGAGGTGAGCTATACGCTTTTAGCAAACCGACTTGTATAAAAAAGTGTTTATAACATATGATATAATAGGCGCTGACAAACGAAGCGGAGAACGGCGCGGAGTGGGCGGAGGCGCTGGCCGAGCAGGCGGTGCGCGAGGCGGAGGCGCTGTGGCGCGGCGCCCCGGACAGCGCGGCGGGGGCGGGGCGCGCCAAGCTGCGCTCGTGCGCGGCGGGGCTGGGCGCGGCGGCCGGCGCCTTCCGCGCGGCGCGCGACCTGGCGCTGGCGGCGCTGCGGGCCGCGCTGCTGCCGGCGCTCGCCGCCTGGGCGCACGCGCTCGTCGACCCCGACACCGACGTCGGTGAGCCGCTGACATTCCTATTTGTTTTTAATGTTACTAAGTCGAAAAACAAGCGTACGGCTCACCTGATGGTAATTGACTACCGTAGCCTATAGACGCCTGCAACACCAGAAGCATCGCAATCATTCCCAATTGTTTCATGTCTAGGAAACCTGGAGGTAATCATTGCTAACGAGAAGTATGTCTTTAAAATATTCTCGTGTCAATCGTTACTTTGCTGTGTTAAATTTTTACATAAAAATACCTAAAGGTGCTGTATCAAAGAATACGAACCACAATATAGACCGTATCTATCAATGTGTTTAAGAGTTCGTTACACAAGAGTTTTTAAACTGCTTACGTAAAGTTACAGATTGTACTACGTAAAATTATTTTCCAGCGATTAATATCTAAAAAATAGATAAACAACTATTGGTATCATTGATGAATAGAATAAAATGTACAGGTCCTAATATCAATCCCAGAGAGATTCTAGAATTAGGTTTAAATTTTGTATGTTTGTAATTAATCACATCTAGATAAAAATAAAAAAATACAATAATTACAGGATAAAACTAGTTTGTGAGAACCAATGTAAAAAAATCGAAGATCCTATATTCATCTTCTCGTAAACAGAATAAATCAGACAAGTTAGACTGCCCTGAAATTCTAAAGGAGTAAATCTTGTACGAAATATGCATTTGTAGTATTTATAATTATATTATATTTATTCAAGCAGGCAGTTAGAGTAATTAATAATTGCTTCTATCCGAAAACATCTATTAAAATTGAAAATGTAAAAATTTTTCATCAATGTTTAATTAATGATTAAATCTATTCTTAAATTGTTTTGGATTTTTGGCTCTCACTATTTCCTCTGGTAGCTCATTAAACATTCCCATCACTATTACAAAAGAAGTACTTATGCGGATAATATTGGTACTCGTTTTTTTTAACTTAAGGCTTCATACAGGGTGTATTTGGAACGCATTGAAAAACGAAGAGGTATGATAGTGTTGGCTTAACCTGACATGATACAAGTGAAAAAAAAGCGAAAAGAAATTTTTTTTTCCTGTTTTCATCATTTTTTTGGTATAGTCCGGTTTGGGAAAAATAATGAAACAGAAATTTGAAGATAATGCTTTAAAATAATCGTGTTTGGAACAAACTGTCAATGTAATGCAAACCGCTCATACGCGCCATCAGCTGACAGAGGTCAACGGCACGAGGTAAATGTACTCGCCGCCGCGCGCACGTTTAATTTTCGTTTCGCCGCCTCCCGCGCCCCGCGCGGCTCGCGGTCAACGAGTAGTTCACAATGTGTATGATACATTGCTGCCTCACATAATACATAAGTCCTAAAATGTTCTTAAAAAAAGTTTCTGGGATAAATGGTTATATGCATTATATAGTATATAAATAGTATATTACGTGGTTTAAATCTTACAAAGCGTTCCAAATACACCCAGTATATAGGTGAGGAAAAAGTATGGAAACCCGCTCGGGTTAGTCGTGAAACAAAGGAGCTACGATGCTAATGACAGACACGTCAAACTTATAACACCCCTCTTTTAGCGTCGGGGGTTAAAAATTTTACGTTCAGATACGTACAATTTAAAAAAATGAGATTGACCTTAAAATAACCTTGAAAATGAAGTTCAAGGTCAAATCAGAGGTCACCGTTGAATTCCTCGTTAGAAATTACCTAGGGTATGACCTTTGTTTCACGACTAACCCGAGTGGTTTTCCGAATTTTCCGGGGTTTTCATACTTTTTCATCACCCTATATACATATATCACACTACGTTGGTGAACAGAGGAGTTAGAAGAGGAGGCGGGCGCGCTGCCGAACGCGCTGGACGGGCTGGCGGAGGCGGCGCGCGCGGCGCTACCCCGCGCGGCGGACGCGCTGCTGGCGGACCTGCTGGTGGACCTGGTGGCGCGCGCCGAGGACGCGCTGCTGAGGAACCAGTACGACAGGGTATGTACCCTAGTGCACTCAACTTTTATGACCATATTATTGACTAGCTTCCCGCCCTGGCTTCAATTGCGGTGATTATATCATTTTTCTTGCTGCTTATTGTCCTGTTAAAACATATGTCATGTGAGTCGGAGGTGCGGTTTCAATCCCCGCTGGAACGGTCGGTATTTTTGATACGATATTAAAAATGTTTATAATTTCCTCATGGGTGGGTATTACACAAAAAATAATAAAAACAAATTAAAGTCATTTGACTTTAATACAATAAAACATATGTATGTTTTATAATTTTTAAAGGAAGAACATGCACGCATGACAAATCCATATAACTGAAATGCGTGGTTTGTTAGTTTGTTTATATGATAGTCAAGAAGTAACTTAAGAGTCTAAGTATAATCCTAAATCTTTTAAAAGTGATACTGAGTTCAAATATCCACATTCCAGTTGGTAGTTATATTCAATTTTATTAACTTTTTTAGTGAACGTAATTTGTTTACATTTCGCTATGTTTAAGCGAAATTTGAGTTTACGACAATAGTCGTCAATGGTTTTAATAGTATGATAAATTTTAAGGTCGTCCACGTATAGGATGAACTTTGCATATCTGATGTATTCACCAATGTCGTTTACAAATACCACAAAAAGCAATGGTGCAAGGATGGATCCTTGCGGGACGCCTGAGCTACATATACTCGATTTTTTTGCATACTTTTTTAAATGACCATACTGTAGGGTTCCCACCATCGGGTATATTACCTCTTTAATTGGGAAATAACTAGCGGAAACCTACTACGATTAAAATATACATAATATTACAACCAATGCAAAACCTTAATTAATTCAATTACTACGTCTGAAAACACAATTAGAATTTAGGACAAAATAAATACTCGGCAATATAAATCTTGTTATAAAGATCGGGGATATCGGGGATTTTAACAAAGATGGGAAGAATCAGAATCAGTATGGCAATATTCAAAAAAAAAAAGCAAATAAACAAGATAGCGTGTCTGAAGTTGCCAGGGTGTGGTTTTTTAAATATGTCGCGTTTCTTCAGTATTATCTTTCGTTAGCCAGACTTTATAACAGCAGATGAAAAACCATTGATGACTACTCTCTGGGTTCTATTTAAAACGTAAGATGAAAACTACCGCAATAAATTTCCTCGTATTCCGTTATATGCCTACTTCTTCAAAAGCATATTATTGTGATCAACTTTATCAAAGGCCTTGCAATAGTCGGTGTGAATTGCGTCTACCTGTAGACCACTGTCCATGTTTTAAAAAAGATAATTTGTGTAAATTAAAAGATTAGTTGTTGAAAAAGTTAGTTGACCGGTGTTTTACAAATCCATGCTGTTCGGCGATTGATTGTAAAGTATCGGATATATTTGACTATGTACTAACCTTTCCAGAACCTTTGGTAAAGTTGATAACAAAGAAATAGGGCGGTAATTAGCAACATCGTCATTTTGTTTAAATGCAAATGAGACAACTCCTCAAATCTGTCAACCCGTCACTCATATTAAATCTCGTTCTATACTCCAGCGAGGCGGTCTGTGCGTGGAGCGGCGCGCGCGGCGGCTGGCGGCCTGGGCGGGCGGGAACGCGCCGGCCGCGAGGGAGAGAGTGGGCGCGCTGGCCGCGCAGGGGGCGCTGCTGGCGCTGGAGAGGCTGGCGCACGTCGGCGAGGCGCTGCCGCCCGCCCTACTGCCGCCCGCCCGCGTGCGGGACGTACTCGCGCGCAGGTCAGTGTCAGTGCCCCGCTGCACACCTCTCACTGCACTCTCACACTACACTGTCCTCTAACGCTGGAGAGGCTGGCGCACGTCGGCGAGGCGCTGCCGCCCGCCCTACTGCCGCCCGCCCGCGTACGTGACGTACTCGCGCGCAGGTCAGTGTCAGTGCCCCGCTGCACACCTCTCACTGCACTCTCACACTACACTGTCCTCTAACGCTGGAGAGGCTGGCGCACGTCGGCGAGGCGCTGCCGCCCGCCCTACTGCCGCCCGCCCGCGTGCGGGACGTACTCGCGCGCAGGTCAGTGTCAGTGCCCCGCTGCACACCTCTCACTGCACTCTCACACTACACTGTCCTCTAACGCTGGAGAGGCTGGCGCACGTCGGCGAGGCGCTGCCGCCCGCCCTACTGCCGCCCGCCCGCGTGCGGGACGTACTCGCGCGCAGGTCAGTGTCAGTGCCCCGCTGCACACCTCTCACTGCACTCTCACACTACACTGTCCTCTAACGCTGGAGAGGCTGGCGCACGTCGGCGAGGCGCTGCCGCCCGCCCTACTGCCGCCCGCCCGCGTGCGGGACGTACTCGCGCGCAGGTCAGTGTCAGTGCCCCGCTGCACACCTCTCACTGCACTCTCACACTACACTGTCCTCTAACGCTGGAGAGGCTGGCGCACGTCGGCGAGGCGCTGCCGCCCGCCCTACTGCCGCCCGCCCGCGTGCGTGACGTACTCGCGCGCAGGTCAGTGTCAGTGCCCCGCTGCACACCTCTCACTGCACTCTCACACTACACTGTCCTCTAACGCTGGAGAGGCTGGCGCACGTCGGCGAGGCGCTGCCGCCCGCCCTACTGCCGCCCGCCCGCGTACGTGACGTACTCGCGCGCAGGTCAGTGTCAGTGCCCCGCTGCACACCTCTCACTGCACTCTCACACTACACTGTCCTCTAACGCTGGAGAGGCTGGCGCACGTCGGCGAGGCGCTGCCGCCCGCCCTACTGCCGCCCGCCCGCGTGCGTGACGTACTCGCGCGCAGGTCAGTGTCAGTGCCCCGCTGCACACCTCTCACTGCACTCTCACACTACACTGTCCTCTAATGACGCGCTGCAGCGCCTCATCAACATCTTACTCGCTATTATCTTACACCACACTATCTGACACTATACTATCTTCGCATTCTACACTATCCTCTTACGTTACACTATCGTCTGACATTTCACTATCCTCTCACATTTCATTGGGTGCGTTCCACTAAACGACCGCAACGATTTTAACGCCCTCTATCGTTCCACCTAAGGCCCATTGTCGTCGCGAGTGATTGCTCGACGTCATAGATGACGTTACTGTTCGCGACTACATCACGCCCTCTTCGCCCCCAAAATATAGGTGGGTTAGAGTTGGCTTTCATCAAAACGTTGCGGGAATTCGAAAAAACAACTGTTAATGTCAAATTGTGAATGTCATCAGAACTTGATGAACTTTCCAAGTCATTATCTCTCATTCGTGTCGTCAAAAATGCAACGATAAATTCACGGGAATCCATTTTGAATTAAGTTTTACTCAAATCCATGCGAAATATTTACTCACAACTCGCACAGCTGTATTTTATATCAAGCCGCCATATTGCGAGCATACAGTGCTCAAATATGCGTTTCACCTACAACGCCCGCGGTGTTTTTACGTTAGTGGAACGGCAATTTCAGCGGTCATGGTCGATGGCGCTGAGGTCATTAAGTGGAACGTAGCCATTATCGTCTCACACTACATTACTATCTAACTTTTCACTGTCCTCTGACACTACACTATCTTCTCAAACAACACAATCTTTCTCACGTTACACTGTCGTCTGTCACTGCACTATCGTCAATACAGTATTAATTTAGATTTAACTTAGTATAATCTCTTTAATTTCAAATACTACTTACGCTTACGCTTCAGCTTATTGCAGTCCACTGCTGGACATAGGTCTCCCCAAGTTCACGCCAGAAATACTACTTACTGTTATTATTTTTATTTTTGACATTGATAATTTTTGTTATTGAAAAATCGCAACTAGATTACATTAAATATTTTTGATATTAAGTTTATTAACAATTTATTACATGTGTTAATTTTAAGTTTTTAATTACTTTAAGCAATATATCAAACATAATTATTCCTACCTTCAAAATACTTTTTTTTACTCTAAAATCATTTAAGGATAAACTTATCAATTTTATGCTCATAAAAATTACTTATATAATTAAAATATTATTTTCTATTCCAGAACGGATTTCAAACTTGAAGACATTAAACGACTTAAACTGTAAAAATGTAAATAATTTCATTTAAGAAACTCGATATATTGTATTGTATTATTATATATATTGTAACCAATACAGTAATAAATATGTAGTAACTTAAAAATTGTTTTATTATCTAGCAGTATAATTTTTGACGTTACTGTGGCTGCTTGACTCATCACAGGAACAACAAGAAGATATTTCTGTCATTGAAATAAGGCACATCGAGCTTGCTCAAATCAAAGGCAGTCCGAATGGCGAAGTACCTAACATATAATTACAAAAATTTAAGTATGCTAGACTGCCTATTCACTTTTAGATTATAAATATTTGGGTCAAATTCAAAACTATTTTCTACGATTTGCAAAAAAAAAGTAGGAAAAAATAAAAGATAAAAATTGTATTAATCGTTTATTAAATTACAAATATAATATTGTGTTTATTAAAATACAAGTTGCTATTGTGTAAATAAATTCATTTTGAAATGTATTCAAAATATTTTTTTAATATTACAATTGCATGCAACAATTTTCAATGTAAAATATATATTTATAGTGTAAATATTGCTCTGAAGTGCTTATTATTATGGCTTAAAAAATAAATATCTCATAATTTTAACTGTCACAGTATTACATAGCACATAAGTAATAAGGATATAAAAAATAATGGAGGCAAGTTTCCACAAGTATCAATTTAGAAAAGTCAAAAGTATTTCTGTATTGTTGCATGATTAATGATTACAGCAAGCGTAGTATATATTTCAATTATAATTACATTAATCTCTATAAAATACTTAATTAATAAAACAATTTAAAAAAATGTTACATTAATTAATAGCCATAACAAATATTGAACACAAGTACCTAGGATACATTTTTCAAGAAATCGTATAGATATAATTAGTTTGTTTGGTTAAAAATATATCTTTGATTCGCCTTTTTGAAGTGAAACTTCTTTAGGGGCATGAGGGGTACTATTTGATGGGTGCCCGCCTGGGAACACCGCGTGACGTTGGCTTTTTTTTTTTTTTTTTTCAATTACTTTTTTTTGTATTTTTACTATTAGTTTTTTCAATTTGTTTTTTTTTAATTTGTTTTTTTATTTTATTAGTCTGACATGACTGTGTACTTTGTGCGCACGCAATTTTTTATAGAAAAGTATGCACTGGCTGTGCCACGCGGTTTCATAATCAATACAATTTTTTAAAAAATGATCTGTACTAAAGACGTATTACGTAACATTCAAACATAACATTTCAACTTAAATCTATTTGTTTAAAAAAAATCAAGCAAAGTCAATAAAAATAAAATCTTATAATATTTATGTGCTTAGAATGAATGTGCAAAACTTAAAAATATATAATTAATAACAATACGAAAGTATTTGATTTTATAATATATTTTTTGCTACTAATAATAATTTGCCTATTATGATAATCATTACAAAAAAATTCAGGGGTTTTTCTTCACATTTCGATAAATCAAACATAGGCCAGTTCCAATTATTATTATTCACTAAATCTATACAACAATGCAATTATATGCTTTAAGTGTTAAAATATAAGCAACATTAATTATCAATAAATCAAAAACTTCATATTATTTTTTAAATCTCTTACAAAATACTATTCATACAGGTACTTAATAATCGTTGTTCAATTAAAATTTAACATGAGAAGTGAGAACATTACCCTTAATTATCTGTCTTTCATTTTTTTAAAAATGTCTGGAGTGAAATATACAAAATTCTACTACTTTTATGAGTTATATGAAAGGCATGTTTTAGATTAAACAGATTTATCAACACATTTTACAAACAAAAAAAAACATATCAAATTTAATTTACAGATAAATATAATCTTCAATGTTAACGTAATTATTATTATAACGAATGGTTTTTATTTATTGTCTATTGCTTAAATAGTCTTTTGACAGTTTTGTATACTTTATATGACGGTTATATGATTAGGATTTTTTAAATAGGTACAACGGATATCCATAGTCATAATATCCCATATACAATATAGATTGGATTGATACAAGCAAGATGCATTATATTAAACCACATACCGCTTCTGAAGTACCTATTATGGGTCGTTGAGCGAAAAAAAAATTTGTCGATTTGACATGGAATGACCGTCGTTCCATGTCAAATCGACAATTTTTTTTTACCTGACCCCCTTCAATTTTGCTAAAAAATGTTTATTTCTTTTTCTACGCTCTTAAGGACATTTTTCAGAATTTTTTCTAATTTTTTTCCCCGACGCAAAAAAGTTAGGAATTTTTGAAAGAAAAAACGCTCTTTTTTTGAAAATGCTAAAACTTTTAAAAATTGACCGTTTGGGACCTTTTTTAAAAAAAAGTTTTGTCTTTAAATGTCAAAATTCAAAATTCAAAATCATTTATTTCGTCATAAGGTGCATGTCACACACTTAACGAAAGTCAAAAAATAAAATAATATCATTTATATAAACTAAACAAAAATAACAAAAGTTAAGGCAGCAGCAAAAAATCAAACAATAAAAAATAAAATTTATATCTTAACACTAGGTACATTACAAGCTTACGTAATGTACCCAGTGTTATAAGCAGCCTTAACTTAGTCAAAATATTAAGTTATAATGTCTCGGTAGACATTACCTACCTACTTTATCCTCGGCTTTATTAAATGTTACAATAAATAACAATTTCCCTAATGTAGGCCGAGAGAAAAAAAGCCGGAGGAAAAAAAACTCTCGGTACTCTTTTAAAAAATGCAGTCAGATACAAGATAAAAACGCAGTAGTGGACCATGAAATAATGAGGACAAACACGAGACAGCCAATCGTGCGTGCCGAGACCACCACATGCCACCTGCTCACAATATATGTAACCTATCTATTTACAGCGGGTCATAGACATAGCCTGGTCGAGCTTTATTCAATCCCATGCCTTTTCATCATTGAGATAATCATTAATGGTATAGTAGGCTTTACTACATAAAACTCGCTTAATAACTTTTTTAAACTTCAAAAAAGGCAGAGATTGAAGCGCAGCCGGAATCTTATTATATATAAGGATAGACATTCCTATAAAGGAACTACTTTTTTTCTTGAGCCGGCATTTAGGAAATATTAATTTGTGGTCGTTCCTGAGTGTTACATCGTTTGAGGCATTTCGATCACTACGACTAACAAACAAATGCCTATTTTTCCGTATATACATTATATTTTCATAAATATACTGCGATGCAAAGGTCAGGATGTTGATCTCTTTAAACTTCTCTCTCAGAGATTCTTTACATCCCATTTTGTAAATATAGCGGATAGCCCTTTTCTGCAGAATAAAAATAATACTAATATCAGCCGCATTGCCCCATAGCAAAATGCCATAGGACATTATGCTATGGAAGTAGCTGAAATAAACTAATCGGGCTGTATCGATATCCGTTAATAATCGTATTATTTTAATCGCGTATGCTGCAGAACTCAGTCTATCCGCCAATGTACAGATATGGGGTCCCCACTGTAACTTTGAATCAATGGTGATTCCAAGGAAAACGGTTGAGTTAACTAAGTTGAGTTTATCACCATTGAGTTCTGGTTGCACATCAACTTGTTTTACATTTCGAGCAGAAAATTTAATACAATTCGTTTTTTTACTATTAAGAAGCAAGTTATTTGCGCTAAACCAATGAACCAGTTCAGAGAGAGCATTGTTTACATCGTCATAGTTAATTTCTTGTCTACGCAATTTAAATATTAAAGAAGTATCATCAGCAAACAATACAATCTCATGCCTCTTCTCTACTAAAAATGGTAAATCGTTAATATATATTAAAAATAAAAATGGACCAAGAATTGAGCCTTGTGGGACCCCCATCTGTATATGAGACCCAGATGACTTAGTACCATCTACTTCAACCCTCAGAGTTCTATCACTAAGATAAGAACTCAGAAGTTTTATTGCGGTATTTTTAATGCCATAGTGACTGAGTTTCCTGATCAAGGTGTCATGATGAACACAGTCAAATGCCTTGGATAAATCACAGAATACACCTAGAGCATCGCGTGACTCCTCCCAAGCATTGACAATCGATGTAAAAAGCTCAACACCGGCATCAGTTGTGGAGCGTCCTCTAGTGAAACCGAATTGCTTATTATGTAAAAGTTTATTTCTTGTGAAATGATTTAAAAGTTGACTGAGAATCACTTTTTCAAATAGTTTACTACAGGCAGGTAGAATTGAAATAGGCCTGTAATTAGTTGGATCTGTATGACAACCGGACTTAAACAAAGGAATAACTTTACTATGCTTCATAAGATCAGGAAATTCACCACTCATTATACATTCATTAAATATAATCGCTAAGTGGGGTGCTATGATATCTACAATTGAACCTAAAATTTTTACAGATATACCCCAGAGGTCAGCGGTGTTCTTAAGTTCTAAAGTTTTAAAAGTTTTAACAATTTCATTAGCATCTATGGGTCTGAAAATAAAATCACCTTTGCACGCATTTACATTTTGTTTAAGCAACGATTCAGCGACTTCGGGCGATGATATAAGCGCCTTGGTTGTCGAAAGTGGAATGTCGGCAAAGTGTTTTTCCAAAGCTGTTGCCAACTCATTAACCGCTTTAATGGAGTGATTGTCAATGATGAGTTCACTGACACCATTACGTTCTTTAACTCTTCCAGTTTCGGCATTTATAATATTCCAAGTCATTTTAATTTTGTTTTTACTTGATTTAATTTTATTTCTAATGAATATTGACTTGGCCGCGGCACAAACAAGTTTAAAAATTTTAGAATAGTTTTTAATATAATTACAAAAAACAATGTTTGTGTTATATGATTTCTCATGTAAGAGATCATACAATTTTTGTCTACTTTTATAGATTCCCGGAGTCGCCCAATCATTGAATGACATACAATACTTGGGAGAGATTGTTTTTGGTGTAAATACAGTCTTAAAAACACTGTTTATATGACCGCATAAAACTCCATATTTGTCATTAGCACCACCGACTAATGGTATCTCTATTTGGTTTTCAATAGTGTTTCTAAATCTCTCCATACGTTTCATGTTCACTGGAACGACCACTTTCCTCTTACTAACCTCCTTTTCCATATTATAATTGAAGCTGACTAATTGGCCACAGTGATCAGAATGTAATTTATTAATTATTGCAGAGAAGGACGGAGTCCCATCTGTAAAAATATTATCAATACATGTGGCAGTAGAGCTAGTTATTCGAGTAGGCTCGAGGAAGAGGTTAGTAAGATCACAACATTTAAACAGAGTTAAAAATCTATGACCGAGTAAGGTATCATCCAATAAATTGATATTGAAATCACCACACACTATAATGTCTTTGTTACGTTTAGCAGTTAGCTTCGTTAATAATTCTTCTAATACTGCTTCAAATTGTTCGTAACATGCACTGGGTGGTCTATAAATACTGACTATTATACAATGCGCTAACTCGATACAGGCTATCTCTATAGTTCGTTCAATGGAAAGGCTCACAATATCTCTACATACCTTAAATTTTAGGTCTTTATTGACTATAATTAATGAGCCACCGTGTATAGCTGTCTTCCTACAGAACGAACTGGCAACTTGGTGCTTATCAAAATTAAAAACAACCTGGTATTCTTTAAGCCAGTGTTCGGTAATACAAATTATACTAATATTATATTTATTCAAAAAAAGTTCTAGTTCCAGTTCCTTACCCAACAGGCCCTGTATGTTTTGATGCACCAAGTTTAAACAATGCTTGTTACATAAATATTGCTCAATTAATATATTATTCTTTATTTGTAGTTGATTGCAAGATACTTTTGCCTCTGTTGTCTGCTTATTTAATTTAAATTATTATTACTAGAAGTAGTACTAAAGGTACTACTGGAGTATGTCAGTGTTTTAGACTGCTCAATAGAAGCAGCTGTTAAATTAATAGTCATGTCAAACAGTAAATAATGTGATAGCAAACATGCTATCTGTTTATAAAAATAAGTAGATAGAATAAATCTATCCTGTCTCATAACAAATGAGTCATTTTTAAATATTAAATTTATGTCAATTAATTTAATTAAATTTTCTGAATTATTGCTTAATGTAACATTATTATTTCCAATTTTATTATATATTAAAAGATTTAATTTATATCTTATTTTATTTTCACTGCAATTATCCTTAATGTATGGAAATGTGAACAAAATAATCTTTTTTACGTTAAGTGTACATAATTTGTCTAAGTAAAAGGATAACTGCTGTTGTTTTAAGTTCCCTCTTCTACCGAACAGTAATATTAAGGTAGTGGAGGGTTCATACGTACTGTTTAGTACCTTATCCATTATTTCAACTACAGTGGCTCCCGGCATACAAAAATTACAAATTGCACTATTACTATACACATGGTTCAACCTAGTACCCATATTTTTATATGTAGTTTTAAAAATGAAAAAAAATTCAGTAGCCCATTTATGTGATAAGTATTTTGGTTTTTCGAAAAAAAAACCGTCAGTCTGCCCGTTTTTTTTTTATTTTTTTGCTTAAAAAACTTCAACTAATTCTGTAATGATCTCTGCCAATTTGAAGATGTGACGACAATTGCTTCTATTTTTTTTTTGGTAAATTTTTTTTTTTTTTCAATTTCTGGTTAATGAAACCTCATTGAATTAGTATATATGCGGTTTAATTTAGTAGGTACATTTTGCTTGTATCCACCACTTATGTATCAGTAAAAACATGCTTTTTTACTTTTGTTAGTAAAAACTATAGGTACATTGTTTTGATGTCATGTTAGCACAAAAAATTGAGCTCCTACCCTGTACAATATCTCAATTTCTTTGGTGTTACAAAATTATTTACATCATACAAATATATAAAAAAACATTAACGTTTTCATAAAATATACATATATAAAAATATTTTTATGAGGTAATTAGTGCTTCATTAGATTAATCATTAGTATAAATCTTAAGAACTAAATACGTACATATTGTGTGAAGTATATGATGGCCATACTAAGCTATAAGCTAAATTAATAACATTGCGATAATCGTGCAGTCATTTCGCAATCGAAAACTTCTGATTGCTCGCTAACTGTCAAATACTTTTTGCACAGAAACCAGTGCCAAATGCAATTAAGTAGCTACTACTAATTTTATCAATTTAGCCTACTGGCTTGACAGCAACAATTTTACAATCTCTTCTTTTTAATGAAAAAATCTAACAATCTGTCAAAAATTTTATTTATATCGTAAGAATCGCCCATCACAGTGTATGGATAGTGCATGTTACATTTAAATTTTCTTATAATAAAGACATTTTCTTAAAACTGTTAACATTTTCTTAAAAATACATATTTAAAAACTACAAATAGTTTTAACAATTCATCTTACAAATATATTTGTGTCAAAATACGTGCATTAAGGCATGAAAGATAGATTTAGCAAGTGTCATGTTAAGTAGAGAGTATACGAAAGCAACGTAAACAATCCTCATTTCCAATACAAATTTAAAAAAAAAATCTTTTCTAGTATAGAGTAGAACATATCTTTTATTTCAAGATATTTTTAATATAACCATTGACTTCAACATATATATAATTTTATAGTTATACATATTTTCATTTTTATAACATTCTTATAAAATATTGTGATTGTTTAATATCGATAAAAAAATTTTTTAATTCAAAGTATAAAAATCTATCTTCTTAAAAAGTTAAGTATTATAATGGATGATTGATAGAAGTTTCAAGTTTTGCTTATGTATGTAAAAAGCGAAAATATAGTGTATAAAAATAAATATATACCGTAAGTATATAGGTGGGATATGTTAATATGATATACTCGTATATAAATAGATAAAATCTCAATATCAAGTAAGGAGGATATACTGTAATTTTATATTATATTAAAATACTTTTAAAGGCAGGTATTTGTAAAAATATTATTTCTTGAATATGCTACATAACATTTGAGTTTTATTTTTTATGAAATCCTACCAAAACAAAATACATTGTATTAAGTACACTTCGCCATACTGCCATTATTATTGTAGGTATTGACGAACAAAACAATATAATTGCAAGTTTTTCCCACAGAATATATTTATCTATGTAATCTCATTTGTTAATGTTTTTAATTTGATTTAAGGAGCGAGTGTGTACAAGTTCAGAATAATATTATAAAAAGTGGTACATTGTTTTTAAACGTAATGAGGATAAAGCGGAAAGTTACAAAAACTTACCTTTAAATAAAAACATAATAACTAATGTAATATTTTCAGTACAGAACAAAAAAAAAACATTGCAATCACTGTTTATTCGTCAATCTCCCACACAGTAGATAAGGGGGATTTCCCTTATCTACTAGTACCTTGTACTAGTATCCACTATTGTCCAGTACTAATACCCGCTACTAGTACAAGCACTAGTACCCGCTCCTAGTACAAGTACCAGTACCCGCTACTAGTACAAGTACTAGTACCCGCTCCTAGTACAAGTACTAGTACCCGCCACTGGTAGCCGCCACTAGTAGCCGCCTAGTACCCCACCCGCGGCGGGGTGGTGACGGAGGCGGTCTGCTGCGACACGACGCGCGAGCCCTGCGCCAGGCCGCCCGCCCGCACCGCGCGGTACTTCAAGTAGGCGTCGATCGCGTACGCGAGCGTGGCCGTGAGCCCGAAGAACTGGCCACATAAACATTAAATAAAAAAATCATCCAAAGGCCCAAGTAGGGTTCACTGCTGTGTCCGGAAACACAATACTGAAGCAGAAATGCCCAGATCACGTCAAACATCTGTATGGCCAATACAAATGTTTGCCGTATGCGGGGATCGAACCCGCCACCGCCAGCGCAACAGTCGTGAGCCAGTACTGTGACTGTTGCGCCAACGCATCGTCATAAATAACTTTAATAGGGCACAGTGAACAACATCCTGCTAAAAATCTGGAGCAACCCAACTGGTTTCCTAGTACTTCAATCTTACAGAAGATCACAGACAATATCAACAACTCTCTCAAGTAGCGCTATGTTCCTGATGCGAATAAGATAGTCAGAGCTCCTGGGGAAGATTAGGTGTCCCTGGTGTTAGACTGCTGTGTGGTTACGGCAGTACAGAATATAGCCACCCCCTCTCTTCCCGTCGGTGTCGTAAGAGGTGACTAAGGTATAACACAGTTCCACTAACACCTTGGAACTTAAAAAGCCGACCGATGGCCATCCAACTGCTGGTTTTTGAAATACACAGGCCGAAGACGGGCAGCAGTGTCTTCGGTGCGACAAAGCCAGCCCTGCGGTCACCAACCAGCCTGCCCAGCGTTGTGACTATGGGAAAAACACATGAGTTCGCGCCATAATTTTGGGCGCGAACTTGAGGCCAGGTGAGACATAGGTGGAGGCCTATGTCCAGCAGTGGACTGCGATAGGCTGAAGTGGTGAAAGTGGTGGTGTTAGACTATCGTATCCGCTTACCATTAGTCGAACCGTACACTTGTTTGCTACCCTAGTAGTGATTTAAAAAAAACTAAATATATGTGTCTAACTCACCGCAGCCGCTGAATGCGGATCATCATGCACAGTGATCGCCAGGATTCCAGCTATAAAGAAGAGCACCGTCCACAGCGCCGTGAAGACAAACTCAATCTTCAGCCACGGGATCTTGTAGAACTTCTCAACGATGTGGAACAAGTAGAAGCCGAGCAGGATGGCCGTGAACCAGAACGCTATCATCGATATCCAGCTGAAGTACGCGCCCTTGCCGGCGTTGTTCTGATACGAGAACTGGATACAAATGAAACCCAAGAGACTTGCCACCTGTAATTATTAAATATTTTACTTATATTAATGGGCATGACGAAAGATTTTGAAAACCTCTTCCATAATGTGGGTACACATTTACTACATATTTACAAAAATACCTATATTTCGGTAATAAACTTAAGTTTAAGGAATTTTAAAACTATTTTTCTAATATGTTTTCAATGAGTGCGGCAAAACGGCTGCAGGTGTCATGGCGTCGGCTTGACGTCACAGAATAATGTGGGCCTTACTTTTTACTTTACTCTTTGGAGCGCGCCTGACTTATTATGTTATGTTGTGACGTCGTGCGCTGTAATTTGTGTTTCAATCAAAATGGCCGATTGCAGTATTTTACTGTTTTATTTTATTGAAAATCACAATAATCTTATTATATTACATAAAACTAAACCAGTATTTTGAATTTTTTGTCGTCATGCCCATTACAAACGTTAATGTTACACAATACACATTTTGACTTTCATCCACTGAGGGAAACACTTACACATGACCTTATAATAGGATATCAATGTTCTTTTAATTACAGGTTATCACAACATACAATTATCACGTCAAGTAATACAGAGAATTAGTTAATGAGTAAAATCAATAAGTAATCGTTAATAAAACGACAAAATCGTTAATATGTATCAAGTTCGATGTGCTAATCCAGAACAATTCAGAAATCACTACATAGTATAAAACAAAGTCGCTTCCCGCTGTCTGTCTTCTGTCCCTATATATGCTTAGATCTTCAAATCTACGCAACGGATTTTGATGCGGTGAGTGATTCCAGAGGAAGGTTTATATGTATAATACATAAAAAATATAGTCGCCGCCGTAATAATAAATAGTATGACGCCGCGTAGGCGCAGCGGTCACAGCAATGGATTGCGATTGACTGTTGCGCGAGCGGTTGCGGGTTCGATCCCCGCACACGACAACATTTGTATTGGCCATGCAGATGTTTGCCGTGGTCTGGGTGTTTGTGCAGTTCTTGTGGGTCTCCCCACCGTGCCTCGGAGAGCACGTTAAGCCGTCGGTTCCGGTTGTTATCATGTACACCTGATAGCGATCGTTACTCATAGTAGGGAATATATCCGCCAACCCGCATTGGAGCAGCGTGGTGGATTAAGCTCCGATCCTTCTCCTACATGGGGAAGAGGCCTATGCACAACAGTGGGATATTACAGGCTGAATCGTGATCGATAAATAATATAGTAGAGGAACACTGATAGTTTTTGCAACCGTACGAAGCCGGGGCGGGTCGCTAGTACAGTATAAAATACAATGTCAAAGGTACAAAAATTTAAGATGATACAATAAAAATAAAAAAGATTAAAAACAATATTATATTACATTTATTGAAGTCAAATACAATTAAGATTAACAAATTACCGCGTCAGGTCAAAATACAATGTCAAATTATAAAATTAAAATTAAAAGATACATAAATAAATTTAAAAAAAAGATAGATCAGATGGAACAGACTGACAGAGAGACAAAAAATTGTAAAAAAAAATAATAATATTGTTATTTTGGTATACCATGCATTTAGTAAAAAGCGGTTATTTTAATATTACAAACAGACACTCGAATTTTATTTATTTGTATAGATAAAAAATATAATTTCTGCCTTCGTTTGGATGCATTAAAATATAATTATGATGACGCAACTTCTATTATTTTAAAAATATTACCGTTCCTCAAGTGAAACAATCTCATTGTTTACATAATAAAATATTTACGTAACGAAATTAAAACACCTCCACTCGTCACAAAAGTAACCGTACCAAAAACAGCAACTCGCTGGTAATAGACTTGCAAACTTCGTTTTCGAATGACAACTTAACTGTGACAACTGACATTAAAACGGGAAATCCCTCGCGAAATATTTAGTCTACGGACGTCGAATTATATAGTTATTAGTATAGTAGCGCCATAGACTACAGTAGCGCAGTATGGTAATTGGTATGAAGTTTTTATGACGTGAGTGAAAAGACTCGGTCACTACGTTTACCGGTATACGTGTATTTAAGTTATCAAGACTTGCAAATCAATTTATTTGCACTTATAAGATAGAATATTGTAAGTTTCCTTAATGTATTTTTAAATTTGCAGTAAAGTATTAAAGTACTTTGACTGATAACAACTTTTTTGGACTTTCAGACGGGTTGTCTAATAATTCCACGGTGAAATATGGGTAACTGTTGCGCTGCTGGAATAGTGAACGTGCTAGCGGGTATAGTGGTGTATACGGGGAAAGGCTTGTGGTTGCTAGCGAAGCTCGGGTTCACAGCGACGGGCATTGTGGCGGGAAGCCTCGCCGCCATGGCGATGTCTTGCTTCGGCAACGTGCAGTCCGGAAGCATTATATCACAGGCAACGTCTATGTCTATGCGGTCTTAGGTTGGTTTTTGTTCATAATTATTTATTATTATTAAGTAGTTTATGATTATTTTATATGTATCGCATAAATATTTTTTTGTGTTACTAAACTATGTTAAAAGATTTTAATGAAGTTTTGTTTCTTGTGTGGTTATTAAATAAGTAAAATAGTTACATACTTTTAATATTTGTGAAAGTGAGTACTTAAATAGTTTTGAACTAAATCTATATACTTATGTACTTTATAAAATTAAATTTGTAAAGATAATTGAAGGTTGGACTGTATTTATTAATAATTGTTTGTCATTAAAAGAGACTTGGATATTTTTTGTTTACGTTTAGTTCATAATTTCATGGAGGTGAAAATAATGTAATTAAAAAAAATCCCTGACCAAATCTGAAACATGAATTTTACTGTTTGTAGGCAGTGAGTTCTGTTGTTAAGTGTTTCCTTAACAAATTCCAAACAGCTGACAAACAACATATACCATAAAAAATGTTAAACAAACATCTGTACTAACATCATATTGACTTCTGTTTTACTAGTAATGCAATTTCCATTAACACAAAGTTGTTCAAATATTTTTGTGTAGTATTTATTTGTACATAATCATCAATAGGGCTTAAAGGCATTTTTTATATAAGTAGGTCGGCAAACAAGCATACGGCTCACCTGATGGTAAGCGATTACCGTAGCTTATAGACATCTGCAACAACAGAAGCATTGCAAGCACATTGCAGGCCCTATCCCCAATTGGTTTTTCTTGAATGGTTTAATTTTAATTGTCAGACAATTTTTTATATCAAAAACAATTGAACTTACTTTTCATTTTTGATTAATTGTTGTTACTATCACAATTTCTCCTTAAAAACATTTTAATGTACACTTTCTTCTTTTCAGATGTGTCAGTGAGCTGTTAGTGGATTTCATCAATTTTTTTTTAATTCAGACAGAAATAAAAATTTGAATCAAGGAATTAGTTTTATTCATAATAATAAGAATATTCTGAATATATTTATAAGATTATTTGTCTATGGTTGTATAGTATAGTACAAACAAAACAAACTTGCGTTGCTCTAAAATTAAAGAAACTACATTTAAAGTTTATCACTCTATAAGTACTACTGAGGTAGGGCACAGCAGGAAATTTCCTGCTCAAAATATGGAGCAGCCCGACTGGGGTAGTACCTCGACCTTACAGAAGACCACAGCTAAATAATACTGTTTTCAAGCAGTATTGTGTTCCTGTTGGTGAGTAAGGTGACCAGAGCTCCTGGGGGGGATTGGGGATAGGGTCGGCAACGCTCTTGCGATGCTTCTGGTGTTGCAGGCGTCTATAGGCTACGGTCTTACCATCAGGTGAGCCGTACGCTTGTTTGCCAACCTAGTAACATAAAAAAAAAACAAAAAGTACTCTTCTTTAAAAATTCTAATCAATATATTAATACGTGAAGCAAAATCTTTGTACCCTTTTTTACGGAAAATGCGCGGACGGAGAAGTATAAAATTACGCACACTTATAGTTTATATAGAGAAGGAGTGCAGAATGCTAATATTTTTTTTTTAAATTATACATTAAATTAATAAAAAACACATTACACACACTACCATGTATTTGACATTTTGTTGATTGTCAAAGTCTGTAGTCAAATTGAAATTTTTTATAAAGGTTCTTTATTTTCATTATTTTTTGGTTTTCATTAATTTAAATTTTTAATTAGCTATAGTCAAATTTCGACTACTATGTAGTAATTAAAAATAACTAAATAAATTTTACAACATTCCAACTGACATCGTTTTATCTCTCTTAATTTAAACTTTAATGACAGTCAGCCAGGCGTGGTATAATTTAACTAAAGAGATTCTATAGGGTTTTATTTTTATTTACAAAAATAATTGATTTAGTTAAGCTGCAATAATTGAAGAGCATATTATATAAAATAATAATATATATTAGTAAAACATAATATAATTATATTCAGTAAAAAATAATTCAATGAAAAAAAAACAAGTTCAATTACTCGTCAGATCTTAAACAGATTGAGAAAATTTAGATATATTTAAATTACCTACAAAAAATAGATTACATAATATATTTAAGACCACTTTTTATTTTGTTTTTATTTTCTATTTTTTATAATTATTTTCAATAAAAAATAATTTAATTCAATGAAAAAAAAAACAAGTTCAATTACTCGTCAGATCTTAAACAGATTGAGAAAATTTAGAGATATTTAAATAAATAAAAAAAATAGATTACATAATATATTTAAGACGTCACTTTTTATTGTTTTTATTTTCTACTTTTATTTTTGCTTTTAGTTTTTATATATTTGTTTCATTTTAAGTGGTAACTGGATTTATTTGTCTATTTTTTACATTTTTTTTTTATGAAATGAGAGTTGATAATTTTATATTTTCTGAATAAATAATAAAATAAATAAATAAAAACCTTACCGCTTGGACAATTTTAAGTATTCCTGGTATAGTCTTTAAGTACGATGGATCAAAGCGTATGTTTGTCTGGACGGTTGTGCTCGAGGTCACTGTCGTCGTCACTCTTTGCCCATAGCCAGTTTCTGCCATTTTGATTCTTTACCTACAATATAAGTATTTGATTGTATGTTTAACAAATTTTTGTAACTCACTCAAATTGGCATACATTAAAGTATAATTAAATCAATAAAATAATAAGTAAGATATCATTATAATATATGGGACATTTCTGAACTATTACTAAAATCGGAAACATCAAGAATTTTTAGTTGTCCGCTTCACGTGGAATGCCCCATATTAACACTGATGCTACAACACTGCAATATAGTGATTGAATTATTATTATTATTATTATTATTTTTTACATTATTTATTCATGAAGTCATAACAACAAATGACCCTGATTCTACACTATATCGTTAAAAGATGTGGTTTTACCATCCACACTAATATTATAAAGCTGAAAAGTTTGATAAGGTCACTAATTTCAGGAAATACTGGTTTCAATTGAAAAATTATCTTGTTGAGTTGAGTAGCCAATTAACCAAGGAAGGCTATAGATTATTTTTTTCCTCAAATTAATGTGTGTGAAACTGCTGCTGGGCACAACTAGTATCACAATAAGAAGGACAATATTAAAAGTAATTACTTCAAATTTTTTAACGTTTTAAGCTTTAGTATTTTTTGTATTTTTTTTATAAATTTTATCAGTTGTGTGAATACACATTTAATTGCCACATCTGTTAAAAAAATCAATACTGATAAAAAAGCATAAATTATTATGACTAATGCACGTAAATTGTGCTTATCACAGTGCTGTGATAGCTTATCACAATTCCCTAAATACAAAATATTTTAAAGTGTATAATTGTGGATGGCGTGTGACTAATAAATTTCAAGCTCCTTCTATAAATTATACACAAAATTTCAATAAGTATTGATTGACAAAATTGGCTAAAATTATTTAAAAAAAATTTTTTTATATTTTTTCACAATTTATGCAATAAATTATTGTGTACATCAAATAATTTAAAATAAAAACAATCGGTGTATGTACGATAATATTGCTTGTTTTGTTAAAAATATGACTGTATTAATTATAATAGAAATGTTTACTTCGCCTCGCTGGTGAAACCGCGCGAAACTGGAACGTATCAAAAAATTATAATTTTAAAACCTCATTAGAATATTAATTCCTACCAATAGTTACAGAATATACAAATCGTCACCTCCTAAAATAGCGATTATTGAGCAATAGACCAGTGAAATTTTACACGAATGTAAGAATTAAATATATTCCTTACCAAATTTTCTTTCAGCAATTTAATCTTTAGTTTACAACACTTTTCCTTAGACACAAATCAAAATATAAATAATATATTATACGACACACAATATTATTTAAGTTTGTAAATTATGACATGAAATTATCAATGACGAACTCGAGGTAATATGTCAATTTTGACATCATTCGACGAAACGAATGACACAAACACAAATCTACCCACCACAACGGCTGCGTTCCGAAATGCGATGCAATCGATTACAGCGATTTCGTGGAAATCGCCCGTTCCGAATTGAAATTGACCAATTTCGGTGTCAAATCACTGTTCAAATCGGAATGCACTTTGAGCGATTTGAGCATTCTTTTGTTTGTCAGTTTGACGTTTGTTAATTTTTGTTAATTTTTACCTCTTTGCGGTTGTTCAACACCTTATTCATTTAACATAGTTGAATTCTTCTCCCTGTACCCTCATCGTGAACTGAAATAATATGTGTTGTTTCCATTTTTTTGTTGTTGGTCAAGTGACAACCGACAAGAATAAATGTCAAAAGTGACAGAAGACTCACAACGCTTACGCCCGAGGCAAAATCGTTCCCTGCGTTCCGAAATGCGATGAAATCGATTACAGCGATCACAGAACCGTTCCGTTTTGGTGTGAGCGTGCCATCGAATGCTCACGTGACGTCAGAGATGACGTCATTACATCCGCCATATTGCGCTTACAAACGATTACCTATGCCTAGGGCGTGAGCGTTATGACTTTATGAGTCTTCTGTCACTTTTGACATTTTTGTCGGTTGTCTGGACTGTCTAATTGAACAACAATTAAAAAATGGAAACAACACATATTATTTCAGTACACGATGAAAGTACAGGGAGAATAATTCAATAATGTTTATATGAACAAGATGTTTAACAAGCGCAAATAGGTAAAAATTAACTGATATCGGGATATTTGACACTGACAAACAAAACAATGCTCAAAGCGCTCAAAGTGCATTCCGATTTGAACAGTGATTATTAGTGTAAAAACAGTACCTAATTTCAATTCGGAACGGGCGATTTTGACAAAATCGCTGTCATCGATTTCATCGCATTTCGTAACGTAGCCGTTGTAAGCGCAATATGACGGATGTAATGACGTCATCTGTGACGTCACGTGAGCATTCGATGGCACGCTCACGATAAATCGGAACGGTTCTGTGATCGCTGTAATCGATTTCATCGCATTTCGGAACGCAGGAAACATAAAATAACTAATAATTGGATAATTAATTAAGCTTTAATTAATATCTTGTTGTTGTTGTTAAATTTATAGGCTGCGTTCCGAAATGCAATGAAATCGATTACAGCGATTTCGTCGAAATCGCCCGTTCCGAATTGAAATTAGTGTTATGAGACTAATAATCACTGTTCAAATCGGAATGCACTTTGAGCGCTTTGAGCATTTTTTTGTTTGTCAATGTCAAATATCCCGATATCAGTTAGTTTTTACCTCTTTGCGCTTGTTCAACATCTTGTTCAATTAAACATTATTGAATTATTCTCCCTGTACTCTCATCGTGAACTGAAATAATATGTGTTGTTTCCATTTTTTTGTTGCTATTCAATTAGACAGTTTAGACAACCGACAAAAATGTCAAAAATGACAGAAGACACACAACGCTTACGCCCGAGCACAGAGCGCCCGAGGCATAATCGTTGTAAGCGCAATATGGCGGATGTAATGACGTCATCTGTGACGTCACGTGAGCGTTCGATGGCACGCTCACGACAAATCGGAACGGTGCTGTGAGCGCTGTAATCGATTTCATCGCATTTCTACGGAAGCCCGGTCGTGACATGTGTACTGCAGACATACATAGTATGTCGACCATCTTTTTCGGAAGCCCGGTCGTGACATGTGTACTGCAGACATACATAGTATGTCAACCATCTTTTTGTTTTTAAAGTTAAAATCATAAATAATTAAACTATAATTATTATCAGTAGAGAATGATGAGAATGAGAAATGATTTAATCGTCTGATAACATATATTTATATTATGTTATTCTAAATAATTAAAAAATCTGTTTCTTAAAAAAATAACCCTAACCTATCTAACTTCAAAATTTATACAGGGTGGGGATTATAATACAAAGATAACTTGGACAGCGTATATGTAATGACATTCCACGCCCACATACAAAAAATCAATAAAATACATCCAGTAGTTTAGTCACAAATTATGATTTTTCATTTTTTAAAATTTCTACGTATGTATTATAATAAAGACCTGACCTACCCTAAAACCGGCGGTTAACGACTCAAGGACAGCTATTATTATTTTTAAAAAGATTGAGCATAAAAATAATGGATATGGGATCGACTGCCACAAAAAAAAGGCAAAATTTTTAATCATTGCCATTTAGTGACAGTTCGCAGACCAAATAATATTATAATAACTCGTTTAAAAAAAAAATAACTTTTTCAGTATCGGCTACTGATCAGTTCTGCATATTTAAAAAAAAATTGATGGTTTGAGAAAATTTTAATCAAATAGTTTTTTATTCAATTTAATTTTAAATGCGTAACAATTTATTTTAATTTACTTTTCTAACTTACTATTTTTTATTCAATCAAAATAATGAAGTTTTCGGCCATTCTCCGAGAAGCAAATTTTAGGTGTCCGGGCTTGTTTAATCCGTAATGTTATCTTAATCAATCATAATTTTTTTATATATATTAGAAAGCATCCGTATCTAGCTGTAAAAAAAATATTGGCTTCTGTTGTAAGTAATTAAGACTAAATTAATTTAACTTATGTTCAAAGAACCTCTGTTCTCTAATTACCGTGGCCGTTCAATGTTTTAAATGATATTAAGTAACGTGTATCGCACAACAAAATATCGACTCAATAGAACCAGTCTACAAATAATTATAATTAAGTAATCGCATGTCCAATGGAAAGTTATAATTCCCGTAACATTTGCTGTTCTCGGGTGCACATCCCTAAATAAAAGTATTTGGACCATCACTACCGTACGCGTCGCGTCTCCTCAGCGTGTGTCAAGGCCCATCAGCATCTGAATGTCTCTATGGTTAGTGTACCTCCAATGAAGCACGTGAGTATATAATTACCGTAGCCTTGGTTAAAAACTTTTCTAATTACCGTTGTTCTTAGTTTATTACTTGATTTTTAAGATAGACCCAAGTTGATCATGTAAATGAAGACAGTACTTTGGCCTCCGTACGTTGTAATACGCTAGTATTTGCATACTGTGTTGGTTTTCGAGATTTTTAAGAAAATCTATCGTTTTCTAATTACCGTATACTAATTACCATATGTTTATAATTACCGTTGTATGAAAAAATAATACTTGTTTACTAACTGGAACCGCAATCAACGCCGAAAACGAATTAAAAATGACCCTTTTTGTATCAGCAATCAAAATAAAAGGAGAAAGAAAGGTACAATAAAAGAAAATCCGCAATGCTTGAAGACCAAAATCTTCGAGCAATGCGTCCTGCCTGTGTTGACATACGGAGCACACTGGACACTGACCAAGGGACTGGTCCACAAGCTTAAAATCGCTCAAAGTGCAATGGAACGGGCTATGCTTGGGGTTTCTCTCAAAGTTAGAATTAGAAATGAGACTATCCGTGAGAGACAAAAGTAACCGACATAGCCCACAGAATAAGCAAGTTGAAGTGGCAGTGGGCTGGTCATCTGTGTCGCAGGACCGATGGCCATTGGAGCAGACGGGTCCTGGAGGGGAGACCGCGTCTTGGCAAACGCAGTGTGGGACGTCCTCCGGCACGTTGGACCGACGATCTACGTAAGATTGCCGGTGTAGGCTGGAGATGAGGATTGCGGAAATTCAGGATGTCTGGCGCGAACATGGGGAGGCCTATGACCAAGCAGTGGACCGCAATAGGCTGAACTGTCAGACTGACTGAATAAAAGTAAACGAGATAATAAAAATACTACCTGTCTGCGAAATGTCACCAAAAAACCGGAAGAAAACTCACACATACTTATAAAATTACTCACACACACGTCACACAATGATAAACTTACTCACTCTTATAAAATCAGCAACTGGACATTTTACAAGATGCGACCATTTTGGGTCGTGATTCCAGAGTCTTGCACTTTGAGTCCTTCACTCATAGACATGACGCAGTTGCAGTATGGAGTCATCTCATACGTGCAATGACCTTATAGAAGGTCATTGCCAGTGGCGTGCATATCATATAGGCAGAAAGGCACTGCCTACCCTGGCATCTTACTAAAAATAATATATAAAACATGAACATTACATATTTTTGAAAAAGACACAAAACAATAATTCAATTTAAATCTCCTTCAATTTGAAAAACACGTCTTCATATATGTATGTATGCGATATTAGCGCCACACGACGGGCATTTTATGAAACCTCTGTCTAAAATCCCTAACAAATGTTAGTAATTACAGAAAAACAGTGTTATAATCCTACAATTTTATTATGTCACGCGTCATATGGAATTCGAACAAAGTATTGTGTTTTTAACATTGGTCGTATAACAATAAAAACAGGCACTGCCTAACAATAAAGTATAAACTATCAAATTAAATTGTCTTGAATTCAATAGACTTTGTACCAATAATTATGATTATTTATTGACACGGTCGCGATTCACCAATCGCTTCCGCCAACCAATCACAGTCCACAGATCACTTCAGCGTGTTATATTTTGATTGGCTAGCCTGGGTTAATGGATAATGTCGGTCGGCGGATAATGACAATTCAGTATTCACTTTGAGTTTTTCGTTTGTGCATTGTTGTAATTACTTAATTAGTGAAAAGATTAATATATTAGTGATGAATAAGTTTACTTGTGAAATATGTAACGGAAATGTTTGTTTAATGAAAGTAAATAGTGCATTAAAGTTTAATTCGTTCGATTTTAAATTCGTAACTAATTAAGAGTGCCATCAATGATTTCCTATGTTTGACACAAACGAAATTATCAGAGTGCCGGCCTTATGAGGCCACTATATCTATACAGTAACTGATTTGTTTGATAAGTATCAGTTGGTTGCTGTAAATATAAGTGGCGCTAAGATTCGGCACGACTTGTATCACATGCCAAGAAAAACCGGACAAATCAATAAGCATGGTATGTATAGTTTATGTGTTGTATACCTGTATTATTAGTATAAATGTACTTTACGTGTCCAATAATTTATTTGTCTGTTCTTGAAATTGAAAATTAGGAAGAAATTGCGAGAAAGTAAGTGCAGTGTGGCTGTTCATTTTTTTTTTGACTGCCTACCCTGTCTAAAACCCTTATGCACGCCACTGGTCATTGCATACCTGTCTTAAATTTCATTGAAAATGAAGCTCCTCATGTAAATGTCTTTCATTTTATATCAGATTCTCCGACTAGCCAATATCAAAATAAAAAAATGTTGAATGAATGAAAATGTTAATGATGGCGTAGGAGCAACGATAAAAAGAACTGCAAATAGTATCGTTGCTCAGTAGGCCTAGCATGCGCGCCAAAACAAAATTTTGTCAACCCCTTTACTCGTATTATCTCTCTATGTCTACAGTAGCTAACATGCGTGCACGTGATACTCTTCTCGTTACGTCAATAGAAGAGACAACAAGAAATTGATTGAGTGTTCTAATTTTTATTAAATTAGAGCAATGATAAAATCTCTTTTTCACTATTTGTAGGTTATGGTTATGAGGGACATCGTTAATTCTTTCGATTTAATTATAATTATATGTGAACGAATTATTAATGTGTGTTATTATCATTTATCATATTATCCGCCAACCCGCATTGGAGCAGCGTGGTGGATTAAGCTCCGATCCTTCTCCTACATGGGGAAGAGGCCTATGCCCAACATTGGGATATTACAGGCTGAATCGTGATCGTGATATTTTACATAGACTTTATGTTATTTTCTAATTACCGTTACATTAAATATAAAAACATTTCTAATTACCGTACTCATAAAATTTTGAAGTCTCATTATCTAGAAAACTACAATTAATTGTTACATGCCAAATTAATTATTGAATTCGTATCTTTGATTTGTTTCATATTTTAATGTGTTTAAGTCAAATCAGTGAAAAATAAAAAACGTCACGGTAATTAGGCAAATAACGCCGAATTGGAGAATGGCCGTTTTGTAGGTACAAGCACATACCACTTCTACGTGACTTTGCCGCGTAGAAAGAAGGTCACGACCGATCACCGCGCGATGACGCGTGTAATAGGTCAGTGATCCTGTAGTTACAAAAATGATGTTATAAAATTTTATTAAATTGAACTGAATTAGTTTGTATGAAAAAATCTTTTTTTTTGATTTTGATGTTAGGACTTATCTGATGGTTTTGAAATACTTCTTTATACTAGTACTAACGGTGTTTTCAATTATCGTTCTATTGTCATCCCCACGTTGTATAATGTGACAGTAAATATTAAATAAGTAAGAATAAAAATATATTTAAGTAAAAAAAAAATCTAAAACCTGCGAAATTCACAAAAAGCTTTCTATATAATTATGAGTAGGTACTATATACTGAAAAAATATAAACATCTAAATCGACGGTACCTAGTACATTTTAGCCTTAGATTAAAACAATTTTTTTGATTTAATCTATGATTTTAGCCTTATTTTATTAATCTTAAAAGGTTATCTGGTAATCAGAGTAATCAGACGATTAAATTAATTTATTCATCCGATAATCGGACAACTAATTTATTTTATTCATTCGTTTAGCGGACAACTGGCAATAGCCAAAATATTTAGTATATAAATGGATAATTAAAATAAAATATTTATTTCTCATTGTTTTAATACAATATATAAGTACCTAAGAATAGTTTTATTTTTTTAATACAACAGTTACTTAAAATTCATTTTTTGCTACCAAGGTATTTGATTTTTGAGTCACCATATCAACAAATACTAATTAAGTGTTTAATTCATAATGAAAAGTTATCGCTCTGTTGATAATAATTTATAATTTAATTATTTATGATTTTAACTTTAAAAACAAAAAGATAGTCGACATACTATGTATGTACACATGTCACAACCAGGCTTCGTTATTTTTTCTTTAAGAATATAACGAAGAAGAGATGAACAATTTTTTTTACTATAGTATTAGTAGTCTGATACAATTATTAACTAACAATTGCGATGTATATTTATTCCAAAAAACAAAGATAACTACTTAAATATTTAATTAAAAGATAGTCGACATACTATGTATGTACACATGTCACAACCGGGCTTCCGTACATTTCGGAACGCAGGGTTGCATACGTAGGGTAGGTAGGTACGCTGTTTTTGATGTGTTTTTGACAGTTTTGACACTGACAGTGGCCAGTATTCATAAAATTGTTGAACATGTACTTCGCTAAAATAAATCAACACTCTTTAGGACTTATTGCTTACCGCCTGCACCTCTTAATATATTAAAATAATATTGTGTGTGTTAATAAATACAAAGTGTGAGTTAATAAATATGTACATAAATTCATATGAATGTTAAAATAACTCAATATTTGCAGTGAACCTAATGGGCTAATCTTCGCGTTGGTTAGTAAACAATAAAGTAATCACGGGTTGCTATTTAAATATATGAGTCAGTGATGCATTTAACACATTTTAGTATTGGTTTGTAATATAGTGTCAAGGAGAAGCGGTGACGACATTGTTATCTCAAATTATTTCCTTGCGGAGCGAACGTCGAAATCAGTGTAATTAATAACTGTAAGCATTGTTTTTATTGTATACGTAAATTTTCATTCAGTAAACATAGCACTGCCTTCACGTTTTTTTTATATTGTTTTCCAATTAATATACTGTTGAAAAAGTATTTTTAATTATAATTTCTAAATTTTAATTAGTTAAAATAAAAAATATCGTATGTTTTTCGTCTTTTATCAGTTGTTATGATAAGACGAGAAGTGTAGGTATGTGATAGTTTTGTTTCAAATATCCGTATTTCTTAAAAACAATTAGATTAATTTTTGTAATCAGCTTCGATATACAGTATAAAGTTAATTATTTTTTTTTCTTTTTATTGAAAACTTGTTACAATTTTAATGTTATCAGTGAGCCATGGCGTCACCTCAAAGCCCTCAACAACCTCAGAACATGGGGTCTACTAATGTGATATTCCGTACCGACCTCCGTTTTGATCCAAGTTACCTAAAGACCACTCCAGGGATGGTTAAAGCTGCTGTTATTGTAAGTAATGCTTAAATTTTATTAAACAGTAATTTTTTTTTAACCATTATGAATTTATTTTGATCATTAAGAAAATATGTATTTTCTATAAAATCGTCTGTTCCTAAAGTAGCAAGTTAATGCCAGTGATATAGGCAACAGCAGATAGCTACATATATTTTGTTGAAAAGTTGTTTTTTTTAAATATAACTAGGTCGGCAAACATGCGTGCAGCTTACCTGATGGTAAGCGAGTACCGTACCACAAGCGCGTTGCCGTGTGTTATATTTGGAAATGTGACGTCACAAAATTTTGGACTCCTCCAAACCCCTTGTCACACATTGTCACACTTCGTCGATCCCCTACCCCCCCTCTTAACGTGTGATGTAATTTATGGATGGCCCCTAAAGGAAATCAAACTTAATCAATCAAATTGTTTTGTATTTTACAGGTCCTCAACCTCCTCGGGTTCATTTGCATACAATCATCAGCGTTCTGGTCTAACAGCCACGGTGTCTACTTCAACGTGGTGGCTCTGGGCTCTCTCTGGTTCACCGGTATACTACTGCTGCTGTATCTGATACATTTTGTGGAGAAGTACCATAACTTCATGTGGCTGAAGGTGGAGATGCTCGGCTGTGGAGTGGTTACGTTTTTGTACTTGATCGCTTCAACGATTGTTGTGGCTTTCGGTTCCGCTGCGTATTCAGCTGCTGGGGTGAGTTGAAAAAGTATAACTTAATTTTTATTTCATTTTATAAAAAGAAAAAAAAAAAAGAAAAAAAATGTGTGTACTTATGTACGCACGTAAGAAGTTATTCTTCATTGGCTAGCTAACTTCACGTTGCTAACTTCTTCGAGTCGGTTATTTTCATGAGGGTGTGCGCGCGCATCGTAAAAACTTACTCATCATTTTCCCTAACGCGCCAAAAGAAATATAACTTCAAAAAATATTCTATCTCATTTGTACTGACGGTTTATGTGTGAGAGAAGTTGCATTGGCACCGACGATTATGGTCTTTTCGTAGTACATTCGTCATTTGTACGTGATATCTGTAATGGTCTAAATTCAAGGATCGAGATCGGATCGAGAACGAACTGAGATCAGCACTGTAATGTGCATCGGGCCTTACGTGTGACGTTACAGTCTGATTTCATGCTTTTTTTCTGTCCGTTGCTAATTAAAACCTGTAAAAACAACATACAACAGATATTGTTTACATCTGTTACACAGACAAATTTAAAATTCAAAATTCATGTGCAAAAACGTTGTTAGAATCACAAATCAATTTACTTGTATTGTAGTTTTGAATTTCTGCAAGTATTGTATGCATTCTATTAATCTATTGGATGGCAAATTCTTGTAACAAAATCAGACACGCTGGCTTCAACACAGTTTTGTTGACGACAGTTGCAGTACTTTGCTTTTTTAATTCGTTATTCGTGCGCCACTGACATTTAAGATACTCTATTAATATGACAGGTCATTAACCTTTGCTAGCTACGAAAAACATATATTTTTTTTAAATCTAAAGAACTAGATAGATAACACAAATGAATCATTTTGTTTGTTTAGCAGTGTAATACTTACGATTGTGACACGAATGCTTAGCTTTATCAGAAAAATATTCATCTTCTAACCAAAATAAGATCAAAAAATCGGGTTGGATTGACGCATCGCCAAAATGTTCTATTTTATTGTTACATATATTATATATAATATCATTAATTCAAGTGAACTTTCATTAGTCATTATCTAAAAGTATTAATATATATTTACCTCATTGTATATAGAGTATTCATCTCATTCACGTTATAGTCATTAAATACTGAGAATAATTTTTTCAAGTGTTGTTGTGATACGCGCGTAAGCCTTGAAAACAATTATTGGAGTGATGTAACCGCGTCGAAGTAATGACAAATTTTACATTTTACTCATAGCTTTATAATTCGATTTTTAACCGACTTCAAAAACGGTTACCTGTACCGGTTTGGTAAACGGTGTATTTGGTCGTTAAATCTTCATTGTGACCTTAATTAAAACAGTTGCTTGTACAATATTATAATTGTGTTTGCTTGCAAACGAAAAAAAACCAACTTCCAATAAGTACATCGACCAGTAATACAACTTAGGTAGACGAGAAAATAGTCTTACTTGACTATTTATATGCCAATATATGCATTATTAGCAGGGACCGGCCGGGTACTCGTTGAAAGGGTTTTTGAAGGGGTATTTTGAAGCGCTAAAAAAAGAAAGCCTTTGATGCATGTAACACCTGCGAACGGCTTAAACCAACCCTTTTCCGATAAGGGATACCCTTTCAAAACCCTGTAACACTGTAACATGGTAAGCCAATCCAACAAAGTACATTAAATATGTACTCTTCGTAGGCGACATTAGATTGAGAATTGCTTAACCACTACCACACGTGGCATTTTCCCGCCGCGCCGACGCTCGCGCCGGTTTTTTCGTGCCTGAACTTGTTCATTCTCAGAGTTATTATTATAATATGTATTATCATTTCAATTAGAAAATTGGAAGTCGTAACTCGGACGAAACTACGGAAGGAATTAAAAACTATTTAGCAGTGATTTTGTTTAAGTGTGTTTTGTAGTGCCTACTTCATTTTTTTATTAGTTAATTCAGGGTAACCCGAATAAAACCTTTTCGTGTAGGTAACCTCCTCATAGGCTTAAGCCACTGAAGGGGTTAACCCCTTCACGTGGTTACTATATTAACCCTAGATCACTAACCTTCGTCGAAACGACGACGCGGACTCGATAAAAGTGGCATAAATTTTGAGTGCGTCGTCGTACGAATTCCAGATTCCTGCTAATCTCATTCGACCTGCAGCTCGCGCGGTGCTAGGGTTTATTTTTTGTGTAGGGGCCCTGTGTGCGCCGTTCCAGCCACCATGAGTCGTCGAATCGACGAAGGTTAGTATTAACGTTATTATTGCAGAGTTATTTTTCATTCTTTTTTGCTGTTATAATTATTTCAGTGTTTTATAAACTTTATATTTAATTTGCCTACATTGAAATAAGAATCTATATTATTTTTATTTGAATATATTTCTATTTTAGATACGATTCGTCAGCTGTTATAAGATGATTATAGTGACGAAGAAATCTGCTCTGAGACTGAGAAAGAAGACAACCTTGAGGCTGACCCGGCTTATGAAACAGATGATGAGAAAGAGTTTTTTTCTGTGACAGAACAACCACCTTCAACTGAAGACATCATCATCAATTGAAGACCCTTGGACCAAATGTGTTCTCTCGCTTCTTGCAGCCGAAAAAATCGACGTTGACCTTTATGTAATTTTTACGGAATGCTAAACATTGTATGTATAAATAGTTAATGTTATATATGTATGTAGCAAACACTTTGAAGGCTAATAAAAAACCTTTATCGGGGCGTGAGTACTTGAAAACTCTGCAACAAAAATTAGTCGCGCCACACATGCAAAAAAGATTACAAATTCCGGAACTTCAAACCAGCAGTTCTACTTCTACACATGAGACTGATCAAAAAGAAGATGCGGTTAGTCTTCCTATCACTAAAAAAAAAAAGAAAAATTTGTGCAATTTGCCACTCCTCAAGGCGAAGAATGACAAAGAGTTGGTGCAACAAATGCAACAAATCCTTGTGTGGCGAACACAAACTTGACATTTGTCACAAATGTATTATTTAGTAGTTTTTTTCTAAAATGTTTCTTTCTTTTGTTGATTCTATTGCTTAGTTTTAATATTTTAATATTTTTTTAAGTCTTTATTTTTTAGTTAATAAGATTTAAGCATTTAAAACACTTAAATGTTAAATAACGAGTAAAATCTCTGGTCTCAATTAAAAGACTGTCAAAGTAATTAAAATGTGATTTTAGTAAATAAAAAAACTTATAAACATGTTAACAAATGATTATTGTAATAAATAAGTAAAACACATATAAATATTTTATTCAATAAACCCTTAGAAGCCTCCCTTTTATACGGCGTAGTCGAAACGACGAAGGTTAGTAATAAGCGTTGTAAAATAAGGTTAGTGATCTAGGGTTAAAGGAGTTACCCGTTTCGCTGGGTTTTGAGGTGTAACTCGAATAAAAGGATACTCTGCGATAAGGGCTACACCATGTAGGGGTTACCCTGCGAAAAGGCTTAACTCTTAAGCGGTGTTGTCCGGTCCCTGATTATTAGAGATAAAACAAAGACTACTCGGCAAATCTCATTTAAATTTAAATAGGACCACGTGACACACCCTACCTTTCGTTTAAAAAAAAAATTGAAGTCGGTCCACCCAGTCAAATGTTGTGAGGTAAACATACATAAAAATACAGTCGAATTGAGAAACTTCTTTTTTTGAAGTTGGTTAAAAAAATGAATGATTGATATAGGTACAGTGAAAATATATAGCATGACAATTGAGACTCACGTTCATACATAAATTACGATTGTCGTAAACCAAACAACGTCTACAGAGAAAGTAACGCGTGTTAAATCGTTTTCTATGTCATTTATAAATATTTATGCGAACAGAAAATAATAATCATGTTTCTGTGTCTGCGATTTTATTTAAATCAATAAACTACTGATTCGATTATTTTTTGACGTGACAACGTCTAATAATGCGATGAACGCCAGCTGCATGCACGAAGAAGGGTGACTCATTGTAGCGTTACGCTCATTGTAACGTTACGCTTATTGTACGCTTTCGCCGCATCTATCTCTCTTCCACTCGATTGGCCTATGCGTCCGAGGAGAGTTTTGTTATGACCGTAAAGCAACTTTACCACTACACCACTACAGCCTATCACAGTCCACTGCTGGACATAGGCCTCCACAAGTTCGCGCCCGACATTATGACGCGAACTCATGTGTTTTGCCCACAGTCACCACGCTGGGCAGGCGGGTTGGTGACCGCAGGGCTGGCGCCGTCGCACCGAAGACGCTGCTGCCCGTCTTCGGCCTGTGTATTTCAAAGCCAGCATGGATGGTTATCCCGCCATTCGTCGGCTTTTTGAGTTCCAAGGTGGTAGTGGAACTATGTTATCCCTTAGTCGCCTCTTACGACACCCACGGGAAGAGAGGGGGTGGCTACATTCTTTAGTGCCGTAGTCACACAGCACTTTACGGACAACCAATTTTTTACCTGTTTTTAACACAACTCTAACACTAAAATAATGTTAATGAAACAAATATAAATGCAAAAAAGATAAAGTGCTTATATTATAACTGTTTTCGTATTTCAGTTTTTCGGTTACCTAGCGATGGTTCTGTACGGCTTCGACGCGTTCCTGAAAGCACGAGCGATTCAATCCGGCGAACTCGCCCAAGGATCGTTTGTGATCACAAAACAGACACACGTGACCACGCCACCTGCACTGCCTTAAACGACCACGGACATAAACTGTTTATAATAAATAGACGTTACCTTCTTCTACATGGAGAAAGAGGCTTATGCCCAGCTGTGGGATTCCACAGGCTCAATCCATCAACCTGGAGTTGAGGGTAGTTAATATAGTGTATTTTCTAATGGACCACGCAAATGGAAAATTATAGCCAAACGAAGCTGAAATAATGCTTATGATATTATGATAATGTATGATATTATGATAATGTATGATATTATTTTTAATTAATTTATTGATATATTGTAAGGATATTTTATTAGTGATGTGTAAATAATTAAATATGAAACTGTTGTCCACTGGCGGATCCAGGGGGGGGGGGGGTCACGGGGGTCATGACCCCCCCCTGGGCTGTGTCCAGGACCTAGGTGGACCACTAATTAAAATTATTAAACAAGTTTTTTGACACAATATAGGTATTTTTAAGTACATTACCTACATAGATTAATAAAATACCTACTTTTTACCTGTATCTATCATTATAAAATTTAAATTATAACCTATTTTTACTTGATTACGACTTTGTGACCCCCCCCCTGGCGCCTTGACCATGACTGTGACCCCCCCCCTGGCGCCAAAGCTGGATCCGCCCTTGCTGTTGTCAAATCATTTTATAATGGCAGAATATTATTGACAGATGAATAAATCTGTGAAAGAAACAATCAAAGTTTTAAATAGTAAAAGAAAGTTATATAAATATATAGTTTACTCTTGAATATTTTTAGTACATGTCACATGAGATTTCTGTTACTATGCGATAGTAGAATACAACACAAAAGTAATCTCAAATACAAAAGCACTAGTTTTTGGCTCATTTTTTTTTTTTTTTTTAAATATAAACAAATATAATTATAAAGAAACATCAAGGTTTATATTTGTGTGACTATAAAAATTTATTTTTATTTTAATGTTTTTACATAATATATCTTTGAAACAGCTATTTTATTCTTGAAACAATCAATAATGACGAATGAATTAAGGCAGTCTTCATATTATTATTTTTTTTTATAGAAAAATAATATATTTTTATCAATCAGTATTTACCATAAAATCACTATATTTTCTATACTATCTAGTCTTGTATGTTAAATGTCAATAGTCAATACCACTGCGCTTAATTAACAAATATAATATTGTTATACAATAATATTTGAAATGTATTTTTTTCAAGTATGAAATTCTTGTAACAATAAGTAAATCATTACCATAGACTTGATCTGTAAAGGGCCCTGTAAAGTTGTAAACTATCAAATAATTTATAAAACGACATGTTTTCATATAACAATCCCACCAAACAAGCACGTTAAAAAAAATTGACAAACACGTTTGTCAAACAAAAATTTGACAAATTATTTGATCGTTTACAGGGCCCTTGAGACTGTTAAAAAGCGTAATCCAGATCCAGAGTAGTATCATAGTTTTTAATACATAATTTTTTTCACAGAACTGTAGTGATATATACTGGTGCTGTATTTTTTATTATAGCAATACTATTAATGTTGCCAATTAAGCTTATTTCTTTATTTTTGCTACATACACTATTTTTTTTCCTTCTCCTTCATGTAGAATGAGGCCTGTGCCCAGCAAGGCTGAATCGTAAATTTTATTTTATGTAATAAATCAAAGATTAGTCTTAAGTATTACTATGTCCACTTAGTGTATTTTAACCCACCTATTTTCGTATTTGCACTACAATTTTCTACCAAAAAAAGATCATTGAAAGTTTTTTTTTAATACTGTTAACAAACTTTTTATCATTGCCTTAATCTGTACCTGTTTCTTAAATTAATTATTCATTGGTTTGTCATTTTATCCAGCATAGCTATGTAGAGTTAGTAGCTGACAACGGACAGACAGATAGTTTTAGGTAACTTAAAGTCAGTCATTTGGACTAAATGTACTTAATTATGTGTACTAATTAATTGTTTACGCTACTTTCTCTTACATCTGTATCAAATTATCATTAAATATAATTCTGTTAAGTGTATATGTCAATTTTTGATGTTATTTTTCTCTGTATAGTAAATTTCTTAGGTCTGATCAACAAAGATGTAATCGTAAGCTGTAATCGACTTTGATGTTTTCAAGACTACTTGACAATAATGTTTAAAACTCACTTATTCTTTATATAAATAAGCTAAAAACGCGCCAACTTAAGTCAGCTATGTTGGTAATTTTTTACTAAAAATATTCGTATTAACCAATTTAAATATAAAAATGTGCTGTTTTATAGCCTTGTATACTATAAGTACATATTTTTTGTAAGAATTTCGTACACATATGCACTGAGGTGTGTTACTATGAATAATATTATTAAGGTTTAATCTCCGTCCTAAGCACCATTTGCTCACGCTTGTGTCAAATGTTCAATGTATTTTTCTAATAAATTACGCTTATATGTTTGTAAGTGTATAGTTTTTGTAAGAGATGTATGGTTAAGGTTTGCGGTGTATTTACGTGTCATGGGTGTAGTTGATTTTTTTATATTAGATCAGGGCCGGATTTAAAAATGTAATGTAGCTACAGCCCTGGGGCCTTCAGAGAGGATCAGGCCCTACACTATAGATTTAAAAAAATATCTTTTTTCGAAGGATGATGATGGTTCTGTCTTTTTTCCATGATATTCGAATATATCTTTATAGTGGATATCATTTTATTTGTTTACAATAATTTTTCGATTTACGTATAAGAAAAATTTTTCCTTTTATTGGGAAAATAGTTGTAGCTCTAAGGGTCTCGAGAATCCGGCCCTTAATCACACTGGTTGATACTATGTCATATATCACTCTTTAAGAAGCAATTTTAAAATCCAATTGGAAAATATTTTCCTTATTTAAATATTACTATTGTTAAAAATTGTTACATTATTGTCTTGCAATAGCACCTCTACTCCCATGACTACAATACAAATTCTTTATATAACAATGTATATAAAATAATTCTTTTAATAGCTCAAGCTTAGCAAATATAAAAGAAATTATTAAATCGATTATTTTTAGGTGTATGTAAATATCACAGGCCTGTGCAACATGCCAAATTTTTAGGTAGTTATTTATTGTAATGTTAAAATAAAACCATTCGTAAATTGATCGTTGTTTTATTAATAATAATATATTAAAATCAGGTAAGTGTAGAATGTATACTTATTTACATTTCAGTGTGTGATATGTAAGTATTATTAATATAAATTCTTTAATAAAATGACATGTTATAGACAATAACGCAAATAGACATGTTTTTATTTTGTTTTTTGTATGGCAACACCTTTTATTTTTTATCTATACAAATAGCAGCCATAGTAATAAGTTAATAACTAAAGGGCCCTGGACACAATCAAATTTGTTTGTCAAACTTCATGTTTTCATAAAAAAAAACTATCAAACAAGCTCGCACACATTCAAAAAATTTGACAAACATGTTTGTCAAACAAAAATTTAACAAATTATTTGATCGTTTACGGGGCCCTTAATGAATATTTGAAGTGTCGCCGTAACGGTTTCACAGAAGTACCGTCCTAGCGATTCTAGAGATTTAGAACTGCTGCTCTAAAGTTAAACTTTTGTTAAAAAACGCACGCCAATAATAGGTATACCAAATATTATTTTTATGTAGTACAAGTGGCATTTGCAACTAAGAGCCAGTGGATGTTGTGAAATATAATTTAAAAAAAAATGGTTTCACAGATTTTTCATTTTTTGGTAGACAACTGTATTACTATTTTACATCTTTCCAACTTTCTTTTTTAAATTTAACTGTTTTTTTTTTCTTTCAATATGATAATGAATTGAGCAAAAAATGTTAGCCCAAGATCGGTATAAATTTTTTAAAATCTCAAATACTAAAATGCTAAAGTTTTCTTAACATCATTAATATTGGTAACTAAATCTACAATAATACAGTTGTCCAACATGATGAATACATCTAACACCAAAACTATTATGCAACAATTTTTTTTAATATTGTTTTATTTCAAACTAATTTATAAAAAAACAATAAAAAATTGCTTTTAATAGCAACTAAAACAGGTAATTAAAAGAATTATTTATATATTTTAGAACTAAACATTTCAAAAATACTGACAAAAAATTCAGAAAGTTTCAATGATCCCACACGGCTACAACACTAGCATTAGTCAGTGTGAGACCAAACGATTACTTAATTCATTATCTTAAAAAAAAGAGTGTGAGTGTAAAACTTCTTTAGCTCCATCTAACTTATCATCTAACTCTCAACTTCCGTACACCTCGCCCGATCAAACTTATCGTAACAATCTCGTCACGAAATCACCAGCTTACTCACCAAGTCAAGCGTGCGTAAAGAAGTTTTACTTCAAAAAATATAAGGAAAAAGACCATAGAAAAGTCACAACTTTGTAGTCACTGAAATAAATCTATATGTAATAAATTATTTTACATCTTAAAATCTAAGTATTGGTTTTCCTCCGATTTGACAAGAGATTATAAGGCACAAGGTTTATTAATGGCATGTTTCACCGGTTCTGGGTAAAGTTATCATGTAGATAAGTTACGAATAGACTAACAGCAGGAGGTAGAATAACATAACAACACTTGTTTCGCCACAATTTTAGATAATGACACTTGTTTCGCCTCAATTTTAGAATTGGAAATAGAAATATTCCATAAATATAGTGAAAAACAATGGTGAAAAATAATAACATGTCTAACATTTATCTGTTGAATAACAACATAATATGTCAAATAAGGTTCACGGCAAACTGTGAAACATGCCTTACGTCCATAATATAATATACAAAATTAGTTACAAATTTCAACAGTCTTTACCCTAAGCAGTGTTTAAATTATTACCTATGAAATAATAACTAGGTGAGGTCCAAGAAAGGTCACGATCTCCACAATTAACTTACTAATTGTCCCATATTATCTCACAGTAGTCTAAATTAATATGACCATTCTCAATCACGCCTAATAAAAACATAACGATAACGGTAATATAAATGGTGGGTTAGTTAAAAAAATAACTCTTAGTAACAAATTAACATATATTCTTTGCACGCCTAAAGGTTGACTGGTAAAGAAACTTTAACCTTCTGTAGCTGAAGTGAGTTTGATGTTATTTGACTGAGCGTAGTCTGTCAGACGTCAAATTAAAACGTGATAGCACTACACGATGCTACATTTATTAGATGGTAACGGTTGGTTTGGTCATCGGTGTACCACTAACCACCTCAGTTGCAGAAGGTTAAGTATCCTTTAGCTAAATGCAAGTTACATAATTGTGCAATAAAGACATTTTAAGAATAAAAAAAAAAGATTATGCTTAATTTTAATTTAAAAAAATTAAATGTGCATTATTTTTACTATATCAGTAAGTACTTTGGAAGTTATATAACAGTTAAGATAACTTGAATATATTATTTATAAAAATATTCAGTACGTTTCTTTAAGACACATCTGTTCATCATAAGATAAGGCCACTTTATCTTATTCTATGTTTTAAAAAAAAGAATAATGTACATATGATACACATTACAATATAATCAAAAAGTCAAAATACGTAAAATTATATAAAAAAAACTTTTTAGATGCAGTTTATAATCTATCACTGAGCTGGCAGCCCTCTCTTCCAGTCCTTGTATTTTAAATATGCATCCAAACCATACGCTATGATGGCACATAAGCCGAAAAACTGAAAAAATAAACAATTGAAGGTTAATTTTAAAATAAAAATTGTCTTATTTACATAGTTTCTATATAAAGTTAATATGTATTTTTAACAGTAAAGTGAAAGTGTTTTTAATTTAAGTTAGAATTTTATCAAGTATATGAATGGTTTACGTAATATTAATGTGAATTGTTTGAAGCTATTTTTTTCAAATTTACTCTTAACATATTGTATTTTCGTCGTAATACTGTTGCACACAATATTCTGAAGTTTATATATTTAAAAAAAAAAATCTGGACAAAAGTGGTCTTGTACATTTTGGCCTTGAATGAGTAACAAACTTCCATTCAAATTTCATGTTCATAATAATTATTAAAACAACTTACCCCAACAGCGTATCCTGCACTTTCTCCTAATGTTGTTGCAAATATAGATGTTCCAATATAAGCCAAGGAAATTGTTGCACAGAAGAAGAACTCAAACTTATGCCACGGCCATCGGTCGTACTTCTCCACAAAGTGAAATGTATACATTAGGAATAGGAAAGCCGTTATGATATTCCCAACCCAGTATAGAATATTATAGAAGATTGCCGACACCCACGCAAAGGAAATCTTTATACATATAAATCCAACCATATTTGAGACCTTTAAAGAAAAATTGATAACATTTAATTTAAAAAATAAAACAAAAAAATGGATCTTTATGTAAATATGATCTTATTAGGTAAAAGATATTATTATTATATTATTGTTATGTGAAATGTACAAAATGTTGCAAAAACTTTTGATTTGCAATTTATTGATTTAATGGATTATAAATCACAATTAAGTTTAAATTAAATAATAAAAATTAAAATTATCAGTTATGGTGGATACCAGGTTGTTTCTTCATAGTTATGAAGTTATAATACATAGGTAGGTACATAGCTTTTTTTTAAATTAATCTTTATTAAGTGTAATAAGCTTATGAGCAATAATTTTGAAACTTAGGAAACTCTGGCCTTGAGATAATATTAATTTGCATTATCTATTCAAAAATGTTTAAAAGGTATTTTAGATAGGGGATATGGTAATTGAGAAACATTGTTATGACTTACCAATTCCACAATTTTTAAGATACCTGGCATCGTTTTCCAGTAGCCTTTATCAAACCTTAGGACCTTCTGTGGAGGTGGAGGTTCAGCAGCAACAGGGTTTTGGGTAAAGTGATCAAACATTGTGGACTATATCTTCTATTTTCTTGGAAATTTATGTAAATTTCACTGTTTTTAAACTTTTAAATTATTATATTCTACACTTGATTATGATACTGATCGAAGTATATTTTGTTTTGCGAAATTCGTTTCCCTTTCCAACCGGTTCTAGTTGAGAATATTAAAATTAAAAAAAGCAAAATATTTACAACAGACTGATTTCCTGATTATTTTCCTGTTGTAACTAAGTTAAATATACAATACAAAATACAAATAGATATTTTTTTAAGATATTGTATTTATGATATGATTATGTATTTATGCTACATTAATTTGTTTAAATAAAGTATAATTATTGACGAATTATTATGATTATGAATAGTGCCTGATCAAAAATAACCAATAGAGAATAGATAGACAGCTAGGATGAAGAATACGACCTAGGATGAAGTATACTCTGGATATGACAAGCGTGTTACACCCGAAAGGGACAAACATAAAAGTATATAAGATGTCAGGGTTGCCAGCCCTACCAAAATTTCCCCGTATTCTTCAGGAATTTACGATAAACCAGTAACACCTGATATTTCTACGGGTCTGTTAACTGTAAATGGTCTTGAGGTAAAACAAAGAAACTGCAAACAAGAACTTAAAAGTTTTAAATAAAGTAAATTAATTTAAAAATATAAAAACGTAAAAACTGAAAAAAAAACCGATTTTAACAGTCGGGACTGGTCAGGACCCATATTATTATTTAAAATCAATCTATATTCTTTCTAATAGTTATACTGGGTCGTGACTGTTAAAATCGCACTTGTTTTTGTTTTAAGTTTTTATTTTACACAGTCGGGTTTTTCGATTTTTTATTTTATTGTGCTTTTTACTTGAGTTTTGATTTTGTAAGATGTGGCATGAAAAAATGTTCTGTTTATCTCTTAGTCGAACCGGGGAGTTGAAAGGAACTTCTTTAGCATATAATGACTAAAAAATGAAACAATTTACTCCTAATTTTAGTTTTTATTGTCCTTTGAATATATTTAATTTTGTCGCCCAGTGGCAGGAATCCATAATTGGCGAATTGCAGAGTCCTTTGGAAATCTGTAACAAGTAACAACAGTTTCATTAACTAATATGAAATTTAAGATTGAATAACAAATACCCCACTTTTAGGGTAATTTATCAGTAACCTCAGCTAGTATCCCTAAAAAATCTATAACCTGAGCAAATTATAAAGTACTTAAAAATGGCGGACCAGCCTAACGTTTGTTTCGAGGATGACAAATTAACCTTACCACTTAATTTTGTCGGTTAATATATATTTATTATTATGATGATAAATACCGTTTTCATAAATTATATATGTTTATAAAAACTTGTTAATATACTAGGACTCTCATTCTGTTAATATTTTTGCCTAACAAGTCATATTTTTATCAAAAAAATTGTACTTACGTATGAAAGGTTATGTCTTGTGATTTCGTCTACGTACGGCTTTTACAGCCGATTATATAACATATAACCATGATAACTCTTATACAACACTCAACTACGTCTTAGTTTCACAACTTAAATTACTGTAAATCACTTAAATCACATAAATTCACGAAGTAAATATCGGTCTCAACTGATTTGAAACTCTGACAAAGACAAAAAATGTTGTTTGTGTCCTTTTCACCCCTTACAGTTTTCGTATGTTGTGGTTTCGTTCACACACGGTAATAATAATTGCGTAGCATATCCAGAGTATACTTCATCCTAGAATACGACAGTAACGCAAAAAGGGTATTCCACTATGTTTGAAAAAGTACTTCAAAATGTTGATTTTCTAATAAAAAGCCACAAAAAAAATATATTTCGGCAAAATAAACACGTTTTCATGCCATAAAATTAAATTAAATTTTAGACCTTTTTTATTACCGCGAAAACGCTACAGCCATTTTCGTAACGTAATATGGGCAATAACAAAAGTGTATGACGTATGTAAGAGAGTAACATAACCTACAATTACTATGACAGCCATCAACAAATTAGTAATGAATGCATATTATTTCAGTTGCAACAAGATATGAAGAGTTATTATACGAAAGAACATAACTATTACTCCTTGAAGTTAAAATTGATAGATATTAGTATGTACACTAGCTGTTGACAGCACTGACAGAACTTTGTTATTGCCCGTATGACGTCACACCATGGCGGCTCGTGTTTTAGGTCACCTGATATACAGATTAAAATATACGACTTTTAATTTCAATATAATAAATCAATAATGTGCTTTTATGATTCTAAATCAGAATATTTAGGTGTATTTCTATACATATAAATTTTAATTTTTATCAAAATTTATAATTTATTTTTCACTACGGAAGGTACCCTATTAACGCAATAGACAATAGAGTCTAGAGATAGAGGTCAAATAGTCCGAGGGTCAAATTAGATGCAAATTAGAGGTAAAAAATTAAATATACAGATTAAAACAACAACAAACTTTTCTTTCGTTCATTTGGAACGCAAAATGTCAAACTGGTATGAATGATTTTTAATTTCGGCCTCGGATTTCGGCGAAATAAAATTAAAAAAGAAAATACGAAGGAGGTTAATCAGTATTGACGAAATTACAACCATTTAAATATTTCAAAGTCGAAAGAAATATTAAGTGTATCAAGGTGGAGATTTACTTGTAACATTTTGGTATAATGTATCGCGTTCGTGTAACAGAAACCCATAGAATTATTATGTACTACGTACGTAGTACATAATAATTCCATGCAGAAACCAAAGACTGACTTGTAACGTTAGTTTGTAATGTATCATTCGCGGCGAGCGCCACGTGCTCCACTCGGCTGTCGGTTTTTTTTCGCGAATCCCTTTGAGTGTTACTTAAACGTTTTTCTAAATGAGTATCTTGTTTTCCCACTAATGGTCTAATTAAATTAATGAGTCGGTCAAAATCTGTCGACAACATTCTTACAAAATTTCTGTATTGACCAGTAAACTCTTGGTTCAAGAATATTAGTTAAATTCGTACCACCATTTTGGTTTCTGGTTTGGTACAAATTGGATATCCAATATCATTTGTTCTTTTCTTCTTTTTCAAATAACAATAACTTAGTAAAATTAATGAAGCATACACAGTCTCTACGTCTAGCGTTATGAAACAAAATCGATGGAGCGCACTTGAGCCAAGAGTTCGAATGATACATTACAAAGACACGTTACAAGTCAGTCTGCGTCGCCGTCGCCATATTGTAACAAAATCGCCTCGAATGATACATTACAAACAAACGGTACAAGTCAAACTCCACCTTTAAAGCACACCGTAAGCCTAGAAGTTAGAACTAACTTTTTAAAATACCACATGGACGCGCCAGCGCGTTATTTTGATAAATCTAATATATGTAAATAATGCTCGATCCACAATCCTTCGAAAATCCCGCCCGTTGTCTATCCTCTGACCTACATAGTGAACATCGCAAGTGCAACGTCATGGCATTGCGGTGCATCAATTCGAAGACTCATCGAGTGACGTCGTAGATCTTCGCCCGTTCGATTCGGTCCTTTGCTGTCAATAAAACGCATTGAATGCACCGCGCCGCGCCCGCTAATTTAATTATTTATTAATCGTTAATATAAGATTACCTATAGTAAGTCTAAGAACTAGCCGCTTTGGGGCTTATGTGAGTAAAGTGGAGAAGACTGTATTAGCCCTGGACAAGTGTAACTGTGCTCGTCGTGTGCCCGAAAGACAGCGACGGCGGCCATATAAGAAGAAGACTCCAGAAGCTTGCAAAGGTCAGTGTCCCTTCCTCTATACTTCCAAAGTCCCTACGTCCCATTTACCTGTGGGATCGAGCAAACAAACAAACGAAATACAGTCCATTAAATCGCCGCTTAGATTTTGTCTACCCCGCGCCACCATATTTTTTGGTCCTTCGAGCCGGATGTTTTGTATCGAAGCTTATATCGGCGTTCCTCAAACGACCTCCAACTCTTATGATTTTATTCTGAAGGAAAGGTTTGAGGCGTTGAAACGTTGGGCTGCAATATTTGCCTGATTGTAAATTGGCAATTTCGTTTGCGAAGTAAGAATGCTGAATTTCACGCAAAATCAAATTTTCAGCGTAATCCAGATCCGATGCAGTCACTGTTTCACGACGCGGTAGCAGCTTAGCGAAACGACAAACGTAAACTACACAACGTAAAAACTTCGACCATGATGAGAAGCGATCTGCGAGCGAAATTATTAGATTTCCTTCGCTGCCTTCTGCAGCGAGAAGAACATGTTTCTTTTCTTCCAGAGGCTGTGACACCGTGGAAGGATTGAAAGCGGTAACAGGCCAAATATTTGAATCTGTTTTAAGCCACTCAGGGCCGGAGAACCAAAGCGGGTGATCAATTATTTGTGCGGGTGTAAGACCTCGCGACAAACAATCGGCGGGATTTTCAGTGCCTTGCACATGAAAGAAAGTTTGAACGGGAAACTCATTTTGAATTTTTGTGACCCTGTTGGCCACGAAAGTGTCCCAACGATGAGGTGAGGAATGCACCCAGCACAATGCCACCGTTGAGTCCGAAAAAGCGAGAACGCGGTCGATATTAATGCGGTTGTTGCAGGCTTCAACTACCCTTGTAATTAAACTGCTTAGTATAAGGATCGCACAAAGCTCCAATCGCGCCAGTGATACGACTTTACGAGGCGAGACTTTGGATTTAGCAGTTATCAGAAATACTGCATTCCTACGAAGGCCTCTGCCGTCTTTTACGTGGAAGTAAACTACTCCTCCATAGGCCTTTTCGCTCGCGTCCGCGAACCCCACGATTGTTATGATATCGCCAGTGACGATGCCTACATGCCGTGGAATTTTCAATTCACTTAGCGAGGGTAGTTCCTTCTTGAAATGGGACCACTGTTCAATAATATGTTCAGGTGGTACATCGTCCCAATCACAGTCGCACAACCAAAGTTGTTTGATAAGAAGCTTTGCGTATAAGACTACGGGAGCAACGAAACCCATGACGTCCCATATCCTAGCGACACATGACAAAATTGTACGTTTAGTACATGATTCAGCGGGAACACTAATTTTAAGACTGAAATAATCTGTAGCGGGTGACCAACATAAGCCGAGTACCTTATGTGGTTCAGAATCATCGAATTCTTTAACTGCGGAAAGACGATGAGACAGCGGAATTGAGTCTAAAACCTTTTGTGAATTACTCGTCCACTTCACAAGGTCGAACTGACCAGCTTTCAGGAGAGCAATCACTTCGGCAGCGGTGGAGATAGCATCGTGTTCACTATCGACGCTGTAGACGAAGTCGTCCATATACAACCCCGTATCTACAGTTTCTTTAGCACGCGGGTATGAAGCACCTTCATCTAAAAGGAGCTGCTTCACTGTACGAAGAGCATGAAAAGGACTTGATTTAAGTCCGAAACAAACGCGGTTAAATTCATAAACCTCTAAAGGTTCTTGCGGGGAAAAGCGATACAAAATTAAATAAGAGAGGTAGGGCACAGTGGGGTTTAAACCCTACTCAAATTGGAGCAGCCCGACTGGCGTGGTACCTCCGCCTTACAGAAGATCGCAGCCAAATAACACTGCTCTTTGACGGTGTTGTGTTCCTGCGGTGAGTAAGGTATCCAGAGCTCCCGAGGATTTGTTATGTTGGTAGCGGAAGGCCGGTGATGCGAATGATACAGTCATCGGCAGGCGTAGGCGCGGGAGTGTGGGCGCAGCGGTCAGTGAGACCCAGTGAAACGGTTTGTCGCTGGCCGCCCGCGGGTCAGTAGAGTTCCCGAACCCAGGGATCACTTAATCTCCGCCCTGGGAGGCTGAACTGCCAACCCGCGAAAAATCCCTACTGTAGCAGTCGTGCCGGAGAAGGAGACCGGGGTGGACCCGGCTGTTGCAGTAGGGGGGGACTGGGGGCCCTCTCGTACGCTGCGCCGACAACCCACAGTACCTGTGCCAGCCTGTGGCTGGTCGGCATTGCAAATTTGCCTTTTTAGCTATCAACACAACAAATCTTCACAAAAAACCTATAATCCTCCCCCGCAAATGGAAAATAAAAAGAAAAGTAAGGTATACACAGCGAATGCCCTCTCCACACAAGTGGACTTCTGCAATATCAGGGGGCTCCATGCAAACCTTAACGCAGTCCATCAACACCTGGAGACTGCGCAGCCGACCCTACTATTTCTAACGGAGACGCAGATATCTTGCCCGGCCGAAACTTCATACTTACACTATCCCGGCTACAAACTCGAACATAAATTCCTGAGACGTGCCGGGGTATGTGTGTTCGTTCGGGAGGATATCTGCTGCCGCCGTCTCCTTCATTTAGAGGACAGGGACCTGTCGATATTGTGGGTGCGCGTGGACTGCGGCGGCCACACCCGTGTTTACGCGTGCCTATACAGGTCTCATAGCGGTGACAGGGAAACAAAGCGACTCTTCGAGCACCTGCAATTGACGACGGACAAAGTTCTTGAGCAATACCCCTCTACGGAGTTGGTGATTTTAGGAGACTTTAATGCCCACCACGCTGAATGGCTTAGTTCTCGGTCCACTGACTACGCGGGGAGGTGTGCTCACGAATTTGCTCTGGCCTATGGTTACTCACAACTGGTAGATTCTCCAACAAGAATACCAGATATTGAGAACCATACGAGCTCTATACTGGACCTACTGCTGACTCAACGTCCGGATGGATATTCCATCTCAGTGGATGCACCACTTGGCTCGTCCGACCACTGCCTCATCCGGACTCTTGCACCATGCACGCGCACAGACCCACCTCGGCCAACTAGTTTTCGGCGCTTATGGCAGTACAAGTCAGCAGATTGGGATGGATTGCGAGAGTACTATGCGTCGTACCCGTGGAGGCAGCTTTGCTTCACATCAGAAGATCCCGACACCTGCGCAGCTGCTGTCTCTGAGACGATACTGGCGGGTATGGAATATTTCATCCCAAACTCGCTAGTTGCTGCCGGGACAAGGAAACGACCGTGGTTTAATCGGCCTTGTAAGGAAGCGAAACGCCTTAAGCAAGCCGCATTCAGGGCTTGGACCACGGCTCGGAGTAATAGCGACCCGAATATATCTGATGTGAAACGCAAACTAAATGCTGTCTCGAGGTCCTGTAAAAGAGCAATTGCCAGAGCTAAATTCGAGTTCATCGGGAGAATTGGCGAAAGGCTTGTTAACTACCCTTCCGGGAGTCGTGCCTTTTGGTCGCTCGCCAAAGCTGCCGAAGGGAACTTTTGCCTGTCGTCCTTACCACCACTGAAAAATGCCGACGGCAACCTGGCCCATAGCGCCAAGGAGAAAGCCGATCTTTTAGGCACACTCTTTGCCTCAAACTCGACTTTGAATGTCGATGGGAGCGCCGTACCGCCAACCACCCCGCGGTGTGGATACTCCATGCCGGAAATAAATTTCTCACAAAGAGATGTCCGGCGCGAGCTGCTTGCTCTCAACATTCATAAGTCGAGTGGGCCCGACGGCATTCCAGCGATTGTGCTGAAAAAGTGTGCTCCAGAGCTGTGCCCTGTACTTACGCGACTTTTCGCACTTTCCTACCACATTAGGCAAGTACCGTCTTCGTGGAAGACTGCCCATGTGCACCCGGTGCCCAAAAAGGGCGATAGATCAGATCCATCGAATTACAGGCCTATCGCTATTACCTCCCTTCTCTCCAAGGTTATGGAGCGTGTTATTAACACCAAGCTCCTCAGGTACCTAGAGGAACACGATTTGATCAGCGACCGGCAATACGGCTTCCGCCACGGTCGCTCGACTGGTGACCTTCTGGTGTACCTGACACACCGATGGGCTTCAGCCATTGAGAGTCAAGGTGAGGCATTGGCAGTTAGCTTAGATATGGCGAAGGCGTTCGATCGGGTCTGGCACCGGGGTCTTCTCTCGAAGTTGCCATCGTACGGACTACCCGAGGGTTTGTGCAAATGGGTTGCCAGTTTTTTGTCTGGTCGATGCATAAGAGCCGTTGTAGATGGCTGCTGCTCCGCAAAACTGGGCTTAAACGCTGGCGTCCCGCAAGGTTCTGTGCTGTCTCCAACGCTGTTTCTTCTGCATATCAACGACTTACTATCTATTGACGGCATTCGTTGCTATGCGGACGACAGCACTGGGGACGCTTTCTATACAGGCCGTGCAAACATCCCTCGTTCCGCTGTGGTAGAAAGTCGCGAACAACTTGTGTCTCAAATCGAGAGTATTCTTTCCAGAGTCTCCGATTGGGGTCGAGACAATCTAGTCCAATTTAACCCCTCCAAGACACAAGTTTGTGCGTTCACCGCTAAGAAAACCCCATTCACTGTGGCCCCTCAATTCCAGGACACACCCCTTATCATCTCTAGCAGTATTGGTATCCTTGGTGTCGACATATCCAGCGACGTCCAGTTCCGATGTCACCTGGAAGACAAGGTCAAGCTGGCATCCAAAAAACTCGGTGTGCTCAATAGAGCGAAGCGGTACTTCACGCCGGGGCAAAGACTGCTTTTATATAAATCGCAAGTCCGCCCCCACATGGAGTACTGCTCTCACCTCTGGGCGGGAGCACCGGCATACCAGCTTGGTCCTCTCGACTCGGTTCAAAAGAGAGCTGTGAGAATTGTCGACGATCCAATACTGACGAGCGATATTGAGCCCTTAAGTCTAAGAAGAGATCTTGCATCCCTATGCGTGCTCTATCGTTTGTACAATGGGTTGTGTTCCGAAGAATTGTTCGAGATGATGCCCACGGCCACTTTTTACCATCGCACCGCTCGCCATCGACAGGGAATTCATGCTCACACATTGCAGCCCAAATGGTCCCGTACAGTTCGGTTTCAGAGGAACTTCCTCCCACGGACCATTCGGCTGTGGAATGAACTCCCTGCCGAGGTTTTCCCACAATGCTACAGTATGGGGTCCTTCAAGAGGGGAGTAAATAGGTTTTTGAAGGGTCGGCAACGCGCATGTGATGCCCCTGGCGTCCATAGGCTACGGTAGCCGCTTACCATCAGGCGGGCCGTATGCTTGATTGCTACCGTCGTGGTATAAAAAAAAAAAAAAAAAAAAAAATGCGTTGGAACCTTCGATCGCATGGACGAATTCCAATGCAAAGAAACATTTGACGAATGTCAGCGGAAAGAGCGATACGATATAAGCGGAAATTAACGATAATATTGAAAAGGTTGCCCTGCAGATTCTGACCGTTGTACAGAATGTCATTGAGGGAAACTTGTGTGGTTGTCTTAGAACTAGCGTCCAGAACCACGCGCAATTTAGAGGTCACCTTGCCTTCCCTTATGACCCCATGATGCGAAATTGTGTACGAGGGCAAACTCTGCGTTGCCTCCGTGTCCGGGGGTGCGCGGGAGATATATCCTTTGTCTAGGTATTCCAGGATCACGCTGTCGTAGGCCTCTTTAAGCTTGGGCGACGCTAACATTTTGCGCTCTAAGCAAAAGAAGCGGGTTTTAGCCCTTTTAAGAGAATCGCCTAACGACAGTACGTCACCCTTGAAAGGGAGTGCGACCACATACCGTCCGTCCGCTTCGCGAGTGGTCGTATTGCTATAAATTTCTTCACACGCCGTGTCGTCTGGACTTAATGCTTTCGGTGCGTTCACCTCTTCCATCTGCCAGAATTTACGCACGGCAGCGTCTAGCGGATCTGTAGCACAACAGTAAGAAACCGTTGCGCAACTGTCAACATGAACAGAAGCGGAGCCAACGATAACGTAACCTAACACCGTTTCCAGGGCTAGCGGCGAGGTAAGATCAGATTGACCTTGAACCTTACGAGACAACAGGAGATGCGGAAATATTGAAGCTCCAACCAGCAGGTCAATGTCTCCTGGAATGAAGTAAGTGTCGTCTGCCAAAGGTAAATTATTGAAATTTATTAAATTCGAAATATCTACGGGGACTGTGGGCAAGCGTTCTGTGACCTTGTCTACAACGAGCGAGTCTATGTTGAAACAAACGCTGAGATCAAACCTAGAAAAGAACCTTATCGAAACTGAGCCTTGAATCGATTTTGTTGTACCTCCAATCCCTTTAACTACCGAACAGCTTGGATTCTTACTTGCTTGCAAACCTAAGCGTTCGCATAAACTACGACTGACGAAGTTACTCTGTGAAGCACTGTCCAATAATGCGCGCACAGAATATTCCTTGCCTTTGGTATCGAAGACAATAACGCGTGCAGTGGCGAGCAGCACTGTAGTTGGTGCGCGAGAGATATTAGAACTCGACAATGAACAAATCGATACGTCATTGGAGCGTGCGGGTGAATCTGAAGATTTTGACTTACTGGTGTCGTTGCCAGCAGTGCTGGTAGTAGCAGGATGGTACACGGTAACGCCGGGCGCCTTCTGCGAAGGAGCGGCACCAGAAGTTGCACTAGAAGACGCGGAATTTACAAATGCGGAATTTGCGGAATTTACATTGGCGGAGTTCCTGTGGATCATACTGTGATGAGGAGATGCGCACCAGCGACACCGCGACTTACTGGAGCAAGAAGCTAGCCGGTGGTTTCCGAAACAATTTATACAAAGGTTGTTCGCCTTAACAAACTTGAAACGATCTTCAACAGACATCTTATGAAAAGCGGAACAATTATAAAGATGCTCGTGTTGCGAATTACAGAGCGAGCAGGAAGTCTGCACAGGCGTAGTCGCGGTAGTGGTATATGTATGCGTCGACTTGGGCGGTTTGTGTGGCTTAGAAGCCGTATCCGCTTTTCGTTCAGCACCTTTCGAAACATCTTGCTTCCCAGAAGTACGTTGTAATACCTTAATATGTTCGCGGAGAAAAGCAACGAAATCGTCATATAAAGGTATGTCGCTATTATGTTTATTTAACTCGAAGAGGCGGACAGTTTCTGGATCTAACTTCTTTTGAGCGAGATATAAAAATAAGAAGTCAGCCAGATTGTGTAAATTTAAATTTTTAAGCGCGGCAACCGACGATGCAAAAGTGTCCAAAAAATTTTCAAGGTTGGTCGGAGTTGCGTTTGACATCGCCTTAATATTATAAATTTGATCTAAGTACGAAGTGGCTAAGAAACGTTTATCTTCAAATTTATCAACTAACGTTTTGAAAATCAGCTGATAATTTTCCGCGGATGGCGTGATTCCAGCGCAGGCTAATTTGGCCTTTCCGGATAATTTCCCCATAAGGTAGTATAATTTTTCGGCGTCGGTAAGAGTCTGGTTCTCATGTATAATTGTTTTGAAGTTTGTATAGAACAGACTCCATGCCTTTAAGTCGCAACAAACAAACGAAATACAGTCCATTAAATCGCCGCTTAGATTTTGTCTACCCCGCGCCACCATATTTTTTGGTTCCGTTCGACCCGGATTGCGATTTTTTGGTTCCGTTCGACCCGGACTTCGATACCGCTAATTGTTAAAACCGCTAAATAGTTCTTTCTAGTTTATAATATTTACACGTAGGTAATTAATCCGCGCATCATATTATCTCGTTTCTAAAGCAAATTAATTTCGTTAGTTCCGCATTGCTTAGTTTTATATTGAATCATTCTACCGCGACCGAATAACTAGAAGATCCGATCATTCTACCGCGAAAAGGTCATATATTAGATCTTCTAGTTGATTATCATCATAAAGTCAATTGCCATGCCGGTCCAGATTTGTTGATGTCCATACTCCGTCAGAGATATTGGATTTTATCCGCTCGCAATTTAATTCGAAGTCGGGTACACAAATGTCTACCCTGCTTTAGACTCCGCGCTAAACCAAATTTTCCGGAAATGGCAGATCACCGCTCGTGTCGAGTTACGCCGGCCGTAAAGCCTTTTTTGCACACTGGCACTGATTACGCAGGCCCCTTTAAAGTAACTATATCTCGCGGCCGCGGAATTCGATCAACAAAGGCATACGTTTGTCTATTCGTGTGCTTAACCACTCGCGCTGTACATATAGAAGTTGCGAGCGATTTAAGCACAGCTAGCTTCCTCGGAGCATTTAAACGCTTTCAGGCGCGCCGAGGCCTCGTCGCTCGCGTGCATTCTGATAATGCGACAAATTACGTAGGTGCCAAGCGCACGCTATCTGAATTGCACGACTTTTTAATATCAAAACACTTCAGGTCTGAATTTGGTCACGTACTTGCAGAAAACCGCATCGAGTGGTCACTGAATGTTCCAACTGCTTGTCATTTTGGTGGCAATTGGGAGGCCAACATTAAGAGTCTCAAAGCTCATTTATATCGCGTGATAGGCGACCAAATTCTGACCCTGGAGGAGTTCAGTACTGTGCTTGCTCAAATCGAGGCAGTGATGAACTCTCGTCCATTGTGCCGCACACTATCGAACGATCCATCGGAATCTCTCGCGTTGACACCGGCTCACTTTCTCACCCTCACCCCTTTAAAATACTTACCGGCTCGGGAGATAGAAGACGGTCCGTTACATTTGCTTTCGCGTCAAGAACTGATAGATAAACTTATTCAGTCGTTCTGGAAACGATGGAAGGCTGACTACTTACATACGCTACAGACTCGAAACAAATGGAACACTCCAACCAATCCGATCGCTAAGGGGGATGTGGTAATAATTATAGACGATAATGCACCGCCACTTCACTGGCCGTTAGGGCTAGTTGAGGAAGTCTTTCCTGGATCGAATGGTGTCACGCGTATTGTTCGCGTTCGTACCGCTACAGGAACATATTTGCGTCCTGTAGTGCGTCTTTGTCCACTACCTACACCGTAATTAGTTGTAGTCATTCCGCGTAGGTTAGGATTCTTATTTAGTTTATTAGTCATAATAATTTAGATTAGATTTCGTATTTTCTTTCTAACTCGTAAGTTCCGCGTCGTAGTTTCTTTGAAGGTAGCACTTCAACCCCGGGGGCATGGACGCGCCAGCGCGTTATTTTGATAAATCTAATATATGTAAATAATGCTCGATCCACAATCCTTCGAAAATCCCGCCCGTTGTCTATCCTCTGACCTACATAGTGAACATCGCAAGTGCAACGTCATGGCATTGCGGTGCATCAATTCGAAGACTCATCGAGTGACGTCGTAGATCTTCGCCCGTTCGATTCGGTCCTTTGCTGTCAATAAAACGCATTGAATGCACCGCGCCGCGCCCGCTAATTTAATTATTTATTAATCGTTAATATAAGATTACCTATAGTAAGTCTAAGAACTAGCCGCTTTGGGGCTTATGTGAGTAAAGTGGAGAAGACTGTATTAGCCCTGGACAAGTGTAACTGTGCTCGTCGTGTGCCCGAAAGACAGCGACGGCGGCCATATAAGAAGAAGACTCCAGAAGCTTGCAAAGGTCAGTGTCCCTTCCTCTATACTTCCAAAGTCCCTACGTCCCATTTACCTGTGGGATCGAGCAAACAAACAAACGAAATACAGTCCATTAAATCGCCGCTTAGATTTTGTCTACCCCGCGCCACCACCACAAATATATAAATCAGTGTTTTTCAACCTGTGGGTCGCGACCCCCTGGGGGGTCGCGAAGCTGCCGTAGGGGGGTCGTCAGAGGTCGAGAGAACTTTAGTAAAAAAACAATAAATATTAATTTATTAAAAAGATTGATTTATTAAGTAAGAGAATTTTAACAAAAGAATATACTCAAACATTTTTATGTTAGTACAAACAAATTAACAAGAAATAAAATCCTAATACTCATGTTATTGCGAAGGTTGTGCTTGTTTTTAACCGATATCCAAAAAAGGAGGAGTTTCTCAATTCGGTTCGATTTTTTTTTAATGTATGTTAGCTCAGAACTTTTGACTGGGTGGACTGATTTCGATAAATTTTGTTTTAATTGAAAGGTATTTCGTGTTATGTGGCTCCATTTAAATTTAATTTAGATCTGACAAGTACTTTTACAGTTATATCTAATAATGCGTATTTACTTGACTACTTTTTCGTCGACCTACCTTGTATTAAACCGCGTAACTTTTCACTGGGTTTATCGATTTTGATGATTCTTACTTTAATCAAAAGCTAATAATACTTGTCATGTACTTTTGTATAAAGATCGAGATCTGATTACAACTTTTTGAGTAATCTTTGATAACGCGCATTTGCTTGACTGTTTTTTGGTCTTATTACTTTGTATTACTTGTCGATGTAATTGAAGTCGGTTTTTTTTCGTTTGCAAGCAAACACAATTATTGATTAACCAATTTCTCCCATTGTGGATATGTATTTGCTACACATAGAATTAATTTGTTTTCCAAATTTAAGCGGTTTCTTTGTTTACTTGTTATTTTGGCCATTAGTGAAAATGTCAACACGCATAAGTACGAGGTGGCAAATGGAATCAAACACTTCAAGGCCTCAGTTGTCAATTCCGGGTATTCTGTTTTTCTTCTTAACCAAATAGGTATCCAAATTAGCAGCCTTGGATTCCAATTCCATCGGCAGATAATTCTAGCAGATTCTTTTTGAGCTTAGTTGGCAAATTAGCCTTCATTTACAGCAGCATTTAAAAACGAATTTAAGATTTTTAAACTTAGGTAGGGCACAGCAGGAAATTTCCTGCTCAAAATATGGAGCAGCTGACTGGGGTCCTCGACCTTACAGAAGATCACAGCTAAATAATACCGTTTCCAAGCAGTGTTGTGTTCCTTTTGGCGAGTAAGGTGACCAGAGCTTCTGGGGGGAATTGGGGGTAGGGTCGGCCTCGCGCTTGCGATGCTTCTGGTGTTACAAGCGTATATGAGCTACGGTGATCGCTTACCATCAGGTGAGCCGTACGCTTGTTTGCCGACCTAGTTACATTAAAAAAAACCACCTCTGCCCAGTGTTCTCCGATGTTTCTTGCACTGAGAAGTAATGACACAATTCTTATTCTTCTTTCAAAATTATTTAAGACCATTTTCATACCAGGTATATATGCCTTGATGTTTATCTCACATCCGACTTCTTCAGTAAAAGATAGTGTCGACGAAAATAAATCGAAGCTATTTTGATTTATAGATAGACGACACCACAAGTCAACTTTTTTTGTAAAGCCATGTATTTTGTCTTTTGCACTGATGACATTTTCATCTCGCCCTATACACATACATACATGATAAAAAAATTGCGTGCGTACATAGTACACATGTCAGAAGTGAAACTTCTTTGGAAAACTAATTAAAAAAAACGAATTTAAAAAAACGAATTTGAAATACAAAAAAAAAGTAGTTGAAAAAAAAACAAAAAGCCAACGTGTTGCGTTGTTCCCAGGTGGGCACCCATCCAAGTACTGACCGTCATGACGCTGAAGCGTTACCGGTCGCTCAAATTTTCCCCCTCATGTGCCTACAGAAGTTTCACTTCAAAAAGCGAAGGGTCGGGGGGTCGCGTAATATTTTTTCATACCAGGGGGGTCGCGTCATGAAAAAGGTTGAAAAACACTGATATAAATGAATCGCTAAATATGTTGCTAAGCGCAAATCTCAAGAGCGGCTGAACCGATTTCGCTAATTCTTTTTTTATAATATTCCTTGAAGTACGAGGATGGTTCTTTTACGGAGAGAAAAATTTGTACTATATCTGTGTATTGTGGCGCCACGCGCGCCAGCCACCGCGCCGACACACTCCGTTGGCCGTTTGCTTAGCGCGTATTACAAGTTTTTTGTATGGAGACATCCTTTATTTTTTGACTTCATTTTATTTTTATACTTGTTTTATATAGCAAATGTATCAATTCATATTTTGTGCATTTCAATTAATATCCACTTATAACGGTTCAAACGCTACAATTTTTTTTTTTTGTATGGCGACCCCCTCTATTTTTTAACTTTCTTTTGTTTTCAGATTTTTTCCTGCGCTTACACGTAATTACCTAGCTAGATGCCAAATTTCGACTTCCTAGGTCATCTGGAAGTGGGTTAGGTTTTTGATCTGTCAGTCAGTGGAAAATTGGCGACGTTTGAACCTTCATATTTTTGTAACCGTTTCAACTAGGTTAATGAAATTTGGGGTTCTAGTTGTCCTTATGGATATAAATAAACATACGTAATTTGATCTGTTTCTGTTGAATAGGTTTTAAGTTATGGAGGGGTCAAAAGTCGCTCGAAATGGTTCGTGTAAATATACACACGGCGCTGAGTCGCCAGTTCTTTTGCTTGAACTTGGCTTGACACGCTGCCGTGTGTCTAGATAATATTTTATGCCTGCTGCAAATTTTTTTTAGGCTTATGGTGGCAGAGGTTGTTTTTATAAATTCACAATATTGAAATCAGCCTATAAAAAATTGTTTCATCTAATTAACAGATGAGGGAATATTTTGTTACATCCCGGATCTTAGACCATAGCCACAGGACCACAATGGGACCAAACAACAGGTCTAAGTTCAGTTCAAAGAGTTCAGTAGTAAGATCGTACTCTGTGGTAAGATCTGACCTGACACTTCTGACCATCTTCTGAGTTCTGACAGATCTGAGCACAGAGTACAATAACTATACGGGAAAAGAGAGCCAACTCCGCTATTTTTTTTGCAAGTATGGAAAGTAGCGCCTCTGGTGGATGTTTGGTGCAAACTACGATGCCATAACCTATATATAGGTATATATAAGTACCTACCTATTATACGTACCTTAGTTATTTTATTTAATTAGTTTTCCTGTATCAAATCAGGTTTGTTAAAGTAATAAAATCTATTACAAATCAGTCCCGCAAAAGGAGTGATTTATGTAATGGATTTTATGTTTAGCAAACCTGATGATAGATATGATATTTACATAATAAAGAAAAAGTAAGAACAGTTTAAAATAAAACAATTGATTAAAACTTAATATCATTTATTTTTATAGTTCATATAAAACACAAACGCACCAAAAACACAAAAACAACCTAAAACTCAACAATATCAAACAAAAACTTATATGAATTTAAATTCAAAACGAGAGCTCATCGGATTACACACTTGAAAATCGTTTTCACTTTTGAAAATTTGCAGTCATCAAATCACTTAAAAGTACAATACTTTATTAATAAACATTCTACATAGTTATTTACAATAAAATATAATTACAAATAGTTTTGGTACAAAAATAACCTATCTTATTCAATTTTCACATATTAAATGTCAAAATTCAAAAACTTCGTGTTCGTTTTAGTTTTATAATGTTGCTAGATTATTATTTTCATTTCCCACATATTTTGTATTTATTTAGTTGAAAGAACCGCCAATTACATTTATATAGGGTATATAATTGATTTTTTGAACTTCAATTCATTTCAAATGTATTTAAAAGTGATTAAATTTTTAATTTGTATCTGTAGGCCCAGTAAAGGTAGTTTTATAAACACCCTTAAGCGCAATATACTATAACAAGTGGCAACATCCATATTTATCAACAATTTGATACGAGTAGAAGCGACATCTATAAAAATAATGCTTAATTAAGCCTGATTTACACCAAGGCAACAACGTGCGGCATTGTCGCATGCGACATATTGTGGCGTGCGCCATCTTGTGGCATGCGACAAATTGCGGCATATGTGGCATGCGGCAGCGTATTTTATGCCAAGGCAACAGTTTTTAAGCGTCGTGCTGTCAAATTTTAGTCTGCCTACTTGATTGATAGAGATAGGTTAGAATTTCTTCAGACAAAAAAACAAAAAAAAGTAGATTTTATATATTTCTTTTTTAGATTTTCTGTAGTAAGGGTACAATTTCTAGAGATACCAGACGATTAGTGAGTTTGTTAATTTTTTTCGTCTACGTAGGTACATTGTATTACTTGTCGATGTGATCTAAGTCGGTTTTTTTCGTTTGCTAACAAATATAATTATCATTACACCACTCCATGTCCGATTTATCTCATTTTGTAAATAAAATAAATAAGTACAATCAAAACATAACCTAGAAACTGGCTTGACGCATCAAAAATTGTCGCACGGAATCCATCGTGATCGGATACAAGCTGCGACACTCTGCCACATGACGCAAGGTGTTGCCGTGCCGCAAGGTTCTTGCCACAACGTGCGACATTTTTCATGCGTCAATGCCGCATGCCACAATGACGCACATTGTTGCCTCGGCGTAAAACAGGCTTTACAGAACTGCTTTACCACAAATCGACACCAAACAATCACCAGATGCCGCATTGATCGATTACTTAGAGCAGTGTTTTTCAACCTGTGGGTCGCGACCCCCTGGGGGGTCGCGAAGCTGCCGTAGGGGGGTCGTCAGAGGTCGAGAGAACTTTAGTAAAAAAACAATAAATATTAATTTATTAAAAAGATTGATTTATTAAGTAAGAGAATTTTAACAAAAGAATATACTCAAACATTTTTATGTTAGTACAAACAAATTAACAAGAAATAAAATCCTAATACTCATGTTATTGCGAAGGTTGTGCTTGTTTTTAACCGATATCCAAAAAAGGAGGAGTTTCTCAATTCGGTTCGATTTTTTTTTAATGTATGTTAGCTCAGAACTTTTGACTGGGTGGACTGATTTCGATAAATTTTGTTTTAATTGAAAGGTATTTCGTGTTATGTGGCTCCATTTAAATTTAATTTAGATCTGACAAGTACTTTTACAGTTATATCTAATAATGCGTATTTACTTGACTACTTTTTCGTCGACCTACCTTGTATTAAACCGCGTAACTTTTCACTGGGTTTATCGATTTTGATGATTCTTACTTTAATCAAAAGCTAATAATACTTGTCATGTACTTTTGTATAAAGATCGAGATCTGATTACAACTTTTTGAGTAATCTTTGATAACGCGCATTTGCTTGACTGTTTTTTGGTCTTATTACTTTGTATTACTTGTCGATGTAATTGAAGTCGGTTTTTTTTCGTTTGCAAGCAAACACAATTATTGATTAACCAATTTCTCCCATTGTGGATATGTATTTGCTACACATAGAATTAATTTGTTTTCCAAATTTAAGCGGTTTCTTTGTTTACTTGTTATTTTGGCCATTAGTGAAAATGTCAACACGCATAAGTACGAGGTGGCAAATGGAATCAAACACTTCAAGGCCTCAGTTGTCAATTCCGGGTATTCTGTTTTTCTTCTTAACCAAATAGGTATCCAAATTAGCAGCCTTGGATTCCAATTCCATCGGCAGATAATTCTAGCAGATTCTTTTTGAGCTTAGTTGGCAAATTAGCCTTCATTTACAGCAGCATTTAAAAACGAATTTAAGATTTTTAAACTTAGGTAGGGCACAGCAGGAAATTTCCTGCTCAAAATATGGAGCAGCTGACTGGGGTCCTCGACCTTACAGAAGATCACAGCTAAATAATACCGTTTCCAAGCAGTGTTGTGTTCCTTTTGGCGAGTAAGGTGACCAGAGCTTCTGGGGGGAATTGGGGGTAGGGTCGGCCTCGCGCTTGCGATGCTTCTGGTGTTACAAGCGTATATGAGCTACGGTGATCGCTTACCATCAGGTGAGCCGTACGCTTGTTTGCCGACCTAGTTACATTAAAAAAAACCACCTCTGCCCAGTGTTCTCCGATGTTTCTTGCACTGAGAAGTAATGACACAATTCTTATTCTTCTTTCAAAATTATTTAAGACCATTTTCATACCAGGTATATATGCCTTGATGTTTATCTCACATCCGACTTCTTCAGTAAAAGATAGTGTCGACGAAAATAAATCGAAGCTATTTTGATTTATAGATAGACGACACCACAAGTCAACTTTTTTTGTAAAGCCATGTATTTTGTCTTTTGCACTGATGACATTTTCATCTCGCCCTATACACATACATACATGATAAAAAAATTGCGTGCGTACATAGTACACATGTCAGAAGTGAAACTTCTTTGGAAAACTAATTAAAAAAAACGAATTTAAAAAAACGAATTTGAAATACAAAAAAAAAGTAGTTGAAAAAAAAACAAAAAGCCAACGTGTTGCGTTGTTCCCAGGTGGGCACCCATCCAAGTACTGACCGTCATGACGCTGAAGCGTTACCGGTCGCTCAAATTTTCCCCCTCATGTGCCTACAGAAGTTTCACTTCAAAAAGCGAAGGGTCGGGGGGTCGCGTAATATTTTTTCATACCAGGGGGGTCGCGTCATGAAAAAGGTTGAAAAACACTGACTTAGAGTGTACCATAGAGAATAGTGAGTGTACCCCCCCTGGATCTGAGTCTGACAGTTGTTGACAGTTATCAGATTTGTGCGAACTTGCGAAGCGATTAAGCTTGGAAATAAATAATTTAAATAATAGTAAATATAGATAATTCGTCAAAGATATTCAGTGCACTTGTGTGGGATCAGTGAAGTTACTACTAAATTAATATTATTTGCAATAAGTAGTCTGGCGAAGTTTTTGCGCCGGTCCTAGGGAATATATTTTGTTATAAATAACTGTATTGTTCCGTGCTAGTAATTTTTGCATGTGATGGGAGATCGGGACTGGCGACCTTTTATTTATGGCGGGCTCGCGTCAATCGTTGCCGAATTTGGTTAGTTTATATCCTAACCTCCATTATTATATTATAGCTTAAAAAAAATAGCCCTTTAAAAGACTTAAATACATTTATACAAAGGAGTAATTCAGAATATATTGGTGCTAGGTACGTTCCCAATTGATACAACCAAAACCCGGCTTCAGATCCAGGGTCAGAAGATAGATCCTCGACATGTGGAGCTGCGGTACACGGGGATGGTGGACTGCTTCGTTAAGACTTCACAGCAGGAAGGCGTTAAAGCGTTATACTGCGGGTAAGATTCTATGCCAACTGAATTTATCATATTCTTCATATAATAAGTGAGAATCAGAGTAGAGTGGTCACAATAGTTAATGGACGCTTGCAACACCAGTTCACAAGCATGTTGACGACTCTATCCCCGCTGTCAAAATGGTCCAGGAACCGTCTAATCTGTTTATGTAAAAATGAATGTTTTCTGAGTTGGTAAACCAAAAAAAAAAAAAAAAAAAACAAAAAAAAAAAAAAAAACAGCATAGCAATGCGCAAAGGATACGCCTAGCTTAGAATATATCAGACTTTGACTGTAAAGAAATAATATCATATACCTATATTTATATATGTCCTAACTATAGCTGAGGTCCCACCTTTTTGAGAAACACGCTGTGCCTGCAATAGGTACTATCTTCTTTTATTGTCTTTTTCTCAAACACTGTGTTAAACATTAAAACATTAAATGTAATACCTTAGATGTTATATGTGTTATATAATTATATATGTGTGTAAGGATCAGTGTGTTTATCAAATAAAGTTTATTATTATTGTTATTATTATTATATATTACATAATTTTAACAGTATATAATTATTATTCCTTAAAATTGATAAAATCCTTAACTATTTAAAAAAAATTTTTTTTTTGGTGTAGTAGGTATGATAAAATTAAATTGAAATTTTAAAATTAAAAAAGAAAAAAAAAACTAATAACGAAAAATAAAAAAAAATGTATCTAAATTACTTTACTTATTGTGGTAGGTCATAGTCTTTAAAACATAATTATTATTTACATTATATAAGAGTAAAGTGTTGACTATGAATGTAAATAATATGTAATGAATGCCTCAAATTAATATGTTATGCAATGTTACACAATTCTGTGTCAAAAATCTAGAAAGACATCTATAACACAAACAAATAGACTACAGACAAAACAGTATCACCAGAAGTAGTAAACCTGTATGACTTAAAAGATTTTTAATAATCGGTGATTGCACCAGAAAAGACTATTGCAACACTCAGTTCGGTGACCACAGCACTAATCTGTATTAAAAAAAACAAAACTGTTTATGTGAATTTTATTGTTTATATTATCAAGATGACAGATAAAATTACTAACACCTTGTTTTGCAAGTTGTGGATAAAGTATCTTGCAAATAATTTACAAATAGACTTCAACAACAGGTAGAATAGGATATTAGAAGTTAGAACCTGTTTTTCCTCAATTAATAAATTCATATTTGTGCATAGAAATAATAATAATAATAATCTTTATTGCCAAGAAACTATACAATGGTACTTATTTCTAACGGCATCTGCACTAAGCACACCTTGTATCGCAGCACGCATAAATCTATACAAATATTATAAAGAGGAAAGATGTGATTGTTTGCATTGAATAAGCTCCAAAACTACTGAACCGATTCGAAAAATTCTTTCACAGTTGGTAAGGTACACTATCCGCGGGTGACTGGCTATCTATACTAATATATAAAGCTGAAGAGTTTGTTTGTTTGTTTGTTTGTTTGTTTGAACGCGGTAATCTCTGGTTCTACTGGGCCGATTTGAAAAATTCTTTCAGTGTTAGATAGCCCATTTATCGAGGAAGGCTATAGGCTATGTATCATCACGCTAAGACCAATAGGAGCGGAGTTAACGCCGACGAAGTCGCGCGCAGAAGCTAGTAATGTTATATTTTCAAAAAAATTAGGGAAAATTTTTTTTTTTGAAATTTTTGTTAAATACCCGTGCGAAGCCGGGGCGGGATGCTAGTATCTCATAAATATAGTTGGAAATAGATGGTAAAAAGAATAATACCTATTTCAAAAACTTTTATTTGTTGGATACTGTCGTAGTGTTGTTATTTGTTGGTATCTGTCGTATAGTTTTATCCTACAATCTTTGAATTATTAAGCCCTAACAGCAGCGCGACAAATTTGAAGGCGCCCGCGCCGCGCTGCTGTCGCGCGTTGTTATTTACATACATTTACAACGTCGCGCGGCAGCAGCGCTGCAGACGCGCTTCCGCCGCGCGGCTAATTTGAAGGCGCCCTAATTGAAGTTAAAAAAAATGAAATATAAGTAAATACTATGTTTTGAATGATGAAACATTAATAATTTTTGGTATTGTTTATAATTTTGTACTAGACTACTATTAAGTCTTATCACATTTCATCATCTCAAGATTTGTTTTCCTCGTCATAATCACGCAGACGGTATAATGTAATTATATGGAACATGCGTAAACAATTTATCTATGTCTTACGTTAGTTGTTATTATCTATCAAACAAAAAACGTAATAATTATATAATAATTTTTCGTATTTATTTCCATATATATGGTACTAGCTTCTGCGCGCGACTTCGTCGGCGTTTACTCCGCTCCTATTAGTCTTAGCGTGATGATACATAGCCTATAGCCTTCCTCGATAAATGGGCTATCTAACACTGAAAGAATTTTCCAAATCGGCCCAGTAGTTCCAGAGATTACCGCGTTCAAACAAACAAACAAACAAACAAACAAACAACCAAACAAACAAACAAACTCTTCAGCTTTATATATTAGTATAGATACGAATATAAACAATTTTTAATCCATAATAATATTATAAATCTGAAAAGTTCGTTTGTTTGTTTAATTGTGCTAATCTCAGGAACTTATTTATTCGAATTGAGAAATTCCTTTTGTGTTGGATAACCCATCTACCGAGATAAGCTAAAGGCTATTTTTTACTCAAATTGACGCGTGTGAAACCGCGGGTCAAAGCTAGTAACTTAAGAAAAACTTAATTTGCAAGTTAAAGAATTTAATGTTTCATTGTGGGAATCCCCACCGTGACTCGAAGAGCATGTAAAGACATGTTGTTTTCTAATATCGATATACGTGAATTTCTATGATGAAACAAATTTTTTTCGGATTTTATCGCGGTTTATTAAGTTTTTTAAATGGCCGACGTTTCGGATACTTAACAGCAACCATGGTATCTTAGGCACAGTCTGATAACAAGAGTTACTCACGAGATGGATATCCATCCGCCAAATTGTGATGAAGTGCCACGAAGTGGAAAGACGAGCGTGTGCGTGTGCATGTGTATGTGTCTGCATGTGCCGTGTGCATTCGCGTGTGTGAATAATGAAAATGTAATATACAGACTGTTTCGGTTCATTTCAAAAAGTTTTTCTTTCTAATTCGCGGATCAGGATCTGGCCGGCCGTGCTCCGTCAATCCACGTACGGTACGATCAAGTTCGGTACGTACTACTCGTTGAAGAATGCGTTGGCGAAGAGGCGAGCCGACGGTGGTTCTAAGGAACACCTGCCCACCAATACGTTCTGCGCGGCCTTTGCTGGAGGCCTGTCCAGTGCCATCGCCAACCCTACCGATGTGCTCAAGGTTCGGATGCAGGTAAGACCGACTTCGCAGTTTAGAAGGTCGTAGGGTTAATTGTGTCTTCTTTAAGGAATATCGGTCAAAAATTGGCCCGTGTTAATCCTGAACGTAAACGAAATTCATACCAAATATAATCGTAATATGTACTATAAAGATACCAAATGACTATACGGTCGTCTAGGTCGGCAAACAAGCGTACGGCTCATTTAATGGTTAAGCGATTACCGTAGCTTATAGACCCCTGCAAAACCAGAAGCATCGCAAGCGATTTGCCGACCCTATCCCCAATCCCCCCAGAATATTTGGTCATCTTACTCACCAACAGGAACACAATACTGCTTGAAAACAGTATTATTTAACTGTGGTCTTCTGTAAGGCCGAGGTACTTCCCCAGTCCCAGTCAGTCCAAGTTTTCGAATGAGGGGGCGCTAAAAAGGTACTGTGCCCCTGACGCGATTCACTGGGTCAGTGAGAGATATACTTGTATTACCTATATGATGGAAATTGTCGAAATGTTCATGTAATTTTCGTACACTTAATTACTGATCGACAATTCCTACTTTGTTTATCGTGGCCTTGAAGGTCACGTCGTTAATAAATTTCCGTAAAATCGCTTTGTTACACGTGAACGATTTCCATTTATCGAATAAATACGGTAGCTACGGCAACATCCTAAAACCTGTTGTACAAATAGGCCTAGCAACAAGATGTTACAGGCTAAATTGAATGATTAATTACAACTCAACTGAGAAAAAGACAAGACAAATTTACGTAAAGAATTCGTTTATACGCAGATCACTGTTTTATGCAAATGAGTTGCGCATTTGTGTGGTGATGTCATTTTCATTAGATAATGTTTAGTTAACATAGTTTAAATATCTGCAATTTGATGAGCATATTAGTTTTAAGGAGTATAAAGCGATTGATGGACAAATAGCAATTGATGATCGATGCATAACGTTGTAGATAGAACGTGGAATTCAGGGCCGCGCCGACCCCCCACGGCGCCTGTGTGCGAAACCTTTGAAGCGCCTCTATTTTCACGAATCTTCGTTTCTTTTCAATTTTTTTTTCACTTCAGCCCATCGCAGTCCACTGCTAGACATATGCCTCCCCAAGTTCATGCCAAAAACGGCATGAACTCATGTGTTTTGCCCATAGTCACCACATTGGGCAGGCGGGTAGGTGGTTGGTTTGTCATCGGCCTGTGTATTTCAAAGCTAGTAGTTGAATGGTCCGCCATCGGTCGGCTTTTTAAGTTCCAAGGTGGTAGTGGAACTGTGTCGAAGTCTGCGCAGACTGCCCTCAGTCGCCTCTTACGACATCCATGGGAAGAGAGGGGGTGGCTATATTCTTTACTGCCGTAATTACACAGCAATATTTTTCCAATTTTTTTTTATTATTTGTTCATTTTGACCGAAATAAATGTTATCCAATTTTATATAGGTACTTAGATAATATTTTCGTAAATAGGTAAAACCAGTTCGCTTCCGTGGTCTTCGCGTTTATAACCAAAACTCTTTGGAGTCTTACGACGTCGGGTCTGAATTTCGAAGTTTCAAATTCAGACTCGTCATCAAATTTTTCAGGAATTTTTATAGCAATATCATTTACAATTTACTCAAAATTTGCGTGGGTTCTAATTTTTATCAAAAAATTCTATAATTGCGTTGAAGCATCTAAAGCAACTTGCATAGGTATGCATATTCATATATTATGCTCACAAAATTTACTTTTGTCAATATCATATGCCATATGTTTAGTGAACAAATGAATGAAAAGGAGCATATTTTGTCTGCTATACATTTAGCGTCATATTTTCGCTTCTGATCATAATATTAGTATACCTATCATTTGATATTTCATATAAAGCATGAGAAATTTTTGGTTAATTTGATATATAATGGTTTTAAGGTCAGATTTATGACATATTTTTTAATAAAGCCCATCTTTTGGTAGAGGACGAAAAATATTTATGTAATTCTTATACATTACGACGCCGCGCTGCCGCAGCGGTCACAGCACTGGATTGCGATTGGCTGATGCACGGGCGGTTGCGGGTTCAATCCCGCACACGACAACATTTGTATTAGCCATACAGATGTTTGCCGTGGTCTGGGTGTTTGTGCAGTCCTTTTCCTTCCAGTCCTCCCCACCGTGCCTCGGAGAGCACGTTAAGCCGTCGGTCCCGGTTGTTATCATGTACACCTGATAGCGATCGATACTCATATTAGGGAATATATCCGCCAACCCGCATCGGAGCAGATTAAGCTCCGATCCTTCTCCTACATGGGCAGGCGGCATGGGCTATACTATGCCCAATAGTGGGATATTACAGGCTGAATCGTTATACATTACTAAAAAAACCCAGTCGTATGATGATTGAGAGTGGCAGCGTCTTTTATGCCTCGTTTCCACTAGGGGACAAATGAGGAACATTTGTCCCTCAACAATGTTGCGGGACAGATGTTTCGAACATTGTGTAGGCCACACTAGGGGACAAATGCAGCAACATGTTCCTCATAGAGAAAAAGAAACACCTCCATCATTTGTGAAGTTATTTTTATTTATTTATTTATTTAATTAAATTAATAATATGCTCATGAAAAATACGTCAAATGCCAATGAACTTGTTGGCACAATTTTTGTTACAATACCTGCTGAATTAAACAGTATTTAGATCAACCAAATATTTCAAGGTCATTAAACACACTAAAATTTTGGATTGATAGTAAATATTGAAATATTATCACTCAGGTGCTCTTAGAAATAGCTGTTAAATATGTAATCAATCTTTTAGTGCCTAATAATAGTAATAGTTGTTTGACAACTGAACATATAAAACAACGAATATTTTTAAAATCTTACTGAATATTGGTACGCATTATTGTTTTATTAAAATTGAACAATAATTACTGAGAACCTTACATTTTAATAAATCACTGATAATTTAATTTGTTTAACAAATATTATACTGAATTATAAACGGTGTAAATTATTTTTTAAATCGACACGATTTTTTTTTAATTATCAAAATCGGACCACTCTGTAAAAAGTTATGCGTGGTCATACATAAAAAATATACGCGTCGAATACATAACCTCCTCCGTTTGTACATCGGTTGAAAAAAAGGCGATGAAATAAAATTGATAAATTGTGTTTGCTAGCAAACGAAAAAAACCGACTTCAATTACATCGACAAATAATACAACGTAAGTAGACGAAAAAAATTTAGTAACGCACTTGTCGTCACTACGACTTTCGAAGGTTCCCCTCGATTTTTCTGGGATTCCATCATCAGATCCTGGTTTCCTTATCATGGTACCACCCTTGGGATATCTCCTTTCCAACAAAAAAAAAAGAATGATCAAAATCGGTTCGTAAACGACGAAGTTATCCCCGATTATACATTAAAATCGAATTGAGTAATCTCCTCCTTTTTTGAAGTCGGTTAAAAAATATCGATATATAGATTTTTTTTTCGATATCTCTAACTCCGATATTGATTATGTTTTTAAAAATATCGATATATCGAGAATCCGATATTTTAAAAAATATCAAAAGCCCTACCATGCGAAATTGACGCGGAACAAATGTTTTCGATCTCGAAGCGGGAACAAGCAACATGTCCCTAAACACGTACACACTGCGGGACATGTTGCGGGACATGTTACGGGACACTGTGCAACATGTGTGTGGACGTGTCCCCCAACATGTCGCGGGACAAAATGTTCCCTAGTGTAGACGGGGCTGACGCGGAACAATTGTCCCATGTTGCGGTAATGCCTCGTCTTCACTAGGGGACATTTTGTCCCGCGACATGTCGCGGGACAAAATGTCCCCTAGTGGAAACGAGGCATTACTGTTAAATTTAAACTATGGCTAGCGCATGGTACATAGAAAGCGCGAGGATTTAGATCCAGCAATCTTTTTTGAAAACCATTATTCTTACCGCGCATATTTGATCCGTTATCATAGCCCCTTAAGTTGTTTATGTCAATGTCCACATTAATTTTGTCTAGTTTTTCTATTATAAAGGACGTTAATCCAGCGCCAGTTGTATCGATAATTGGACAGAAAGCTAGGTCAACTTTATAATACTAATTTGCTCTACGTGTGAAACGCAGGAGGGCAATCAAGTATTATTGAAAAACAATTATTGTTAAAAAAAAGAATATGTTGTTGAGTAAGTGTAGCAAAAATAATTTCGATGGCGGCGCCCCTATTGTCTTGGCGCCTGTGTGCGCCGCACACATCGCACACAGGGGCGGCTCGGCCCTGGTGGAATTGATCCCAGGCGTAATTTTTCTTTAACAATAAAATCAACAATAGAGTCTTAAAAGTAGTGAGATATCTCGTTGCGTACAAATTCAGAACCTACACATTTTTTAAATTAATTATTTATTTGACTCAGCAATCTATTTTAAAAGTCTATTTCTTCTACTGTATATATATAAATTTAGTGTTTATGTCATTTCTGTATGTATCGTGTTATGTAGAGCACGTAAATTCAGCAACGATGTGGATGATTGTGCCAACTTTTCTATCTTTTGATCTCTCTTCGAAAAATAGACCGTTTGGAAGGACATGAAGTGTGTTACGATTCAGCTTAGTTGTCGATCATTAAAAAAACATATTTATACTAGCTGCCCGGACAGACTTCGTTCTGTCAGTAGTTAATAGTAAAAATCAAGGAAATATAATTGTTTTTAATTATTATTTTTTTGTATTAAAACCTTCCGTGGGCCTTAAGGAACATACAAAAAACAAATTAGCCGAATTGGTCGAGCCATCCTCGAGTTATGCGTTTAGCAACATTCATTTTTTTATATAGATAAGAATACTAGTTCCGGCGAACTTCCTGCTACTATTTTTATGTTTTTAACAAACTGGCTAGTCCTAAGAACGCGATCACGATTCAGCCTGTAATATCCCACTGTTAGGCATAGGCCTCTTCCCCATGTAGGAGAAGGATCGGAGCTTAATCCACCACGCTGCTCCAATGCGGGTTGGCGGATATATTCCCTACTATGAGTAACGATCGCTATCAGGTGTACATGATAACAACCGGGACCGACGGCTTAACGTGCTCTCCAAGGCACGGTGGGGAGACCACAAGGACTGCACAAACACCCAGACCAAAGCAAACCACCTGCATGCCACTGCTGAGTGTTGTGCAGTAAATTGCAAATTTATTTAGGGATCAGTTTACTCATAATTGAGCACTTGAAATGTGTAGGTGTACATTAACCTAGAGTTCTGACATTATTATTTAATGTACATATACAGCAGTGTATCATATTCTCACCTTCCTGACGATTAAACGAGAACTACGGTAGTTCTGGAACTGTACTGGTGACGTATTAGACTGATCGAACTACAGACCGATATCTTTGGCAATTATAATAGCCAATATAATTAACAGTGTGTTTAACTCTATTCTGGAAAATCATTTTGGGCTACATGATGGTTAGCACGGTTTCACGCATAGTCTGTCGACAGAGACTGCGATTGTGAGTTTAAAGCACATTGTGAAATATTATATGGACAGGCGCACACCGGTGTACGACTGTTTCCTGGATCTAAGCAAGGCTTTTGATCTCATCTCATACGACATCTTGTGGCGCAATTTAGACGGCATAGGTTTACCTGATGGTTACACAGACTCAAGTCTAGGTATTTTTCTTAAATTTATTTATTTAAAGCAAATGATTTGGTTTGGCAGGTGGGCGACGAGAAACGCAACCTGGTCCGCTGCTTCGCGGAGATGTGGGCGGTGGAGGGCGTGCGCGGGCTGTGGCGCGGCGCGGCGCCCACCGCGCAGCGCGCCGCGCTCATCGCCGCCGTGGAGCTGCCGGCGTACGACGGCTGCAAGCGGCGCCTGCTGCCCGCGCTGGGCGACGCGCCGCTCAACCACCTGCTGTCCAGCCTGCTGGCCAGCCTGGGCAGCGCCGTGGCCAGCACACCGCTGGACGTGGTGAGGGTGAGTACCGTGGAGCTGCCGGCGTACGACGGCTGCAAGCGGCGCCTGCTGCCCGCGCTGGGCGACGCGCCGCTCAACCACCTGCTGTCCAGCCTGCTGGCCAGCCTGGGCAGCGCCGTGGCCAGCACACCGCTGGACGTGGTGAGGGTGAGTACCGTGGAGCTGCCGGCGTACGACGGCTGCAAGCGGCGCCTGCTGCCCGCGCTGGGCGACGCGCCGCTCAACCACCTGCTGTCCAGCCTGCTGGCCAGCCTGGGCAGCGCCGTGGCCAGCACACCGCTGGACGTGGTGAGGGTGAGTACCGTGGAGCTGCCGGCGTACGACGGCTGCAAGCGGCGCCTGCTGCCCGCGCTGGGCGACGCGCCGCTCAACCACCTGCTGTCCAGCCTGCTGGCCAGCCTGGGCAGCGCCGTGGCCAGCACACCGCTGGACGTGGTGAGGGTGAGTACCGTGGAGCTGCCGGCGTACGACGGCTGCAAGCGGCGCCTGCTGCCCGCGCTGGGCGACGCGCCGCTCAACCACCTGCTGTCCAGCCTGCTGGCCAGCCTGGGCAGCGCCGTGGCCAGCACACCGCTGGACGTGGTGAGGGTGAGTACCGTGGAGCTGCCGGCGTACGACGGCTGCAAGCGGCGCCTGCTGCCCGCGCTGGGCGACGCGCCGCTCAACCACCTGCTGTCCAGCCTGCTGGCCAGCCTGGGCAGCGCCGTGGCCAGCACACCGCTGGACGTGGTGAGGGTGAGTACCGTGGAGCTGCCGGCGTACGATGTATCGTATGATGTCCTACGTTCATGTTAATCGGACATCACAACCTCCACGTCTGCCGGCAAGGGGACGACTTCTGCAGTTTTACTTGAAACCGCTGGGGTGGCCCAGGTCCCAGCGGTTGTGGCCGGAAGGCCTGCCGCTCTCCACGCATACCGCACAGCGCGGAGTGGCCTCTTCGCAGGCGGCCGCCTTGTGGCCCGCACGTCCACAGCGGAAGCAGAGCTCCCCCCTGTCTACGGACGCCGGGCACTGAGGGCGCGTGTGGCCCAGCCCTATACACCGGTAGCAGCGCATGGGCCGCGCCTCCAGGGCCACCACGCGCGCCGAGCTCCACCCGATTAATATCCTGCCCTTCTCGGTCAGCACTTTCGCTGCCGAAAGTTGGCAGGAGACCAGGACGGACCCCGTACCTGCAAAGCCGGAGCGGATCCCCCCAGCCCTCACAAGGGCGACGTCGCATCCCACTGCCTTGGCGACCGCCGCTGCCACTCCCTCCGTGGTGGCCGTCTCGTCCAGGCCCGAAATCCGCACGTCCGCGGTTTTCACGGGCCTGACGATGTTCGCCACCCCAGACAGGACTCCGCGAAGCGACTCCGCTAGCCCCTGAGGGACAAGAAGTTAAGATTAAAATAATTTGTCGGGAATGGAAGCGTGCGCACCTGAAGGGAGAGAACCCGAGACAGTAGGGTGCGCACTCCCATGTTTGGGCCCGTATAACCACGACTGGTTGATAGGGCCATGGGTTGGAGGTGGGACTTACCCCTTTTCCACGGCCTCCGGCTGCAGCGACAGGATAACTGCCGCGGTCCTGGGAGCCTTCAGCTTCCGCTTTGCTGACGGCTTCGTGGTCGGCTTTTCGGTTGGCGTCGCTTTCTGTTTGTCGCAACAGTCGACTGTCGCTGTGATCGGCAAAGCGCTTGCGACGCTTCTGGTGTTGCAGGCGTCTATAGGCTACGGTAGTCACTTACCATCAGGTGAGCCGTACGCTTGTTTGTCGAAATAGTAACATAAAAAAAATGGACAAACACAATAAATGTAATAAATGTACATTATACCATGTGCACTTCTTCTTATACTGGGTGAAAACTTATTTGGTGAAACTAACAATGCTTATTAAGCAATGGAGAAAATATATCATAATTTTGGAGTACTGTAATTTATTCCCATGTTTAGGGCTAATTAGAGGTGACTGCCCAATCAGCTATTATTTTAACTCAAAATAATTGAATGTAACAACAAACATACTCGTAATATTAAAAATACTACTTTTTGATATAAAGTTTTTTCTCTCTTCTTTCAGACGCGGCTGATGAATCAGAGAAAATTGAAAGACAGCGTAGCTAACTCTAACGACAAGATCTATAAAGGAACGATAGACTGCTTTGTGCGAGTGAGTAACATTTTTTTTATTTACACCTGTTGGTAATCCATTAAGTAAACTTGAGTTTACTGTGTTAATGGGAAATCTCTTCATGTCATTGTTTCATATATTGCTAAAAGAATTCAACATGTATCAATAAGAAGTCTTCTAGATCGGTGCTGAAATAGGAGTTCCACAGGGATAAATTCTAGGTCCTTTTCTTTTTTTAATATATAAAAATGATCTACTATTTTATGTTAAGGATATTTGTGATAGTGTTATTTGTTGATGATATATTGCTTATTTTTAATGTTGATGGGAAAATAGTAAATTATGACGACGTCAACAATTCCTTATCGCGAATACAAGATTGATTTAAAACAACTTTAATTTGAACTCCAAGAAAACCAAGTGCGTTATGTTTGCGTTGTCCACTGTTAAGCATACGAATTATAATTTGGAAACCAACAACGAGAGTCTTAGTAGTAACCACGGAGTATATGGAGACGGCATCGAACGTTATTTGCTTCAGAACCAGCGTAGCCAACTTTTACACCCACACAATTATATTAAAGTTCGCACACAATTTACAACATTAAAATCTTAATCCTAATTGGCTACGAAGTAGTGTGCGTGTACGCATTGCTACACGTTACTACAATCATAGATGAGTCTCTAGGGCCGTGGGCATTTCGATAAACATTGCAGATTTATCGATAAATGATAACACGGACGAGTATTATTTCAATAAAATTCAATAATTATTATTATCTATGTTCACTGATTACACATTAAATACCTCACATTAATAGTCAACTGGTAGTTTCCTATTACTGTAGACTGTAGTTCTATAAAACTGTTGGGATACTAATCAAATGTCAGAAATTTATTAAAACCAATATGAAACTGAGGGTTCAAAAAAATATATACGAAAAACTATCGAGATGAAACAGTAGGAGCCAAGCATGAAATAAACTGAAAGACACGGTGAAGTGAATTTTAAATATCATTCACTCATTAAAATTTGAAATCTAATAAAAATGGATATAAAAAATGAAATTCGAATTGTACATATAGTATACTTATGTCTTAAACGTGATAATAAACATCGAACGAAAAACCTTTTATAATAAAAAAAGATTCAATTTATCGATAAACTACGGATTAGGCATTCGTTGCTCAACTAGTAAAAGTCGATAATATGGCGGGCCACTGACGCCTGGTACTCCAAGAATTAGTGCGTAGCGAGCGTAACTATAGCCGCGCAATAGATTGCGCGTTACGCGCGTTGTTCCCAGACTATCGGTAATGGTTAGCCAGCAGTGTATATCGTTACTATCACAATTGTGAATTGTAAGTCAAAATCATTGTAGAGGACTGGCTTTTTTCCAAATATTAATAATTACAGTAAATTACTACTTATATGTGAAAGGAAATCATTCCTGGGGTAACTTTTAGACCTTAGCTCCCTTGTCGACACGACAATACTACACAACACGGCATTTTAATATTTTTTAAGTCACTAAATACGTCACCCGCGTCTGTACTACGACTGAGATGCGTTTGTTAAAAGTATGATCGCCTGATCATAAGCTCGGTAACACGCGTCACGCCCCTTACCATGTCTATAGTATTTCTGTGGTCTGTGGTAGTAACGCTACAGTTTTCGTAGGGATGAAAATGGATTGAAAACTTCAGTGCAATTCTCATTTGTCATCCTTGAATGGTAGACACAGCTGCGTAGCATTCGCAATTAGAAAAGTTCGTCAATTGACTGACGTTGATACTGCGTAGTTATTATATAATTTAGCTATTTCTAAGTGTAGTGTCTCACGGTATGTTACTGTGGGGTAATGCTATAGATATTGAGATTGTATTTATGTTGCAAGAAAGGCTATTCGCGGCATTTATAATTTTGGAGCTCGAGTCTCCTTGCGGGTTATTTTTCATAAGGTTATGTTATAGTTAATATTTATACAATTTGATGGTAAATGGTAATATTTACCTTTACCATCGTACACGCAATTTGTAGTACACTACGAATTGCGTGGTACGTTATCCCGGTCCTACGCTCACTGTTGATTTATCCCCTGCTAACTCTATTATCTACCACAATCGAGAGTTTTCGAAGAGGAACTTTTTGTTCGTCTCATCAAAATGAAGCTCCCGGACTCCCGCTACTCCCGGAAAATTAGCTTTTTTTTTTTTTTTTTTTTTTTTTTATGTAACTAGGTTGGCAAACAAGCGTACGGCTCACCTAATGGTAAGACCGTAGCCTATAGACGCCTGCAAAACCCGAAGCATCGCAAGCGCGTTGCCGACCCTATCCCCAGTCCCCCCCAGGAGCTCTGGTCACCTTACTCACCAACAGGAACACAATACTGCTTGAAAACAGCATTATTTAGCTGTGGTCTTCTGTAAGGTCGAGGTACTACCCCAGTCGGGCCGCTCCATATCCTGAGCAGGAAATTTCCTGCTGTGCCCTACCTCAGTTAAAAAGCTTGATAGTAATCAGGTGAAAAATATGTACTAGGGATCCCGTACTATTTTGGTATAATCGCAGTTTAAACACGAGAAGGAATTACAAAATTGGAACTCCCAAGTTTCCGACTGCGCAAAGTAAACGTCTACTTTCTGGGTATTCGCATGTATAATATAAATTCCACAAATGAAATTGTATTTGCCAGAATATAACTTAAAAGTTTGTATTAAAAAGAATTGAATAGCTAAAGCATATTATCAGTTCACGATTATATTTTCTTAATTTTATAGTGTTTTCTAAATGTCAATCTTAATGATATGATTGTCGTATTGCAATAACGAAGGCCTATTTATAATTGCAGACGGTCCGGAACGAAGGTTTCCCGGCGCTGTACAAGGGCTTCGTGCCCACGTGGCTGAGGATGGGCCCCTGGAACATTATCTTCTTCATCACCTACGAGCAGCTCAAGCAGTTCTACTGAGCCCACAGACTACACACAGCGCGGGTGCGAGGCTGGCCTCGCGGGCGTTTTGTATATAAGGTGGGTATAATGTATAGTAGGATTTTTCATTCATTCACTCACTTCAGCCTATCGCAGTCCACTGCTGGACATAGATCACCACAAGTTCGCGACAAAAATGGGGTGAACGCATGTGTGTTGCCCATAGTCACCACGCTGGGCAGGCGGGTGACCGCAGTCGCACCGAAGACGCTGCTGCCCGTCTTCGGCCTGTGTATTTCAAAGCCAGCATGGATGGTTATCCCGCCATCGATCGGTCGGCTTTATAAGTTCCAAGGTGGTAGTGGAACTGCTACGACACCCACGGGAAGAGAGGGGGTGGCAATATTCTTTATTCATTCATTCATCTATTCTAAATGACAGACAATATGTAATATTGAAATATACATATTCTTTTGTTTCAGATGTAAAAACGATATCGCCTAGGACTTGTATAGATGAATTTGTAGTATATAAGCGTAGTTAAATTTATTTTATGTATAGCAGGAGTATATAATAGTCCAAAAAGCTATAGGAAATATTTAAACATTGAAATCTCAATATATTGATATGAGATTAAACTTCGTTTAAAATTTAAGTACCAGTTAGTGTAATTTTTTTTTAACCGGCTTCCAAAAAAGGAGGAGGTTCTCAATTCGATTGTATTTTTTTTATTTATTGTTGGGGTCGTCTATAATGCGTTTACAAATCAGAGAGAGGGCATTTTTTTAGAGTGACGAGATTTTACAATAGGGGTTGGGGGGGGGGAGGGGGGGAGGTCAAGGAAATGTGACTTCCGTATTTCAGTAATTTAATTTTCTTTCTTGTTCATAACCTGACAGTTCTTAACGTAATTTTATGTTGGAAGAAGGGCGAAATTGTGCCTTACTATGACAAGGAGGGAGGGGTGTTACGTATTTATAGACGGTCCCTTTTTATATGTTTACACTTGAAAGGAAATGTATTAACAAGTTAATAAGATCGACTGGAATTCGACAAAAGTTAAAACTTAATACTGAGAACTTAATTATATTTCTTTGTTCCTAATAATTCTTTTGAAATTCCTTTCAAGTAAATATCCGTTTTAAAATCAATTTCATGTTTTTTTTTTGCAAGCGGTTTGTATATATAACATATACGTTTAATATTGCTTAACCATTTATATTATGTATATATGATGTTAAAGCTTCACATATAATGTAGTAAGTACACAAGCCAAATATAACTTACTGATTGAAGTGATTTAAAAAAATATCGACCAGTATACAGGGGTGGCTTTGTCTAGTGTAGGGCATGACATGGCGCAAATTTTTGATGTATAAATATTAAAAAAAAAATCGGCCAAGCGCGAGCGGACTCGCGCACGAAGGGTTCCATACCATTGACTAGGTAAACAATAATCGGTACTTACATTGATTTTAATATCGGGTAAAAAGCGGAAAAAAATCGCGTTTGTTGTATGGGAGCCCCCCTTAAATATTTATTTTATTTTGTTTTTAGTATTTATTGTTATAGCGGCAAAAGATATACATAATTTGTGAAAATCTCAACTGTCTAGCTATCGCCGTTCTTGAGATACAGCCTGGTGACAGACGGACGGACGGACAGACAGCGAAGTAATAGGCGAAGCGGACAGTAGTAATAGGCTCCCGTTTTTACCCTTTGGGTACGGAAACCTAAAAAAGTAAAACTTCTTGAAGTAGTGGTGGTTAATATAGCATATAGCATAAAAGTATAGCATGCTAAATGTTTATAGCAGATAGCATTTGCTATACTGACTATGACTTCGTGCTAAATCTATAACGTCTCAAACGCTAAACGTACACAGTGCGCTGCAGCGAGGCTAGAGCGGGATAACATTACTTTTTAGCGTTTTATCGTCTCATCTCTGCGAACTTTTGCGTATGTCCACTCACGAAAAAAAACTGTCATTACCCATTTTTATTTTTATTATAAATCAATGTACGAATAAAATTTTCCTAATACAGTGACCAATAAAATAAACATCATAACACTTTAAGATGCTACAAAAATAACTTATAAATTAAAAATTCAATTTCAATACCTCACCTTTCGATAGTGGCAGATTTTTATCACAAACAACACAATAATATTTACACTTAATACTTTTTATACACATTACCACTTATTATTATTTAACACATATTTACACTTATTATTAATTATTATTTAATCACTGTCGCTGAGGGGGGAAATCCCAAAATCAAATCACACTTAATACTAACACTAAATAAAACAAAATTAATACTAACACTAGATAAAACAATTAAAACTAAATAAAACAAACTGAATACTATAACACTAATAAACTAATTACTAATACTAATAATAAAAATTAACAACAATAAAAACGAAAACTTTTGTAGCCGATAGTGCTCAAGACAGAGATAGTGGCACGAATACTAACGTGTGACTGAGACAGATTACTGTATATCGAGTATCGAGCAGCGCGGCCAAGTTTTGTAACAATGTGCTAAAATTATAGCATATAAAATAGCATGCTAAAAAAATTTAGCATTTAGTCTATAGCATGTTTATAGTTTATAGCAGATTTGAACATCATAGTCTTGAAGTAAAACTTCTTTAGCAATGGACCTGCACAATAGGCCTGCATTGTGTCTTAGATATACGAGACATAACTGGCTTTGAGAGAAAAAGAGAGAAAATGTGTGGTCGCACCTTTCTCTCTTGAATCGTTCGCCTCGCCCGTTTTTCGTAACGCTCTCGCTTCGTACTCTCCAAAGTCAAGCGTGGGTAATGAAGTTTTACTTAAAAAAAAAAAAAAAATATTAGTAGATTTTTTAGTCTTTAGCTGGACGTCTAAAATAAATAGCGTGAAAGAGGTTTGTTTAGCCCAAATACTAAAAATCCAGCTTTAAATCTAAAGTTTCTATTTGGATTTTCAAACATCTTATTATATTTGTATATAACTTATACCCAAAATTTATAATTGACCCTTGAAGACAGCACGTCAGTAGTGACATTGACGTGTAAAGAAATCCTAATCTATGTTTTGTCTCTGCTCCCTTATTTGTCCCTTTAACAAAAAAAAAAAAAAAAAAAATAGAAAAAAAACAAAATAAGTAAAATTAAACACACAATATTACACTAGGAGTAAGCTAAGCATAACTGTGAAACATATCATGCTTACGAGATTATGGCACCAAGTGCATTTAGATTTCTACTAATGTAAGTTACACAAATAAAATTATTCGAATGGTGAAGATTTTTTATTTATTTAAATAGTTGTAGCACCGTCTCGAGGATAACCGAAATAAAAAATCTGTAGGTACTCTATTGTAAAACTATTGTGTACTTAGATAAAATAAATAGATACGCGCAATACGGTTCTTAATCGTAAGTCTGGGACTCGTCTAAGAATTTCATAGAAATATTTTGTACAGATAAATAATAATTATTGCAACAAAAAAATTAAAAAGTAACTTTAAAAGATAAAGAAATCAATAAATAAACTTTTGTCTGTTGTAAATTTCTTGATTAATAATGTTGGAAAAATTGTTTTGAAAATAAAAATGGCGGTTTTATAGTCGCCATTTTGTGACGGCTTATGATAGGTTGAATAGCCTTGCTTTTTAATAAATTCATACGCATTTATCTTGTAGAATTTTTTTTGTCAGACTATTTTATTTGTTATATTTATATTTGTATATTAACCTTATTACCTTATTATGCTATTTTAACTTTTTGTAATGGCAAGAAAAACTTCTGTTCAATCACAAATCGCGCGCAACTAAGTTTAAAATTAATAAACGAACAAAGATAACATTAAAATACTTTATGACTAACCGTTTTACTGTTGAAACTGACAAGTTTCAATAATCTCTGAATTTGCTTACTTTGAGATGGACAGATTATTGAAAACGGCTTTTAGAGATATACATATTATGTATATTAACCGACTTCAAAAAAGGATGACTGGCTATTCTCCACTGTAGATTTTTGGAGTTTACTCCTTTTGAATCGATTTTCATATAAGGCCCCCGGTATGAAAAAAATATGAGGTGTGAAATCTGTTGAACGAATGACCTCGTTACGTTTTTCATAACGCCGTGCTCCAGTGTAAATAAGTATGTGTTTAAAACACGCCAATGTATGTAGGTACAAATTTAGCTAAATTTATAATCGAATAAATACTATTTTGGTGTTGATTTGTCTCGTTTTATTTATTTTGTTTCCACTCCAACCTCTTTTTCTCTTCTTTTTAATGCTATCCCAAAAGTTCATATTACAATTCTTTTTAACATTCAAAAATTGTCAAATTTTGACAGAAATGTCGCGTTGATCGAACAAACGCAGAACGACTAAGTTTAGATAGATTAGGTAATTGGTTTAATTCGTGATGAGGTAAAAGTGTAATTGGTCAATATAGTGGTGATGGAGAGTAACGTGGTGGAGTGTGGTGCCTGTGGGGGGTGCGGGTCGTGTGGAGGGGGGGCGCTGGCCGTGTTGAGGGATGTGCAGCGAGCGCACCGCGAACGAGTCGACCTTGTCGACAGGATTGGAGGCGCTGACAAGCTAAAGGTTACTATTTTAAAAGAGTAATTGCGAAGTTACTTGTTGATTTTTCTCTGGAGAATTTACATATTTTTTTTGCTCCTGGGGGGGGGGGGGGGGGTTAGGGATAGGGTCGGCAACGCGCTTGCGATGCTTCTGGTGTTGCAGACGTCTATAGGCTACGGTCTTACCATCAGGTGAGCCGTACGCTTGGTTGTCGACTTAGTAACATAAAAAAAATCATTTTGAGTAGCTTCGTTTAATTGTGATTAATTTATTACAAAAAAAATTAAAAAATTGTTTTTAACATTAGACGTTTACGTACGTTTTAAAATAAGCTTTTAAAGTAATAAATTTTTATATTATAGTAGGTAGATCATAGCCAGTGCTGGCTATGATCTGGATTTGATCCTACTCCTACATGGAGAAAGAGGCCTATGCCCAAGAGTGGCCCAATATTACAGGCTGAAGCGAGCGAGATCATAGCTGGTACGACAGGCGATCTCAGGTCTTATGAACTGTCGCGTGAAGTTGAAATAATAGTTTTACGTTTTCTAAAAAAATTTGCACAATTTTCTAATTTTCTTTCCGTATGAACCTTTTGCCTGATGAGTATTAGGAAAAAGTTAAAAAAAAAATGGTGTTTTGGTCCAATCGTTCTTTTAGTAAATACGTCCTGTTAAAATTCGTTCGTAATTTGACAAACTTTGAAACTGTAATTTTTAATATATAACTAGATGAAAGTGGAAGCTCTGCAGTCATGGGTGAACGATCTAGCGGCCCAGAACACGCTGCTGGCGAGCACGGTCGAAGAGTTGGAGACGGAGCTCACGTCGCGACTGCTGGAGAAGAGACGACATGCTGAAGTACGCCCTTAATATTCCCTGATTTCTTTAGTTTGCTCTTTGTTAGTAATTAGTCGAGTATTTATTTATTTATACTTTATTGTACATCACAACTACAAATATCATTTACAGACTGTGAAGTACAATGGGCGGACTTATGGCTATTTAGCCATTTCTTCCAGACAACCCAATATTCCCTACCATGAGTAACGATCGCTATCAGGTGTACATGATAACAACCGGGACCGACGGCTTAACGTGCTCTCCGAGGCACGGTGGGGAGACCCACAAGGACTGCACAAACACCCAGACCATGGCAAAGATCTGTATAGTAGTTCATTAACTGTCTCCAAAGACCAAAGTGTCTTAAAGATTAACATGAAATCAAGTCGAGTCGATGTAGGTACCCATGTAATATTTTGGGCGAATTCCTAATGCCTATTACATTTGTTCATTTTATCAAGGGTGTGTCCGGTTATTTATCATGACGATTTAATACAGTTCAATATATTAAAATATGACTTTGATTAAAATGATCATGAAAATTGTTGAAATTGTTAAAAACTGACGGGAAAATGATAAAAACCACGTAATGAACAGAACTCGTGCATACGTTACTAAATGGGTACCTAAAGATCGAAAAAGTTTTTATCATAACGTTTTATAGACAAGAAGATGTTGAAAATTTTAAATTTAAGAACGTATTATTGACGTCGTGTAAACGAAATTTTGTATTGTGTCTTCCAGTCGAACCCCACATCACTTAATCGGTTGATGATATTGAGTAATATGAAGGAATATCTATAGTTTGACTGCTCTAACTCTTTCATTGTAAAGTCAAAATAAGGCGAAGAAAGCTAGCTATACACACAAAACCCAGTATCATATCTACAATCCTAACAATTTACTTAAACTGGAGAAAGAGCCTTTACTCAGTAGTGGGATATTGCAATACCTTTCAATTAATAGTTTGGTGTAACAGTGCAATATATTTACGATGAAGTTGACCAGACTATAAATTCGGGCAGATAGAGATCGAGCTCCGCGCTGAAGCAGAGGTCCTGCGCAGGAGACTTGCCCGTAAGGATTCTGACCTACGCGGCCTCTTGGAGGTCCTGCGCCGTTTGAGGGAGTTTGACTTCTACGCGATCGATGGCATACACTTCAATGAAGTTACCGAGTCTGATATATTTGGATCTGCGCTATGGTTGTTAGTGACTTTACGAATATCTACGTAGACTATGGTACAGTTTACCGCTGTTTGTTCTGTTGGCGTAGCTACCTTAGGGGGCGTTCAAGTATTACGTAACGCTAATTGGGGGGGGAGGGAGGGTCTTCTAAAACGTTACGATGCGTTACAGAGGCGGGCGAGTTCGAACAACGCGTTACGTTACATTGTTTTTTATTTAATTAAAAAACTAGGGTTATGAAATCTATTGTTTTATTTATTAATTACTACCGGAAACGCGATTAAAACAATAACAAAAGTAATTTAGCGACTTTCCGGTTAGTTTGCGCAACATAGTTGTGACATTTAGGTAAAAATGGTCAGCTGGGTGTTACGTAACGTTTATGGGGTAGGGGGGTGGGTACAGTATAACGTTACGGCGCGTTACATGGGGGAGAGGGGTGTCAAAATTTTTCAAAACTGACGTTACGTAATACTTGAATGCCCCTTATGTACCTAATGATTAGCAGTTTTAAATCCAGAATAGATATTAATCTGGCTCCCTCTTGTTATCCTAAATGTAATACCCCAATTGGCTTTTGTGAACGTGTGGTCAAAATTCGAAAGTGCTTAGAATATGGTATAGATTACCAATGTTTAGTATTTTGGCTTAGCTATCTGCTATTAACTAGCAGGTTATTAGCAAGTGTTCAATCCAGAACTGATGTGAATCTGGCTCCCCATGCTATATATATTTTATTTAGTATCGAATTAGCGCTTGTAAGTATTATATTATGTGGTTTAAATAGAAAAAGTATATATGTTCTATATCACGTCATAATTTTATTCACAGGAAAAAGTCTAAACTGGAACAGGGGGATGTCCAAAGCGACCACGTAACGCAAAAATCGAAGCGAGAAAGAAAATGTTATAAATTATAGTGTCTTTTGTAGTGATTTTGTATTTTTTCTAAATGTTTTGTTTTTCGATGTTATTTATTTTATTTATTTTTTAATATTAATAAATTTTATACAATTTTTATTGTGTTTAGTTATTTTAAATCAAATGATATTACACGGTTTGTTTTCCTTTAACAACAGTGCGTTTAGGTATACCTATACCTACATTGATTGATTAAAGGTACTTAATATTTTAGCAATAAAGAACAGGATTTTATTATAAAAGCTTAACACTCAAAAGCTCCCCACACAACGATAAAAATTCTATATCTGGTGTATTTGGAACGCTTTGAAATATTTCAACCAAGTAATATACTATTTATATACTATATAATGCATATAACCATTTATATCGGAAACGTTTTTTTAAGAACATTTAGGACTTATGTATTTTGCGAACTCTCGCTGACCGCGAGACGTACGACTGTGTGTGCAGGAGTACGTTGACCTCGTGCCGGTCAGCTGATGGCGCACAGGAACTAGTAGTATTCAATGACATTGCCGATTTTTTCAAAACACGATTATCTTAAAGCATTATCTTCAAATGTCTGTTTCACTATTTTTCCCAAAGCGGATTATACGAAAAAAAGTTATGAAAAGTGGCAAGAAAAAAAAAATATTTTCGCGTTTTTTTCACTTGTATCATGTCAATAATATATAAAACAAAACAACGTTTGCTGGGTCAGCTAGTAGTTTATAATATCATGAATTGTTCTAGAAAGACAAGAATAAAGTGATGTGCGACAAAGTGAACGAGATCAAAATAATGAACGATTCTCTGAAGAAGGAAAATTCGACTAAAGAAAGGTGATTTAATACATAATATATACGAAAAAAAAAAACTGTTCGCGGCAGGAAAAAAATCGTTTACATATAAACGAAAGCAAAAAGGAATAGCCGCTTTGCCACAGTATACTTACGAATAGCCTCAAAAAATTCAGTTTTCAATTAGCTCATTCAAACTATAAAACTAGATTCGATAATGGTAGCTTTATCGTATTACGATACTATTATAGTACTTTGTTTAAATTAATTAATTAATACTTAAATGATTGTTATTGTTGCTAGAAATATGAAAAAGTATTCTCTTTATTGTTTTTAGAGAAATCAGAAGATTAAATAAGGATATTGAACACTACGAGCAGACGATAACATCTCTGAGGAACGAACTGGCCATCAATAATTTTCGTACACCGTGTGTATTTAGTATTTTTGTAATAATTTAGTGTTTTGAATTTATTTTATTTTTTTTAAATTAATTAATCGACTACTGTTCTTATTAAACTAAATACGGCGGTTTCCGCTGGGAAAATTTATATTAGAAATATTTTTAATCTGGTTTTTGGTTGGTTGGCGAGCGTATCGCCGGCGATTGATACGCTCGCTCGTGGAGACAGCCCCTTATAGGGGGTTATATTACCTACATATTATGATAACCGTTTGTATGTAATAGAGCTGAAAATAGGTAGACACTTGAAGTTTATCGATAATAATCGAGTTTTTTTTTTTTAAATTAAATATAGGTGTAGTGTTGTGAGTTATTAGAAAAGATTGAATGTTTTTAGCGATGTACCGAAAAAGGACGCGCAGGTGATGGCTGACATATGTTGTACGAATAAACACGAGGTAAAAATTAATTCAATTATATGTTTATATTGGTCCAAACATGTATTTAGTCATTAATTGAAAGTATTAAAATTTATTTTGCTATTTAAATATTTATTGTTAAGTTTAATTATCTGTACCTTAATCTAGGTAAAAATACTATCTATATATCTCTTTTTATATTTATATATTAAACATGTGAAATCTCAGTTGCTACGAAGGTATGATTTAGTGTTTGGTGACAGTGCAACGAGGAGCCGGTGAAGGAGTCCGAGGTGGCGACGCAGGAGCACGCGGCGTACCAGGAGCGCATACATCAGCTGGAGCATAGGGTAAAGGCACGATTATTTTTTATATAACTAGGTCGGCAAATAAGCGATCGCTCACCTTATGGTAAGCGATTACCGTAGCTTATAGACGCCTGCAACACCAGAAGCATCGCAAGCGCGTTGCCGAGCATATAACCAATCCCCCCCAGGAGCTCTGATGGTCACCTTACTCACCAACAGGAACCCAATACTGCTAGAAAACAGTATTATTTAGCTGTGGTCTTCTGTAAGGTCGAAGTACTACCCCAGTCGGGCTGCTCCAGTTGGGTAGGAGTAACTTAAACGTGTTACACTTAGGGGTCGTCAAAACAACTAAAAACACCCTGCAAATTTAATGTCTATCTGGATTTTTTATAATGCTCAATTTCTTTCTTCTTTTTTCTGAAAAATTTTAATATACTTTGCACAAAAGAAGACATGTGATTTTTGGGTTATAGTCTTTTCACATCACCGTATATCAACCCCTTGGGGTTTAAAATTTTTTAAAAAACATCACGATTAGTGGACGACCCCAGTAAGTGAAAACGGTAAGCAATTATTTTCTTAACGCAAATAGCAACGCCTACATAGGTAAGAGTATCACAAACATAAAACAGTACACGTAATCGCAGTCGTCGAGCGAGTTGCTAAGCCTCCGTCAAACGAACGCGTCCCTCCGCGAGGAGGTTCGTGCGCTGCAACGTGTGTGCGCGGCGCTGGACGAGCAGGGCCGGCTGGCGGCGCTGCGGGCCGCCTTCAAGGACGACGTCATACACGAGATGCGGAGGCAGCTGAGGCAGGCCAAGTCCAAAGTGAGTAACTATATGTACTATATCGACTAGCCCGTTGGCGCAGTTTGTAGTGGACCCTGCTTTCTGCTCCGCGTTTGTGGGTTCGATTCCCACCCGGAGTCTGGGTGTAATATACATATTCATTTATATATTTATATATGTATTATTTATAAGTATATTTATCGAAAAAAAAATATATAGCTCGACCAGTCGGCTGTTACCTTTAACACAAGAATTAAGTTGCTTACTTTAGGAACAGACGACCTTGTGTGTATTGTGTAGATATTTATTTGTTTATATGTAATTAATGGGTTGCCCATAAAATAAAGGGTCATCCATGAAAAGTGGAGAGAGCTGATGCAGGCCGATTCGAAAGTGAGAATATAAAGAAAAACGAGTGTGCTTTAGAGTTTAGACCACACGACTGAATTAAAACTTCTTTAGTTGCCCCTGCAGTAATATACGAAACGTAACTCTCTCACTTTCTATCTTTACAAACTTATATCTCCCTCTCAAATTCCGTTCGCCTCGCCCGACCACACTTTTCGTAATGCTTTCGTTACGCATTCACCAGCTTACGCCCTTAAGTTTTATTTCAATAAGCAGTTATCCGTTTAATACATGAGATGCGGAGGCAGCGGAGGCAGTTATGTCGAAAGTGAGATAACGTTAAAGCTGTACGGCGCTAAAGTTATTATCTACAACCCTTTGACTATCTGTAATATAGTATAGTAAGTGTCTTCGATGCGACAAAGCCAGCCCTGAGGTCACCAACCCACCTGACCAGCGTGGTGACTATTATGGGTAAAACACATGAGTTCACGCCATTTTTGGCACGAACTTGGGGAGGCCTATGTCCAGCAGTGGACTGTGATAGGCTGAAGTGAATATAGTATAAGTTATCTTTTTTCGAAGATACCTTTGCCTATGAAGAGAATAAGTAACGTCTCAGAATTTCGTCTGAGACACGGAGTTTGGCTCAAGTTATTTTTCTTCGACCGATGAATTTGGTAGACTACATTTAGTCCTTGAAAATTTGAAACATAAATGGCGTCAAACTCAATCTACGTGGCCTATTGTGGCTATAAGTACAATACTTATTGTATTTAAAGACTTTTCTTTTACAAAATATAACACTCTTTTATTTGTCAGCTCAAAGAAGTCGCAGAATCGAAAAGCCTCAACACTCACAAGGGCCTGCACCATGATATCCAACACAAAACGTCCGCGTCTTACGATTCGCTGACCATTGCGTGTGTTCAACAACAACCTCGTCGAAATGGTCGAGTTAGACCAGACATGGATGTGAACATCAACTGGGACAACAACAGCGCAATGTGCGATGGTTCGGGAGATGATGCGTCTTCGAAGGCTGAGTGAATTTGATTGTTTAGCTTTATAGAATAAAGATTGTTGTGATTATTATATTTGTTTTCTTTGTGACTTTACGAATTTCCTTTGTTGTAAAGTATTTATGGTCTAGGAAGTATAAAAATTTTCAAAATACGGGACAGCATACGGAATGTTGTTTAACTTCTGTTTTCCCTTTTTTATAACACGGAATTTTTTGAATCTTATTGATTTTTCAATTATTTTTGATTCATTTTTCTAATGCAAAGTAAAAAATAATAATTGAGCCATCACAGAAGTGATTTTCACTTTAGCTTCATCTTAAAAAATAAGAGTATGTAGATACCTATTGTTGAACATTGAGTAGTACGAAACTTTTTGGCTGATTTACGCTTAGCCATATTTTATTAAACTAGTATGAACATCGTAATGGACTAGAAAACAGAGAGTAGGTAAAGTATAAGGATTTCTTGAAAGTGCCAAAGTTTTTTTGTGTAATTCGTTTAAATGCGTCTCTATATTTGAATATATAATTGACGGTAAGTAATTTACGTCATGTTTGGACCAATACAATTAATATAAATATAATATTAGTTTTATATAGATAACAAATTTATTCTTAAAATATTTCGGTCCAGTCAGGAATGGTGACATCAACGCCAAACGTGAGTCGAGAAGAAAAGATGGATATGAGGAATTGCAGCGACGTGTCTATAATAGAAAGAGTAAGTTAAACCAACACTTTTACTGATACGGGTCATACCGAAGAGTTGTCCATGGGGGTGACAATAGCGTTTGTAATGTTGCCGAAATATCGGGAGAATCAAAATGACGATCGCGGTAAGAAAATAAATAAAAGTATTTGTATTGGAAAGTATAAACTTGAGTTAGATCAATTTTTTAATAGACTATGTTCTATTTTACGGTAGATTGTCCTGTTTGTATAATTTACACAGTAATTTGCACGACTTCTTTCACGATTTGACTTTCATCAGCTCTACCAGTCGTATCATTACTTATAATATGAATTTAAATCGCGCAAGTTCTATTTTCAAATCCATTTAAGTGTCGCGATGCGCGGTCAAGATACAGACGGACACACAAAAATGAAAAAAAAAATTACGTGCGTACAAAGTACTCATGTCAGAAGTGAAACTTCTTTGGCAAACTAATTAAAAAAAAAACTAATAAAAAAAAAAAAAAAAATAACAATTAAAAAAACTAATTGAAAATACAAAAAAAAACTAATTGAAAAAAACAAAAAGCCCAGTGTTCCCAGGTGGTCACCCATACAAGTACTGACCGTGTGACTCGTTGCCGCGTTAGCGGTCGCTCAAAATTTACCCCTAATGCGCCTAAAGAAGTTTCACTCCAAAAAATACAATATCGATCGTAGGCTCCCTCGAAAAATTTGATCTTATATATTTTCAACAGTAGGTAATTATAATTTCTAGTCTCCTTCACCCCCGCTGCTCATATCAGACAGCTCGATAGATCTCCAAGGAGTTTCGAAGGTGATCAAGACAAGTGGAACGGAATGCGACTGTGACTCTCACGCCTTAGACGACAAGAGGAATAAATCTAAGATACTGAACAAAAGTTTAGCTGAAAAAATTGAGGATATTAATTCTGGGTTCGTACTTGAACTAAATATTTTTACAATTGTCTCCAATATAGGTGCAGCTATGATAGGTTGGATGAGACTACATTTTATTAACCCAATTATTTATCCCAAGCACATTGCCCTATATAGCTCACCAATCCTATTTAATTCCAATATAATTATGATCACCAAATTCATTTCCTAATCGTAGTTTCTATTTCGTGTCTTATACCCAAGAAGAAAGATAAGACTGCCTTTGTACATCTTACATTTTATGTTAATACTAGCTTCTGCGCGCGACTTCGTCGGCGTGGACTCCGCTCCTATTAGTCTTAGCGTAATGATATATAGCCTATAGCCTTCCTCGATAAATGGGCTATCTAACACTGAAAGAATTTTTAAAATCGGACCAGTAGATCCAGAGATTACCGCGTTCAAACAAACAAACAAACAAACTCTTCAGCTTTAAATTATTAGTAAAAACGCTTAAACACTAACTTATATGCTTACATTCCAACATGTCTATTTTAGAATTTTAAATACTCGATAATAGAAACTGCTATAGGTAATACGATTTTTTCATAATTTTCAGGGAAATAAAACAAGAGCAACAACACGCTACGCGCGCACTGGAAGTAAGCCTTATAATGTATTTTACCATTGATCATAAAAAAATATTTTAAGGGATTCTAAATTCAGCTTGCGTCTTCGGTGCGACAAAGCCAGCCTTGCGGTCACCAACCCGCCTGCCCAGCGTGATGACTATGGGCAACACACACGAGTTCACACCATTTTTAGAGCGAGCTTGTGGAGGCCTATGTCCAGCAGTAGACTGCGGTATGATTGTCCAAATTCCATACGTGAATTCACTATCCCATTTCCTCAAAATTTTTATTATTATCTGGACTTCATTTAAGGATTATTTTCAAGAACTCTTTGGTTTGATCAAAGTAATACTCTGTTTAGTATCATATCATGCTACGAGACACAGGATTGTAACAATAACTATAAACGTTAATCAGCCTGAGGAAATCCAAGCGGTTTCATTCAGTAGCTTGTTTATCAAAATTATATCAATGGGTTAACAAAGATGATGGATTCATGTTTTCATGCCACCCAAGAACGTTTCAGTTTTACGACGCGCGCGAGATGACGCCGGTTTGTATTAAAAATAAGTTTTGCCACTATGTTGTGGTGCCGAAACCAGATGCTGGATTTCTGAAATTTTATTATTTGTGGGATAATATTTTGATCGGCTAGCAAAAATGTGGTCATAAGAAATCTAGGGGTTCTGCTACTTCAATCGTGTTCCATTTATTGTGCTAGTTTATGGCAAATATATATTTTTTATTTGAACGATTTTATAAATGGTTTTAATATCGGTTTAGTTTCTTGTCTTTTTGGTATAATCTACGTTTTGAGTATTATTGTCAGTATTATTTAAAAAGTTACGTTACAAGCGTACGGCTCACCTGATGGTAAGCGATTACCGTAGCTTATAGACCCCTGCAACAACAGAAGCATCGCAAGTGCGTTGCCGACTCTACCGCAAATCCTCTCCCGGAGCTCTGGTCACCTTACTCACTACACGATAACAAAACTGTGATCTTCTGTAAGGTCGAGGTACTACCCCAGTCGGGGTGTTCTTCCCAAGTTCCAAGTTGGGCTGCCATATAGCCTTAACTGTAGTAGTATTGATAAAAAAGTTGAATGATTCAAATTAAGTTTCACATCAAACGGTATCACATAATAATTTACTGTGTTTATTATTGTAAATCAACATACATTATACTACTTTATTGCACATTAAAAGTTCTCTGATAGAAAATGCAGTTGCAGAACTTGAGTAAGAATTTGTAAATTAAAGATTTTAAATCTATATCTATACAAATAAATAAAATTGATGTTTCTGTTTGTAATATTAAAATAACCGCTTTATACCAAATGCATAATTATGGTAATGAATAAATGCATATGGTAAACAATGTTATTTTGGTATATGTACCGTGTATAATTTTTGACTGTCTGTCTGTCTGTTTGTTCCGACTAATCTCTGAAACAGCTGGACCGATTTTGACGGGACTTTTACTGGCAGATAGCTGATGTAATAAGGTGTTACGTAGGCTACTTTTATTTTACATTTTTTTTATAACTGCGAACTGAACAATAACTTTTTTGTTAATTTCCACGCGGACGAAGTAGCGTGCACAGCAGCTAGTAAATAAACTTCCTTTAGATACTAAACACTAGAAGAAAACTAAAATTAAAAAAGTTTTTTATGTGTCTGATTTGAAACGTTAATGGTGCAGTGTGACGAAATGTCGGCGGAAGAGCTTTGTAGCGATGAACTAGATACCGTCGTCCGTTGCGCTTACGACATTTTCTTAACGATATTATGTTGTGGTTATTATAATTCGTTGGGATTCTATGGTTTTTTATGTTAAATAGGTCGACAAAAATATAATGCTACTCTCATTTTGGTCTGCATTGTATTGTAATTTGTATGGTATTTAGTATAGTCTGTAAACATTGAACTACATATAGGTTTTTTGAGGCTTTCTTGAGACTTGATCTGAATGAGTGGTCTTAAAATGTGAAATTCATCATTAGGTCTCATCATCATTACTTCAGCCTATCGCAGTCCACTGCTGGACATAGGCCTCCCCAAGTTCGCGCCTGACATCCCGGTTTTCCGCAATCCTCATCCAGTCTATACCTGCAATCTTACGTAGATCGTCATAAGGTCTATTATAGGTTATTTGCATATGCTTGTTTTCTTCTCATATAGCTCTTCATTTTACTTTACTAATGATCAAAATAAGTGGAATTAGGCTAACTACAACCCACCCTGGGTTGTAGTTAGCCTAAAAATATTCAATTAAAAAAAAGTGAACATTGGTAGAATTAGGTAGGTACTATTGAAATGACGACAGCTCTGCATTGGAATTTAATTTTCGAAAGGTCTTAAAAACTTGGAAAAGTAATATAAATATACTAAATACCTACTTTAAAACTTTCTATTGGAAAATTGTCCACATACCATAAAACGATTAAATAAAACGATTTTTTAAATATAAACACTCCATACAACCCATCGAGGCTCCAAAAGCAAGTGGAACAGAAGCGCTTCCGCTGCGCTTCCAAAATTACTATTATCGTTGCTAAATATACCATCACATCGGCGCCGGCTCACCCCCAGTGTTCAGTGCATCGCTGCATGCAGGGGCGTTGCGTTGCGTTACTTTGCGTTGTGCTTTTAACACTAAAATAATAATCGTGTTTGTGCTTTACTTGAACACTTGTTACTTGTAAATCGTAATTTTGAACAATAATATTCTAAATAATATTATTAATAAAACAATATCACTCAATACAATTTTTAAAAGTTGTTCTATTTTTATTGTATGTTTATTGACTGAATATTTAATAGTTTTACTAGATATTTTTTTATGTATAACCGTAGTGCGTCTCTGTTTCTTTATTTCGTGTTTATTGTGCTTTTACATCTGTGTCCTCGGAGTGATTATTGTCACAACCACAAGATGATGTTTAACGGCCTCATGATGTATGGGGATTCGGATACTAGTGATTTTGCTAAAGTGAGTTTTTTGAGGGATTTACTTAGAAAATAATTTTAGTTGATGATGAATGAGAATATTAAAATATGGGTGTCAATTAAATGGTTAGCATAGTATTGTTATTTCTGTGAGCAGAAAAATATAATCGGTGACCAGAAATAGCTAATTGGTCAGCAACTCATGGTCAGCAAACATTTCAAAATCAATCAGCAATTTATGTCATTCTGGATGGCTGTAATTATTTTTGTACAGCATATTAATTATATAAGCTGCAATCAGCTGCTCATGTTTAATAAAATTTTGGTAAGCACTCAGAGTGTAAGCAAAAAAATGCATTTTGTGCTGCATATAAAAGTAGCAAAAATACTTTACCTACTTGTCATGCGCAAAATGGGCGCATTCCTTACAAAGATTATTTAATTTATTTACTCTCTGAGTGGATGTGTTTTTTTTGGGTATTTATTATTTATAGAAGTGAAAATGAATAAAAGATTTTTTTATTATTATAAAATATAATTGTAACTTCTTATACAATGCAACTTCTTATACAATGTGTTAAAATTAAATATAAACAAAATGTTTCATTCTTATAATTATAAATGAGATCAAATCAAAAAGTTATCAAACGATTAGGAAGGTTCTTGAAATCAGCGTATTATTATTATTAGCTTGATAATTTTATTGTATTATCAATGCCCGTTTAGCTTTTGACGGACGGCCACGTTTTCTTTTTTCCCCTATGGGAATATTTTTAGCTTCAAGTGGAGGAACCACATACTTTTAACGTACATTGCCGCTTTTTCAACAAAAACGCAATCCAAGTAGTTATTTTGCTCACCATGTTTTAAATATGCATACCAATCAAATATACTGCTTATAGACATGTTTTTCTGCCGCTCAATCATGAAATCTTGCCGCTCAAGTAGTTATTTTGCGGACTGAATGTTTATTATGCAGACTCATGTTATTGTTGGCTGCCTATGTATGATTTAATTTTTGACCATTATCAAAATTAGTTGCGGAACAAGAATTGCTGCCTGATTTTCTTTATTGCGAACAAAATCTTTGTATGCTGACCAAATTATTTAAATGCTGCTTTTGGGTGGCTCGCCAAATTTTATAATTGCTGACCATGTAATTACTTTCGTTAAAATATTTAGGTACATTCTATACTAATAGTATTTGACATTGCGACTGCAAAAAAATTAGGAGGTTCCCAATTCGACTGTGTTTCTTTATGTATCTCAGAACTTTGGACTAAGTGGACCGATTTCGATGATTTTTGAAGTGAAACTTCTTTAGGCGCATGAGGGGTAAAATTTGAGCGACCGCTAACGCGGCAACGCGTCACTGACGCAACCCAAAATGACAAGGGGGTAGTACCTCAACCTTACAGAAGATCACAGCTAAATAATACTGCTTTCAAATAGTGTAATTCTTATGGATAGTAGGTACCTAGGTGACCAGAGCAGGAGCTCTGCGGGGAATTGTGGATAGGGTCGGCATCGCGCTTGCGATGCTTCTGGTGTTGCAGCTAGGCGCCTAGGCGTCTATAAGCTACGGCAATCGCTTACCATCAGATGAGCCGTAAAAAAAAAACAATGCAGTTAAACAAAAACTCTATTCAAAATTAGTCGTATTATTAAGTAGTTATTTTTATTTATTTACATTAAAGACCAGCATGTGTTCTTGATGTCACTATATCAACTACCACTAAAAATAGAAGGGTTTTGATTCAAGAAATATAATTTTTTAACGTTTTTGTTATATTTATCATAATACTCTCTACTCCGCGGGTTTCGGGTTCGATTCCCGCCTAAGTCTGGGTGCAACATTTGTATTTATATCTATAATATGTTTTATTTCTATGTACCTATATTTATAAAAAAAATATTCTTCAATCTGTGGCTATAACAGTCGGCTGTTACCTATAACACAAGCATTCAGTTGCTTACCATAGGAACAGACGACCGTGTGTGTATGTTATATGATATTTATTAATATTAATTATATTAGATATTGTTAAATATGACAACGATGTGAATCTCTTTGTTTTTTTTTTAAATTAGTTTATGAGAAACAAACATGTTTCAGGACAGTATAGCTAGCAGCGTCGGAAGCGCGGGGAGCGACGCGCGCGCTTTTAATCTTGAGAGTAAGCTGATGGCGACCATGCTAGTTGTGAGTGAGATACAGATTAATTATATTTAAGTACTTGAAATGTCGATATAAAAACTTATTATGAATTAACGATTTTAAATGACAAATATTTGTATTGGCCATAGGGCTTGTACACTAAGTGTATCTTAGTCGTCTAAGGAATGGTCACCCTAATCGTGGAAGGGCCTTGCCGTACGAAATCATCACGTCGCATCGCTGTTTTGTATACAAGCCCTTACAGATGTTTGCCGTGGTCTGGGTGTTTGTGCAGTCCTTGTGGGTCTCCCCACCGTGCCTCGGAGAGCACGTTAAGCCGTCGGTCCCGGTTGTTATCATGTACACCTGATACATCTTTACTCTAAGTAGGGAATGTATCCACCAGCCCGATTGCAACAGCGTGGTGGATTAAGCTCCGATCCTTCTCCTACATGTGGAAGAGGCCTATGCCCAACAGTGGGATATTACAGGCTGAATCGTGATCGTGATCGATAGCGGTTCTGCCCCCTTAGACAAGTGGCATAAACGCTAAACGAATAGAATAGAATAGAATTCTCAATGTATGGGAATGACACTAGCCGTCGACATTATATCGAACAAGCTAGTGTCATTCCCATACATTGAGTATTCTATTCTATTCGTTTAGCTTTTATGCCACTTGTCTACGGGGGCTGGATCGACTGATTGTGTGACAAGACTTGCCAGAAGATAGCTGATTTTGAAGTTTAAATTCTAATTACTATTATAGATAAACAATGATATATTATTATTGGTATACATACATATATTGTTGATAGTGTTAACTGAGGTAGGGCACAGCAGGAAATTTCCTGCTCAAAATATGGAGCAGCCCGACTGGGGTAGTACCTCGACCTTACAGAAGACCACAGCTAAATAATATAGTTTTCAAGCAGTATTGTGTTCCTGTTGGTGAGTAAGGTGTACAGAGCTCCTGGGGGGGATTGGGGTAGGGTCGGCAACGCGCTTGCGATGCTTCAGGTGTTGCAGGCGTCTTTAGGCTACGGTAGTCACTTACCATCAGGTGAGCCGTACGCCTGTTTGTCGACTTAGTAACATAAAACAATAAAAAAATAAATATTATTTATACGAGACAGTTTTACAGAATACCCTACATTTATGAATAAACCACTTCAGTGAAGATACAATCAACCCTTTCAAGCATCTTGTGTTCGTTTCATTAATCGGTCATTAGTAAAGATTAAAGGAACGCTGTGGATTAACTTTCGTCTGAAAATAGAAAGGGGATTATTTATACTGTTGTAAATATTGATTTCAACGTATCTCTACCTTTATTACCTCTATATCATGGGTTCCCAAACTTATATTGTCTACTGCCCACTTTGAGAATAAATTATTTTTTAGTGCCCCCATTTTTTCACCTACTTAAAAACCACTATAACTTCAAATTAAATTAATTATTGCGAGCTATATTAGTGGAGATTAGGCATTAATTATAAACTATAAACCCCAAGCCTATACACAACGCCCCCATTTTTTTCTGTTTCTCTTACCGCAGCCCCCACAAGTGGGCGTTATCGCCCACTTTGGGAAAGGCTGCTCTAAGTATATCTATCCTTTCGTCTTAAAATAGATAGATTGAAACTAGCTGTTTCCAAACAAATAACTAAATCTGTAACAGTGTAAGTAGGTACCAATTCTGTACATTAAGGCCGTGTTTCACGAGTTGTGGATTAAGGATAATATTAATGACGAGTCTGAAATTAGACCGTCGTTGTTTACGATTTATTTTTAACCCATTGATTACCCCACGAGTCGCTGCGAGTGTTGCTCAAACATTCGTCACGGACCGGATGTTAGGAGACAGGTGTCGTTGACTTGTACTATTTCACTCTTTGTTAATAGATACGGCTTTCTGAGAAATCTTACTCAGATTTTGATATGTTTTGACTGTTCTGTTGGGACTTAATTAAGGCTGACTGGCGAAGTGTGAGATGTATTTCTAGACAAGTATAAAAACACTAAAAAAGAGTTACATCTGTGATTACAAGGAGGTAGAATATTCGGAAAATAAAATATAAGTGTACATTTTCTATATCCTTAACTCGGGGCAATATCCTAGTGTTTTACAGTGCAAAAACACGTGTATAAATTATAGTTGATGGTAAATTAATGTAGGTAATTGTCCCTATTGCTACCGAGCTTTATGTTTTAAAATTAGATAAAAGGTGTTTATCGCCCATGAAATATGAAGTTTAGAACTGTACCTTACTGAAACGGTCGTTAAAAACTTAATTTCCCAAATCCCATTACAAAATAAGATTTCGTACATCTGTGATGTAAAGGAAGGATTGCAAGTTATTCTGTTAAAGGGTTTACATGTTTTGTAACTATTCTTTCAGCGCCAAGCCCCATAAGGGGTAGAAGTGGTCGCCATGGCCGAAATCGGTCGGATTATACATTAATTATTATTAACTATTCTTTCTTAGAACTGTCGTAAGCAAGTTTGCTTCTAACTTTGTCCTGGAACTTTTGGAATTTAAGGACGAATAATTTAGCTCTTGAAATTAGTGTTACTTGACCCGAATATCTAAATCTTTCTTTTACGGATTCTCATCTATACATTGTCCCTTATGGTTGTTAAAACTGGCCATTTAATGCCAATTGCTATTTTATTGTCAGCTGAAGAACAAGGAGGAGACGATACGAATACAGGAAGAGAGTCTGTCGCTAGCTGAAGCGCGCATCGCCGCTCTCACTTCCAAAGCTCAGAACAAAATGCACCAAGAACAGCAGACAAACCCTGTAAGTTACATAATCATTACTAGTTTTTAAATTAACTTTAAATAAATTGTTGAATTTAATGTAAGAAACTAAATTGTGGATGTAAAAAATATTTATTTTAGTCTCCGGGGATTGCATCCGGAATTAGACCGTAGGTATATTCCATCCACACATTTAATACTCCGGGATTATGTAGCCTATGTGTTATCCTAAGATTTCATCAACTACATCCATATTTGTTTTAGTAATATACATCGAATTGAGAATGTAGGCAAGGGCATCATTAAATTAAAGACAAAACGGCACTCTTTGATTAAGATATGATCCTCAAATAAAAAACAAAAAAAGCGAGTGTGCTTTAGACCACACGCCTAAAGTAAAACTCCTTTAACTCCATCTAACTTATATCTCCCTCTCAACTTCCGTTCGCCTCGCCCGATCAAACTTTTCGTAACGCTCTCGTCACACATTCACAAAAGCTTACTCTCCAAGTCAAGCGTGCGTAAAGAAGTTTTACTTCAAAGCATTTTGACCGCAATGTTATATTTTCATTCTGTCCCCTTCGGAGATACCCGTCCTCAATCGACGTCCTAAAAATAATATAGCTTTTATCGCATCCATCTAAAAATAAAAAAAAGTTGATTAGTGTGTCTGTATTTGTGTTTGAGAAAATAAATAGTAAAAGTAACAGTATCAAATACTCCACCACTTCAGCCTATCACAGTCCACTGTTGGACATAGGCCTCCACAAGTTCGCGCCCGACATTATGACGCGAACTCATGTGTTTTACCCATAGTCACCACGCTGGGCAGGCGGGTTGGTGACCGCAGGACTGGCTTTGTCGCACCGAAGACGCTGCTGCCCGTCTTTGGCCTGTGTATTTCAAAACCAGCATGGATGGTTATCCCGCCATCCGTCGGCTTTTTAAGTTCCAAGGTGGCAGTAGAACTGTGTTATCCCTTAGTCGCCTCTTACGACACCCACGGGAAGAGAGGGGGTGGCTACATTCTTTAGTGCCGTAACCACACAGCACGCTCGCACAATACTCGCTTTCATGTATTTGTTTTTTTTTGTCGTCATAGCTCACACGCCGTGCTGTGACGCTGCGTTGGCGTAGCGATCACAGCACTGCGATCACAGGATTGCGATTGCCTGTTGCGCAGCGGTTGCGGGTTCGATCCTCGCACACGACAACATTTCTATTGGCCATACAGATGTTTGCCGTGGTCTGGGTGTTTGTGCAGTCCTTGTGGGTCTCCCCACCGTGCCTCGGAGAGCACGTTAAGCCGTCGGTCCCGGTTGTTATCATGTACGCCTGGTAGCGATCGTAACTCATAGTGGGGAATATATCCGTCAACCCGCATTGGAGCGGCGTGGTGGATTAAGCTCCGATCCTTCTCCTACATGGTGAAGAGGCCTATGCCCAGCAGTGGGATATTACAGGCTGAATCGTGATCGCGATAACTGAAAGTCCGTGCTGCTCCATATTTTGAGCAGGACATTTCCTGCTCAAAATATGGAGCAGCCCGACTGGGGTAGTACCTCGACCTTACAGAAGACCATAGCTAAATAATACTGTTTTCAAGCAGTATTGTGTTCCTGTTGGTGAGTAAGGTGACCAGAGCTCCTGGGGGGGATTGGGGCTATCCCCAATCCCCCCCAGGAGCCGACCCTATGGTCGGCAACGCGCTTGCGACGTTTCTGGTGTTGCAGGCGTCTATAGGCTACGGTCTTACCATCAGGTGAGCTATACGCTTGTTTGCCAACTTAGTTACATAAAATAAAATACTGCTCTTAAATGGCGTTGTATTCCTGTGGTGAGTAAGTTAGCCTGTGTTGGGTGGACGACAAAGGCGGCAGGACGCTTGCAATGCTTCTGGTGTTGCAGGCATTCATGGACTACGGTACCTTTCCATTAGACAGACCGTACTCTTTTGCCACCTTTGTACAATAAAAACGCACTAAGCGCCCGCTGTATTAATATTCCTTTAAGTGTAATTAACTAAAATCTATACATATATATAAAAGAAAGTAGTGTAACGTGCTAGTTACACTATTTATAACTCAAGAATGGCTGAACCGATTTGGCTGAAAATTGGTGGGGAGGTAGCTTGGAACCAGGAAACGGACATAGGATACTTTTTATCTCAATTGGACCAGGTAGGTGGCGCTGCTATCGGTATGTGACTCCGAAACTACTGAACCAATTTTTATCAAATTTTGTAAGCATCTGTAATTTGGTCCAACTTGGGAGATAGGGTAGTTTTAATCTCAATTGGACTCGGTAGGTGGCGCTGCGTCGGTATGTAAGCAATCAAATTTGGTAGCTGTTTTCCGGGCAGGACAACGTCTGCCGGGTCCTCTAGTTAATAATAATATAAAATTCTTTATATATACTAATATTATATAGCTGAAGAGTTTGTTTGTTTGTTAGTTTGTTTGAACACGCTAATCTCAGAAACTACTGGTCTGATTTGAAAAATTCTTTCAGTGTTAGATAGTCCATTTATCTAGGAAGGCTATAGGCTATTTTTTTTCAAATTAACGCGTGCGAAACCGCGGGGCAAAGCTAGTTTCCAATAAGAAGTATACCAACGTCAAGATATTTACAAAACAATTGGTTTAAGATTTGCTATTTTTTAATATAATTTTCCTTACAATAGCTGGTGATGCGTAGTTCAGCGGACGGCAATCACGTGGACATGAAGGATGTATCCGCGACAGTACAGGTACATAGCTCTTGAGTTTTTTTTATTTACTTTTAGTAACATTGTATTTTATACAGTACCAGTTAAGTTAAATAAATTTTTATAGTCACGCTATATTTACGATTTTTAAATGAATAGAGAATTATTATTTTTCATTAAAATATTTTTTATAAATTTGAAATTCGAAATGAACATATATTTTTAAACACGACTGAAGTTTACTCCTTCAGATCGACTGTCTAAATAGGCACAAAAAAGACTTTGGTACTAGTCTAAGAAAAAGATTAATACCATATCAAATAGTAAATAAACGAATCAAATAACGCCGTCTATAGATGGCGTTATTAGAAAATGTCGTAACGCAATCTGTGTAAGCACGATGGCGTTACCAAACACGTAACGAGGTCATTCGTTCAGTAGATTTAATTCCTCATATTTTTTTCATACCGGGGGCCTTATATGAAAATCGATTCTTAAAGAGTAAACTCCAAAAGTTTAATATACTTTATGATGACATACACATATGATAATATAGCTACATATATTAAATAACTGAACTACTAAAATAAAAAGATTCATTTACAATAACAGTAGACAAAAAGAATTTAAAAAAAATAATATAAAAAAAAAAGAATTTTCGTATTTCTTTTGCCGTGAGTGCTTTTTGTACAAATGTGCGAAATTGTCCGGACTTTGTAGGATGAGTCGAAGATCGTGAAAACGCTTCGCGACAACTTGTGCGTGATCGAAGAGCTCTACAGGGAGTGCTTCTACGAGGTTAGTTGAATAGAATAGTTATTGAATTTAAACATTTTCGTACAACTTGTTTTCACATTATTCCCTTTCAAAGTTGATACTGTAACTTTTGACGATATGTCGGCATGTGATGATGTGATCACAGAAGGTGGTTTTTATGGTGAGTTTCGATTCCCACCCATGACAAGTAGTCGCAAAGGTCTATAGATACCTATTTATAGTGGTCTAGACTTTGAGTTAGTATTCTTTTTGGGCAGTGTCATAATAATAATAATTTACTTAGAAAATGATTACGACTTATATCTCGTAATTATATTTCTATTTTGAATTCAGTGGTCGAAAGGGTGTTAGAATTAATAATTTTAAATAATAATAACGTATAATTGTAATTAGACAGCAAAACAGGAAGAGTTGATATCGATGTTAAGGAGGTCGTACTTGGACATGAGGCTCGTGGACAGACAGAAGTCCGACCAGATCGACTCCTTGCAGAACACGTTGAAGACACAGAAGAGCTCGATTGAGCGCTATCAGGTGATTTAAACAGACACACACACATACACTTTAACTGAGGTAGGGCACAGCAGGAAATTTCCTGCTCAAAATATGGAGCAGCCCGACTGGTGTAGTACCTCGACCTTACAGAAGACCACAGCTAAATAATACTGTTTTCAAGCAGTGTTGTGTTCCTGTTGGTGAGTAAGTTGACCAGAGCTCCTGGGGGGGATTGGGGATAGGATCGGCAACGCGCTTGCGATGCTTCTGGTGTTGCAGGCCTCTAAAGCTACGGTAATCGCTTACCATCAAGTGAGCCGTACGCTTGTTTGCCGACCTAGGTATATACAAAAAAAAAACACATACACACACACACACGAACAATAAATAAAACGAATAAGTTTAAATTAAAAGTTTTAAAAATATGTATCTACAATTTAAGACTTCTGTTTCAGGACATTGCTATGGAAGTGGAAAACCTGAAAATGGAAATAACGAACTTCTTAAACAGCTCAACGAACAATGACTCGGTATTCATAATTAATATTTGCGTTCTGCTAACATCATTGTACTGTGAAATTTTAACAATTGTGTATTAGTTCCTGTTCTACTATCATACGTATATATCAAAAGGGGCTTAAGAAAATTATGACTTGACGTTTTAACAGAATGCCGTATAAAATATAAATGTCATTGTCAAATAAAACGTTTAGTATAATATCCCATAGATATATTTCTCCCCTTAAAGGAATATCCACACTCACATTTTGTAAAATGTCAACAATCAAAGGAGCCAGTGATTTTTTTTTTTGTTGCAGTATGTAATAGTAGAATCGGTCCTTTATACATTATGTAGTATAATATATTTGTATATTTATAAAATATTTAGATAAAACATTTTGCTATTGACAAAAATAATCTGTTACTTTTTCAGGTTATTTTCGGGTTTTATTGGTATTGTGGGTTAGCAAATAAAGTTCGACGAACAATTTTCATTGATGTAATTAGGATAAAAATTACATTCATATAAGATGATAAAATTACAAATTTTTATAAAGCAATTTTAGTCTACATTTTTTTTTAAATTGATATTTCACATGATAAAATCTAATAAAATAAAATATAAATATAAAAGAAGTCGTTTTATTGACACCAGGGTGTGTGGGAAAGCGAGCCGGTGGCCGAGTTACGTGACATTGCGGACCAGCTGCTGCGTCTGCAAGATCTCCTGCGGGTATACATCGAGACTTATTGTGTGTTAAATGAGTGCATGATACTTAACCAAACAAGTAGTTCAGTTAACCATCTGGTGTTCAATGAGTGCATGATACCTGCTTAATTAACCAAAGAAATTGTTCAGTTAACTATCTCAAACTGCTTCCTAAGTTTTTTTATACAGCAAACAAGCGTACGGCTCACCTGATAGTAAGCTATTTACCGTAGCCTATAGACGCCTGCAAAACCAGAAGACTCGCAAGCGCGTTGTTGACCCTACCCCAACCTCCCCCCTCCTTTCAGGAGATTAGATCACCCTACTCACCACAGGATCACACCACTGCTTGAAAGCAGTATTATTTAGCTGTAATCTTCCATAAGCCCAAGGTACCTACTTCCCTAGTCGGGCTGCTCCAGATTTTGAGCAGGATACTTTCTACTATGCTTTGCCGCAGTTATTATTATGAAAAAAAGAAACATAAATAATCAAAATTGGAAAATGAGATTTTGAATTTAACAATATCTCTTGCTTTTTTATTGTTGTGATTGAAACTGATGGAAAATGGTGGTTGAAGGGTTGTGGTAAATATTTGGTTTGTCAATAGATGCTTGTCGTGTTCTGAGCCTTTGTTTTGTGTTGTACCTACTTTTTTCCAGGACGCTTTAACATTTTATTCATACTGGTATTTGAGAGTTTGAGATGATTGTTTTGTGCATGTTATGCGTAACAAATATAAACCTAATTTGATAACTGATATTTATATTATTTATTATTTTTCCTCCCTTTTCCTTTTATTATATGTTAACTTTCATCTTCAAAGTAAAAATAGTAGGTAAAAATGCAAGATTCTTAGATTTGGCTAGAGTTTAAAACTTTTACCTACTGGAATGTCGCTTGGCTTAAATGTGTAAATGGCACGAACATATTGATTGGAAAACACTATCTGTTATTAATTGTTTTTTCGTATCATTATTTTTGAAGTGAAACTTCTTTAGAATCGTTGTGATTTCAAACCGGATGCAACGGAAAAACGACAGGGAAGGGCGCGCCGCGCTGCACGCCGGTAATTTTAAATTAGTCTTTTTTAATTAGTTTGCCAAAGAAGTTTCACTTCTATCGTGTGTGAATCGCACACACACCTTTTTTTTACTAAATTAATCTATACTAATATATAAAGCTGAAGAGTTTGTTTGTTTGGTTGTTTGTTTGTTTGTTTGTTTGAACGCGGTAATCTCTGAAACTACTGGGCCGATTTTAAAAATTCTTTCAGTGTTAGATAGCCCATTTATCGAGGAAGGCTATAGGCTATATGTCATCATGCTAAGACCAATAGGAGTGGAGTCCACGCCGACGAAGTCGCGCGCAGAAGCTAGTAACAAAAATAAAAGTTATAAAATTTTAAAATTGTCATATTATTGAAAATTTTCTGCTTTACAGACTGACTGCATTTGTGGATTGGAAGAGGAAAATAAGAAACTCAAGCAAAAAAGCGAAACCATGGAGGTATAGTATGATTTACTCTTCGCATAATTCTAGTAAAGCGTCGTAGTTTACTTAATATCTAGAGTCAGGCTAACGAAATTGCGTATCTTCCAAAAGGGTCTAGCAGGATAAGATAGGGGCAGCGGCCCCAGAAAGATAATTTGAAAATAACTTATGTGGTAACATTGGCAAGGTACAAACTTACCGTTGACACAATTTCAGCCTCTCATTTCGTTGCGTTCTGGAGATAATTGATCTATTTGATCATTGCCGCGATTCCTTCGCGAGACGCGACGATACGCTGGCGATACGCTCGCTCGCTCGTGGAGACGACCCGACGATAGTTGGGCGTATCGCCGGCGATACGCTCGCTCGTGGAGACGGCCCCTAATTGTAGTCGAGCTATTGTATTATTAGGGCTATAGAAATGACACAGTGTGCACATACGACTAGCTGGGAAACGATAAGTTTCGACTTGTTCATATAAAAAGTTGCTGTTGTCAAAATCAACGTCGAACTTACATTTTTGACCACTACCTTTAATATTTTAAATTTATTTTAACAGAATACTCATATTATAATGGTGTATAGATTATTAAAAAAATTTAATCAAGAGAGAAATGTAAAGTCTAATACAGTACCCATGACTGTCATAAGAGGTTTTAATTTTTTTTGGAAGTGTTGCACCCATTTTTTATTTTTGCACTTTTTGGTAGTAATACTAGATGTAGTAAGCTACATTATATATTTTTTTTTGTGATTGTACCTTTGCGCGAACTTTAAAAAAAATCACGAAAAAAATTTTTTTTCTTTTTTTTTCATAGTAAATGCGATATAAAAATTCTATAAAAAATATATAATGTAGACTAATATTTCTTCTAATAAATAGTTTTTGTTTCATTAGTGTAGCTACAATAGCTTTTGAAAAAAAAAGTTTTAAAAAATACCCCTTCTAGCGCCTATTTGATCAATTATCTCCAGAACGCAACGAAATGAGAGGCTGAAATTGTGTCAACGGTAAGTTTGTACCTTGCCAATGTTGCCACATAAGTTATTTTCAAATTATCTTTCTGGGGCCGCTGCCCCTATCTTATCCTGCTAGACCCTTTTTATGGAATCCTTTGTTCAAATATTTTAATCAGTAAAATCAAAAGGAAGCACCTACTTTAGTATTAGATATACGGTTACATATAAAAAAATTACAGAAGTTCGAAAACTAAGAGTTTTTGACGTACCTATATATTACGCCGTTATATTGGCCAACATCTTTTCACCGTGAAACTATTCTTATAGATCCAGATAAATAACTTACAAAAGAAGGTGAGTGAGTTGGAACTGGCGTTAGAAGACAAGGAGAACATTGATCAGAAGTATCAGAAGCAGATCGAGGAGAAAGAAAAAGAGGTACCTATTATTGTTAGTTATTAACTTGTTTTGTATATACCTAAATATTTCAGGAGATATAGAGATGAGGGAGGAAAGAGCAAAAGAGCAAGAGAGGGAGGAAAGGAATAAGAGTGGAGGTAGATTTAAAATGTAAAACCTCCATTTGTGCATTCAATATTTACTTTTTTGTCTGCTTTATTTTTTTTCATACTTCCTTTGGTTGTACTAACCAAGAATATTTTTATTTGTATACCTGTAATAATGTCGCTGCTTCATGTATCTAATAGTTTTTATTTTTTTTAAGCTGCATCGCATAAGAGAACAGTTCACGGCGTTGGAACAAGGGACGCGAGATCAAGGGTCAGCTTGCGACACGCTGACTTTACAGCTTAAACATCTTGAAAGTAATAACTTTTATCTTATATTTTGGAACTGATAATATATTAGGGATCAGAATTATCTCTTTAAATTCGAAAAGCATTAACTTGGTATTGATTGATTCAACCTGTAACATTCCTGTGATTGGCATTCTCCATGTTGGAGAAGGGTCGGAGCTTAATCCACAACGCTGTTCCACTGCGGGTCGGTGGATGTATTTTTACTCATAGTTTGCTATGAGTAAAAATTGCTATTAACTAGTTGTCCGCGATAACAACTGGGATTGAGAGAATATACACGCTCTCCGAGGCACGGAGAGGAGACCCACAAGGACAGAAACCCAGGCCGGAAAGTTCCGTCCTGAGCATTATTATATTATCATTACTTGATTTCTCAAAAAGTTTTAGATTACTAATAATGAATATACATTTTGCAGATATGCTAAACGATAAGACCTTAGAACTATTGACGATGGAGAGAAAGGTTGAGTCGCAAGAGGCGACGATTAGGAATTTACGAGAGGAGCTCCACAGGGTGAACCTCATTGTACAAGAGGTAAGCTATTATTTGAACGGAACTGAAATGTGTATTTTTGGAGTTTACTCCTTAAGAATCGATTTTCATATAAGGCCCCCGGTATGAAAAAAATATGAGGTGTAAAATCTGTTGAACGAATGACCTCGTTACGTTTTTTTATTGCCTTTTAGCGGCATCGGTCGATCGATAGATGGCGCTATTTGATTATTTTATTTACCATTTGATATGCTATTAATCTTTTTCTTAGAATAGTAAGCTTTTTTTGTTCCTATTTAGACAGTCGATCTAAAGAAGTAAACTCCAGTCGTGCGTCGGAGCTGACACACAGACTTTTTTTACGTAACGTGTAACGGTGAAGCTTTGTTTGAATTTTACAGGGTGTACTTAATTTATGGTATATTATCTGTATAATAGTTGCTTTTCTGTCTAATCTAAACAATGAATAGGTTACAACAGTCAGGTTACTTGAGACTTTAGCAGGATATATCCTCCTGTGCCGTACCAGTATCAGCCCATGTTGTGTTCCTGTGGTGAGTAAGGTGGTCAGAGTTTCTGGGGACGGTTAGATGTAAGGTCGGTAACAATTTTGAGATGCTTCTGGTGTTTCAAGTCTACGGTAGCCGATTATCATCAGATGTGCCGTATTTGTTTGCCGACCTAGTCGCACAATATACATGATATGAGGTCTATTCCAGAACCAGCAGGTCCGCGAGGAGGTGTCGTGTCTCTCAGCGCAAGTGTCGCGGTGGCGCCAGCAACTGGCCGACAGTCGCTGTCGGATGCAGGAGCTGGACGATGAGTTGAGACGCGCACGAGAGCACTGTCGACACCTCGCTACACTCTACAGGTGCGGCGATTGTTGTGTTTTTAATTTATTAAGTACCTATAGGTTACACAGGGGGGACCTTTCCTAAGGTAACTTAATGCCTGTATTTTAGATGATAGCCATATATAGGTACAAATGTATATAAATTACCTTTTTAAATAAATGTGTACCTACATAGAACAGTACTCGTATATTGTGTCGTTCTTGAATAAAGGCATTAACAATTTTTCACTGCTTTTGTAAAATTTTGACGACATTACATTAATTATTTTATCATTACAATTTTAAAATACCTCACTGAACCTATTTGATCAACCCTATTGATACGGCCCTAGCCAGTCCAGCAGAGCCTCAGAGATCGGGGCCCATCAGCGACCTCCTGGCGGACTGCCTAGGGTCGGGTACTAAATACCTATACCTAAATATATATTCACTTCGCCGGCAAACACCGTCACTGAATTAGTTCAAAATATTGCAGAAGCGTTCACTAAATTCGCACAATCTTATCAGTATAATCGCGATTAACTAATATTAATTTGCACAAGTAACATTAAGTACAACGTCATGATCACACTCAAGTTTTAACAGCATTTTTTAATAATATACACTTCTAATATTACGATAGTTAAACTCATCTTACGCGACCGAAAAATGATTTTAATATTTGTTACAATAATTACCCGAAAAATTACACAGTCGTACGTAATGGCAGACGCACGACTCGGGCTTATCACAATGAGTTACAACAGTTCACAACGCGTTTCCACTTTCACTATATCTCACGGACGCACTCAGGGATATTCGATAGTTATATAAAAGTTCAGAAGCAGAAATTATCGTTCGTAATTAGATATCGTCTGATTCGCCCCGGACCGCGTGACCACACGCAATAACTGTAGGTCAAGCGCATCGGTGCCCGCGCGGCAAACGAAATGATGATGCAACGCCAAGCGGCGATCGGCCACATAAGGTCTCGAAACTTCACACAACCGCCGGTTAACCGCGGACCGCGAAACTGAGTCATAACGCCATCGCCGTAGGGACGCGATTGGCGTAAACACCTATATTACTATAACAATATCAACTACTACATTTTCTCAGATTTAGATATTTAAGACTGCCTCTATCCAAGCACGGTAGTGGAATTATTTTATCTCTAAATGTGCCGGCAGAGAGAAGGCGCGCTCGGCCGCCGCACTGCAGGCGCAGCTGGGCGAGGCGCAGGCGCGCGGCGCTGAGCTGTGCGCGGACGCTCAGCGCGCCACCGCGGCGCTGCGGCGCTGGCTCGTGAGGCAGCGCGCGCGCCGCAGGTCAGCGCACACAGTACCGCACAATACCATTCTGTACCACACTGCCCCACACAATACCACTCTGCCCGACACTATACCACTCTGCCCACACTATACCACTCTGCCCACACTATACCACTCTGCCTCACACTATACCACTCTGCCCCACACTATACCACTCTGCCCCACACTATACCACTCTGCCCGACACTATACTATTCTGCCCCACATTATACCAGTCTACCCCACACTATACCACTCTGCCCCACACTATACCACACTGCCCCACACAATATCATTCTGCTTCACACTATATCACTCTGCTACACACTATTCCACACTGCCCCACACAAATAACATTCTGCCCCATACCTCACAACTCTAAACTATACCGCACCGCATCGAACCACACCACAATACCCCACTGCTCAGTTCAAAAGACAAAATTTTGTACCCTCTAAATTAATTGTTTAAAACACGTTGAAAAATTGTAGGAATAAAGACACATAAAATTACTGGGATGTTATACTTCAACACATAATAGATTTTAACTAAGCGATAAAAATAAATACAGTAATTTTTTTGTGTAAGAAATAGGTATAAAATTACGAAATATTTTCAGAGAGCAAGATGACAAGATAAAAGAACAGGAACGTATAATTCAGTCACTGCAATCGAACGAACGTACAAGTGTGAGCGAGAACGAACCATGCTGTTCCAAGTATCTGCCTCGAGCGGAAGCAAGACAGAGCGACCATAGCAGCTTGCGTGCGAGCGAGACAGACTGTTCTCAGTATCAGTCACGAGTTGGACTGAGACGGAGCGATCGCAGCATACGTGCGAGCGAGACGACAGGATGTTCTAAGTGTGCGTATTCGAGACTCAATCTGCGGACGAGTGAGAGTGACGCAGCCAGTCCACTACCTCCCACTCCGCCGAGAAGATTGCTACGGAAGAAACCGTTATGTGTTGAAAGGGTAGGTATTTTTAGTAAGGTTCTAGTAAATTTTGTGTCTAGCGCCTATTGGAAATATCTATTTATCACGATTCTTCATCTGGAGTCCATGACGAATGATGAATTGGGAAAAAGAGAATTAAGACTAAACTTACTTGCCTTAAACTGAGGTAGGGCACAGCAGGAAATTTCCTGTTCGAAATATAAATACTACTGCTTTCAAGCAGTGTTGTGTTCCTGTTGGTGAGTAAGGTGACCAGAGCTCCTGGGGGGAATTGGGGGTAGGGTCGGCAACGCGCTTGCGATGCTTCTGGTGTTGCAGGCGTCTATAAGCTACGGTAATCGCTAACTACCAGGTGAGCCTTACGCTTGTTTGCCGACCTTGTTATATATATAAAAAAAAGACAAAGCGGAATATGTACTAACGTTTTGTGTTTCTTGTACCAAGTTCACTATTGGTTGATTGATTCTGTCTGTGTCATCAAACTAATGGGCATAGGCCTGTTTACCCATGTAGGAGAAAGGTCACTATTAAATCGCTAGCTTAACCTTCTGTGCTAAATTTAAGAAAAAAAAAACGAGTGTGCTTTAGACCACACGACTGAAGTAAAACTTCTTAAGTAGGTAACTCTCTTTCCATCTTCACTAACTTATATCTCCCTCTTAACTTCCGTTCGCCTCGCCCGAATACACTTTTTGTAACGCTTTCTTCATGCACCAAGTTACTCCCCAAGTCAAGCGTGCGTAAAGAAGTTTGACTGCAAAAAGGACAATCTATGAATACTAATGTGCTTGTACGTACTAGCCGTGTCAGTGTCCGCTGACGCGCTCGGCTGCCGTGCAGCGGCCCGCGCGACACGACGCGCTCTCGGACACTCGGAGCTGCGAGCTGCACGCGTGTCGCGACACTGACGCTAACTCGGTGAGTCTGCTGTCATAGCTGTACTAGAAGTGTTCCGTTCCTGTGGTGAGTAAGCTATCTTTGCGACGTTTGCAGTGCTTTTGTGTTGCAGGCAATTATGAACTACTATATTACTTAAAAAAAAATGGATTGTCAATAGATCCTTTATCATTGCCAAATAAATATTAACTGAGGTAGAGCACAACAGGAAATTTCCTGCTCAAACTGAAACTATGGAGCAGACCGTCTGGGAAGTACTAGTAGCTTGACCTTACAGAAGATCACAGCTAAATAATACTGTTTTCAAGCAATGTTGTTTTCCTGTTGGCGAGTAAGGTGACCAGAGCTCCTGGGGGGAATTGGGGGTAGGTTCGGCAACGTATTTGCGATGTTTTTGGTGTTGCGGCCGTCTATAAGCTACGGTAATCGCTTACAATCAGGCGAGCCCTAGCCGTAAGCTTGTTTGCCAACCTAGTTACATAAAAAAAAAACATGTCTTGATCAGTGGCGTGCATATCATATAGGCAGAAAGGCACTGCCTACCTTGGCATCTTACTAAAAATAATATATAAAACATGAACATTACATATTTTTGAAAAAGACACAAAACAATAATTCAATTTAAATCTCCTTCAATTTGAAAAACACGTCGTCATATATGTATGTATGCGATTCGCATGTTTTATATATTATTTTTAGTAAGATGCCAAGGTAGGCAGTGCCTTTCTGCCTATATGATATGCACGCCACTGGTCTTGATGCAAGATTAGCGGTTGGTCATCGATGTCATACATCAGTTATAGTAGTTAATATATTTTATCAAACAGTCACAATGATAAACGATGTAAATACTATGTTTCTACTAAAAGTTACAAAATCTGTCATGTTTTATATTTGGTCAACTTTGTCCAGTCATTACGACATTTATTTTTTGATACTTTATTCATCTTCAGCGCGAGGAGTACGGTCCGGACGAGTTACTGGAGCGAGTGGAGCGCGCTCACGAAGCACTCGCCTCCGCACAGCGTCGTTGGGGACGTCGTATGACAGATACCCGGGAAAATGATTCGTGACGTCACTCACCAGAAAACACTCGGTCACGTCACGTGGGAGATGCTTTAGTGTGACATAAGAAAACAATCAGAAACATGTCTCGTGACGACACAGCTAAGCACTCGGTCACGTCACGAGCGAGGTGTTATATTGTGATATTAGGAGTCATTTAGCGTCGCAAAAGAAATCTTGATTTCAGGAAAAACTTTTGATGACTTCACAAGAGGTTATCCACCAGTAGTTATGGGCAGGTCGTACGACAGACACTCGGAAACACGTTTCTGAGTCACAGCTCATTCGGCCATGTCACGAGGGACGTGCTGTGCTGTGACATAAGGAGAAAAAAGGCTTGGGCTCAAAAGAAAATTTTATTACAGGTAAAGCTTTTGTTGACTTCGCATGAGGTTCTACTATGCAGGAGTTGGGTGATTTTCTAAGAAACTGTTCGACGAGAATTATTTCAAGCGAGCTACTAGAGCGAATAAAATGAGCTTGCGAGATGCTGTGTAGTTAAGTCACACATAGGACTAAGGAAATATGACGTCACAAAGGAACTCCTGATGACGCTACTTATAGTGGATTTTTGGCTATGACCATCACATAGACTTAGGCAGAATTTCGTTTTCACAAACGTAATGTAACATAGATTATTGGCAAGTGTTGGGTCGTTTGAATGTGTTATGATTTGACACTAGTTCGAAGTTTCAATTGAGTGACGTCAATCGTAGGTACTTAACTGACGCCATACAGAATTGATCACAAATAACATAAAAGTTGGAAATTTAAAGTACGGCGTTATTCAAGCCAGTCCTTGATGGATCTAGTCACTACTTAATGACGTCACAAGTCAGGACGAAAGTTAAAAAATTAGTTTAGTTCGTTACGTAATGTCTCATATTGATATCTAGTCAACCGTTGATGCCATCACACAAGTCTATAAGGATTGTGAAACGTTGATGTAAAAATTCTTAAGTGTGAACTCCTAAATGAGTGTTTATGGCTTTAAAAATACGGTTTTTTCAAATACTATGATTGTTTAAATAATAATGTGCTCTTTTATATAGTACTTACAGAAAATATACTGCTATATGACAAATTTAAAATAACGTAGGGCACAGCAGGAACTATCTTGTTCAAAATCTGGAGCAGCCCGACTGGGGAAGTACCTCGACTTTACAGAAGATCACAGCTTAATAATACTGCTTTCAAGCAGTGCTGTGTTCTGGTGAGTAAGGTGACCAGAGCTCCTGGGGGGATTGGGGATAGGTTCGGCAACGCGCTTGCGATGCTTTTGGTGTTGCAGACGTCTATAAGCTACGGTAATCGCTTACCATCAGATGAGTCGTACGCTTGTTTGCCGACCTAGTTGTATGAAAAAAATAATGAAAAGAAGTAGATATAGTTTGGAAACGTAAAATATGTGTGATAGCAATTGTGTATATTTTTATTTTATATAAGATAGTTGTAAACTATGATAATGTTGTACAAAGTCTGATAGGCATTTGTATTTATAGCGGTTTTGTTTTACTAGTCGTATTTATATTTTAAATAAATAATTTTGATAAACTATCGTTTTTTTTTTAAATAAAAGATAACTTAAATAGAAAATCTTTATTATAAGAGCTCACATTCTTCATTTTTATAAAAAAAAATATTACAAAAATAATGAAAAATTAGACACATGTCATTATTGGAAATGAGTTCTCTTGTGGAGTCCATGAACAAACTAATTTGATGTTGAAAACAAACTGCGCGAATGCTCACTCTCAATGACTCCCTCTTTACTAAGAGTTCGTTTGATCATCGGCTCTTTTTGTTTTTAAATCTACGCTTTCACTCATTCTCGCTGTCTCTTTCTCTCGTATGGAGAGAGAGAGAGCGTGGCACCGTGAGTCACATTGCGTCATTACAGTTAAGTTATGGCGCAACAAATAAAAAAATATCCTTTAGTATGGTAACTTAAAGTAAATTATATAATTCTCTCGATCAAATTCGCTGTCTCTTTATCTCGTATAGAGATATCGCTGTGCCATTAGTTACTCTTTCGTCACAATCATCAAGTTATGGCGCGATAAAAAAAATAAAATATTTACTATGATTATTCAAAGTAAAAATACAATATTTTAAAAGTGATTTACTGTGTTACAAATGCATTAAAAACTAAAAATTCGCGAATATCTTACAAATATTGGTATACATCACAGAAATATTAAAAATGTATATTTACACATCAAATTAAGACTTGGGCAAGTCATTGAACTACTATTACTAGCGTATGGCGGTATGGAACAGATACAAAAAACCATATAACAAAATATTTTATATAGTCGTATGTCATAAAATCAGTCTGAACTGAGTTCCATCACTTTAAAGATGAGAATCTCATCTTTGAATCGAATGTATCTCAGTTCAGACTGATTTTATGATATATGATCGTATATAATTTTTCATTTGTAATATTATAAATCATGTTTAGCGATTAGTATATTATAAATTATCTGTGGTGTGCCTAAATTATCTGTGGAAAATATTCTTAAATCAGAGAGTACAGTTAGACAGATAGTCAACGAAGGCTTTAGAATGATGGAAAGTTTGGAACTCCTGGGAAACATAGGAAAGGCCGGCCAAAAAAAGAAATGGATAATTTTACTATTATTGTGCTCTGCGCCAAAAAATCCAATTCCTTCACACAGTGCAAAAAGAGGTAACATTGTCCGTAGTTGCATGTTTTGTTTGCATGACTAAAAAGGCAAAGGATTAAAATTTAAAGATATTTATTCTCATATATTATATGAGAATAATAATATGAAAATAATATGAAAATAATTGAATGAGAACATAGCTAAAAATTAAATATACAGTTTTTTGCCGCAGAAATAAATAAATAAGAAGCTAGAACAAGGATAAAAAAGTAAACAAAATGTAGGAGTAGGCATTTCGTATTATCTAAAACAAACATATTAAATTTATGTACTGTAACACCGACGAGCATTACCATACATCGTTTATAGTATAACAGTTCCTTAACTTGATACTAGATGGCGATAGTAGTAGATTACAACGAGCTATCGTTACGTTCGCTTGAATTGAATTGTATTGTATATAAGGCAGTAATGCCAATATTTTTGTATCAATTCTTAGGGACCTTAGAGGCGGTAAAAGTAAAACAGTGCTTCTACACCTGCCGGGACATTGAATCAAAGCTTCCTAAGAACTTGATACGCTCCTACCGACGATTGCCGACTGCTACTTCCACCTGGTGGGATAGTCTGCTGGCGTCGCCTTTAGAAGCGCAACTTCGTTAATAACTATTGTAACGTACTTGAGTATCTAAATAAAACCGTATTTCGTGGACTTCGGAGTTGTTCTTCCCATCGAGGGTTTCCACCATAAACTACAAACCCCTATTACAGTACTCGCTTTTTTGTTCTTATGTATAATATTATAATAGTTGGTCATTACTACTAATATAGTCAGCAAGTATTGTTTTAAAAACGTGGAATGACTTTATACTTTTAATATCCGAGGGTATTTTGTTGTAAAGACTTATTGTAGCTACCAATAGACACCAAACTTATTGTATGCACAGTCAGATGCACAATCAATGGAATCCTTTTATATTTCAGGAACCGACTCTTTAGAAAATTGCAGGTGATCGCCAGAACTGACTTGGATTTTGATTGTAGTCTTAAAATGCTCCGTAAAATTTTAAAAGCAATAGGATTAACCTATAAGAAATGTCAATTGTCAACACAACAAACGCTTTAACAAAAGCTTTTACAAAAGCTTTAATTGATTTAAAAACAGACATTGCATTTACTGATGATGACAGGAGAAATATAGATGAGATCCATAAAATATTGGGTGTTATTAAAACTGTCGTCGAGGCGCTATGTCGCCGCGATGCAACATTACTTACAGCTCATGTTTCCCTAAAATTTGAATTGAAGAAAATCGATGAAATAAAGACACTACTAAGTAACAAAATGGCAACTGCATTGAGTAAACGATACGCAAAAAGAGTGAGAGAGAGAGAGTGGGGGGGGGGGGGCACCGACCGTATTTGTGTTCCCGGTATATCCGGAGAGCGGCCCGAGAAAGGCGAGATGTGGTGCCCGAGAAGGGCGGTGTTTTTAGTTGTTGGAGAGCAAATGGCTGCGACGCGGACATGAGATCCAGGTCAACTTGTGACTCGGACTCATCTGGCCAATTTTGGAGGCGTAGGCAGCGAGAGGGGGATGACGGCACGTTGGACGCGGACAATGACGACGCTCCACCTAAAAAGGTATCCACTGCGCGTAGAGGCCGTGGCCGACCACCCACGACCGGACAGTACGTTGGCCTCGCTAAGGCCAAAGCCGAGTACCTCAAGCAGTGCGAGAGGGAGCTCGAGCTGGAGGATTACACGCCAAGTTAGGGCGACGCGTGCGGCCACGTACCAGGATGTGACAACAACAACCGACGAATGCTCGTTACTGGACCTCCACAAGAGGGCCCAGGAGTGCGTCGGGGCGATCCTGCAGGTCACTAAAATATCTAAAAATTTAAAAGGAAATTGCAAAAAAGGCGCTCAACGAGTCCGCTGAGGCTCTCGGAGGTGCTCGGTCTCCTCTACCAGCGGACACCAACGGAAGAGCCAAGAATATTGCAGGAGGCCAACGACCGGCTTAAGGCCGAAAACAACCTGCTCCGTTCGGAGCTGTCGGAACTGTGGCAGAGCATGGCCGATATTAAACGAGAGCTCGGCGTCTGCTCCAGCCTCCTTTTCCTCTACACGGGTGGCCGAGGACGCGCTAGTAGACAAGATAATAGCCGGGGTGGGCACCATGCTCAACGACCGTTTTAAGAGCTTGGAGGCGTTCGGCAGGCTCCTGCCCGAAGTGCGGGTTCGATCAGGCCAGACCAGAGTGTCAATGGACGGTACAGAGGCGCCAACCTCAGCCGGCGGAACACCGTGTCACCACGCTGACCTCACCAGTGAACCCAGCCCCGAAGGACAAAAAGGGGAAAAAGAAACAATACGGTTGCGTTCGCACACCCCCTACCGTCTGTTCCGGTCGCAAAGTCGGAGGACTGGAACGTGATGGCGAGGAAAGGTAAGAAGACTGGGCAGCCAGAAAAGCCCAAGTAGCGGGCCAAAAAGCGGAGGACGCCCAAACTGCGACTGCCCAGGTCAGCGGCGGTGCAACTGACGTTGCTGCCGGGCAGTGAAAGGTCCTACGCGGAGGTCCTCGGGGCCATAAAGGCCGACGGCTTTATAGCGGAGATGGGAGTGGAGATCCGCTATAAGGTGTAGCAGACGGGCGCTCCGTAAAATTTTAAAAGCAGTAGGATTAACCTATAAGAAATGTCCAAATAATAGTAAAGCTCTAATCGAACAAACACATATTGCTGCAAAGCAAGAAGAATACTTAGCAATCATTAAAAAAAAATCGAGAATTGCCAGAAGAATTAAGAAAAAAGTGTGTGTGTTAGCTCCGACGCACGACTGGAGTTTACTTCTTCAGATCGACTGTCTAAATATGTACAAAATAGACTCTATAGTCTAAGAAAAAGATTAATACCATATCAAATGGTAAATTAGTGAATCAAATATCATAATGCATAATTAGAAAACGTCGTAACCGATACCGTCGTGGCAGATAGATGGCGCACAAAAACGTAAAGAAGTCATTCGTTCAGTAGATTTTACTCCTTATATTTTTCTCATACCGGGGGCCTGATATGAAAATCGATTCTTAAGGAATAAACTCCAAAAACGTAATTTATCTCGATGAGAGCTACATTCAAGATTTTGATTGTAGTCTTGAAGTGCTCCGTAAAATTTTAAAAGCAATAGGATTTACCTATAAGAAATGTCAAAATAATAGAAAAGCTCTAATCGAACAATCACATATTGCTGCAAAGCAAGAAGAATACTTAGCGATCATAAAAAATATCGAGATTTGCCAGAAGAATTAAGAAAAAACGTAAGTTATCTCGATGAGAGCTACATTCCTTGGATTTTGATTGTAGTCTTGAAGTGCTCCGTAAAATTTTAAAAGCAATAGGATTAACCTATAAGAAATGTCCAAATAATAGTAAAGCTCTAATCGAACAATCACATATTGCTGCAAAGCAAGAAGAATACTTACATTCCTTGGATTTTGATTGTAGTCTTGAAGTGCTCCGTAAAATTTTAAAAGCTATCTCACATTATATATCCTATCCTGCTTAGTATTATAAATGTGCCAGGTTTTCTCTGTCTATTTGTTACTTCATAAATAAAAAAATTACGAGATTGATTTGCGTAAAATTTGCCATATGAGAGGGTAACTGGGACACGGACATTAGGCTACTTTGTATCCAACATAATATGAAATACTTGGTCCAAATACATGGCAAAGCCGTGGGTGGATGCTAGTTCACAAAAAATAAAAACCTGCTTTCCCACCAGGTCACAAAATGTTGGCGATCTCCGAACATCAAAGGTGTCACAAAAGACATACACAAAGGAAAGCGTTACACCAGTCCATGCTGGAAGTGAAGAGGGGTTTGTGCTAAACTGTCTCCTTATATTTTCTGGTAGAAATAAACTAGAAGACCACCACTCAGAAATGAATGCGCATAACTTTACCAAGTGGATTCAAAAAAAAGCTTATACCAAATCTTCACTATCCTTTAATCATATTTGTGGATAATATACCACTCAGTCATGACAAATAAGACGCCCACCTCTAGTTCCCGCGTAGGCGAGATAAAACTTTGGCTATTTGAGAATAATATTGACTTTGATCACACGCTCAGGAAGCAAAATTTAATGAGTTTAGTAAAAAAAAAAACAAACCCCGCCCCATCTATGCCATTGATGAACTTTTAGGAGAATACGGGCCGGGCACACGGTGGTACGGCTTCCGCTGTATCACTGTGATTTGAATCCTATTAAGCTCATTTGGGCTGACCTAAAACAAAAAGTAACAGAACAAAATGTTGGATCACGTGATGTAAAGCAACTTGCTGAAGAGGCCTTGCCAAATATTGTATTATCAGTGCGTAAAATACGTGAAAAGTATACCGTCAGAAAGGAGGTACTGACTTTGGGGAAACTCTTAGCGGAGTTAAAAATTGACATAAATTTTCGTGGGGGTCGTACTACGTTGTGGAAAATTATCCGACAAATTGATTTCAATTTAAAAAATGCGGGTCAAAAAGGAAGTTATTTATGGAAAGGCCTGATAGAGCTTAGTACAGATATCTAACTATTTTGAAACAAAATCGCGATGAAAGTAGGCCTGTTGTATTCCTGGATGAGACTTATATTAAAGCGTCATACACAGTGAATAAATGCTGGCAAATAGAAAATGAAGGTGTCCTAAATAACGATTCTGCTGGTGCACGATGGAAAAAGAATACGATGACATGACGTCAGTGTTTCATACGGCTAAAGTGAATAGAGTGGGAATAAAAATCACAAACCTGGGAAATAAAACACCGTTTTTAACATCGACGTCGTCCGTAAACTATGCAAATACAAATTCGCAAACTTCGATCGGAATATGGGAAAATATGGAATGTCTAGCGCCCGTAGAAATGGGAAAAAACATTTCACCGACAACGCTATACGGGAAAACGTTAGAGAGTTACAATACGGGATCTGATCAAGATCCCGAACACAGTACGGCTCAAGCTAAATTGGTGGACAATATAATAAAATACAAATTGATTCTAAACAGTGTAAACAAACACTTTTTACTACCACCGTTAATAATGGAATCGACAATACTATTCAATGCTACCAATTCGATCGGACCGATATTCGAATCGAGATCCGAGATCGGCCGCATACTACTACTAGTTTGTAATGGAAGACTTATTGACCGACGAGGAAGCTGGTGTGATTAATGATCACCTTGAATATATTTCATCGACTTCAGGCGTTGTGAAGTAAGATATATCAGTATCCATTGGTATTTTATTGTTTTTTATGTGTGAAAAAAGTTGGTATAAATTATAAACATTTTAGGTTAGTCGATTATCTAAAAATCTTCAAGAACTCTCCGACAAAAAACGATGAAATCCTTCAAAATCATGTCAGAGCTGATTTTGGACAGGAGTACTCCCTGCTGTTAGATGGGAAAACGCGCTGGAGTAGCATTTCTGCCATGTTAGGTCGGCTTCTGAAATTGAAAATATCTATTACAAAAGCTTTAATTGATTTAAAAACAGACATTGCATTTACTGATGATGACTGGAGAAATATAGATGAGATCCATAAAATATTGGATGTTATTAAAACTGTCGTCGAGGCGCTATGTCGCCGCGATGCAACATTACTTACAGCTCATGTTTCCCTAAAATTTGCATTGAAGAAAATCGATGAAATGAAGACACCGCTAAGTAACAAAATGGCAACTGCACTGAGCAAACGATACGCAAAAAGAAGACTAACTCAAGCAGCAACACTATTAAAAAAAATTTACAATAAAAAACCGGTCTACCCGGGTTTTGATTACTATTAGACCCGAAATCCCGGAAAATTGAACCGAATTTCGATGCCCTATTCACGAGTTTTTATTAAACACCGTGTTTATTTACCATCTGACCTTAACATTAAAAAAATGCATCGGTTGTACAACGACGAAACTTTACCGGATTTCGAAGTTAAAATAGGATTTTTCCGCAAAGTTTTTAACACATCCTTCAATATAGGTTTTGGATCCCCCGCACAGACGTATGCTCTACATGCCTAGAATTGCATGAACGTCTTAAAATTTCCGCTGATGAAAACGAAAAACAAAACATTCGGACTCAATATCGAATTAATAAATTGAGAGCAAAAGCATTTTTTACTTTTTTACGAGACAATAACCCAGAAGTTCAAATTATATCATTTGATAGCCAAAATAATCTACCGGTACCCAAAATCCCAGATCAATTTGCCTATTATTATAGGATTATGATAGGATAAAAGGCTGTCGTCTCACCATTCATAACCAGCCAATAGTATTGGCACAAAAAGGTATTAAAAGAGTCAATATGGTTGCACCAGAGCATGCAGAGAATGTTACTGTGGCTGCATGTGTAAATGCATTAGGCAGTCCAGTTCCACCAATGATATTATTTAAAGGGAAAAGGTTAAAGCCTGAGTTTAATGACAATTTGCCTGCAGGATCACTAGTAAAAATGGCAAAGAAAGGCAGTATGACTTCATCATTATTTGTAGATTTCATACATCACTTGGGAAAATATAAAGCCGCTCGAACGTGTATTCTTGTATTTGATGGCGCTTTTTGAGCCAGTGAAGTGAATGGATCGCTATTCGCTACGTTGCGAAGCACACCTTAATTAATTTAGATTCCAGATTTTTTTGCCTAACAGCATGTTCTCTCTGATAAACTTCGGAAATGGAGACATAATACATGTACCGACCGTATTTGTGTTCCCAGTATATCCGGAGAGCGGCCCGACAAGGGTGGTGTTTTTAGTTGTTGGAGAGCAGATGGCTCCGACGCGGACATGAGATACAGGTCACCTTGTGGCTCAGACTCATCTGGTCGATTTTGGAGGCGTAGGCAGCGAGAGGGAGATGACGGCACGTTGGACGCGGACAATGACGACGCTCCCCCTAAAAAGGTATCCACTGCGCGTAGAGGCCGTGGCCGACCACCCACGACCGGACAATACGTTGGCCTCGCTAAGGCCAAAGCCGAGTACCTCAAGCAGTGCGAGAGGGAGCTCGAGCTGGAGGATTACACGCCAAGTTAGGGCGACGCGTGCGGCCACGTACCAGGATGTGACAACAACAAGCGACGAATGCTCGTTACTGGACCTCCACAAGAGGGCCCAGGAGTGCGTCGGGGCGATCCTGCAGGTCACTAAAATATCTAAAAATTTAAAAGGAAATTGCAAAAAAGGCGCTCAACGAGTCCGCTGAGGCTCTCGGAGGTGCTCGGTCTCCTCTACTAGCGGACACCAACGGAAGAGCCAAGAATATTGCAGGAGCCAACGACCGGCTTAAGGCCGAAAACAACCTGCTCCGTTCGGAGCTGTCGGAACTGTGGCAGAGCATGGCCGATATTAAACGAGAGCTGAGCTCGGCGTCTGCTCCAGCCTCCTTTTCCTCTACACGGGTGGCCGAGGACGCGCTAGTAGACAAGATAATGGCCGGGGTGGGCACCATGCTCAACGACCGTTTTAAGAGCTTGGAGGCGTCCGGCAGGCTCCTGCCCGAAGTGCGGGTTCGATCAGGCCAGACCAGAGTGTCAATGGACGGTACAGAGGCGCCAACCTCAGCCGGCGGAACACCGTGTCACCACGCTGACCTGGTGAGGTCCTCCTCCGGGGCCGGGTTCACTGGTGAGTGAACCCGGCCCCGAAGGACAAAAAGGGGAAAAAGAAACAATACGGTTGCGTTCGCACACCCCTACCGTCTGTTCCGGTCGCAAAGTCGGAGGACTGGAACGTGATGGCGAGGAAAGGTAAGAAGACTGGGCAGCCAGAAAGAGATGGGAGTGGAGATCCGCTATAAGGTGTCGCAGACGGGCGCGCGCAGGTGGGAGCTGCCCGGCGCTGATAACAATGAGAAGGCGGAGACACTGGTTCGGCGCAATGAGGAGATCGTCGGCGAGGGAGTGGCGGTCATTAGGCCGGTTAAGTGTGCCGATCTGCGAATTGCAGGGTTGGACGACTCTGTGGCGCCCGAGGAACTGGCTGGCGTGATCGCCAAAGCTGGGGGATGCGCCGTGGACTCAGTAAAAGTCGGCGAAATCCGCCAGAATTTTACCGGCGTCGGAACGGCTTGGGCTCGTTGCCCAGTAGAGGCGGCCAAAAAGGTGGTCGAGGGTCGGCGCCGTCTAGTAGGATATGTCTAGATCGGGGTCCAGCCGAGAAACACCGCGTCAATGCTATCGCTGCCACGAAGTTGGGGACGTGGCAGCGAAGTGTGACAAAGAGGTGGACTGCCCGCTGCGGCAAAGAAGGGCACACGCGCCGGCAATGCACCGCCGAAGCGAACAGCCCAGCATGTGAGGCCGAAGACCGACCGGCGAGGCACAGCATAGTCATGTGCCCCCGGAAAAAGTCGGAGAAAAAAGCAAGCAAGCAAGCAAACAAGCGAATCTGAACCACTGTGCCAGGACTCAGGATCTCTTTATTCAGAGCCTGGTACAGTGGTCTGTGCAGATGGCGGTGGTTGCTGAGCCTTACTCGGTGCCACCTAGGAAAAATTGGGTCAGGGATCGAGATGGAACGGTGGCTCGACCAGGTGGAGGCGATGCTGAGAAGGTTCCATCCCGCGGAGGGAACCTTCTTGAATTTTACTTGTAAAATTGGAATTTCAAAATGTCGACGCCTAAAGAGTAAAACGTGGAAGCATGTTCTCAAAGTTATAACTTTAATTATATACCGAAATTAAACATTTCAACGAATCAAAATTACAATTCTAATACAATTCTAATTGGAAGAAATGGTGGCATTGTTTCGAGCTTTTTCTTCTTGCTACGGATTTGGAAAGAAGCATCCGAGAAAATAAAAATAGCAATAATGTTACACAATTGGAGAAAAAGGTGTAGAAATTTATAATTCTTTCAATATAGCCATGAACAAAGTTACTTTAAAAGATATAAAAACTAAATTCAACAACTATTTCGAACCACAGAAGAACTTGACTATTATCAAACATTCCTTTTTCACGAGAATGCAGAAACCCGAAGAGGGAATCGACGCATTTCTTACGGACTTAATGTGAATTTGGTACACTGAAACTCACTAATTGAAGATATTTTTATAGCTAACATGAGTTCTAGATAAACACATGTTCGACAAAGATTATTGCAAGAGACTGACCTACACTTGAAAAAGCTATATCAATTGCTAAAACTGCCATTATGGCACAATAAAATGGAAAATTCTCAACATTCTGATACTGTTTTACATAATATATCACAGTCATATCGTCCCCTAAAGGCCTACGCAGACCGGGACGGCAAGGCAAGGGATTTTAATTTTTACTAATGGACATTCAACCGTACTGGTACAGAAATACGACATAAATTGCTATGCTTTAAAATGATGCCGTGGCATTGAAAGGGATTTTATCGCAACACGCGCCACAGGATCCCGTGGCGGGATGCCGTGGCATACTGCGGTAGGCAACGGCATGCCACGGACTCCGGCGCTCGTAGTGATATACTGCGGGGTGCGGCGGCGGGAGTAGAGAAGCGGGGAATGCACACCAATATTGACCATCCATTTGCGCCCGCGTCTTTGACGACTGTGCTACGTGATTTTTTCGGAGACCAGTTTTTTACGTTTTTTATTCCAACATGGAGGAAAAATTAATAACTTTAGTTCAAGACTATGATTATTTATATAATATGTCATCAAAACATTATATGAACACTCAAATGAAGAACAATGCGTGGAAAAGAATTGGAATAGAAATGAATAAAACAGGTAAGTAAATATTTTTGCACTATAATTATATTTTAAGATTTAACACAGTATTAATATCTATTTACAATATCGTTTTGCCATGGAATAGAGCCCTCATCAGACCTAAAGTAATCTTTAAACATCTCCCGTACTGTCATACCATCTAACGCATTGTTCATATTATTATCGTTTTCTAAATTAATGCTTACACTTGCTATATTTTGGCTTTCTGTGCTTGTACCACCTATGATGAAATTGTGTAAGCAAGTACATGCTAAAATGATATTATCAACATATTTTGGTTGAACCTGAATTCCTTTTTGACATAATTCGAAACGTTCTTGAAGTATACCAAATGCATTTTCGACGATACGCCTGGCTCTACTCAAACGATAATTGTATATTTTCATTGCTTCATCTGTCAATCGATCGTCACTAAATGGCCTCATAATGTTTGTGGTTAACGGAAAAGCCTCGTCTGCTACAAAAACATACGGCAACTCAAGATCTGTCCTCGGTAAACGTTTTTTTGGGGGAATATCGAGGGCATTAGAAGTCAATTTTTTTCCAAATATTGAGTTTTGCATTATACCTCCATCACTATTTCGTCCATATGATCCTACATCTGCAATCACAAATTTATAATTTGCATCCACAACCGCTAGTAGTACGATACTGAAAAACTTTTTATAGTTTATGTAGAGACTTCCACTATTGCGAGGTGCTTTTATCCTGAAATGTTTACCATCTATTGCACCGATGCAGTTCGGGAAATTCCATTTTTCATCAAATTCCATCGCGATTCGCGTCCATTTTTCCCTTGTTAGTTTTGGCATAACACTAGGTCTTAGGGCATTCCAAATGACTCGGCAAGTTTCATGTACGATAGAGCGCACTGTACTAAACCCCATGCGATAGCTGTAACCTAGAGACTTGAAGCTACTTCCCGTGATCAAAAATCTGAAAGATAATATAATTAGGGGTAAGTGAGGCAGAGTGAAAAACAGGGCACAGTTAAACAAAGTCAATTAAATAATACAGTTTACGTATTTATATATAATTATGAATTCCTCATGATATTTTTCCGTCACCGTAATGCCAGTGGTAATTTCTACTTAGAAAAAGATTAGCTCAATATAATCCCATAAACACAGCTGGTGCTAACCTAGTCACTATCTAAGGCCTTTTCCCATTACCTACTTATTCTGTTTCTATACCATTTTACCTGCTTATGTTTTGTTTTAGGTGAAGAATGCCAGAAAATATGGGGTAATATACGTAATAATTTTAGGAAAGCTCTGAATAACAGAAAAACAAAGAGTGGTGACCCGTACACAAAGCGACGCCCTATCAAGTTTGAAAAAGAGCTGGAGTTTTTGAAAAAATTCATTCAGCACAGAAAACAAACCTCGAATCTGGACTCCTCCTCAGAGGATACGCAGACTTCTTTCGCAGAATCCGCTGTCAATGATAATGATGAACGTTCAGTTTCGCGAATGACCAATGATTCACACCATTCCTTAATAAGACCAGAACCTACAACAACTGCTGAAATACTAAATAAATACATTGAATCGAAAAAGGAGGTGGACCCCATTGATTCGTTCTTTCAAACAATGGCTGCCACAGTAAAAAAACTACCAGAAAGAGTGCAGGTCCAAATAAAGAGACAAATATTTAATGTGGTAACTGACGCCGAATTAAAATACATAGAGGGAACTCCAGCTCCAACATCTGAAGATGTCTCTAGCTATGAAACCACCTCAGACTCTGGTTATGAAGCTGCTTCGGGGTCTGGCTATGGAACTGCCTCAGGCTCTGGTTATGAAGCTGTTTCACGGTCTGTTTATGGTACCGCCTCTGGCCCTGGCTATGAAGCTGCTTCAGGGTCTGGCTACAAAACTGCAGTTTCTGAATACGAAACTAATCTAAACTAGTAGGTACTCTAAATTAAGTAAAAACAAATAAAGATCCAGGGATTATCAGTGAGAAGGTTTATCAGTGCAAAAACTTGAAAATCGTTATTATGTGTCTACAATACATGATTGTACTTGGCAAAAAATATTGTTTTTTTTTTTAATTTAATAAAAGAAGAAAAAATAAAACTTATACAATCATTTAACTACCCACCTCAAACACAAGGATAATCTCTGATCGGCTTCAATGGGGTTGCGAAAATTGGTCCTCTGTTTTTCGATATATGGTCGACATATATTCAACAGTGCTTGAAATTTCTCATAATCCATTCTATGATAGTCATAAAATTTTTGCACGTCGTATTTTAAATCATTAAATAAATTATTGAATTCACCCTTTGATTCCCTTTCTTTCCATAAATTATCAACCCAAAATCTTCTTCTATCCCTATTATTAGCCTGTGCACCTTCTTCTTCATCTGCAATAATCGATATCAACACAAAATCCCAATCTACCATTTTAAAACTGAGGCACACCAACACTCGATCAAACGCAACTGAAGACTAAAAGTGTATCAGGCAGCAGGAGTCGCTGAGGCGTGCTTTGTCGTGCCGCGGCACGCCGTGGCATGCCGTGGCAAAGTGCTGGAATGCCGCGGTATCTAAGCGGCCAGTGTGCGCTGACTCACGGCAAAATCCCTTGCCATGCCGTCCCGGTCTGCGTAATCCTTTAGTAACACAAAAACGTATCTCGATATTGGTTCTGTTTCTGTTTTACGGATATTGTTAGTTACACACAGACATATCTTCAGATAAGTTTCTGTGTTAGTTTCTGTTTTACGCATAATATAGATAGGTACGTTAATCTCCATTTTAGAAATAAAAATGAAATAGAGATACGTGTCTTTGTGACTAAATAGAACTTGGTATTTTGAGATTGGTGGTATACTTAACTCAAAATTGATATAAATCGAGATACGTTTTTGTGTTACTAAGGGGACGATATACATGTATAGTAATGATAATTGTCACAAGTTTGATAATGTGATGATATCCAACAATTTTGAGGAAAGAGATAATCAACAGAGGTACAGACAGATGGATACTAATAGTAAAGAAATTTATTTATAAAAAGGGAAATTTATATCCTATAATATTAATCTATGATCTATGTGATATCAAGTCAATCGATAGTATAGTATTCTTTACCCTTCTCATCATAAAACAAGCGGATACAACAACAATCCTAATACTACAATTGAGAGCGGACTATAAAAAAACGACCTGGAATTACGATCATCTTTCAGTGAGAACTGCATTCCTTTAGATAATTACAGTATATTAAGTCAATCGTAAAATATTATCAACAGCACCTCCAGTTTAAGCCGACAAGATGAGGAGGCATATGAGGTTTTAGAGTCGACACGCGCGCTTGAATCTGATATAGAGACTGAAAAAAATTGTGAAATCTTTGCAAATATGCTCAATAATGAAAATGTAACAGAAGCTGCACAACTCATAGTTGGATATATATCAGGATATGTCCCGTTATCTAATAAAATCATTGAAATGTAAAGTGTGTTGACACCTTAACCATGAATACCTAAACTTCCATATCACAAACTAATAACGCTAAAAGACATGGGCGGTTGTGTTTTCCGAAGACGTTTACAAAGTATGCCTTTCCACCGAGATTATTATACGTCATTTAATAAAAAGTGGTGATAAATTTCTTTCTTCTAAATTTAACTACTTATATTCCAGTGAACACGTTAAAATTATTCGTGGAGAAAGAAGTATTTAAGTGTTTCATTCAGCATACATTTTGAACAACCATCAACACTTAACCACAGAGTTCACTTAGTTCGAGCGGTAATAAAGAAATATACAACTACTCGTTAGTCGTTTAGTGCACGAAGCTAAAGTTACAAATGATTGTTTATCTGAGTAAATTTTGTTTAAAGGTAAATAAAGATGATGTCAAATTACGATAATGGATTTTTATTTTACTATACTCCACAACTTTTTGAATACCAGAAAAAAAAATATGCTTATTCAGAGTAACGATGTCCTTACAATACGTTGGACAAAACGAACCGCCATGAAATTCACGCTACTTACGTTTTCGTCGCGAGAAAATATAATTTCTAAGCGGTTAAGCGCTGCATGTTTTAAATTTTTATTTAGACAACAGTCACTAGGTTTAGCGCTGCAGCACAGACTGAAACTCACGCCCCCCCACTTGTCATTAAGATGCGACAGGTTTTTCGTTTGGTTATAGCTTCTCTATACGCTAGAAATAGTAACTCAATGCTCTAACATCACTATCATCAAGTGATGGCGCGATAAATTAAAAAGGAAATCTTTACTATGATTATTCAAAGTATAAATACAATATTTTAAAAGTGATGTATTGTGTTACAAATTCATTAAAAACTAAAAATTCGCTAATATCTTCCGAATATTGGTATACATCGCAGAAATGTATATTTACACGTCAAATTAGACTTGCGCAAGTATATTCGACAGCAATCCTTCGTGTAACTGTCATCTGATTTGTGATAATGCGTAATAGAAGTATAATAATAATTATAATTGAGTCACATTCAATTGTATAATTCACTAACTTTCACGTTCAACACTTAATTCTACAGGGCTTACGGCGATTGTTGTTTTGAAAGTCCCGATATTTCGGCGACGTCACAATTGCCCGCGAACATGGAGTCTTCGACGTTGCCGAAATAAAAAAAAAGAAGAAAATTAAGAAATTGTAAAAGTTATTGGTCCAAAAAAAATATTAACCCCTTACCGCATACGAAACATTAGAACTAACATTAGAACCAGCATTTCATTGAAAAACAGAACGTAAATAATTTGTTCATTGCACAAATGTCATCTGTCAAATATTTTTAAGGTTATGTTGAGTGCGTGCGACGAGCCGGGTACAAGGAAAAAAGTGCTACTTTGCAATTAAAAATAAAATACCAAAACGGTGACTAAAAACATGAAAAAAAAAAAAAAATGTTACTATACTCTCGTAACTTTCTGAAATACGGTAAACGTTTGTTATTTACTTTGTTTTGCATTTTTGGTGTTTTTTTTTTCACTTTAAAGTAGCCATATTTGGCTTCGCATGCATTTCGGACCTTTTAAGCGTGTTCACGTATGTGGCTTCGTATGCATCTAAGGTTGCTTTTTTGTAACGTGTGATCTATAATATGATTTATTTTTCAGGTGTAAGTGTAGGCCTAATTTCCAAAATTGTTAAGGAAAAGAAAACTGCAGAAGAAACGGGTACAAAAATTACATCACCTGGTACATCAAGACAAAGAAAATGTGGTTACATTAATGTTGATGCATTTGACCGTGGAGTCATTCGAAGAAAAGTATACGAATTTTACTCGATAAGAAAAGAAATACCGACCATTCGTAAGCTACTCAATATATTGAAAGGAGAAATAAATTATGCTGGACAGCGTGAGTCTCTTCACAAGTTGCTTTGCAACATGGGTTTTCGTTACAGAAAAATACAAACAAATCGCAGTGCTTATGGAAAAAAAAAACGTACACGAATTTTACTCGATAAGAAAAGAAATACCGACCATTCGTAAGCATTTCAATTGTGTGCATTAGATTATTAATGTCATATCTTAATCTATTTTCCTGTGGCAATTTAGCTAAGGTAGTGTAAACAATAAAAAAATTCAATATATTGAAAGGAGAAATAAATTATGCTGGACAGCGCGAGTCTCTTCGCAACATGGGTTTTCGTTATAGAAAAACACAAACAAATCGCAAAATGCTCATGGAAAGAAACAAAATATCAGCTTGAGCAAGATATTTACAAGAAAAATAAAATTTTATAGAAGTTGTAATCCGAAGCCTGTTATTTACTTAGACGAAATATACATACATTCATCACATACATGTGGCAAATGTTGGCAAGGAGGCGAAGTTCAAGAAGTGCTTGAACCAGTGTCCAAATGCCAACGTTATATTATTGTCCACTCAGGAGGTGACACTAGATTTGTTGAAAATGCATTGTTCATGGTGTTCAAATCAAATTCCAAAAATGGTGATTATCACAATGACATGAACAATGTAAACTTCAAAAAGTGGCTTACTGAAAAACTTTTACCAAATTTGAAAAGAGCCGTCATTCATAATAATGGATAATGCTCCGTACCACTATATTCCCTTTAATAAATGCTCAAATACCAGCACTTTAAAAAAGGATATACAAGAGTGGCTGACCCAGAATGAGCGTGAATATTCAGATGAAATGACAAGACCCCAACTTTTAGAAATAGTTATAAGAAACAAACCTGAACCTATTTACGAAGTCGACTCGATACTGACAGAGCATGGTCAAAAGCAGTGGCGGATTTACCAGCAGGCTGAGTAGGCTTGAACCTAGGGCGGCAGATTTTAGGAGCGGCAAATTTGGGGACAGAATTTTTTTGAAGCGAAACTTCTTTAGGCGCATGGGGGTAAAATTTGAGCGACCGGTAACGCGGCAGCGTCATGACGTTCCGTACTTGGATGGGGGAACACCGCAAGAAGTTTGGCTTATTGTTTTTTTTCAACTATTTTTTTTTGTATTTTAAATTCGTTTTTTTATTAGTTTTAAATAATAAGAAGCAATAAGAATCGCGTGATGGTGGTCTGCGAAGACTGTTTTTTAATTATGATATATGAAGAAATGTTTGCTGCCATTACTTCGATGTTTGGGTTCGAATTTTGGCTTACAGGCCAAAATTCAAACCCAAACATCGTTAGCTTTTTTTTTTTGTTCCGCCTTGCTCTGCCCACTCTTTAAATTTAGTGGCAACAGCGACTGCTGAATCATGCACAGAAGCTTGTCGATTCTTCATGTTGCTCCAGGAAATATACATTTTTTTTTCAAGTTCGACACAACGCTGGATGACATTGATGACTGAAATCGGAGAAGGCAAAACAGTCCAGAGAGTAAACCTCACACGTTGGTCAGTTAGAGAGGATGCATGCAGAAGCTTGAAAGATACGTGGCACGAAATCCTTAACCATTTAACGGGCATAGGGAATATTTTTACCACCAACTTTTTCGGTAGATTCTGACAAAATTTACTTGTTGAGAGTATTTTTCTGAACACTAGCAACACCATAGATATATGTCAAACAATATATTAAAAAAAATTTTTTTTTGACGTTTGATTTGTCATGGCGGTTCCAGCTGTTTTTTGTTGCGAAAACGAGGTTTTTCAATAGTAAAATACATCAACGTACATCTTTCAATTTTCGTACTAGAAGTAGTGAGTAATTCAATTATTTCGATAAATTAGTCAATATACTAGTCATTAGTGCCAATATTTCTGGGAATTCAACAGAAATACAAAAAACTTGAAGTTAGCTAAAGGGAAATTCAAGTGGAGGAAATACAAAAAAACTTGAAGTTAGCTAAAGGGAAATTCAAGTGGAGGACCAAAAAGGATGTAGCATTCACAGTGTGGCAAAACACAAAGGAAGTCCTGATATTGTCCACTGCTTTTCATCCTAAAATAAATAATACTCATGTAACAAGAACACAGAAAGATGGCTCAAAAAAACTTATCAAATGTCCAAGGGCTGTTCAACAATACACGAAGAGAATGGGGGGGTTTGATCGCTTTGATCAAATAAAAGGGACCTATTCTATTGGACGGAGGAGCAAGCGTTGGTGGGTCAGAATTTTTTATTTTCTCTTTGATGCCTGTATAACAAATGCTTTTATAACATATTCGTGCACTTCAAGAACCCAAAGACTCACCAATCTAGAATTCCGTGTGGCCATTGCCAGAGGTCTGATCAATGGGTACAGCAGCAGAAAACGGACGTCTGCTATTGGCTAGGTGCGTGACGGTAGCGCCACTCGAGGTATGAACTAAAAGGGGACAGTATTGGCAGATATAATCTGTGATTGGCAGTATATTAATGATATTTGACAATAACTATTTTTTTATTGTTAAAATAACTATCAATATGTGAAAAAATGTAGTGACGAACTGACGAAATTACGTGCTATTTTATATTGAATTAAATATCTTAAAAAAACGTAAGTATCATTGATAAACAAATTATTTAATATTTACATGATTAGATTAAGTCAATTCTAGCTAGCTTTATAGTTTTATACTATCTGTGTGTAATCTGTGGTCAATTCTAATTTCTAAAGCATAGCTGAGTACATATGAGTTTTAAAATTAATTTTAACAAAACTAAAAGGAAACAAACTTTGGAAACAAAGAGTATAATTATAATTGTTAAGGTAAAAGTAAAGAATAAAAATAAAAAGATAATGTAATAGCTGAATCTTGAAGATAACGTAAAATATTAATTTTTTTAATTTAATATTTTTTTATTTAAGTCGTTACGAAAACATGGATGTCATCATCAAAACTGGGTTTCAAGCAGTAAATCATCGAATTGAGTTCCAAATTAGTACCTAAATTTTTTAAATTTAATAAACACGTTGTTTAATCTAAAGAGTAGCAAAATATTTTTCATTATTTATATGAAATTCTTAATAAAATACATACAATAGTTTATTAAATTTTGATAAATTCCACAAGTAAAAACATTTATATTTCAAATTACTAATTTAGATAATATATTATCGTGTCAACAACATTTACCAATTTCCAAATGCCTGTTATACTCTTTTATTATTAATACTGAAATTAAGGTTATGATACTACTTACTTTCGCCGTCTTAATGCTACTATCCACTTTTTTCTTTGATTTATTTTCCATTTCGCAGTTGGAAATGTATAAAATTTACACTCACTCTTTCTGCTAGTATTTCTACAATTAACGACACAGCAACTCCGGTTGCTCATTTTATTAAAATTTAATTATTGATAAAAAATTAAAATGTTTACGTGTATTTTATACGACAGAGTCATAAAAAATCTCCGTTTAGTTCAAAAATTCACCACTGCGTACGCTTGTGTCGATTCGGCTTACCTCCACCATGACTTCGCACCTTGCCTATAGGAAATTACGTGACCAAGAAAATAAGAGTTTTGGTATCAGAGAATTTCCAAAAATCTCTAAAAATGGTGCCAACTGAACTGCGTTACAAAGATGTGGGTGAACATATGCCTGTGGCATTGGAATCTTACAAGCGTTGCGAATCTTACAAATTATGCAGCACAAAAACAAATGACAAGAGGAGCAAAGTAAAGTGTGAGAAATGCGATGTTGCCCTGTGCATTGTTCCATGCTTTCGTCAATTTCACTGTCCCTGAAGGGCAATGGGAATATTTTTCCACAAAATTTTCCGGGGGTTTCCCGTTTTTTTTAATTTTTCCTGAAAGACGTGTTTCTTTAATTTCAATAAAAAATAATAATTCACTGTAAAAAGTTATTTTATTGTGCAGGATCCTTATGCCTGTTAAAGGGTTAAAGCTTTGGAAACAATCAGGAATGATTGTACAGAAAAGCCTGTCACACGAAAGGAAGTGACGGGAATTCTTTCGAAATTAAAAATAACTGGAAACGGCGTTAATGGCTGTTGTGTGAAATGTTTTTTTGGAAAGAATAAACGAATTAAATGTTCAAATCCAGGCTTCTACGGTAGATTTGATTACTGTCACCGATCTGTACGAATCTTTTCGCAAGTTTTTCGTAGATCAACGAGAAAACTTTATTTATTTCGAAGAAAAGGCAATGGAATTAAGTGTGCCGAAGCAGTACACAAAAGACCTGGGCAAGAGACAACGACGACACACTCGACGAACGAAAGACTCGACGAAGAAATTAGTATGACAGCGAGTGATACTTTCAGGGTTGATACTTTTCTTGTAATCATTGACAGACTCGTATTCGAATTAGAAAAAGGGAAAAAGCGTACAAAAATTTAAATGCTAATAAACGCTTTAGCTCTTTTGTGCATAGATTCGGAATTAATGAATAAGATTACTTACGACGATATCATGGATGTTTTCGCCAAAAAAAAAAAACGCGCAAAAAGAAGCCTGCACTCTAACCCAGACTGAAGAACGTAACCTTTTAGTCACCGAACGAAAGCTCCTAGGAAGATCTTTGGTCCTACCAGACGAGAGGATGGAAGCTGGAGAGACCGAAAGAACGCCGAATTACAAGAAATTATGGCCGAGCCAAATATACCTGGAGAAATTAAAGCACAACGCCTCCGTTGGCTTAGTCATGTAGAACGAATGGGTGAGGAACGAGGACTGAAGAAAGATTACTTGGGCCGACCATCGGGCCGACGACCTAAGTATCACTGGCGCGATCGAGTTGAGGTGGACTTGTGCGCGTTACATTGATTATTGATTAAAGGTATTAATGAAAAATGGTTCTCACTGCTGCAGAAAAACAAAGAAGGTCTATACCTTACTTTTTTACTTTATAGAGAAAAACTTAAAAAAGATCCAGAAAAATATGATTCAAGTAAAAGGAAACTAAGAGAATATTATCATAAGAATAAGTTGATTGGAGATTTATCGGCCAAAGAAAAACATAATGCAAGGGAGTTATGGAAGCTCAAAAAACGTCAACAACGTCAACGTGCCAGACAGCTCGTAACTATGTTAAATGAAACGCCTCCTGGAACACCCTCACCACCACTAGCAGGAAATGAAAACGATGTTCAAGAAGATAGGTTACTTCTTGCACAAAGACCACTTTCATAAAATAGCTCAAACATTAGAAGAGCAAGAAAGAAAGTACGTAGAGACAGAACTATGCTGTATAAAGCAAACGAAAAACTAGCATCTGTCGCCTGGCGATATCGATACCTGGAAAAATTGCGAAATAATCGTCTCGGAAACCAGCGCCCAGTGTACTGTATTTGGATGAGATCACGAGACACAACATATCGCACCGGACACGTGCAACATATACATGTGCAACATATCGCGCCGGAAAATGTTGACAAAGCGAACAAGAAGAAGGTGTACTATCACCAGACTCCCAAAGGGCCACGTTGGATTATCGTCCACGCGGGTGGTGCTATGGGTTTCATATCCAATGCTCGACTGATCTTCAGATCTCAGTCACAAGCGGCCGACTATCACGATGATATGAATAAGACGAATTTTAATAAATGACATAATGAAAAGCTTATACCGAATCTGCCTCCTCAATCAATTGAGAAAAAAAAAGTGTAAGAAAGAAAAAGAGAAATGTAGTCTTTAATAAAATTAACATTGTAATGTATCATAAATGTAGAAACTGCTAACAAACCTCAATAAATAAAATAAAATAAAATTGTCGTGATGGATAACGCCTCCTACCACACAGTGCAGCTTAACAAGCACCAACAATGTCAAGCAGAAAGGCAGAAATGCAAAACTGGATAACAAGTAATGGTCTTTACTTGGCAACTATGGTAAAAGCCCAGCTATTTCAAATAATAAAGGAGTAATGTTGGAGGCGCTTGGGCATAAAATGGTAAGGCTTCCACCTTACCACTGCGATTTAAGCCCCATAGAGCTGATATGGAGTGTCTTAAAAAGACGAATTGCTGAAAAAAACATAGGCCAAGAAGCAAATAAAGTCGTACAGATCACAGAAGGCTTTGCAACGATCACCGAAAAAGAATGGAGAATAGTGTGTGAGCACGTGAAAAAATTGGAAGAAAAATATTACGCCGATGGCCAAGTTATTGATAGCGAGATGAACAGGTTCATAATTTAAGTGGGAGACGATAGCAACACTTCTGATGACGAAGATGATAAGGAAGATGATCTCTTGGGTATAAGTACGTTAGATGAGCATCTTTTGTCTGATCATAATTATAATAAAAATTATTAAATGGCGAAAGAAGTCTTCCAGATATTAAACAGCGTATTGCTAGTAATATCAGCAGGAAAAGGGCTCAAATAAATAAAAATATTATAGAAACATTTTTTGAACACCTTAGAACCGAATTAATGGATGTACCGCCCGAAAATCTGTATAATTTCGATGAAAGCGGTTTATTAGCTTTGATCACGATTGTAGCTACTACTTCGACATCTTTGCAGGAGATCAGAGCGTACCCATCAGATGCGCAAGATCTTGACGTAAGCTCAAATGTGGTCACAAGATTGACATCCACAGTTCCACATCAAAACTACAAAATTTAAATGCCCAAATACCAGCACCTTACAAAAGGATATACGGCGGATAAAGGATAAAGGAGTGGCTGACCCAGAATGAGCGTGAATATTCAGATGAAATGACAATACCCCAATTTTTAGAAAGAGTTAAAAGAAACAAACCTGAATCTATTTACGAAGTCGACTCGATACTGGCAGAGCATGGTCATAAGTGCTTACGCCTCCCACCATACCATTGAGACCTAAACCCAATAGAGCTCATTTGGAGCACCATGAAAAGAAAAGTTGCGATCTCCAACATAGACCACAAATCTGAGGATATACCTCGCTTAGTCACAGAAGCATTCGATTCTATTACGGTCGAATAGTGGAGAAAACATTGCAATCATGTTCGAAAATTGGAAAACGAATATTAAAAAAAAGGATGATTATTTAGAGTTTTAGACGAACCCTTTATTGTAGAACTTCAAAGTGATAGTGACACGGAAAGCCATACGGAGAGTGAAACTGAATGCACTGGCTATAGTAGCATCCAAAACTATATGCCCGGGGTGTGACCTATTGACCACGACTATATACCCTCAAGTGTGGTGCAGCCATACATAAAGTGCTCGTGTCCAGGCCTTTAAGTAAAAACACCAATCCACAACTGCGGAAATACAAAACAGTTACAAGACCAATACTGATGTACGGTTATGAAGCCTGCACTCGTAACTCAGAATGAAGAACGTAACCTTTTAGTCACCGAACGAAAGCTTCTTAGGAAGATCTTTGGTCCTACCAGACGAGAGGATGGAAGCTGGAGAGACCGAAAGAACGCCGAATTACAAGAAGTTATGGCCGAGCGAAATATACTTGGAGAAATTAAAGCACAACGCCTCTGTTGGCTTAGTCATGTAGAACGAATGGGTGAGCAACGAGGACTGAAGAAAGATTACTCGGGCCGACCATCGGGCCGACGACCTAAGTATCACTGGCGCGATCGAGTTGAGGTGGACCTGTGCGCATTACATTGATAATTGATTAAAGGTATTAATGAAAAATGGTTCTCACTGCTGCAGAAAAACAAAGAAGGTCTATCCCTTACTTTTTTACTTTATAGAGAAAAACTTAAAAAAGATCCAGAAAAATATGAATCATGTAAAAGGAAACTAAGAGAATATTATCATAAGAATAAGTTGATTGGAGATTTATCGGCCAAAGACAAACATAATGCAAGGGAGTTATGGAAGATCAGAAAACGTCAACAACGTCAACGTGCCAGACAGCTCGTAACTATGTTAAATGAAACGCCTCCTGGAACACCCTCACCACCACTAGCAGGAAATGAAAACGATGTTCAAGAAGATAGGTTACTTCTTGCACAAAAACCACTTTCATAAAATAGCTCAAACATTAGAAGAGCAAGAAAGAAAGTACGTAGAGACAGAACTATGCTGTATAAAGCAAACGAAAAACTAGCACCTGTCGCCTGGCGATATCGATACCTGGAAAAATTGCGAAATAATCGTCTCGGAAACCAGCGCCCAGTGTACTGTATTTGGACGAGATCACGAGACACAACATATCGCACCGGACACGTGCAACATATACATGTGCAACATATCGCGCCGGAAAATGTTGACAAAGCGAACAAGAAGAAGGTGTACTATCACCAGACTCCCAAAGGGCCACGTTGGATTATCGTCCACGCGGGTGGTGCTATGGGTTTCATATCCAATGCTCAACTGATCTTCAGATCTCAGTCACAAGCGGCCGACTATCACGATGATATGAATAAGACGAATTTTAATAAATGGCATAATGAAAAGCTTATACCGAATCTGCCTCCTCAATCAATTGAGAAAAAAAAGTGTAAGAAAGAAACCGAGAAATGTCAGTCTTTAATAAAATTAATATTGTAATGTATCATAAATGTAGCAACTGCAAACAAACCTCAATAAATAAAATAAAATTGTCGTGATGGATAACGCCTCCTACCACACAGTGCAGCTTAACAAGCACCAACAATGTCAAGCAGAAAGGCAGAAATGCAAAACTGGATAACAAGTAATGCTCTTTCTCACTTGGCAACTATGGTAAAAGCCCAGCTATTTCAAATAATAAAGAAGCACAAATAACCGCCTACTTAACCTAGTTTTCCAAGAATGGCGTGGGAATCTCGGACTCGATACCCTTCGGTGGCAGATACGACTGTTTGAAATCGATTCTATCACCTTCGAAATAATTTGCACATGTGGATGAAAATTCAGTATCACACACACACACACAGAGACAAAGAGTAATGATCGGTTTTGGAAAGTTGACCATTATGTTCTAGAGTTCGTGAGATGTGTCTGTAATGTGAACGTCCACGAGAAGTAAGGATTGATGAGCAGATGATACCATTCGAAAAGGTCACGTTGCCATGCGACAATACATCTAAGGTAAACCCAATCCTGTTGGTATTAAGAACTTCGTAATGACATCAACGAATGCTTTACCCTTGAATTTTATTCTTTACGAAGGCAAAGGTAGAAATGTTGTGTCATCCAAAGTCCACGGAAACTTGACGGATCCAGTCTATTCCTGCAGTCGTAGCTCGAAAAGCTAGTAACATGCCAGAAATGGCAAATACAGAACAGAAGAGTCGGTCCAAGTGTAGAGCACCTGGTTGCTCAAAGCTTTGTTAGCTGCAGCACTTGTAAATTATTTTTGTGTTTTAATACAGAAAGAAACTGTTTTAAAACGTTTCATTCTTAATTTACGTGATTTTCGTTAATAAATTAATATCGCTTTAGTCAAAATGTTGTTTCTATTATTAGCCCAGGCTGATATTTTTTTACTTCTTAGAGACCCAAGGTATCAGTTGTGATACCTACTGTAATTTCTAAAAAAAAATTTTTTTTTCAATACATTTAAGTTATAGGGACCACAACACTTAACCATTCTAAAAATCATCAAAATCGGCGAGAATTCTTGGCTCGGGACTGAGAAGGTTAAGAAGGCCTTGTAATGTTGGAGGCGCATGGGCATAAAGTGGTAAGGCTTCCACCTTACCACTGCGATTTAAACCCCATAGAGCTGATATGGAGTGTCTTAAAAAGACGAATTGCTTAAAAAACCTAGGCCAAGAAACAAATAAAATCGTCCAAATCACAGAAGCCTTTGCAACGATCACCGAAGAATGGAGAAAAGAATGTGAGCACGTGAAAAAATTAGAAGAAAAATATTACGCTGATGGCCAAGTTATTGGTAGAGAGATGGACAGGTTCATAATTTAAGTGGGAGACGATAGCAACACTTTTGATGACGAAGATGATATGGAATATGAAGATGACGACGATCTCATGGGTATAAGTCCGTTAGATGAGCATCTTTTGTCTGATCATAATTATAATAAAAATTATTAAATGGCGAAAGAACTTTTTAGACCACCATCTAGATATTAAACAGCGTATTGCTAGTAATATCAGCAGGTAAAGGGCCCAAATAAATAAAGATATGATAGAAACATTTTTGGAACACCTTAGAACCGAATTAATGGATGTACCGCCCGAAAATCTGTATAATTTCGATGAAAGCGGTTTATTAGCTTTTATCACGGTTATAGCTATGACTTCGACATCTTTGCTGGAGACCAGAGCGTACCCTTCAGATGCGCAAGATCTTGGCGTAAGCTCAAACGTGGTCACAAAATTGACATCCACAGTTCCACAACATCAAAACTACAAAATTTGTTTTAATTTTAGCGTGCATCGGCATTAGAGATATTTTATTCATTTAACGTCGACATCGATGTCATCTCTTTCGATGAACTCCTTAAGAAATTCGAGGAATTTTTTCTGCCTAAGGTAAACATAACAATGGAAAGGCACAAACTTTTCAATAGAAAGCAAGGTCAGGACGAAAACATTGCGTCCTACGCTACAGATATCAAAAATATCAGCCTACAAGTGGTTCCGATGAGCTGCGCGACAGTATTTTGAGAGATTTATTTTCATGGAACCTAAACACCATAATAACTACATTAGGGAAAAACTTCTAATCAATGACCATCTTTAATATCCCTCAATACATAAGTAATAAGCACATATATAATGATCGATAACTACCAACTGTTAAACAGGAGATAATGAATTATAGCAAAAACTACCAGAAAAGACTCTCAACACATAACAAAGTGATCCTATAAGGGTTCCGTTTTTACCTTTTGAGGTACGGAACCCTAAAAATGAGCTCGCTAGTGCACTGAGCGGAGATAGAGGCCTCCACCATAGAAGACTGAAAAGACACAGTGTTCCTACTCTGCAAGACAGATTCCTCAAGATGGAATGAGACATCTTCATAACAAGTGTTTCACCAAGCGCTGATATGTCTAAAATAGATACAAGCTGTCAGACAGAGTAGTGGCTTATTGTTTTGCTCAATAGATTGCCACGGTGCAGACAGAGAAAAAAAATGACCCTAAGACATTTCATGAGTCACTGGATCTATCCAAAAAATTAGAAACGTCAAGGCAACAAGCCAAAGTCAAGGGGAACAGTCCACTACGTCACAGTCACTTGTCGGAAAGGTATTCAGTCAAAAACAGTCAACAAACAAGATATGCCTTTGAAGTCGGTGCGTTCTGATGGGATTGCCCATTATCCAATTTGGAAGAAGAACGCCCGACAATTATGCCAAAATTGTTCGAAATTTCATTCTTACACATCATGTGAAAAATGTAATGTTTTTTTTTTCGTGTTATAATGACAAACGCAATTGTTATAAGGAATTTCGTGAAGCATAAACTAGTTTTTCCCTAAATGCATACGAAACTATATATGGCGTCGTGTAATAACTTTTATAATAAGTTAATATTAATATTTCTTATTATTATAGTTTTATTATTATATTTTACATTACAATTGCTTTCCGCCTATCTCCTTATGGGTGACGCTGAAAATCGGCGTTGAAGAATCTCGGTTCTCCAACAAATGCCGATTGCCGATGCAGTCATCCATTTCAGTACTCCCATGCATTGCTATGCAGATTGCCGCATTCTTTCATTTTATTTTTTGTTTTTAGTTTTTATAAATATAATTTTTTTTTGTGTAAATTTATTATTTTTTTACATTATAATTGCATAATATGTTCATTGATTCTAATTTAATTTGTTATACACAGTTATATTTTCATAAGTTGTTATCTTGTTATTTTGATTTTTTTTGTCTAGTCTAAGTTGTTCTGTATATCGATGTATGTATGCGAGTGTGAATAAATGATTATTATTATTATTATATATTTTTTCCAATTTGATAGCATTATGTAAGCTCAAATAAATTTTCGTAAAAAAAAAAACTAATAATTCCACCTCTATTAATTCATGCGGTAAGGGTTAAAATTTTTTTTATTCCATCTCTAATAACAATTCGTGCGGTAAGGGGTGAAAAAAAAAAGAAATAGCGGGAGTTACAAAAGTGACAATCGCAGTAAGTCCCCTAAAATTGAATTTTCACATTGAACTAATTAACTTTCAAGTAAATAACGGCATTTCATATTTTTGTACACAATTCAATTACAACCTACGAGTAACCTAGTTTGGTCCGAAAAATAAAATAAATTTAATACAACAATTGGACTAGATTCAGTTGCCGGTCCGACGCCGCGTTGACGCAACGGCCACAGCGCTGGTTTGTGGCTGTTGCGCTGGCGGTAGCGGGTTCGATCTCCGCACATGAGAAACATTAGTGGGATATTACGGGCTGAAGCGTAGCAGTTCCCGGATCACTTGCTCCAGCCGCGCCACAGCGAGGCGAGTGACGCGGCCGCTGACGTCACCAGGGACGGCGCCGGCGGGGGCGTGCCGCTCGCTTCTGTCATCTGAACATATTTAACATTCATTATTCATTTGTTAGTACATTTACTTGGTTTATATAATGAAGTACACAATAATGGAAAGTGATAATAAAGTGCAGCAATATAGATGGCATCAAATTCTTAACTAATGTTTAGCCGTTACGTCCTGTTTTTGAGTGTATGAGTGACTGTGAGCGTCTATGGGGCACTTGAATGTATCAGCGTGTGGCGTATGTGTATGAGAGTGTGCGTGTGTACGTTGTTTCTGTGCAAGTGAGCGTGTATGTACTTTGTACGCTAAGTTTATATTTACTGTGAGCTATACGTGTATGTGTGGGTGCGTGTGTGTGTACCTCGGCGGTGTCGGGCCAGTGCAGGTGCTCGTCTCCACATATTGTGAGCTATACGTGTATGTGTGTGTACCTCGGCCTTGTCGGGCCAGTGCAGGTGCTCGTCTCCACATATTGTGAGCTACACGTGTATGTGTGTGTACCTCGGCGGTGTCGGGCCAGTGCAGGTGCTCGTCTCCACATATTGTGAGCTATACGTGTATGTGTGTGTACCTCGGCCTTGTCGGGCCAGTGCAGGTGCTCGTCTCCACATATTGTGAGCTACACGTGTATGTGTGTGTACCTCGGCGGTGTCGGGCCAGTGCAGGTGCTCGTCCACATATTGTGAGCTACACGTGTATGTGTGTGTACCTCGGCGGTGTCGGGCCAGTGCAGGTGCTCGTCTCCACATATTGTGAGCTACACGTGTATGTGTGTGTACCTCGGCGGTGTCGGGCCAGTGCAGGTGCTCGTCTCCACATATTGTGAGCTACACGTGTATGTGTGTGTACCTCGGCGGTGTCGGGCCAGTGCAGGTGCTCGTCTCCACATATTGTGAGCTACACGTGTATGTGTGTGTACCTCGGCGGTGTCGGGCCAGTGCAGGTGCTCGTCTCCACATATTGTGAGCTACACGTGTATGTGTGTGTACCTCGGCGGTGTCGGGCCAGTGCAGGTGCTCGTCTCCACATATTGTGAGCTACACGTGTATGTGTGTGTACCTCGGCGGTGTCGGGCCAGTGCAGGTGCTCGTCTCCACATATTGTGAGCTACACGTGTATGTGTGTGTACCTCGGCGGTGTCGGGCCAGTGCAGGTGCTCGTCTCCACATATTGTGAGCTACACGTGTATGTGTGTGTACCTCGGCGGTGTCGGGCCAGTGCAGGTGCTCGTCTCCACATATTGTGAGCTACACGTGTATGTGTGTGTACCTCGGCGGTGTCGGGCCAGTGCAGGTGCTCGTCTCCACATATTGTGAGCTATACGTGTATGTGTGGGACGGTGCGTGTGTGTACCTCGGCGGTGTCGGGCCAGTGCAGGTGCTCGTCTCCACATATTGTGAGCTATACGTGTATGTGTGTGTACCTCGGCGGTGTCGGGCCAGTGCAGGTGCTCGTCTCCACATATTGTGAGCTACACGTGTATGTGTGTGTACCTCGGCGGTGTCGGGCCAGTGCAGGTGCTCGTCTCCACATATTGTGAGCTATACGTGTATGTGTGGGACGGTGTGTGTGTGTACCTCGGCGGTGTCGGGCCAGTGCAGGTGCTCGTCTCCACATATTGTGAGCTACACGTGTATGTGTGTGTACCTCGGCGGTGTCGGGCCAGTGCAGGTGCTCGTCTCCACATATTGTGAGCTATACGTGTATGTGTGGGACGGTGCGTGTGTGTACCTCGGCGGTGTCGGGCCAGTGCAGGTGCTCGTCTCCACATATTGTGAGCTACACGTGTATGTGTGTGTACCTCGGCGGTGTCGGGCCAGTGCAGGTGCTCGTCTCCACATATTGTGAGCTATACGTGTATGTGTGGGACGGTGCGTGTGTGTACCTCGGCGGTGTCGGGCCAGTGCAGGTGCTCGTCTCCACATATTGTGAGCTATACGTGTATGTGTGGGACGGTGCGTGTGTGTACCTCGGCGGTGTCGGGCCAGTGCAGGTGCTCGTCTCCACATATTGTGAGCTATACGTGTATGTGTGGGACGGTGCGTGTGTGTACCTCGGCGGTGTCGGGCCAGTGCAGGTGCTCGTCTCCACATATTGTGAGCTACACGTGTATGTGTGTGTACCTCGGCGGTGTCGGGCCAGTGCAGGTGCTCGTCTCCACATATTGTGAGCTACACGTGTATGTGTGTGTACCTCGGCGGTGTCGGGCCAGTGCAGGTGCTCGTCTCCACATATTGTGAGCTATACGTGTATGTGTGGGACGGTGCGTGTGTGTACCTCGGCGGTGTCGGGCCAGTGCAGGTGCTCGTCTCCACATATTGTGAGCTACACGTGTATGTGTGTGTACCTCGGCGGTGTCGGGCCAGTGCAGGTGCTCGTCTCCACATATTGTGAGCTACACGTGTATGTGTGTGTACCTCGGCGGTGTCGGGCCAGTGCAGGTGCTCGTCTCCACATATTGTGAGCTATACGTGTATGTGTGGGACGGTGCGTGTGTGTACCTCGGCGGTGTCGGGCCAGTGCAGGTGCTCGTCTCCACATATTGTGAGCTACACGTGTATGTGTGTGTACCTCGGCGGTGTCGGGCCAGTGCAGGTGCTCGTCTCCACATATTGTGAGCTATACGTGTATGTGTGGGACGGTGCGTGTGTGTACCTCGGCGGTGTCGGGCCAGTGCAGGTGCTCGTCTCCACATATTGTGAGCTACACGTGTATGTGTGTGTACCTCGGCGGTGTCGGGCCAGTGCAGGTGCTCGTCTCCACATATTGTGAGCTACACGTGTATGTGTGTGTACCTCGGCGGTGTCGGGCCAGTGCAGGTGCTCGTCTCCACATATTGTGAGCTATACGTGTATGTGTGGGACGGTGCGTGTGTGTACCTCGGCGGTGTCGGGCCAGTGCAGGTGCTCGTCTCCACATATTGTGAGCTACACGTGTATGTGTGTGTACCTCGGCGGTGTCGGGCCAGTGCAGGTGCTCGTCTCCACATATTGTGAGCTATACGTGTATGTGTGGGACGGTGCGTGTGTGTACCTCGGCGGTGTCGGGCCAGTGCAGGTGCTCGTCTCCACATATTGTGAGCTACACGTGTATGTGTGTGTACCTCGGCGGTGTCGGGCCAGTGCAGGTGCTCGTCTCCACATATTGTGAGCTACACGTGTATGTGTGTGTACCTCGGCGGTGTCGGGCCAGTGCAGGTGCTCGTCTCCACATATTGTGAGCTACACGTGTATGTGTGTGTACCTCGGCGGTGTCGGGCCAGTGCAGGTGCTCGTCTCCACATATTGTGAGCTATACGTGTATGTGTGGGACGGTGCGTGTGTGTACCTCGGCGGTGTCGGGCCAGTGCAGGTGCTCGTCTCCACATATTGTGAGCTACACGTGTATGTGTGTGTACCTCGGCGGTGTCGGGCCAGTGCAGGTGCTCGTCTCCACATATTGTGAGCTACACGTGTATGTGTGTGTACCTCGGCGGTGTCGGGCCAGTGCAGGTGCTCGTCTCCACATATTGTGAGCTATACGTGTATGTGTGGGACGGTGCGTGTGTGTACCTCGGCGGTGTCGGGCCAGTGCAGGTGCTCGTCTCCACATATTGTGAGCTACACGTGTATGTGTGTGTACCTCGGCGGTGTCGGGCCAGTGCAGGTGCTCGTCTCCACATATTGTGAGCTATACGTGTATGTGTGGGACGGTGCGTGTGTGTACCTCGGCGGTGTCGGGCCAGTGCAGGTGCTCGTCTCCACATATTGTGAGCTACACGTGTATGTGTGTGTACCTCGGCGGTGTCGGGCCAGTGCAGGTGCTCGTCTCCACATATTGTGAGCTACACGTGTATGTGTGTGTACCTCGGCGGTGTCGGGCCAGTGCAGGTGCTCGTCTCCACATATTGTGAGCTACACGTGTATGTGTGTGTACCTCGGCGGTGTCGGGCCAGTGCAGGTGCTCGTCTCCACATATTGTGAGCTATACGTGTATGTGTGGGACGGTGCGTGTGTGTACCTCGGCGGTGTCGGGCCAGTGCAGGTGCTCGGGCGGCTCGGGCTCGGGCTCGTCCTCGTCTCCCAGCAGCCACGCCTCGTACGCGTCCCAGTTGTCGCTCGCCCACGTCTCCACTCTGCGACGTTGAGTAAAATAATCAATAATACTGATATCCGGCTCGAAGGATCAACTATTGAAAAACACTATTAACTTTAGGTTATACTTCCATATTAAAGTTTCACGTTAATGTTAAAGGATCTAACCCTACGTATGTCCTATGGCTGCTGTGTCAACGCATCGTCAATGAACGACGCACAAAGCACCGCATTGTGGTCGAGCACTCAATATCTGCACCCGATACCTGCACGTGTGTACGTGTACGAGTGCGGCGCTCACCTGCCAAGCTCAGGGTCGTCCGCTGCGGCGGCAAGGGCCAGCGCGTGTAGGGCGGCCAGGGCGGCGAGGGGCGCGGGCTGGGCGGGCGGCGCGGCGGCGGGGGCGGGCGGGGCGAGGGCGGGCACCAGCGCCACGCCCGCGCGCGCGCACAGCGCCGCCGCACCCGCTCGCACTCGCACCACGCACGCGCGCCAGCTGCGCGGGTCGCTGTACTCGCTGGAAAATACATGATAATTATCCAACTGTTCGGCTCTCAAAAAACACAGGCCAAAGACGGGCAGCAGCATCTTCAAAGCCAGCCCTGCGGTCACCAACCCGCCTGCCCAGCGTGGTGACTATGGCAAAACACATGAGTTCACGACATTTTTGGCGCGAACTTGGGGCAGCCTATGTCCAGTGGACTGCGATAGGCTGAAGTGAATAAATGAATGACTGAATGAATAAATAATAATAATAGACAGACAGACAGACAGCGAAATCTTAGTAATAGGGTCCCATTTTTACCCTTTGAGTACGGAACCCTAAAAATAAGTGTGTTTGGGTATGTGTGTGTGTGTGGTACCTGAGCGCTATCACGTGCGGCAGTCGCACGTCCAGCGTCCAGGCGAGCAGCGCCAACAGTTGCGCCGCCAGCCCCAGCGCCGCACGAGCGCGGACCCCGGAGTTAGTGTGAGGCTCTCCGATGCCCGGCTCCTTGCTTTGCGACACTAATAAATATATAAATATCTATAACATACACACAAGGCAGTCAAGTCTTTCCCTTTGGACAAAGGGTTTTTTTAATAACTACTTATTTTTAAACTTCATTACATAGTATAAAACAAAGTCACTTTCCGCTGTCTGTCTGTCTGTCCCTATGTATGCTTAGATTTTCAAAACTACGCAACGGATTTTAATGCGGTTTTCTTTAGTGTGAGTCTAGAGGAAGGTTTATATGTATAATACATGCATAATATAGTAGAGGAACTCTGATAGTTTTTGCAACCATGCGAAGCCGGGCCAGGTCTCTAGTAGGAAATAAAATGAGAAACATGTTGCCGGTTTGGAGGCTGGTATATTTCTGATTCTTACCCATTTTATTAGGTACATTAATTGTCTCTTCAAAAACAAGTCTAAGAATTTTTTAATACATATCTATGTTTTGTCTTACGGAGTTAATTCTATGAGCTGCCCGGTGGCAATGCAAAGTCAACGGAACAGCACGTGTACTAATCTAACACGGAGATCTGGCGTGCATGCATAACTAGGTAGTCTATTCCTAAGGTAAGCAACTTATTTATAAATATAAACATTTAACTTTTATAAATATAAACATTACACTGAGACTCACTGACCAGAAAGCAGGGTTGCTACAAACTGCGCCAACGATAAAAGTTTCAGGTCATGCACTCGTCACGAATCTCATCACATCACATCAAAAACCGCTTGACGTATAAAGATAGAATTTAGCAGGGAGGTAGTTTGTAGTTAGTAAATGTCCCCTAACAACGAATTTTGTGACATAGTCGCAATAAACAGGTCTAAGAGTTCTTGGAAGTTTTTATGAAAAACCCATTAATTTGGTTCCACAAAGTTGTAATTTGACAGGGATGTAGTAGATACATGTTCACATGAAACAAATTTTGCGATATGTGCATTGAGATAACTACCGGTTTTTAGTTAGTAAACAACCGCTTTGAAAAAATTATACTCCTATGTTGAAATAGGGGTTGAAGGTTTCTATGGCGACTTCGTCATTTTTAAAGTTAGAAGCATGAGACTCTATTCTTGAAGGGATAAAAGTTTAGCTGAAGTAAAACTTTTTAGCAATAGGCCTACGCTGTGCCTTAGATATACGAAACGTAACTAGCTATGAGAGAAAGAAAATGCGAGCTCGCACCTCTCTCTCTTATTCCGTTCACCTCGCCCGATCACACTTTTCGTAACGGTCTCATTAACCAGCTTACTCCCCAACTCAAGCGAGGGTAAAGAAGTTTTACTTCAAAAATCTTTAGTTGAACAATATTACTACAGAAAAAACATTAATTCATAGAACACAGCGCCGCTTACCCCACGTCTGTATGTGCGAGTAGTCCGCGTGTATGTCGATCCACGGAGCCACAATGTGCAGTTGGGGTCTCTTGGGAGGTTCTTCGAAATCGCCGCCGAGAAACTCCAAATCTTCTATACTATCACTGGAAACAAAACCAATTTATATAATATATATATATATATCATAATTGTGTTTGCTCGCAAATAAAAAAAAACTACATCTTCTAACGACTTCAATTACATCGATAAGTAATACAATGTAAGTAGACAAAACGAAAAAATAGTTAAGTAAATATTTTTTACATTTTTACATTATTACACATAACTTGAAAAGCACTTCTTAGATCTCAATAGTTTTAAATGTGACTACATGACACACACCATCACTCAAAAGCAAAATTATCAAAATCGGTCCACCCAGTCAAAAGTTCTATGGTAAATACATTAAAAAAACAGTCGAACAGAGCCTCCACCTTTCTTGGAAGTTGGTTAATAAAGTAGCTGATATCCCCGACTTTGTTTTCGTTGCACTGTATTTTATGTGCTGAGGTAATATTGTCAAAGAGATATAATGCGAAATTTCTTTGCTTCTCCACACTAACAGAACGCACCTGTCATACCTCGATGACCACATTATACTTATGATACAACTTTATAACATTAGTTTTATTAAGTAATTTTTTAACTAGATGGTGTATCAAGATGAAACAGTGTATCAAAAGATAAATATTAAAACAAAACAGATAATATTTTGGACAGCAATTTTTAAAATTACTGATATACATAATATTCATAAACACATTTTTGTACAAATATTTACGTATTGAGACTACAATCTGACATACATACTTAGTGCGAAACAAGGCCAAGGTCAAACGTGCCGACAGGAATTCATTTATAATCAAATTAGTATTTTTTGTTTTTTTTTCGGTATTTTTATATTTTAATTTTATTTAAATAATAAATCACGAGTGAAATTAAAAAAAAAAAGAAAAAAAATAACCTGGAGACTGAGATTCGAACCCGTGTCAAAACGATTTGAATTCCGTCGCTTTCCTAATTACGCTATTACAGCTACAATATTAATGTTGAAATTAAGCTTCGTATTCTAATGATATTTGTTCATTGCCTAAAAACAGGGATAAAACGACATTTTTTTTAAATGAATCCTAGCTAGATCAATTTTCCGCCCCCGAAATCCCCTGCATACTAAATTTCACGAAAATCGTTGGAGCCGATTCCGAGATTCAGAAAATATATATATATATACAAGAATTGCTCGTTTAATAGTATAAGATATTATCTTTTACGAATAACAAGTGATTTAAAAATGAGGTAATTAGGAACTATATCAGTAAACATTAACTTATCAATTTTATAGTTTACCTACTTCATTTGTTGATAGCTAATTAAATATACCATAATCATGTTAGATTAGAGAGAAATGTATAAAAATGTTTACATCTGTAAATCATAATTTTAGAAATACCTAATCACTTAATATCTATTAAGTGATTAGGTATTTCTAAAATGTCTAGAACTAAATAATCTTATTAATCAGTATGATAATTCATTTTTTAATTTAAAATTAACATCCACGGGCTCTAAAATGTAGTGTGACTGCCTAGTAAAGCTAGGAAGTGGTTCGATGCTGATGGAATTTTTCCGTTACGCTTCAGCCTGTAATATCTCACTGTTCCTCACAGCTCACAGGCCTCTTTCCCCATGTAGAAGGATCAGAGCTTAATCCACCACGCTGCTCCAATGCGGGTTTTAGAAACATAAATTAAGTATATTATATGAAAATCTCTAAAAAGCAGAAAAATCTAAAAGATAATATTCCTTGTAATGTTAATTTGTTGTCAAGCATATTATGCAGGTGCCCACGTGGTTTAGATAACCAAGAAATGGCGTTTTATCTATTTATAACCTTTCATACAAGACATTGCCTGTAAATCAATTACAAACATTAAAATAAATATTCTCACCTAAGATCATAGCTAATATATATCGGAAAGATGCATCTAATTAGCTGACGTATTCTTGATCGCCGGAGAGCTGCTAAGGATAGCGACTGATCACTATATACGCTAATTTTGTTCTGCAATTCTGTCTTTTGTTGCTGCACACGCTTCCTTATATCATATACCCTCTTTTGGTATCTCGGCAGCCTTGATTTAATATCATTATTGTATTTTTGTAGTTGTATATATTCTTTTTTCTTTTTCTCAACTATACTCCGTCGCTGTTCTATCGCTAATCTTAATAAGTCTATTTTGTCTTTGGATTGCTTCACTTCTGTGACTAGTATGTCTTTTTTTAATTTCGGTGCCAGTAATACGTTGCATTGTTCCATAATAGTTTGTCGGCAAAGTTTAAGTTTCATAAGACTGTGTTGTTTGTCTGAAAAGCTAATAAATTATGTGTTTAGTAAGTTATTAATTTCTATCAAATAAATAAGTTTAATGGTGTTTATATAAAAACTTCAATTTTGGTATGTTTTTGTGTATGTAGTTTACATTTACATGTATTGCGCTATAAGCGTCACATTGGAAGAAAAAACAATAGAACAATAAACTAGCACACTAAATCAATAATCCATTTATAAATTAAAGCTGTTGCATTCAGTTTTATATTTAAACAATCTCTTTTTGAAAAAAAATTAATTAGCATTTTTTGTTACAAAAAATAACTAACGTAACAAATTGTACGTAATGTTTAATTAAAAATTAAGATTTCATAAAACTAAAATTATGCGTAGTGCGGGTGATTGTCATTGATGTAATTACGTTATACGTTACGATCGTAACATGACTCCTAAGGACGAACTAATTGCGTAAAACTTACCTGTACGAGTAAGGTATCGAGGAATGGATAAAACGACCATTTCGTACACAATCTACACAATAGAAATGTTTCTTCATCGTACAACAGAGACGGCATTTTGCATAGTTGTCTTCGCTTTCAGGTGTAGTCACTCGAAAATCACGTGGAGCCTCATTCTCATTGTAGTAGCTCACAGCCATCGTTTTTGAAATTATTTTGTTTAAAAATGCTAAAGCTGTTGCAAACCGTATACAGTATTCAACTATTCAGTGCTGAGCAAAGAGTATATAAAATTTTAAACATAAGGATTTACTGAGTAACGGGTGCGTCAATGACACCACAGAGTACATATATAAAATCAAAATGAAAATGACAATTGACATGACACCACAGAGTACAATAACTATACGGGAACATGACACCATCTACTCCATCTAGGGATGTAAAAATTATCGATTTTTATTTTTTTATAATCGATATTTATAGAAATATTAATCGATTTTTAATAAATCGATTTTAAATAGCTTTTTTAAGTAAAACTTTTTTAAGCATGTTTGACTTGGGGAGTAAGCCGGTGAATGCGTGACCAGAGCGCTACGAAAAGTATGATCGGGTGAGGTGAACGGGAGTTGCGAGGGAGATATAAGTTAGAAAGAAAGAGAGAGTTACGTTTCATAAGTTTAACTGCAGTCGTGTGGTGTAAAGCACACCGTTTTTTTTTTAAAATAGGACTGGACACTTGTGACGAAAATTATTTTCAATTTTTTTTTTTGTTTAAATATAAAAATTAACGACAGATTTGTTTTATAGGCAAGCCTCCACGACACTGGGCATCGATTTACGGGGTTTTGGCGGTGAGGAGGGAAGGGGGGGGAGAGGTGGTAAGGGTTGGGTTTCTTTATTCCTTACCTTGAAAGTTTAAAGGAACGTTCGCTTTGATTTTTAGTTTTGAAATGGCTATTTTTGTTCATACTTTTTATTTGATTTTTAATCTGATAAATTATTAATATGAATCCTACGGAATATGAAAAGCATGTATAATAGGTTTTTTAAATGTTCGACAAAAAGCAATTTTTTTATAGAAATCGATTATACCTTTTATTAAAATCGATTTTTGACAAATCGATTAATATTGAATAAAGAAAATCGATTTTTTTATTTAATCGATTTTTTTCTTATACTGAGTAACGAAACGTTACACACGAAATACGAATGCATTTTGTTACTACTTTCGTTACAGTTCACGCATTCCGTTGATGCGTGTATTGAAACATTATAATATCGTATGTTTTACGGACGAAGTATAGAAACAAGGTACCCTATATTCAATGTGCTCTGTGATACAAGGAGTCCGAACGACCTTCCTGAACCTGGCAGCTATCGCCAGGTTCAGAGAGGTGTCCGAACGTAATTTTGAACGAATGGTCTTAACTCTCAATTCAGGGAACAGAATTTTAATACTAACTAGGTACTTGACGTCCTTTCTTTTTTTTTAACAATTTTTATACTTATACATTCAAAAGGCTGAAACATCTACATTTTGTTGTTTTTGTTTTGAGCTTTCATACAGTACATTTCGTCTGAGGGGGCGTTCAAGTATTACGTAACGCTAATTGGGGGGGTGGGGGGGTCTTGCTAAACGTTAGGTTGCGTTACAGGGGAGGGAGGGGGGGGGGGGTTCGAACAACGCGTTACGTAACATTGTTTTTTGTTTAATTAAAAAAACTAGGGTATTAAAATCTACTGTTTTATTTATTTATTACTACAACAAATGCGATTAAAACAATAACAAAAGTAATTTAGCGACTTTCCGGTTAGTTTGCGTAACAAAGTTGTGACATTTAGGTAAAAATGTGGTAAAAATGGTCAGTTGGGTGTTACGTAACGTTTATGGGGTAGGGGGGGGGGGGGGGGGTACAGGAAAACGTTACGGCGCGTTACATGGGGGGGGAGGGGGGGGTCAAAAATCTTCAAAATTTGCGTTACGTAATACTTGAACGCCCCCTGACTACAAAGGCTGTATGACCACTCTGTGCGAATATGATCTCAATGAAAATTCAAGGGTCCTAAATTTCTTAATTCAGTCTATATCCTTCTACGCAAATTCCTGTATCCCGTGAATATTTTTGTTGATACTTATAGGTACTTTTAGTTCTTTTTTCCTTTTTTATCTGACTGCCCCAGAAGCAGGGTGACGTTTTTCGAGTGTAAGATTCTATCTTTGTAGATAAATTTCTGTTTTCCACTACAGACTAATATTAAGCATGTGAATATTTTTTACAATCAAAGCACAAAAATTACAAATATAATTATCTTGTTGTATAATGTTCTAATAATATGATGTAGATAAACATAAATTACTAACCATATTCGGATATCGCTGTTTTATTTTAAAAACGTAAAAATTTTCATTGTTTGTATTTTAATAAAAAATAATTTCAGATATTTAAAACTTTTAAAGGTTGTATAGATAATCAGGCTCAGAAGCTCGCTGTGAAAATATAAAATCGAAATGAGCCGGCTCGTTAGGCGCGCGTAATCCAATCTGGCTGATTCACGTTGACCCGCTATCCTACCGTAAACGTATTTATCTTTCATTTCACTATTTACTAAGTACATAAATGTAATCGATAACGCTTTTACCTTTAACGTTCTTTTATTTTTATGATTATAATTGTGTTTGCTCGCAAACGAAAAAAAAAACCGACTTCAATTACATCGACAAGTAATAGGTAGGTACAACGTAATAAAACCAAAAAACAGTCAAGCAAATACGCGTGATCAAAGATTACTCAAAAAGTAGTAATCAGATCTCAATCTAATTTAAACAAGACTACACGACAAGTATTAGCTTTTGATTAAAGTAAGAATCACCAAAATCGATAAACCCTGTGAAAAGTTATGCGGTTACAACGTAGGTCGACGAAAAAGTAGTCAATTAAATACGCATTATTAGATATAACTCTAAAAGTACTTGTCAGATCTCAATTAATTTTAAATGGGACCACATGACACGCAACACCTTTCAATTAAAACAAAATTCATCGAAATCGGTCCACCCAGTCAAAAGATTTTTCTCGTTATAGATATACTGTAAATAGTCTAACTCCTAACTCCCAGATGTGTAACGGAGTACACCTGACATTGTCTGACTTCTTAATATTTTTAGACATCACTATACTAACATAATTATATTGGTCATTATTGTGCATCTTACTTACTTAGTAGGTATTACTAATTTAGTTTTTGGGGGATAAAATAATATTGTGTTATTGCAACTATAATTGTATTTTATTTTAATCACCTAAAGTATGAAAATCAAACTTTGCTTAAATAGTAAATAGCTTATACAGTTTATCGTTATTTAGATTATTTGTACGAGTACATTACTTTACCACTCATATGTATAAGCAAAACATATACAATTAGGATTACCGCTTTCAAAACCGGTTATATAGTACTTAATTACAAAGGATGAAATTCTACACATACCGAAATATACATAAGCACTGTACAATATACACGTGTATTACAGTTAATTAAAATGGGTTTCATCATAAAATGTACGTGTAAAAAGCTCGCGGTCGCTCGTTAGCCGTGATTGCGTAAAGGATAACAGAATTAATAATTTTCCGCATCATAACCAAAAAATACCATTTAACGATACGAACTTGTAAATCTTCGTAAATTGCTCGAGCTTAACCGAAGCTTTTTATTATTGGAAGAGTTGTGTTGTGGATTTACGATACATTTTTGCTATTACGATTTAATTAAAATATTGTCTGAAAAATGTAAGGTCGTAAAATAAAACTGAGGTAGAGCACAGCAGGAAATATCCTGCTCAAAATATGGAGCAGACCGACTGGGGTAGTACCTCGATCTTACAGAAGATAACAGCTAATTAATGCTTTCAAGCAGTGTTGTATTCCTGTGGCGAGCAAGATGACCAAAGCTCCTGGGGGAGGATTGGGGGTAAGGTCGGCAACTCGCTTTCGATGCTTCTGGTGTTGTGGACGTCGGCTATAGATATCGGGATAAGCTACGGTAATCGCTTATTATCAGGTGAGACGTAGGCTTGTTTGCCGACTTAGTTGTATAAAAAAATCAATCGATTTTGAGAACAATGGAAATTTTAAAAAGTACAAGTATGATTCTGAATTTATTCAAAGGTGATGAACAATTTTGGAAAGCGACTTCACTCTCAGGTATTATTTAAAGAGTAGATAATAATTAAAGTGTACTTTGTTTCTCTTTTTTTCCTGATCGATTAGTGCATTACATCGTATTGTCAGCGTCCATGTCTGACCAAATATTCTTATTATTCCAACTGTAAATATATAAATAAACGGCTAAAATAGCCCTAGGGTAAATACGCTCATGATTCTTTGTATAATAGATCATTTATTTATTTAATGTTAGATTATAATCATTATATCCGCCAACCCGCATTAAAGCAGCGTGGTGGATTAAGATCTGATCCTTCTTCTGAAGCATATAATCATTATTACATTTAGGAGTATAAGTTGATAGTATATTGTGAAGATACAAATGTACCCTGCAATATTTTCAGTAATCATCGTACGAAGTCTGTACTAGTGGCCAGTACATCTAAAATAAACGTTTAATGGATGAGGAAGGCGGGAAATGGGTCAATAAATACGAGAATACGGTCGCCCGAAGCGCTGATCGGGGGGCACGGCAGTGCCCCCGCCAAGTCGAGCGCGAAGCAAACACTGCCGTACCATCCTTTACCCGAACCATTTCGCCGCATTTTCAGGCCCCTATTTGAGAACCTCTGGATAAGACCAGAACGCTGAAATTTTCGTCATCGAGTAAGCTATAATCACATACTTAAAATCCAAAATTTCAAGTCTGTAGGTCATTTAGTTCAGAAGTTAAGCGAAAGCAAAGTTTCGCATTTACGACACTCACTCACTCACTCATGATCATCAAAATAGAACTAGTACTTCCCATAAACTCAGAGAGCTGAAATTTGGTACAGAGATAGGGTTTAATGGCTACATAAAGGGAAAACTATAAAAACTAGGATAATCGAAGATCTGGAGTACCTGGTGACCCTGATTAAAAAACACAAGAGCCCAATCAAACTATTAGAAGAGATCGATATACCACCTTTACATAAAATATAATGCGAAAAACAGGGTGTAAGGGGTTGAAAGGTGGGAATGAAAATTCGTATGGAAGTATATGTATATAATGTTCGTGTTTCGTAACTGTCAAACATTTAATGTTCATCTCGTCGATATGGTAAACTCTACCCTTAAATTAAAGAACGTATTTAAATAAAGGTTTCGAATCGACAACATATATCCACAATATACGGATATTGGCGTATTTTAGATATTAAAAATTAATAATAATGTCAGTAATGAAAACGGATTGACATTATACATATTGGTTGTCAAATATTTATTTATGCGAGCGTTCAGAAATTTATTTAGTGTAAACTAAGGAAAATTATCAAGCTATTACTTAAATATACAATAAATAATAAATGTACAAAAGAATTAGATTACAAAAAAAGAAAGTTCAATTGATTGAATTAGATACAAAAAAAAGTTCAATTGATTGGTCTCCTTGAAAAATTCCAGATTATTCTGTCAATCCAATCAAAGTCTTAAATCATATAAATATTTTCGCCGCGGAAGTGTAAAAGATATGTTTTATATATCTTAATCTGTACTAATCTATACTAATATTGTAAACCTGAAAGTTGAATTGTTTGTTTGTTTGTTTAAACGCGCTAATCTCAAGAACTATTGATTCGAATTGAAAAATTCCTCTGAGGTGGATAGCCTATTTAAAAAGAAAGGTTATGCTTTAAGAAGAAGGAAGGCTATTTTTTTCCTCAAATCACAGTGGGTGAAACCGCGAGGCCTAGCTAGTTGGTACATAAAAAAATCGACTGTCATTGCAAAAATCAGATCACATCTTCTAATTTAATCTAGCCTATAGCGTCCCACTGCTAGGCGAATGCCTCCCCTCTGCCTGCTCTCTTAACTTAATTCTACTCGAATATTACACAAATTACACTAAAATATTAATTTCGCTCAAAATTTGGTCAAAATATAATGCATTGGACTAAGAGTGGTGGTGATACCAACACGTCAAGTACAAGAATCAGAACCGGAAGAAAGGAAAAGAAATATTTGTATTGTAATAATAAAAAAAACTGTTACTAAAAAGAAAAAAAATGTGTCAAATAAGAAATTCTAAAAAATAAATCAATATGCCTGAATATGCCCACGTTTCTACTTTCTACAAAAAGAAGTGAAATCCCACCAAAAACATTCTGTAAAAAAACTAGCCAAGTCTCGATGGAGCTGCTTGTTTATCTCTAAAAAGTAATGAAATCTAGACAAAGTCGTACCAAGTCTAAGGTTCATTACTGCGATTTCTTTATTATTATAGTTAATGTTGTGTGACTTGGCCGTTGAAGGGTACACTAGGGTACAAAACCAGGTGCTACATGACACCATTGCACCAATCTGTCGCCAGAACCGCTACCTATTGACGATGGAAAATTGCCACTTGGAAAACGTTGATTAAATAACCAGCCAATTGTAGGCTTGATAAAGCTGCGTATTTCAATAATACTTTTGTATAGGCAAGCCATACAAACTGTATAAAAAATTATTTCCAGTACCAGCGGACTTCTAATTATTGATAGAAGTCCGTCTGTACGTCTATTTTATGTTAGATCGGTGGTCGATTTAACGCTCCAAAAATAAGAGAACAGAAGTCAGCATTGTCAATGCTGAATTCATGTGTTATCAACAACCGCCTAAAATGAGACACTAGTGTCCAATTACCAATACCAGTATGGGATATTATTCTTAGTTTTGTACCCTTGTGTACTCTTTAACGGCCAAGTGACACAACATTAACTATAATAATAAAGAAATCGCAGTAATGAACCTTAGACTTGGTACGACTTTGTCTAGATTTCATTACTTTTTAGAGATAAACAAGCAGCTCCATCGAGACTTGGCTAGTTTTTTTACAGAATGTTTTTGGTGGGATTGTAATTTTCTCTCTCTGGAAGGCAATTAAAGTGCTCCACCGGTGCAGTGTTTCGATTGGATTTCAACTTTCTTATGCGATTCGTTTAGGAGACGTTTTTAGAATCACCAACCATAATACTATGTGACATACTTACAAATATATATAAAAACTTTATAAAATCTACAGTACAGATATCTAAAAAAATTCAGTCTGTAATCTGTATATAAAACCTCTTTTTAACCGATATCCAAAAAACAAAGAGGTTCTAAATTTGATTGTACTTTTTTTTATGTAGGTATGTTACCTCAGAACTTTTAACTGGGTGGACCGATTTCGATATTAATAATTTAATTGAGATCTAAAAGTACTTTTCGAGTTCTAATAATGCATATTTACTTGACTATTTTTTCGTCGACCTACGTTGTATTATAGCGCATAAATTTTTATTGGTTGTACTGATTTTTAATGATTCTTTTTTTAACGCTGTTGCTTGACTTAAGGTCTCATTTAAATTTAATTGAGATCTGATGACTACTTTTTGAGTAATCGTTGATAACGCGTATTTACTTGACAATTTTTCCTCTATCTTCCTTTTTATTACTTGTCAATGTAATGTAAAATATTATTATTCGAATTATGAACTGCAAATAAATAGCAATTAGTTTAAAATATTGTCATTCGAATTTTCATTTTTATAGTAAGGTTTTAGGAGTAAGGTGGCCAGCTCTCCTAGTGGTGGTAAGGGGTATGATCGGCAACGGGCTTGTGATGCTTCTGGTGTTGCAGCTGGTGTTTATGGGCTACGAACCTACGGTACCTGCTTACCATCATTTGGGCCGTACGCTTGTACGAAATATATCGCATAAAAGAACTTTTTCAAACATACCAACATTTAGTTAACTATAATAATAGAATCGATTTGTCTAGGCGATAACAGTTTGTAGCAACTCGACGTCGCAAGTCGGTTTAATCAAATCGTGACTGAGGTCAGAATAATTGAAGCTGGTACTTTAAACTTTATTCGCGTGGAAATTTTGTGAAAAAACAAACGAATATCATGATAAAAATTAGGCTTGTGCAATTCTAAACCTAGTTTAGTGCTAACAATGAGTTAAAACAGTATGAAATATTCTCGAAATATGTAGACTAAACATTAGAATGAAAATTCATTCATTTCATGTCATTTGATGCCAAGTCGATTTATCAAAATGAATCTTAATTATTATTTGCCCAAAGAACCTGCATTCCAAGCGGATAGGTATAATTTATACCGCAACAATCTGTAAATATTTAGCTGCAAATTGTGAATATGTACAATACTGTAAAATTTCGAAACATACTTAAATCATATCTCATATCACCAGCCAGAAGATATCTTCTTTGGATTATAATACAAAATATCAAAGATGTCACATATTTTGCCGCATCCAAAATCGATGTCTATAGAACTCCCCGAGCGCTTTTCTTATTTCCTATCAATATTGTTATGATTCGACGGCCGTCCATTACTATCCAGCATCCTATTTCCTCAGGACTATTCAGGAGCTACGCGTGTCACAAATTGCTTAAACTCACTCAATACGAGTAATAACCTATCAGGAACGAATTGAGAATTTAAGGTCGCGGGGTCTGCTTGAATTAGATCGCTTTTGAGGGAGAGTTCTTGGGTATATGTATTTTACCACTAGTTTTCTATTATAATACTAGCTACCCGAACGGCTTCGCACGGTTGCAAAAACTATCAGTGTTTCTCTACTATATTATGCATGTATTATACATATAAACCTTCCTCTGGAATCACACTATTTACTAAAGAAAACTGCATCAAAATCAGTTGCGTAGTTTTGAAGATCTAAGCATATACAGGGACAGACAGACAGCGGAATTGTTTTATACTATGTAGTGATTAAAAATTATCTTCGTAGAATTCTCTTTTAAGGTTGTTTGGTAGACAATGTCTTCATCAAAATAAAATTTTTGTTCTGTCACTATGAATCTTAGAAAAAAGTATGACTTGGCGTTTATTACTTTTGATGATTTCCGTAACTAATATTTAGTAGGTCTTTACATTATTCCAATCACAACTTTTTAATACACCGATGACAGAGCATATTGCAAAAGTAATTTAATGGACAATTTTTTTATGGAAATATTTATATATCTGGTTGTAACGGGACGAAATGGCGCCCAGGAGGGTAGTTTTTCCATAATTCAACTTAACAACACCACGACAATGGTCGATTATACCAATAATTCGTGTTCTGATTCATGGTGTTTTGGGGGAAGAGAGGGGGGTTAACCTCTGGCACCACTCCCACCAAAAGTCACACTCAGTTCAGGATGCGTCGTAGAACGATTCTGTAGGTAATGTTTATAAGTTATTTATTTTTCTCTTTCTGGTCCTAAATATGAGACTTGAGAATATTGATATTAACTAGGCCAATACTTACCACACTAGTAGCACCAGCACCACACCTGTGGTGCTGCACACCTGTAGTGCTAGCGCAAGGCAGTGCAGAAATACCTGCAATAATGCTGGATACCACTACCTTACAAGTGGTTGATAAGTTCTGCTACCTAGGATCGGCTGTCTCGAACAATCTCTCTCTAGAAGCAGAAATCAATACTCGTATCGGGAAAGCGGCGACTATGTTCGGGCGGCTCAGTACAAGAGTATGGAACAACAAACATCTTACCAACAGGACCAAGATGATAGTATTCCAGGCTTGTGTCTTGAGCACACTCTTGTACGGAGCGGAAACATGGACGTCTTATGCGAAGCAAGAACGCCAAATCAATACTTTCTATATGCGCTGCTTACGGACCATCCTGGGTATAAGTTGGAAAGACAGAGGGTTCTAGAAATAGCGCAGCTACCTAGTCTAACTGCCATGCTTAAATAGCGTCGGCTGCGTTGGTTGGGGCATGTGCACCGGATGGATCCCTCCCAACTTCCACGGCAGATCATGCTCGGCGCAATTGCGGATGCAAAGAGGGACGTTGGTAGGCCTTTGCTTCGTTTTAAAGACTGCGCCAAGCGCGATATGGTGGCTTTTAACATAAACCACAATAACTGGGAAAAATTAGCCGAGAACAGAGACCAATGGCGTAAGAGCGTGAAGGATGGTCAAAAACACCATGATGATGATGAAGCCTGGTTTGGACTCTTATCGAACAGGAGAATTAAAAAACATCAAAACAGCGACAATTGTGGCACTAGCGCATCTTTTCCCTGTTCGGTGTGTGGTAGAGTCTGCCGCTCCCGTATCGGCTTGTACAGCCATCAGAAAAAATGCACTTCAGGCACTGATTGAATCGTCTGTAATAGACGTAAAGGCCTATGATGATGGAGTAGCACCAGACAAATATAATTGATTATTATATGAGTCCCTGATATTGTTACTGTTAAGCTTCTGCCGCGTTTCAATATAATTAATATACAAGCAAAATTATTAAATATACGAAAATTATTTTAGTTATTAATCGCGAAAACGACAGTCATTGATCTTCAAAGAACATATTAATTGAAAGGCAAATTAGAATAAATGTCTCTAAACGAGCCTTTAATCTTTTGGGTTAGTATTAAAAGTTAATACTCTAGAGTAGCCAAAAGGCTAATTAAAACCCGGTTGCGTTAACTTTGCTAACTTCTGTCGCAATCTGTCGTTGTGAATCGGGATGATGTATATAGTATACATAGAGGCTGTACATAATACTTATGTATGATTTATATAAAACTGATCTTAGAACTATAGTTACCAATATAATAAAAACAATGTATAACTAAATAAAAAGCTGATAAAGATTTTTGAAAGAGTAGGTAATAGTGGCCTAGTAGGCCTCTTTCCTCATGTAGGAGAAGGATCAGAGCTTAATCCACCACACTGCTCCACTGCGGGTTTGCGGATATCTTCCCTACTACGAGTAACGTTCGCTATCAGGTGTACATGATAACAACCGGGACCGACTGCTTAACGTGCTCTCCGCTTCGAAGTACGGTGGGAAGACCTACAAGGACTGCACAAACACCCAGACCATGGCAAACATCTGTATGGCCAATACAAATGTTTGTTATGAGCGTGGATCGAACCCGCAACCGCCAGCGCAACAGCCACAAACCAGTGCTGTGACCGTTGCGTCAACGCGTCGTCATTTAAATATCTGTTAATTATAATTATTTCTGGAAATGTGTAATTTCGTAAAATAAGGCTTTATCGACTGTTAATCTTCTAAGATTAGCGAGTACATACAGCTATATAGGTAATACATATTCATAGCCTCTTCTTTGATAAAGTCGTAACGAAGTTATTACTTGTTTTGTTATTGTTGTATTGTTGAAACTTGAAGTTGTTATCATTAATTGTATAGAAAAAAAAATAGAACACCAGAAGAATAAAGAGTTATATTATTACCTCATATTTTGGTATTATAAGTAAATCCTTTATTAGACTGCAATATTAAAATCACAAAGTAAGTCTTAAGTATTTAATATATAGATAAGTATACTTTGAAGGAAAATGTATTAAATTTCAGTACACGTAGAAGCGGATTAAGTTAAGTTGATCGGTATCGAGAGATAAAGTTTTTAAACGAAATAATTTAAAGATTAAAATTAACAAAACAAGATCAGGGGTTACGAGTTTAAGAAACATTTCGGAACGAAATTATTTAGGAATTCCGGTAGCGTTCGCGGACGACTTGAGAATTCGGTCTTCTTAAAAATCCTTTAATCCGTACCTGGCTGCTGGGATTACGGGATTACCGCTGATCTCCATTACAGCCTCCGACCAATAACAATAGGCTGTGTACAAAAATGAAATTAGAATTTTATATTACTGACCTTCAGTTGGGAATTTGATGTTATTTTTTAATGATTTTTACGCAAATTGTAATGAATTGCTTTTTAACCAGGATCTCATGATGGGATCCCATAGAAATCGAGGGGAAAACTCAAAAATCGTAGCGACAACTAGTGCGTTTGTTAATTTTTTTCGTCGGCTTACGTATTACTTATCGATGTATTTGAAGTTGGTTTTTTTTCGTTTGCGAGCAAACATAATTACTTATTTATTTTAGTATAGTTAGCGCTTTATTTCTTATTTCAATAGTGCTATATTCTAAATCTAAATGAACAGCGATGGTGATTTGGTGGGAAGCAAATTTCCGGGATAAAAGGTATTATAAACTGAAGTAGAATGAACTCTGTTATTATACTAAGCTTGATTGAAAATCTTCACACTAAAGTCTTTGGCAAGTTATTGTAAATGCTTGACTGTTTTTTCGTCGACCTACGTTGTATTATACCGCATAACTTTTCACTGGATATACCGATTTTGATGATTCTTGTTTTAATCGGAAGTTGATGCTTGCCTTGTAGTAACATACATAAAAAATACAATCTAATTTAGAACCTCCGCTTTTTTTGGAAGTCTGTTAAAAAGTGAATCCATAATATAAAACCTTTGTGTGGTTTTATGAAACCACGGAAAAAGTTAAACTTTTGCACGCCATCTATGTTTTGTAACTTACATCAGCTTTATGTTGTCATTAGTGTAAGAAATGATAAGAGATGGCCGACCGTCATGCGACATGCGATACGCACACGAAAAAGTTTGAGACGATGTAATATAAGTTTCACTTTAAAAATCGTACAAATCCAAATCATTGATCCGGTTCACGTACATCTATATCAACTTAAAAATAAACAAGTTACTGGACCACTCGTGTTCACTGTCTAAAGCGATTACCTACAACAAAGTCGGTCTGTTGTTTTATTTCAATAAGCGGCCATAGGATGACACCGCGTTTCGAATTCGTCGGTTTATCCACTTGTTATACATCGAGGGACCTCATTTATAATGTATCTATAACATATAAGTATCTTATTATCGAATTTGTGACAAGTAATACTTATTGTAAGCCCCTTTCAAACCTCGTATCTTTTTGAGTCTTTATAAAAGCGTCATTTTTAATTCGTTCTTTAAACTATTAATCAGTCTATACTAATATATAAAACACTTGGACCTTGGAGTAACAGTGCTAAAAAATTCTTAAATGAGATAACTCCTCGCCTTATTGCCTCCACTGGTGACAAGAGGGCTGGTGCATTTTTTGCCCAGAGAATCGGCATAGCGATTCAACGGGGAAATGCTGCCAGCATTCTTGGCACAATTCCACGCGGACATGATTTGTATCAAAACTATCTGTAAATATTTATTTCTTAAGTTGTGACTTGTAAATATGAATAATGTTTAAATAAAATGTATCTTACCGTTAAAAAAAAAAATATAAAGCTGAAGAGTTTGTTTGTTTGTTTGAACGCGGTAATCTCTGGAACTACTGGGCCGATTTGAAAAATTCTTTCAGTGTTAGATAGCCCATTTATCGAGGAAGGCTATAGGCTATGTGTCATCACGCTAAGACCAATAGGAGCGGAGTCCACGCCGACGAAGTCGCGCGCAGAAGCTAGTTACTTCATAAACAAAAATGTTTCTTCTAAAAGTGTGTGTGTCAGCTCCGACGCACGACTGGAGTTTACTCCTTCAGATCGACTGTCTAAATAGACACAAAAAAGGCTTACTAGTCTATGAACATGATTAAAGATCTATCAAATCTATATATATAAAAGCGAAAGGTCACTGACTCATCACGAAATGTCAGAAACTATAACACCTACAAACTTGTAATTTGGCAAGTAGGTTTCTTATAGGGAGTAGACATCCGCTAAGAACGGGTTTTACGAAATTCCACCCTTAAGAGGATAAAACGGGGGTTGGAAGTTTATATGAAAGTCCTATGTTTTTGAAATAAGAGACTTGAAATTCAAAATGTATGCTCTATAGATGGTGTGGAGGTGTACTTTTAATGTATTTTTGGAAATCAGCCCCTTTTGGGGTTGAAACAGGGGGTGGTAGTTTCAAAGTTAGCAGACATAGTCAATAAGCATTATCTAAGACTAGCTTCTGCGTGTGACTTCGTCGGCGTGGACTCCGCTCCTATTGGTCTTAGCGTGATGATACATAGCCTATAGCCTTCCTAGATAAATGGGCTATCTAACACTGAAATAATTTTTCAAATCGGCCCAGTAGTTCCAGAGATTACCGCGTTCAAACAAACAAACAAACTCTTCAGCTTTATATATTAGTATAGAAGTATAGATAACTCGAAAAGTACGTGTCAGATCTCAATTAAATTTAATTGGGATCACATGACACGCACTACCTTTCGATTAAAAAAAAATGGTCTATCCAGTCAAAAGGTAAAATAGTAAAGGTTAACATTCTTAAAAATACATTCGAATTGAGAGCCTTCTGTTTTTTTGGAAGTCGGTTAAAATTAAATTATCTAAAAATATCATTGAATTTCAATCGAAATTCGATACATTCGTAACTAAATCTAATATTCAGTTCACGTTTCATGTTTCGTTAATTCAATTAAAACTTCAACTTTTATGTTACCAAAAACTATGAATAGAAACTAATCTACTTCATTGGAAATTTATTATTGTATGTTATATTTATGAACTGTGATTGATTCACAATGGAGGTACGTTCTCGCTAATAAAATTTTACTGTGGAGTAATATCTGTTTTATACCTGTATACAGCATGTTATTTAAGATACGTATCAAATTTTTATTTTGGGTTTTACTTCTTTGCTTGAACATTAAGGAAAAGATTATTAAATTAAGTAAATCGGTTAAATGAACGATGTATTTTGCGTTATTTGACTTTCGACAAAAATTACATATTTTTCCTTACCTTTACTTTAAACAGGCACAATTACTTTTAATTTCAATCTTCATAATAATCTTTTATTTAAGCTCGAGACTTTAGAAACTTTTAAAACAACATCAATTAATACTATAAAAATTTAATTGAATGAACTGACTTAAAAAAAGTTTCCTTCCCGAGGAGGTTACATATACGTCGTTTCCTTGACTTTTAAACTAAATCGTTTTGTTTTATCTGTACCGTCGGAATAAATCCCGCGCGAACTGAACGCTGGCGATTTATTACGCGCTTAGTGCTACTAGTTAAGTCTTTTATTTATCCCGTTTTGCTTTTATAGGACATGTTTTCTAACCTACTTCTAACTAAAAGCATTTTAAATGAATTCAATGACGAAGTTTTCAGTCTAAAGGTAAAAATGTAGCCAGGTCTACTAACTAAATTTGACCGTGTAATAAAAATGGCGAAGGTCACATGACAACGAGTTAATGTGTCAAATGGATGCTAACAAAGATATTAGACAAAGAGTATAATATAACCACTACGATGAGAAAAATTATGAGCTGTACTCTGTGATTATGAGGTAGCACAGATAATGAAATACAGTAGCGTTGAGGACGTCCTCCTTTTTGATGTCAGTTAAAAAGTACTTAAATTTAATGAAGCTATTCTCAAAGTTATATTTATGTTATTTTTAGCAGTTTTTTTTCGAATTTGACGTAACAAATAATTTATGGGCAATCAATTTATATTAGTATTGATTTCGACTGAATTGGTAAATGTCAATAAGAAGAAATAATAACCGAAGAAAGTAACAAAGAAGGTATGCCTGAATTATAAGTAAACACCTTTCTATTTGGTTTTGACTTACAAATTGTAACTGTACCTACACGCTCAAACGATCACAGTAAAGTAATCAAGACTACATAATTGAATGAGTTGCATCGCTTAACCGGTCTGTACGTCGGTGTGTTTGCGGTACTCTGAGACATTCCGGGACACTCCGGGACATTCCGGGACACTTCGGGTCACGGTATTGCGGGACACGGGACGGGTGCCGGGGGAAATCAGCCGCACGATACACTTGAATAATAATTACGTAATGTGTATTAGCTTCAGTTTAGTCTGGAGATATTACGTTAGTTGTATCATTTAGTTATGCTAAGTAAATTGGATTTTACTTAGAATACTGTTATTATACGAGTATAATACTGTTGCTGAACTCTATTTAGTAGAAGTACATGACTAAATTATTCTAATCTAACTGAGAACTGAGAACTGAGGTAGGGCACAGTAACTGAGGTAGGCACAGCAGGAAATTTTCTGCTCAAAATATGGAGCAGCCCGACTGGGGTAGTACCTCGACCTTACAGAAGACCACAGCTAAATAATACTGTTTTCAAGCAGTGTTGTGTTCCTGTTGGTGAGTAAGGTGACCAGAGCTCCTGGGGGGGATTGGGGATAGGGTCGGCAACGCGCTTGCGATGTTTCTGGTGTTGCAGGCGTCTATAGGCTACGGTCTTACCATCAGGTGAGCCGTACGCTTGTTTGCCAACCTAGTTTCATAAAAAAAAAAAATCTTTTAATAAAGATTTTAAGCTTCTGTAGTTTTATGTATTACTGGTTTATTCCCACAGTTAGCAATGATTCTGACTCTTTTTAACCGACTTCCAAAAAGGAGGAGGTTCTCAAGTCGACTGTATTTTTTTTAATGTATGTAGCTCAGAACTTTTGACTGGGTGGATCGATTTCGCTAAATTTTGTTTTGATTGAAAGGTGTTGCGTGTCACGTGGTTCCATTTAAATTTAATTGAGATCTGACAAGTACTTTTAAAGTTATATCTAATAATGCGTATTTACTTGACTACTTTTTCGCTGACCTACTTTGTATTATACCGCATAACTTTTTACTCGGTGCACCGATATTGATGATTCTTACTATAATCGAAAGCTAATACTTGTCATGTCGTCTTGTTTAAATTAGATCGAGATCTGATAACAATTTTTTGAGTAATCTTTAATAGCACGTATTTACTTGACTATTTTTTCGTCTTATTACGTTGTATTACTTGTCGATGTAGTTGAAGTCGGTTTTTTTTCGTTTGCGAGCAAACACAATTATTGTTTCAATGTTGTGCTCTCGAATCCAGCATTGAAACTGGTATATAATATACTTGTTAAATACACCCCCGATCCAAGAGTTCTGGCAACCTTGACCACTATTCCAGAGCAGTGCTATTTAGCTGTGATCTTCTGTAAGGTTGAGGTACTTCCTGAGTTGGGCTCCTCCAGATTTTGAGCAGAATATATTCTGTTATACCCTAAAAATAAATACATTTTAGACAGATTTAAACTTCAACTACTTCTACAATTTCAATAATTTCTTACTTTTTATTTTAGTTCATGGAATTAATTACACGTGGAATTCTCCTTTTAAATTTTATCGATAATAACCTTACATCGGATAAATCTGTTCGATGTTGTACCGTCTACTATCTATAGTGTTTATGTAGTGGACCAGTGTCTATTATCAGGAACTAAAGCTGTTCTTAATTTGTCCATCGCTTTAGCCTGTAATATCCCACAGCTGGGCATACCCCATGTAGGAGAAGGATCAGAGCTTAATCCACCACGCTGCTCCAATGCGGGTTGGCGATAATCTATACATATAATAAAATGGTAGAAAAGTCAAAACTGTACATTGAATATTTTTTTAAAAGAATACGTAGGGTGTGATCTACAATCGATACCGAAGCCAAAAATATAGTTTTTAGAATTTTTGTCTGTTTGTCTGTTTGTCTGTTTGTCTGTATGTATGTCCGGGATAAACTCAAAAAGTACTGCATGGATTTACTTCAAATTTGGTACGAATATTGTTAAGAAGTCGGGTCAGAACATAGGCTATATATTGTCACGCTATCACCTACGGGGAACGAGCAGTGAACCTTTATTTCTTCAAATGTATGTCCGGGATAAACTCAAAAAGTACTGCATGGATTTACTTCAAATTTGGCACGAATATTATTAAGAAGTCGGGTCAGAACATAGGCTACATATTATCACGCTATCACCTACGGGGAACGAGCAGTGAACGCACGCAGACGACGTCGCGGGCAGCAGCTAGTTATCAATAAAAAGATTTAATTTTATTTAAATAAAACAAACGAACTATTGTTAGATATGTTTAGATTAATATGTGACATCAAGTCTAAATAATAATATTTTAATATTCAAAACGAATCCAAAAATTTACATGAAGAGAAAAATACATTCATAAAAACAAACTTGATTTGGAGAAAAGGTTAATGAATATTGTTACATAAGTTATTGTAAAAATGCATAACTCTAATTTCACCTTGTGGTAAAAATGAATCTAGGCTTTAATCTGCTAGCGTTCATAAATCCTAATGTATACCTACAGTAAGCCGTGGTATAGGTACATTTCAAAAGTCAATATTTACGAGTACTCCAGCAAATCTTGCGGTGCCAATTAATTAACCAAATATTTCAAAAGCCTACTTTGATTCAAGTAACAAAAGCAACTTAAAAAATAAAAACCAAAAATATGATCATTTATAACCGAGATGGCGAAATCTTCATGTATAATTGGTAAACCTTTGTCTTTGTAGCGAGTGAATCGGTGGAAGTCCCAATTTCCGTCGCCGACAGCCGTAGAAGCCGAAGCCTCAACGGCTCTCGACGCCTCGTGAAATATTGAAATAATGCCATTTCGTGAAACAAATATTGTGGCCGTGATAAATGAGAGTTTTATCTTTGAGAGTTTCGACTGGCGCTGAGCGAATATATCGTTTATTTAATTGGTCTAGATTTTTGTTTGGAGATGTCTGATTGTGTCTTGAAAGTACGTGATGACTACTCACTTTAATATAATTGGGTTCAGACAATAAGTGAGAAAAGAGAGAGAGAATTTTTGTTAGTTATTTCGTGGGATATTCAAGAATTTCAGCACCTTGTTCCTTCTTCGCCTTTCTTCTATATATCAGCGAGATACTACAAGTTCTAACTTCTTAATGTTTGTAAAGTACTACATTTTTAATGAGCCTGAAGGTAAGGGCACGTTGGTTTCTATTTGATATGTGGCGTGAATAATAGAGCTTGTGCAGTAAATTTAAAAATAAAACTAGACGAAACCACACGAAGCGTCTAGTTGTAAAATACATAATATAACCAGAATTATTCCAGAGATAATTACTGATTCGCTGTTAATTTAACTGGAATTCCATTATTAGATTTCACAGTTAAACGATTGATGTAAATTCAGTCTCAACTTGCAAGTATGCACGGTATCAGGGAGATCCATTAGAAGTTTCTCGAAAATTATCAAGATCGTTAGCAGAACAGGATTTTCGGGTAAATAATGGAAGAAGCTACGAGTTTATTCAGCAGATAGCCGGGAGCGATCCGGCCCCCGGGAAATCAGAACCGGCACACACGTAATTACGTTCGAAGATGACAGTTTTCTTGCGATTCTTAATTATACATTCGATGTTACATTACAGAGGATTAAAGCCTCCATCTGAAGTGCCTAAGATTCATTATTGTGAAATGGAAGATTGTCTTAATCCACACAGCGTTACATTTGAAATATTTTTAATATTTGTTTTGTAATTTCAATATTGGATGGTGTTTGAGGAATCTTTATTTTTTGAGGCCTGTGATTATAATTTCTCTTTTTGACTTTTTTGTTTTACGATTAACATTCATATTTTATACAGGCAGTAATGTAATTACAAGTATGTACGTAAAGTGTACTTTAACTTGAATGTATAATGTTAAGGCTCATTACTTATAACTTTGTTCAAATGTATGTTTATATATACCTACTCTATCTATATCTATACAAATAATTTAAATTGGAGTGTCTGTTTGTAATATTAAAATAACCGCTTTTTACTAAATGCATATCAATTTATTACATGGTACATATACCAAAATAACATTTTTTTCAATTTTTATCTGTCTGTCTGTTTGTTGTGTTCCGGCTAATCTATTTCAAATATAATACTATTTCTGTAAAATTTAAAAATGAAAACAAAGTATCTAATACGTAACACCACAATAGAATAGGAGAATAAATACAGCTCATATCTGTATATCTCGACACAGTTCCGCCATCTTGAAAACTAAATCACTTTTGTTCCGTATTCGTGACTGTTATAATGTCACGTGGAAGATTTTAAAATTAAATCATATATCGTACATTTAGTTTGCATTGTATATTTTAATAAAATTTATTTTTATATCGTGATATTTTCTTTTGATTTTGTGCCTAACTGAAGTTATGTGGGCATCACGGAAAATTGTATGGCATTTTTTATGCTCGCATAGGCCATTCGTTTTGTGATTGTTTCCTGCTGAATACATGCTTACATTCTAAAGGGGGACGTTGATTTTAAGGCGTTAACTAGTTCATTATTATTTATTACAATAAATCGTAACTTCTAAATATAGTTATTTTCTTATATATTTGTAGTACTTTTAGTTCAGAAAACAAAGAAATATACTATCGTTTGTCATGTTTGGTTCACGATCACGATTCAGCCTGTAATATCCCACTGTTGGGCATAGGCCTCTTCCCCATGTAGGAGAAGGATCGGAGCTTAATCCACCACGCTGCTCCAATGCGGGTTGGCGAATATATTCCCTACTATGAGTAACGATCGCTATCAGGTGTACATGATAACAACCGGGACCGACTGCTTAACGTGCTCGCCAAGGCACGGTGGGGAGACCCACAACCACACATGTTTGGTTATTTTTTCGAAAAGTTATTAACTGCTTAACGTGCTGACCCATGCGGACAGACATCTAAACAGGAAAGAAATATTTGTACATAATTATATACAAATATCCATCCGAGCGGAAATGAACCCGCAAACCCTCCGTGTTTTAGGCGACTACTCGCACCACTACACCAAAGCGGTAAAAATCATTTTATAGCAATTGAAATGACAGATGCAAATTGCTATAAAAAGTTAAGTTAAAATGTAGGAATTTAAAAGTAATTATTCAAATTCCATACTCTTTAGGAAAATGTAACGCAAATACGTAGAATAGTCAACGGCACTATTTCTAAAACACATATTACCCTTATTTAAACACGGCCACCGGAAGCTGTTTGTGTTAAAGGTGTAGTAACAGCACAGCTGCGTATTCAGAGCAATACACAGACAAACAGACCTACAAGCGTGTTGATTCTGCACAACTAAAGTCATTAGGCGCTAAAGTTTGAAAGCCACACATTTATGTGTAAGCTCGTTTGTCGTGCTTATGACTTTAAAATGCGCTATTAACGTTAAAACGATAAAATTTTAATAAAAAATAACTTGATTCAAGTAGACTTCTAAGTCGTAAGTCTTCACTTTCGAATCGCCAGTTTACAAATTAAAATTTTAAAGGTGATTAATATTTTTAAAAGTGACCACCGATTCGGAATGTACATTCTGTAGAGAAGAATTAGCGAGAAACTCCCTTCCACTCCTCTACTCGTTAGAAAATAATACATAAACTGTGTTTTAGTACAAAATTACTAATATCTTTCATGAAATACAGCATCACTATATCTAGTTTGGTCTATTTATCTTATACCATTAAACGAGCAATTCTTGTATCGGAATCGGCTCCAACGATTTTCGTGAAATTTTGTATGCAGCGGATTTTGGGGGAGAAAAATTAATCTAGCTAGGATTCATTTTAAAAAAAAATGTCATTTTATCCTGTTTTTAGGCAATGAAAAAATATCATTAGAATACGAAGCTAAAATTCGCAATTGACAATAACGGTGTATTAGCTCAGGTGGGAAATCGGTAGCTCGCGCTCAACCGATAAGACCATGGTTCAAATCCGTCTCCAATCTATTATTTTTTTCCTTTTTTTTTCTAATTTCACTTGATTTTTTATGTAAATAAAAAAAAATACTAAAAATACCGAGCTAGGCTCGGTCACCCAGGTACTAATACGATAATTTAGCTAAAATAGTAAGGTTTGAAATGTTCCGAAAATTATTACCAATATGGTGAAAATATACTGGACAACTCACTACTCAACTGAGGTGGGTCACAACAGGAAATTTTCAAAATGCGGAGCAGCCCGACTGGGGTAGTACCTCGACCTTACAGAAGATCACAGCTAAATAATACTGTTTTTAAGCAGTGTTGTGTTCCTGTGGTGAGTAAAGTGACCAGAGCTCCTGGGGGGAATTGGGTATAGGGTCGGCAACGCGCTTGCGATGCTACTGGTGTTGCAGGTGTCTATAAGCTACAGAAATATGTACACTGTTAAAAATTTCTTCGGTAATTTTACTAAAAATGTGTAGGAAGTTTTAACGCAAAACAATTTAGTAAATTTACTAAACAGAATGCTTCATCACTTACAAAATATTTTTGGAAATTTACCAAGCAGTTCCATAGTAATTTTACCATACAGTTTTGTAATTTTATTTAACAATTGATCATAAAACTGTTTAGTAAATTTACTGTGGAGTTTTGTAACTATACCACTCAATTCACTTGAATTGGGTTCGATAAAATTACAAAATATTTTTGGAAATTTACCAAATGGAGAGGAGGTTGGGCAAAAGTAAACAATGGAGTTTAATTCATATAATTAGACTAATAAATTTATTAATTTATTTATAGATTAGGTAAAAAAAAAATTTTTTTCTTTTTCAAATTTATTAGTGTTATTTATTAATTCGAAAATACTTTTAACTTTAAACTTTTTTTTAACAAATAAAAAAAAAACATGTTTGCTATATACCTTCGAATAAACTTAATTTATTCCTTTTTTGTCTTTTTTCTTTTATAATCAGTTTTACTGACTGCAGGATTGCTTTTGTATGCGAAATGTATACGAACATTTATAAACTTTTCAATAACAGCGCGAATAAGGTGTAGCCTATGATTTGACGTTGGATGTTGCTGTAAAGAATGTGAGTTTAAAGATGCAAATATGTCATTACAACTTATAAAAATGATTTTAAAATTCGATTTTTAATAAGTTCAATGTCTTTGGGGTCGGGAAGTATAATGTGACCCTTTTCTTTAATGTGATTGTTAATTATTGTCTCTGATCGAATACAAATCTTAAACACATCTTCGCTTGGAAAACATAGTCCTCCCATATTTTTGCCTGTCTTACATATTTGTAGGCAGCGGTAGAATATTAATGGAGAGTGACTGCAAATTTCTTAACGCTGGTGTATATTTTTTACGATATCCCTTAAACTTGCTTTTTTAATCTATTTGTAAATTCGACGGCTTCAGCTTTAAGATTTAATTCACTAAATTGGTCTACTGTAAAATATTTTTTCTTTTGGAGTTCTAACACAATTTGCTGTAAGCTATCGCACTTTTCTTTGAGCCTTTTGATTTTTCGAGTCAAATTATAATTTTTAAATTGCAGTCTACGTTTATCTTGACCAATTTTCCTTATTTTGGTCTTTAAGAATGCCTTTCTCGGGGTATCAAAAACAGATTCTTCGTCAGACACATTGACTTGTTCCAAACTTGTTGGTGATGATATAATTTTTTGTTCTTCCTAAAAATATACATAAAACTAAACACAAACAATATTAGTAAATTTAAGGAGCTTGGTACCGAAAATTGATAATCTGTTTAGTAAAATTACACATGGTCACAGACAAATAGTATTTTTTAGTAATTTTACAATGTATTGTGTAATTTTAAAGTTTAAATTGTAAAAATAATAAAAAAAATTTAAATTCCTAAACACTTCACAGTAATTCGAATTTTAAAACATTTTGTAATTTTACAAAAAAATATAGTAACTCAAATTACTAAAAATTTTGGTAAATCTTCAAAGTTTGTTATTGAAATTTAATAAACAGTTCAGTAAAATTACAACACAAGTAAGATTTATACTCTGAGATTGTAAAATTACACCGCATCTTAGAAAATTTTCGCATATGTCTTGGAAAATTACTCAAATTGTGTTGTAATTTGAATTCATACACACTGATTAGTAAATTTAGCCACCTAATGTTGAGTAAAGAAATGGTAATTTTACGAAATTTTTTTACAGTGTAGCTTACCATCAGGTGAGCCGTACGCTTATTTGCCGACCTAGCTACATAAAAAAGGAACTATGGTAATTAAATACTATGGTTTGGTAATAAATTGTAATTAGATTATTATTAAGTGATGAAGAATACCGGGTACATGCAAGAGGTATTGAGTTACGAGTAACCTATATTACCCTCCTATACCCTCTATTCGTCTGATTTTTTTAAATAGCTTAGAAATGGTGGGTAGTATTTATTTGGTTTGATTTCACGCCTCTATCTTACGCTTAACGCTTGTATCTATCTTTGTAAGATTAGTGAACAACGACCATAAGAAAAGTGAAGATTGATTTAGTTACACATAATTTTTGACGTAATTGCCAAAATAAATTTTACATATAGAAACTCATTCATCATCTCATCTCCCTGCCCTTATCCTATTTATATAGGGTCGGCACAACATGTTCTCCTCTTCCTCAGACTCATGTTGTAAGTGATTTGGCATGTTATTTTTTACGACCGGCCGCCTGCCTGACATCAACCCTCCTTGGGAATATAGAAACTCATTCATGGTGACAAAATAACATCTATACGAAGACGGGTTTACTAGTATATCATAAATATTCTTATGGATTCATAATATCGGTAAACAAACGCATCAGGGCGTGTCTGAACGCAATACGAAAGTAAATGTATCGGGAGATAGCGGGAATAACGCGACGTAGAGATTTGAGGGTGGTTTAAAATTGGGTGGTGGGTTTATAGCGCTATTGGTACAGAACCGAATAGTTTTTTAGATCTCACAAAGGTGGCAAACAAATGGTAAACGTATATCATTACCTATGTACGCCGCGTTAGCGCAGCGGTCACAGCACTGGATTGCGATTGGCTGTTGCGCGGGCGGTTGCGGGTTCGATCCCCGCACACGACAACATATTTTGTATTGGCTATACAGATGTTTTATGTGGTCTGGGTATTTGTGCAGTCCTTGTGGGTCTCCCCACCGTGCCTCGGAGAACACGTTAAGCCGTCGGTCTCGGTTGTTATCATGTACACCTGATAGCGATCGTTACTCATAGTAGGCAATATATCCGCCAACCCGCATTGGAGCAGCGTGGTGGATTGGGCTCTGATCCTTCTCCTGCGTGGGGAGGAGGCCTGTGCCCAACAGTGGGATATTACAGGCTGAATCGTGATCGTGAATCGTCTACAATATCAAGAGCATTGGATCGCGTTGTTGACCTTCTCCTCGAGGAGCTCTGGTTACCTTAATCACCACAGGAACACAACACACTTGTGTAAAGTATTATTTAGCTGTGACCTTGTGTAAGGTTTTGAGTGAGATTTTTTCTTATGTTTCTTAATAAAAGTTAATTTGACTACATACAGTATGTCGGCATGAAGTAGCTGACAAAACAGGTACGTAGCAGAGCTGGAATGTAGCATCCCTCTTTATTATTCCTGTAACGGAAAACGCATTTTGTTGTCATTTTTTTTTGTCTTGTTGCTTTTAGAGTTCATAAGACATGACACTGGACGTTGCGCTGGCGGTTGTAAGTTCGATTCCCGCTCACGACATACATTTGTATTGGCCTGCAGTCTGTCTTGATCTGGGCGTTTGTGCTTATGTATTGTGTGTTTCCGGACCCCCGACACAGGAAAAATTCTACTAAGGGCTGTTGAGTGTGAAGCGTTTATAAGTTGCGGTGATCACTAGCAAAAAGTCATGTTTTTTTGTATTTCCTTTTTGACTCGCTTCGGAACGACACAGTCAATTTTAATTTTTCTGTGTGAGTGCTACATTTACTAACTTATTTACTGCGTTGGATTTAGATTTAAATTCCAAATGGTTAGACAATAATTATAATTATACAATAGTAAAATCAAAAAAAATTATTACAATATAAAATTTTGCGGTTATTTATAATAATTTGTTCAATATTTAAATTCATAGTTTAAAATAATTCAGCCAAAATAAATAAGTCTATCCATATAATATGTGTGTGACCGACAAAAGTATCATTGTAAGCAAATTCCCGCAGTAGGTACGCTTCAATATCGACGGTCCATATTCTGCTATTTTCGTAGCCATTTCGTGGCGAAAGAAAAAAGGGGAAAATGTGTACAATAGCGTAGAAGGCTGTGGCTATAGACGCCTTCAATTTTCCAATTTGCAGCACCGTGGCGCACAGCCGGTGTTCGCTCGACCCGCGCTTAAGACCGCTTCACATCAAGCATGAAATGCTGCATTATAAATATCTCAACATTTGCTATTTTTGGTTCTCATCTTTTCAATTCAATTTTGAAAGTTTTGTTTTGAGTTTTGTGTTGGTATGAAAAGATATTAAAACTAGCATAAATACTTCTGTGCTATTTATTCGCATCTATAATAAAATTTCACGAATGATTTCAAAAAGGAAGAGGTTCTCAATTCGATCGTATTTTTTTTTATTTATATTACCTCAGTATTTTTGACTGGGTGGACCGATTTAGATGTTTTTTTTTTAATCGAAAGGTTATGCGTGTCATGTGATCTCATTTAAATTTAATTGAGATCTGACAAGTATTTTTCAAGTTATATTTAATAATGCGTATTTACTTGACTATTTTTTCATTGACCTACGTTGTATTATAACCGCATAACTTTTCACTGGGTGTATCGATTTTGATGATTCTTATTTGAATCAAAAGCTGATGCTTGTTTTGTGGTTCTATTTAAATTTGATCGAGATCTGATGGAAACTTTTTGAGTAATCTTTGATGAAGAAATAATTCTGAGTTAGATTAATTATAATATTACTGTTTGTTTTTTGAAGTTGGGAACGCACTTGTAAATCAAAACCAAACAATTCAGACCATTGTTCTGAAGCTCGCGGTTTTCGACAAAAGGCTGGAACTAGAACAGTTAATTGTTTATCGGGTTTCGCTTCAATTCTGTATTTCTAGAATTAATTTTAAATTAATAATTGTGGTGCTTATGAACGAATAAAACAACGCAAAAATTGAATTTTTTAAAATTGGTTTCAAGCTATTTATGTTTAGTGTGTGTGTGTATGTTTGTTGTGAGGGGAGATGGGTTGATATTAGAAGAAAATTTGTTCATACATACTTATCTACACCAGCAAAATAACTATTTACATGAACATTAATATCGTAGTCCCTTACACAATGATCTGGTGATAAGTTATTTATCTTTCTTCTTCGTAGTTGATATTGACAGCTAGCCAGGGCAATGAATCTTTCAATTATATATGATAAGCGCGTGGCAATTTATAAAAAATAATTTTAAACTACATATAATTTAAAAAAACCAAACTTTAGCGAGATTTAACAGCGCCATCTAGTTTTACTTTGAATAATTATTGTTAACATTTATATCAAAATACAATTATTTCGATACTAGCTGCTGCCCGCGACGTCGTCTGCGTGCGTTCACTGCTCGTTCCCAGTAGGTGATAGCGTGATAATATGTAGCCTATGTTCTGACCCGACTTCTTAATAATATTCGTGCCAAATTTGAAGTAAATCCATGCAGTACTTTTTGAGTTTATCCTGGACATACATTTGAAGAAATAAAGGTTCACTGCTCTTTCCCCGTAGGTGATAGCGTGATAATATATAGCCTATGTTCTGACCCGACTTCTTAACAATATTCGTGCCAAATTTGAAGTAAATCCATGCAGTACTTTTTGAGTTTATCCCGGACATACATACAGACAAACAGACAAACAGACAAACAGACAAAAATTATAAAAACTATATTTTTGGCTTCGGTATCGATTGTAGATCACACCCCAAGTATTCTTTTAAAAAAATATTCAATGTACAGTTTTGACTTTTCTACCATTTTATTATATGTATAGATTCACAACTATTATCAAGTAATCTTATCAAGTAGTCTTTCCCTTTGTAGGAAATTTAATGTATATCTTGCAAGACTTTTGGCAAAACAGTTACGATATGTTATCATTCACGCCATTTGGTAATTTTATTAAGAAATGTATCCGTTAGAACACACCAGAAGATGATAAATGATCTCCGCTTGCGATAATATCTATTAGAACATCAGTCTTCATTTCAAAGTATATCAGATTAGTTGAAAAATATTTACGAATTTTAGAAACGAAAAACGAAAGTTTAGAAATTTATTCTTATTCAATTTAATATAATTATTTAACTATGACTGTATTTGATAGCTTTTAAACATCTTAATTTTACTTATTTTCATTTTATTGTACATCACAAACACTCGATTATAGGTACTCTCCTTTACATATTGTGTAATACAAAAGGGAGACTTATAGATAATTATCAATTTACTTCGGACAACCAACCCAGTTTGTTCCTCACTCCATTTCATTTTAAGTATGATCTTTCCTAAGTTTTACTTTATTCCAATATTGTTTAGTTTTGAAAGACAGTCCAATTATTAAGCGAAATACAGCAAATTGAACCTATATACAAAATTTCAGCTCAATTGGTTGAAGATATCTGCTGAGTTGCAAGATTTCACCCGAACTTACATACATACATTGCAAGTTAAATAAAAGCTTGTAAAAGACAGAATTAATTTTCCATTTGTTTTACGATATTTTTAAACGATTTTAATACATATGCGTGCTAATACCTTAATTAGGTACCAACTTTCATTGCAATTGGTTCAGTAGTTTTTGCGTATAGGCGTAAAAAATATCCATCCATTTTTTAACATTAATGATATCAGGTTATTTTGTCTTATTTTTATTATGTTGTTATTTTTACAAATAAAATTAAAAGGTAAACTTTTTCTTACTAAAGAGAATTATCGAGGCTTAAGTCCTAACCCACTTTTTGTCTGGTATGAAATGCTCAGTGATCAGTTGTTGTGACTATGACTTTATTATAAGCGTAAAGTGTATCTATCGTGGCTCACCACCGATGTTTTTTATCTACTTGTATCTTCGGTGTCATACTTCATTTAATATTCCTATTTTTTATTTAACACTATTTTCATATACTTCTTTAATGTTACATATGTTTTATTACATTTAGTTTTTAAATGTTCATTTAACGTCCTGTGCTGGCAGCATTTAAAGGGTGCGGACTGAAAAGCAGCTGAAAGCTGAGTCTACGACTTTTTCACCAGCATTTTTTCTAAAATCTCTATAAATTAGACTTTAAGAAATCTCTTTATTTTTTAATGTTTGTGGAATAAACGTCTTTATTATTAATCTTGTTGTTATTTTGAAACGACAAAAACTTACAATAATGCGTTTTGAGTTTTATTCCAAAAGGTATAGGTTTGTTACTTCTATCTTCATCGCTAACAATGAAATCATCCACGAGTATTTACAATTGGATTAACATGATATTTTTAATTGATAAAAACGCTGTATATTTATCTATTCCTTGACTAGTTTCTTGTTTTAAAGATTTGTGATCGATATAATTTTCAATATTTTTGTCAGATTGTACTTAGGTACAGATACAAAAGATGTATGAATACCATCTGAATTTGAATAAAAAGTTTAATCTAAAAATTTACCGAGCCACAGAAAAGATTTTTGAATGTGATATACTGGATATCATTGTAATAATTTATAGAATAATGTAAAAAAAAATACTAAACTCTTATTTTCCTTAACTTTTCTTCCAGGCAGCTCTATCCAAAGCCCAATAGCAGTAAAGGAGATAGTTATAAAGTCCTATTTGTGGAGACCGCGTGATGGCAAACGCATTGTGGGACGTCCTCCGGCCCGCTGGACCGACGATCTACCTAAGATGGCCGGTGGTAGCTGGATGAGGATTGTAGAATACCGGGATGTATAGCGCGATTTTGGGGAGGCCTATGTCCAGCAGTGGACTGCAATAGGCTGAACTGAACTGATTTGTTTTAATGTATTATGTATTTTATGAACAGGTTATGTGAAGCACGTAGCTGCCTATAACAGCCGTCAAAGAAAATTTAATTTAGCTAACAATTACACGTTGAATAATTCCGAGCTATTAAATTATCGTCGTGCATGCGACAGTGCGGTGGGTTCGTATCAGCGAATTTATATTCCGATGGCGAAGGCGATGCAGGTGCCTCGAATCCAATTACGGGACGAGTGTGCATCCTTTTGTGGTCTAGTTCAATATTTCTGTACGAAATTTCGTGCATTTTCAATATTATTCGAGAGAAAACGGCAGGCATTTGTTTAAATTGATGTGTGTTGATGCATATTCATTAAACAGTTTGAACTGTATGGTTGCTATAACTGCTACGAAGCGTCTGACTGCCCCTGTATCAGTTCTACCAATTAAACAGTCGTCCCAGGCTATAGATCACTTCCATATGCCCTTGATTTTCTCGAAAATTGTCCAGACTTTAGCCTATCTTCTATTTTTGCTATGGAAATGTTCTGTCTTTTGTAGAACGATCAATATAAAATACCTTATGGCTTATAACAACTACACGTAGTACCATTTTGTCAGGAGTTGATACTAAAGCTATATTTTGTACTACAATTAATTGGAACTTATTAAAAAAATCATAATTATCATAATTTTTAATTTATTTGTACTGTAACAACAATATTAAGTCGTCCCCTTAGTAAAACAAAAACGTATCTCGATTTATATCAATTTTGAGTTAAGTATATATACCACCAATCTCAAAATACCAAGTTCTATTTAGTCACAAAGACACGTATCTCTATGTCAGTTTTATTTCTAAAATGGAGGTTAACGTACCTAACTATACTATGCGTAAAACAGAAACTAACACAGAAATTTATCTGAAGATACGTCTGTGTGTAACTAACAATATCCGTAAAACAGAAACAGAACCAATATCGAGATACGTTTTTGTGTTACTAAGGGGACAAATTTATGTTCCATAATTTATTTGTGACTTTTCCGTTACATTTAAGTTATTAATCTATTCAAATGCTATGTAAATTGTCTTTCAAACCACATATTTATTACATAATATATTATTGTTCCTACATTAACAATTTTGTACACATTTTTGTATTATGTTATATTTATCTTTAGCAAATAAATAAGGGTTGAAATAAAAAAATTGTCTAGTTAATATTACCTTTGAGTGAAATATACTGTATCTGTGTTGTTTATTAAATCAAATTCCAAATATGCCTACTAATATTTCGTTCGTGTAAGGATTTTACCGTAATATAATAACCGAGGCGGCTTCCAACAAATTTTTATAGGTCCATTACCGACTAGCTACGCCGTAGCTTGCTACGCCGTATGGCCGTAGCCTGCTACGAGTTTGTATCCATTCTGAGTTATGTTGTATATTTTGTGGGTAACTGACGAATGTTACAGATATTTAGAGCTGTGGGAATGATGTTTTATGATACCTAGTGTATAGTAGTGTATGTTAGTAATATACCTCATAGTTATGTTTGATTATACTTTTACAAAACTTTACAAATAAGATCTATTATACATTGCGTGTATTCAGCCTATATCATCCCACTGCTAGACATAGGCCTCTTTCTTCACGTAGTAGAAGGATTCGAACTTTTCACCACGCTGCTCCACTGCGAGTTGGCGGATATGTTCCTTAATATGAGTAACGATCGCTATCAGGTATTTATGATAACAACTGGAAGCGACGGCTTAACGTGCTCTCCGAGATACGGAGAAGAGACTCACAAGGACAGACATCCAAACCGTAAAGGAATATTTGTAGAAATACAAATATCCATCCCGAGCGGGATTTGAACCCGTAAACCGTCGGTATTTTAGGAGTCTACTCGCACCACTAGACCAGAGCGGTTGTTATAAAATGTATATAAATTTCATTAATCAAGAACAAAACCGCGCGACAACCAATGTTTCGTTTAATAGAGACTAAAATAATTTATTTCTTTGTAAGTTTATAATCGGTAAACTTTCGAAGTAGGTACTTAATATATAATAGTTTTCATAAATCTTTAACAAAGGCGACATTATTTATAAATTGTTCTCCATTTATCTGAAAGAGCTTTAATGTTTTATTGCACAATACATTATTGAATAGGCTAGCTTAAAGATTTAATGTACTTTATAAAATACTAGCCGACCCGTGCCCACTTCGTTGGGCGTTATAATCAATTTCACATAAGAAGGGTACGGTGAAATTTGATATGTTCCAATACACTCTCACTATTTTCAGCAAATCAGATAAATATAAATGTTTTAAAATCACCAATTAATTTCTAAGGCAAATAATAATGCTTGATTAGATTGAATTGTTGACACGGCACGTCAGAGGGCGCAGGTTCAAATCCTGCTGATTTAAAATCTTTATATATTTTTATCTTTTTCCTTTTATCTTGTCACTCCTGAATAGTGTAGCTTTCTGTTAGCGAAAGAATTTTCATGATCGGATCAGTATTTGCGAAGATTACCCCGTATATACAAAGTTATAAACTTTACCTCTTTATAATATTATATATTTTCATCTCGCTCGCATTTCTCCGAATTGATTTACATATATTATTATTTTTCACTGAATTTTTCGTGCAATAACCATAAAATATAGCCTATGTCACTTCTAAATAGTGTAACTTTCTTTTAGTGAAAGAATTTTCATGATCGGATCAGTATTTGCAATAATTACCCCCTACAAACAAAAAAAGTTAGAAACTTTACTTACTCTTTACTTCTTACAACTCTTCATAATATTAGTATACATACTTTTTTCATGTAAATAAGTAGTAAAAATATGTCTGAAAAACATAATTCTTTGTGTGGTAAACTGCTGAGCAAACAATTTGTTTTTCTTTTATTAGCAATTTTTTAATTTTAATTTTTGTTGATTAATCTGCTCTCTGCAGGTTCAATAAAAAATAATAATAGGAATACATCAGACACAATACTAAGAGAAAACCTAACATCGTTTATGATGTCTATATTCGTAAACTATAAAATAAATTAGACTTATGAAAAACTTCCATACAGGCTTCTAAAATAAAAGCATATTCATTCTAGGATTATTAAATATTCAGCAATGAGACTCATTTTTTTACGGTCGGTTAATATTTTATAAGAAAGCCTAAGGAATACGTAAGTCAAAGTTCATATTCTACTCACGCCACAAAACGGGTGGTTAATAGTTTTATAAAGGTCGACACAGTTTACTTTTGCTTATTGCGCATAATAATTAAGTTCTAAGAATGAGTGAAGAAAACAACATGTATACACCATATTGATACTTATTTCTATTTAAATAAGGTTCATTTTGTGAAATAATAGCGTTTTATTGCGCTCTAAAATATAATCAATAAAATCAGAAGGTCTAAAGAACAGAAAATGATACTTTTTTAATGAAGTCGATCAGCCATATGTGTTGTTCATTCGTTTAACATTAGATATGTCCGTGAACCGACGATCTACGAAAGATTGACGGTGTAGGCTGGTTAAGGATTGCGGAAAACCGGGATCTGGCGCAAACTTGAGGAGACCTATGTCCAGCAGTTGACTGAAATAGGCTGAACTGACTGACTGACATTCTAAATTGCCTATTATTATTATTTCCTATAATTATTTTCTTCCAAACTTGGCTACAGTGTCGCGTTAAAATAAATCAAGTAGAATATTGTCTGCTAAAACAAATGTGAACACCATTCAAAAAGCATTTATGTATGAACGAATGTGTTTTTCGAGCGAGTCGCGAGTTTTGCTGCCATTGTTTGATCGTACGCTCGATAACGCAAACGAGAAGTAAGGGTGAGTACTTATAGCCGCAGAATACGCTGCGACAAATTTGAAATAGTCTATATGTACATTTATTAGTATTACTATATTATTATTATTTTTACTATATTTTTATTCGGGTTGATGGATTTCATGCCGTTATGCGTAAGAAAGCATCATCTCTGCTGCGGCGCACGAGGGCCAGACGAATGAGGAACAGCATTCTGAAGACAATCACGGCCCGCCTTGATTGTTCTATTCAAAAACACTGGATAGAAATAATGACGAGCGCAATAAAATATTTTTGAAGTAAAACTTCTTTACGCGCGCTAGACTTGGGAAAAGTATGATCGTGTGAGGCGAATGGAGCAAGAGAGAGGTGTAAGTACACCTAGGATGAAGAATACTCTGGATATGCTACGCAATTATTATTACCGTGTGTGAACGAAACCACAACATACGAAAACTGTAAGGGGTGAAAAGGACACAAACAACATTTTTTGTCTTTGTCAGAGTTTCTGTTGGTCACAACTGAAGTTGCGACCAACAAATCAGTTGAGACCGATATTTACTTCGTGAATTTATGTGATATAAGTGATTTACAGTAATTTAAGTTGTGAAACTAAGACGTAGTTGAGTGTTGTATAAGAGTTATCATGGTTATATGTTATATAATCGGCTGTAAAAGCCGTACGGAGACGAAATCACAAGACATAACCTTTCATACGTAAGTACAATTTTTTTGATAAAAATATGACTTGTTAGGCAAAAATATTAACAGAATGAGAGTCCTAGTATATTAACAAGTTATTATAAACAGAAATAATTTATGAAAACGGTATTTATCATCATAATAATAAATATATATTAACCGACAAAATTAAGTGGTAAGGTTAATTTGTCATCCTCAAAACAAACGTTAGGCTGGTCCGCCACTTTTAAGTACTTTATAATTTGCTCAGGTTATAGATTTTTTAGGGATACTAGCTGAGGTTACTGATAAATTACCCTAAAAGTGGGGTATTTGTTATTCAATCTTAAATTTCATATTACTTAATGAAACTGTTGTTACTTGTTACTGATTTCCAAAGGACTCTGCAATTCGCCAATTACGGATTCCTGCCACTGGGCGACAAAATTAAATATATTCAAAGGACAATAAAAACTAAAATTTGGAGTAACTTGTTTCATTTTTTATTCATTATATGCTAAAGAAGTTCCTTTCAACTCCCCGGTTTGACTAAGAGATAAACAGAACATTTTTTCATGCCACATCTTACAAAATCAAAACTCAACCGTACCGAGTACCGAGAGTTTTTTTTCCTCCGGCTTTTTTTCTCTCGGCCTACACTAGGCCGCAACTATTTAATAAAGCCGAGGATAAAGTAGGTAGGTAATGTCTACCGAGACATTATAGCTTAATATTTTGACTAAGTTAAGGCGGCAAACACTGGGTACATTACGTAAGTTTGTAATGTCCCTAGTGTTAAGATATAAATTTTTATTTTATTGTTTGATTTTTTGCTGCCTTAACTTTCTGTTATTATTGTTTAGTTTTTTTTTTGTAAATCATTTTTTTTTTTACTTTCGTTAAGTGTATTACATATACCTTATGGCGAAATAAATAATTTGAATTTGAAATAAGAATCAAGTAAAAAGCACAATAAAATAAAAAATCGAAAAACCCGACTGTGTAAAATAAAAACTTAAAACAAAAACAAGTGCGATTTTAACAGTCACGACCCAGTATAACTATTAGAAAGAATATAGATTGATTTTAAATAATAATATGGGTCCTGACCAGTCCCGACTGTTAAAATCGGTTTTTTTTCAGTTTTTACGTTTTTATATTTTTTAATTAATTTACTTTATTTAAAACTTTTAAGTTCTTGTTTGCAGTTTCTTTGTTTTACCTCAAGACCATTTACAGTTAACAGACCCGTAGAAATATCAGGTGTTACTGGTTTATCGAAAATTCCTGAAGAATACGGGGAAATTTTGGTAGGGCTGGCAACCCTGACATCTTATATACTTTTATGTTTGTCCCTTTCGGGTGTAACACGCTTGTCACATCCAGAGTATTCTTCATCCTAGAAGTACACATTTTCTTTCTCTCTTTCTCTCATAGCCATCATAGATGCCCAACGGTTCGGATACTTTACAGCAACTATGGTCACGGGAGGACGGCATCTAAAAAACTTAATAAACCGCGATAAAATCCGAATAAGTCGTTTCATTATAATACGTGCGTTTAATTTGCGAATGTAAAAACAGGTTTACATTTTATTGAAATTGATTTCACGTATAGAAAACAAATATAAATTGAATTTCGAAATATATTCTATTCAATCAAGTTTTCATATGCGTTTTTAAATTTTTCAAAAAGTTAGCAAATACAGTTACAGCTACCGTCCTTAATAAAAATTGTTACTATTTAATTTTTTGTATTAGATTTTGGTTCTGGATAAACATACTTTCACAAAATATATATGTATGGATGTAAGTTTATGTTATATTTTTAAATTAATCTGTTAAGTTTTAAATACAGGTTTCTAATCTTATAGTATTAAACGAGCAATTCTTGTATATATATATATATATATATATATATATATATATATATATATATATATATTCTGAATCTCGGAATCGGCTCCAACGATTTTCGTGAAATTTAGTATGCAGGGGATTTCGGGGGCAAAAAATTGATCTAGCTAGGATTCATTTAAAAAAAATGTCGTTTTATCCCTGTTTTTAGGCAATGAAAAAATATCATTAGAATACGAAGCTTAAATTAGGAAATCGGCGGGTGTCAAATCGTATTGACCCGGGTTCGAATCTCAGTCTCTAGATAAATTTTTTGTCTTTTTTTTTAATTTCACTCGTGATTTATTATTTAAATAAAATTAAAATATAAAAATACCGAGAAAAAAAAAACAAAAAATAAAATGAAAATACCGAGCTAGGCTCGGTCACCCAGGTACTTATACATGAAATGAGAATAAATTATGAAAAACATTTGTCTCTAAATACGTATGTCGTTTGAATATTCATTTGCAATTTGCATATCTTACAAATTAATTTGATATTAATTCAAACTGTCCTCATAAACCCCAACTATCGAGCAATTATGGATATAAAGTAGCCCAAGTGTAAATAAGGGTCTTTAATTACCACAAACGTTGGCAAATTTTATTGTTAATGGTCCATTAGTTTAGTCACGAAAAGTTACACACACACTTTCAAATTTATAATATTTGTCGGTGACACAGATAATAAAAAACTACTTTAAAAATTATCGTAACAACTTTATTTTATTTAACAATGACATATAAAAATATATAATAATTATCGAATGATATAATAATAATAGCAAACTGCAATAATAATAACAGTCATTACGTAGACTATACATTAGACACTGTACTCGTATAGTCGTCATAAATAGACTATACATAAAAATCTTACACTTTTTTAACGTCACGGACGTTTTTGCCCGCTAGGGTACCCCCCCGCAATGAAAAATCTCCGGGAAACCCTAATTCCCCATAAGGAACTTCGTTCCAATAATAACATATTCTTAATTCTACACCATAATAAAATAATCAAACAGTAATAAAAAAAAATCAAAAGTGGTTTAAAGGCGATCTTACGGTAATGAGCAATTTTTTCTTGGCAACATTTAGGGTATATGACACGATGAATGAGTAGTAGTAAAGATTAGAAAATGTACAATATGAAGAAACGAAGGAAGAATATTACTTTATAAACTCACTTTGAATATATTTAATTTCAATGTAATATTTGACTAGTCCGATGGCGCAGTTTGTAGTGACATTGCTTTCTGCTCCGAGAGTTCTGGGTTCATTAGCCACCTGAGTCTGGGTGTAATCTATACTAATATTATAAAGAGGTAAAGTTTATAACTTTGTTTGTATATACGGGGTAATCTTCGCAAATACTGATCCGATCATGAAAATTCTTTCGCTAACAGAAAGCTACAGTGACAAGATAAAAGGAAAAAGATAAAAATATATAAAGATTTTAAATCAGCAGGATTTGAACCTGCGCCCTCTGACGTGCCGTGTCAACAATTCAATCTAATCAAGCATTATTATTTGCCTTAGAAATTAATTGGTGATTTTAAAACATTTATATTTATCTGATTTGCTGAAAATAGTGAGTGTATTGGAACATATCAAATTTCACCGTACCCTTCTTATGTGAAATGGATTATAACGCCCAACGAAGTGGGCACGGGTCGGCTAGTATAAACATATATTTATAGAAATATGTATTATTTATATGTATGCTTATCGAAATAGAAAATATTTTTCAGTTGGTTGTTACCTCAAGCATTTTAAATATGTAAGTTGCTTATCTTAGAGACAGATGAGATACACTAATATATGTATAAAATAATGGAATAAAAATAGTATACTAATACTAAAAAAACCTATTTTTAATTCTTCTGCAATATATACGATGTGTCTCTCTTAATATACAGATACATAATGTATACGAACGATTTTTCATCCGCCCTGTTTAATCGACAGGTGTCGTGTGGCAAAATAATGAACGCGGCTTTTTCTAGAACAAAATTAATGAATGACATGTGTTTATCACTGTTTGGAACATGGTAAGCGGCGTGTTTCATATTTTATAACTCAACATTGTTCGTTGTCTCTCGTCAGAACAGTTGACATTACATAATGGTGTATTTTCGATACCAATCTATCTGATATGAATTGAAGTTTGGAAATCGAAAGGGTAACAAGATGTGTAATGCGTTAAGCAAACTAAATTTATTGATTAAACATAGAACTGAGGTAGGGCACAGCAGAAAATATTCTTCTCAAAATCTGGAGCAGACCGACTCGGGAAGTACCTCAACCTTACAGAAGATCACGACTTCAGCCTATCACAGTCCACTGTTGGACATAGGCCTCCACAAGTTCGCGACCTACATTATGACGCGAACTCATGTGTTTTGCCCATAGTCACCACGCTGGGCAGGCGGGTTGGTGACCGCAGGGCTGGCTTTGTCGCACCGAAGACGCTGCTGCCAGTCTTTGGCCTGTGTATTTCAAAGCCAGCATGGATGGTTATCCCGCCATCCGTCGGCTTTTTAAGTTCCAAGGTGGTAGTAGAACTGTGTTATCCCTTAGTCGCCTCTTACGACACCCATGGGAAGAGAGGGGGTGGCTACATTCTTTAGTGCCGTAACCACACAGCACACAGATAAATAATACTACTTTCAAGTAAATTCTAAGCATACATCAAAATAAGACCTCAAGTTACATTTTAGAGACACAATTAAAATCGTATAAATCACCATCAAGTCAACATTGGAAAGCCATCGGAGTTAATCCCGAGCGACGTCACACCATAATGACGTTTATTGTAAAACAAGAATGTCGATATTTGCGTATTACATGATGGGGCAACGGTGACGTTACGAAGCAAGATTTATGACACTCCGATGATAGACTAGACACTAGAGTATTCGCTTTAAAAATATACCTTATTAAAACGGCATAAGGTCGATAACAACTCATTTGATTCGTAGAAGGGTACATATTGTCATTGGAAGATTGACTTTGTTCACAATAAATAGATTTGATTTTTGAAGAGCTTTGTATTCACTGAGTAGTTACGACGATTAGGTGTCACTCACTCAGTTTGTCACCTTCGTAATAATTAGGAATACAACCCGCTTGTGAACGAAATTTCGAGCAACTTGCAGCGGGTTAAAATGGTATTTGGGGTTAGAGAGCGTCCCACCATTCCAACCCGAGCTCAAAAGTTAGAGAAGAGAAAAATTAAACTACCAATTAAATTAAATTTTAGAGTTAGAGGAAAGAAAATAAAAAATTAATTCAATTTTAACAATTTATTGACCGGATCCTAAATTTTAAACCACAAGATTCAAACTAGATTTGAAAAACTATGACCTTAGTCCTGGCACGTGGTGCATGGAGAGATAAGCACTTAACTTGAGTCCTTGGGTTGACCCCGACGGCCCTTGGTTCACGTCGGAGACGCCTCGCACGCCACGTGGTCCGGCGTAACTTCCGTCGATGCTTCCAGGTGCCGGTAAAAAAATGGCTGGGTCGACCCGCCGTCCGTCGCTCACACCCAGGTATCGAGAGAGAGATACCTGGGACGGATTCCTCTGGTTACGTGGACTGGTTAGGATGTTAGGTGGGTATGTGGCACACCCAGGACCCCAGAGAGAGATACCTCTGGTTAAGTGGGTTACCCAGGTCCCAAGAGAGGGGAACCTCTGGTATGTGAGGTTCAAGTGGGGCCCCTGGCCGAAGGCAAGGCCACGTGGTTGACTCGATCTTCGCACCGACCGCCAGACGCCACGCCAAGGACCCTGGAATGACACACCCAAAAGGTGAGCCCTTCCGAAGCCAACCCTCCACTAACTCCGGGTTGACAACGGAAACGGCCCATTAGAGACATGGACACGTTGACATTGCATGGCATAAATCAAATCAGAAGACTGTTATATTAACTACACAGACACAAAACAAAAATATACAATTCTTTCTTTAAATTTACTTGAACAAATTAAATTTAGATTAAACACAGAAAGGCGTATTAAGATCTTTGTACTACAAGAACTCACCCACTACCAAGTCACACGAAACCACAGCACTTATGAAAAAACGGACAATGAAAAGGAGAGGTCCAGCCACGACAGTCGCTTATATAGCAAGCCGAAACCCCTACGTCGCTAACCTCGCCCCGGAGCACGGTCCACTTGACGAATATACCGGACGAAGTCCTACGCGTTACCACGCCAGAAGCCCACTTCAATGAGCACCGAATACATATAAAAAATATATATGTTACAATACCCCCCCCGTCAGAGAAGAATTTTGCGTCTCTAGGCAAAATTCTAAAAAAAACTATGTAAGGAGAGGATCAGGTAAGCTCACGAAGGAATTATAAACTTTACCTCATACTAAGAGAAAACAATTTTTGATATATTAAATTTAAAAGATAACTGAATTACAAAACACCAAGTATAATTTGAATTCACTGCAACACTATCATACGACCCAAACATACATCACTAACATCCAACATCCTGAACTTCACCTAACAATGTGCGATAGTCGACCTAGACAAACGCCCTAACACACAGAGTAACGATCTCTAGATGAACACTACTCAGCAGCAAAAAAAAAAAAAATTTTTCTTAATTCAACAATAATTTATTTTTATTTATTTATTTATTTTTTAAATCTACATTTAATACTGTATTCCTGATGTAGGCTTTTAGAATATAAATATGAATTTTTGGAATCGCCACCCGTTCCGAAATAAAGGCGTAGGCTTAACAGAAATAATATGAGTTATTGCTCAGTGGAATAACCTCATATAACAATACAATGAGTACATTAGAGATGTACCCAACACACCACTAGTCAAGTCATTGCACAGTGGAATGACCCAACATTTAAATCAACATGAGTACATTAGAGATGTACCCACCACACAACTATCAAAAGTTGCGTAAATGCACAAAATAATAAAAAGCGATCATCACCCGTCGCTAAATGGAATACGTATTATAGGTATTAAACAAAAAGAAAACAACATTTAATTATCCTTACTACCAGAACTACCCGTTAACTTCAAATCTTTAATATGCCAAACCCCAAGATCTTTACCATTCATATCCTGTAATACATAAACAAGAGGAGACCTTTTACCAACAATTCGGCATTTAATAAATTTAGGTGCTAATTTTTTAGAAAAGTATTTATCTTTATCACTCAAGAAGTAAGTTTTCTTATAAACAAGATCACCAACATTAAATTCAGCAGTCTTTCGACGCAAATTATAACGTGAAGTATTTTTTAAATGAGCAGCATACAAACGAAATTGAACTTTATCGAAAATATTAGCCAATCGACCTAAGTTTTCCGCATAACCATCCCGAGGGGTAAAAATTAAATTCTCAACACCATCAGAGTCCAAATAATGCGAACCACACGATACTAATTCCCTACCGTACACTAAGAAGGACGGGGTGAAACCTGTAGTTTCATTCACCGCGCTGTTAATTGAAAATTGAATTTGAGGTAAGAACAAATCCCACGATCTATGATCTTCATCGACAAAAGATGCAATACAAGTTAAAATAGTACGATTATATGTCTCAACCGGGTTAACCTGTGGAGTATAACGAGGAGTAAAATGAACATTAGGTACATTATAACTTTTAAAAAAATTGATACACTCATTACTAATGAATTGCGTACCATTATCTAATATTACCGACTGTGGAATACCATGAACTAAGAAAACATTATCCTCAATTAATTTAATTATTACTTTGGAATTTGCACGCCTCAAAGGGAAAATTAAACAAAATTTTGAAAAACAACAAGTTACAACCAATATATAATTATTTTGTTTTCTACTCGTAGGCAAAGGACCCATAATATCTATAGAAATAACTTGCCACGGACGGACACAATTCTTAGGACGACCCATGTCACCTAATGTCAAATGATTTTGAGCTTTATATTCCAGACACTTAGAACAATTATTAACATAATTTAAAACATCTTTATACATTTTCGGCCAAAAATACTTTAAATTTAATCTTTTAAGAGTTTTAAACATACCTAAATGACCCGCAGTAGGTACATCATGATTAACTGAAATTATTTCAGAACGATGTTCCATAGGAATCACCTCCTTCCAATCAAATTCCGATGTTAAATAATTTTTATTTTTAGACAATCTAAATAATTTATCATTTTTAATACAATAATTTTGAAAAGATGCTGGCTTATTAGCACAGCCATTAAAAATATTAAGAAACCATTTATCATTACCTTTATAATTTGAAATCGAAAATATACTACTCACGGGAACCGAACGACTCAACGCGTCAGGAATGACATTATCACAACCCTTACGATGTTTAATCTCAAAGTTAAACTCTGACAATCTAGTACTCCACCGAGCCAAACGACCCGACGGGTTTGACAATGATAAAAACCACTTAAGAGCACTATGATCAGTGTAAACTGTAAATTTTTTACCATTGTCGAGATAACAACGCCAGTGTTCGACCGCCGCTAAAACCGCTAATGTTTCCCGTTCCGTAATACCATAATTTCGTTCCGGCTTTGTAAGTGACCTACTCATATATGCGACAGGATGTTCTTTACCTTCGAAGGTCTGAGAGAGCATCGCACCAATACCATAACTGCTCGCATCTGTGTGAACCTCAAAAGGTTCATTATAATTAGGACACCTGAGAACAGGAGCCGAAACCAAACACTCCTTAAGCTTCCTAAAAGAACTATCCGCCTCCTCCGTCCATTTAAATGGAGGTGCACCCTTACGAGTAGAAGTTAATTTATTTAATGGCGCTGCCAAAGTACTGAAATCTTTAATGAAACGACGATACCAAGACGCAGTTCCTAAAAAACGTTTTAAACCCTTAACATTGGTTGGAGTAGGAAAATTAACTATAGCAGAAACCTTATCTGGATCTGTACGCAACCCGTACTTATCGATTACATACCCCAAATATTTCAACTGACTCCTAAAAAAACGACATTTTTCAAAGTTAATAGTAAGATTACATTCTTTTAAAATTTCCAATATTTTTAATAAAATAGAAACATGTTCATTAAAATCCGCAGTTGCAATTATTAAATCATCAACATAACAACAAACTTTAACCCCGAAACGGTTTCCAAACAACTTATCCACTAATCTCTGTTGCGTGGCCGGAGCGTTAGTTAAACCAAAAGCCATCCGTTTAAACCTGAATGTACCTCGTGACGGAATATAAAAAGCAGTTTTATCCCTATCCGATTCCTGAATCTGAGTTTGAAAAAAAGCACTACAAAAATCAATTGTCGATAAATAATGAGCATCCCTAAGATTATCTAAAATCTCAGATATATAAGGTAAACTATATGCATCCTTTTTGGTTACCGCATTCAATTTCCGACTGTCTAAACATAAACGATAACTACCCGTATCTTTACCCTTAGGAACCAAAAGTACCGGAGAACTCCACTCACTCTGACAGGGTTCGATGACATCCATCTCAAGCATCTTATCAACCTCCTCCGAAAGAATTCGTTGTTTCTCAGGAGACATCCGATAATAACGCTGCTTAATGGGAATAGCATCCCCCGTATCAATTTTATGAGTCACCACGGTAGTCAACCCTAAACCTTTAAGCTCAAAAGAAACAGAACGAAACTGATTAATGATACTATCAACAATTGAACGCTGATCGTTATTTAAATGTTCATAACCCGTAATGACGTCATCCGAATTATTACATAAAATGGATTCCTGATTAAAACTAACTGAATTAATATACTTCGGACAAATTTTGAATATTTTCCAAAAGTCTATGCCTAAAATGATATTTGAATTAATTTCCGGAAAGACAAAAAATTTTATAAAATGAAGTTGATCTTCGAACGCAACCGGTAAACACAAGTAACCCAGAGAAAACAACTTATTCCCGTTAGCCACAACAGCAGAGATAATATTATCTTTAAAAAGAGTATAACCCCGTTGTAAAAAATCTTTATAAAAATTACCCCCCAAAATAGATATAGACGCACCAGTGTCTAAGAGACCCGACCACTTAATACCATCTATATGTATAACAGCATAAGGCCTATTTTCAATACAATTATCATTACACAGAACCGAGTTTAATTTATACGATAAAAAATAAATTGAAATTGTTTGAAGCCAAGAATTCCACTCCGATTTAGAAAAATTAATATTATTACTAGTTTTAACTCGGTTCCGATCTACGAGTTTTTTGATTTATCAATTTTATTACTGTATTTCGATTTACATTTAACACAATCGGGACGCTTCACATTAGGTTCACCACAACCAAAACAAAACACAACATTCCGATCCTTAAAACAATCGGCATAAGAGTGAGAAAACGACTTACAACGTTGACAATATATGGTACGGTCCGCGCGCTCAGCGACGGAGTTAATGTTCGGCTGCATTTTACTATTAGTATTATTACTAGGCCCGGAATGTTTACACTGCGCCGGTACCGGTGTATGTGAATTAGACAAATGATGCGAACTATTATAAGACGAGTTACGTGGAGTCGAGAAATGACGAGAGAATTTATGCGAAGAAGGAACAAAACGATTAGAACTAAAACGATTATTTTTATTAAAATACCCCTGATTATTAAAATTATTCGATTGATTAAATTTATTGAAAGAACTTTTAAAAACATTTTTAACACCAGTATTATAAGCTAAATCGGGTGCAACTAAATCTTCTGAAACAGACTGAGGTTCATGAAAATCTAAAAGTCTACTTTGAACATTCTCATAATTACGACACACATTTCTAAGCTGGTCAATTGATGTTATATCCGAAAACGCTAACATCCCCGCGTAACACGGTCTAACGTTATGTAATAAAATTTCTAATTTAAATTTTTCCTCAAGAGGAGTAGTTAAACGGTTAAACATTTCATCCATTACTGCCAAATAAATTACAATAGACTCATTCACCCCTTGTGTTCTATTTTGAATTTCCTTTAATAATTTGTAGTCGAAATCTGGTTTATCGAAATCCCTACGCAAATATTCTAAAACTGTCTTCCAATCCGAAACACCAGCACACACACACTCCTATACCACTTTAAGGCATCGCCTACAAAAAGCTGTAACGCGAAAGATAAAACTTTGTCATCCGCAATGCGGTGAACAGTACAATGTTCCGTAACCCGACGTATAAAAGAGCGAACACAAGATTTACCATCGAATTTAATTTTACTTAAGTCTCCCAAACTATTATGATCACAATGAACTGTTACATTCAAAGGATTACTAGGTGATAACGAAGAAACTGAAAGAAATGGAGATTTATTAGACGACTTTAAGTTATTAACTACCCCACAATAATTATTAAATTGATCGACACACAAATCATACGTATCCTTATTTTTCTTCACCTCATCCTCATCCAATCTGCCAATCCTATGATATAAATGAGTTAACAAATTCTCTGCCCTCAACAAACTATTAAAATTCGGATTAGAATTAATAATTGATTTTACTTTTACCAAAGTATCACTAATACCACTTAAATCGGTTACGATATCTAACGGACTGACCAAAATCTCCTCTGACGGTAATAATTCCGATAATTTTAATATTTGTTTCCGTAAAGCTAAAACTGTGGCAGCTGGCACCTCATTTCGAATAACCACCTCATATTCTAATTCGGCCTTAGGCAGAGATACGAATTTAATTACGTGAGTCATTGTAGTACAATAACAAATTGAAACGAAACAAAAGTACAACAAAAAAAGTTCAATTTAAATGAATGTTAAAATATTATAAAGATGCACAAAGTATTCAAAAATATTCGTTAATACAAGGTAGCTAAAAATATTTAGTTACGGCAAAATTATTGAGTAAGAAATAATTAACACAAAAGTAGGTAAACTGAGAATTTTAACAAAGAATCGATTAACAATGGAAAAACCTCGACTATGCTCGTACAACTTTTAAATTTAAATAAAACTTTGAATATAAATAAGAAATTTTAACTTTAAATTTTTTAAATTTATATTTTAAACACTATAAGTACACAATCTAAACGAAACAGTAGTAAAATTTAATTAACAAAAATAAAGAGTAATAATTTTATCACTATACACAAAACATATAAAGACACCAGACAAAACCGTTTCCGAACCCAGAGAAACCACGAGCCAGGAATAAGAAAAAAAAAAAATAATTTAAAATAATTTACGAACAAACAACGATTACAAAAATCAGAGAATTACGAGAATATTAGAGAATTTACGTTGGGCGCCAGATGCTGGCACAAACTTTATTCACGTTGGGCGCCAGATGCAGCGGGTTAAAATGGTATTTGGGGTTAGAGAGCGTCCCACCATTCCAACCCGAGCTCAAAAGTTAGAGAAGAGAAAAATTAAACTACCAATTAAATTAAATTTTAGAGTTAGAGGAAAGAAAATAAAAAATTAATTCAATTTTAACAATTTATTGACCGGATCCTAAATTTTAAACCACAAGATTCAAACTAGATTTGAAAAACTATGACCTTAGTCCTGGCACGTGGTGCATGGAGAGATAAGCACTTAACTTGAGTCCTTGGGTTGACCCCGACGGCCCTTGGTTCACGTCGGAGACGCCTCGCACGCCACGTGGTCCGGCGTAACTTCCGTCGATGCTTCCAGGTGCCGGTAAAAAAATGGCTGGGTCGACCCGCCGTCCGTCGCTCACACCCAGGTATCGAGAGAGAGATACCTGGGACGGATTCCTCTGGTTACGTGGACTGGTTAGGATGTTAGGTGGGTATGTGGCACACCCAGGACCCCAGAGAGAGATACCTCTGGTTAAGTGGGTTACCCAGGTCCCAAGAGAGGGGAACCTCTGGTATGTGAGGTTCAAGTGGGGCCCCTGGCCGAAGGCAAGGCCACGTGGTTGACTCGATCTTCGCACCGACCGCCAGACGCCACGCCAAGGACCCTGGAATGACACACCCAAAAGGTGAGCCCTTCCGAAGCCAACCCTCCACTAACTCCGGGTTGACAACGGAAACGGCCCATTAGAGACATGGACACGTTGACATTGCATGGCATAAATCAAATCAGAAGACTGTTATATTAACTACACAGACACAAAACAAAAATATACAATTCTTTCTTTAAATTTACTTGAACAAATTAAATTTAGATTAAACACAGAAAGGCGTATTAAGATCTTTGTACTACAAGAACTCACCCACTACCAAGTCACACGAAACCACAGCACTTATGAAAAAAACGGACAATGAAAAGGAGAGGTCCAGCCACGACAGTCGCTTATATAGCAAGCCGAAACCCCTACGTCGCTAACCTCGCCCCGGAGCACGGTCCACTTGACGAATATACCGGACGAAGTCCTACGCGTTACCACGCCAGAAGCCCACTTCAATGAGCACCGAATACATATAAAAAATATATATGTTACAAACTTAATTTTGACTTGCTGTCAAATATCTTGTTCAGTACAGATGGTCTCTCTGGAATGACAGCACGAAAACTTTAGGACTATAACTTATTATTTATTACTTCCCGTGTACATTAAATCAGTTTGAACGGAAACTAAAATGACAAGACAAACAACTCTCATGCAGCCTACACCAGCAATCTTGCGTAGATCGTCGATCAAGCAACACCATTAGATATAAAAAATATTTGAAATTGGTACACCCAATCAAAAGTTATGAGGTAACATACATAAAAATACAGACGAATTAACTTTTTTTTTCTATATTTAACTAGGTCGGCAACCAAGCGTACGGCTCACCTGATGGTAAGACCGTAGCCTATAGACGCCTGCAACACCAGAAGCATCGCAAGCGCGTTGCCGACCCTATCCCCAATCCCCCCAGAAGCTCTGGTTACTTTACTCACCAACAGGAACACAATACTGCTTGAAAACAGTATTATTTAGCTGTGGTCTTCTGTAAGATCGAGGTACTACCCCAGTCGGACTGCTCCATATTTTGAGCAGGTTTCCTGCTGTGCCCTACCTCTCGTTAAAAAAAACTTCTATTTAAAAAAAAAATCACAACTTACTGTTATCTGTATAGCTTCACAAATAACCATGATTTTTTTATACTAATTAATTGCATTTGTCCGATATGCATCCGTATTTATATACAGCGTTTTAGTTGCAATTATTTTTATTACGTTTAGTTAATTAATTTACACTTCGAAATTATTATGATAAACTTAAAAGCCAAAACCCACGCGATTGACTTCAATAAACCAGTTATAAATACAATATAGTAAAATATTATACTTCGTGTATAGTTTCTTAAAATAACAAAACGTAGATTATAATCTCGGAGCTATAATCGAAATCGTGCGATTGTGGCGCGACGCTAACAGAATTCGAATCGTTTGTTTAAAATTCGGAGCGGCTCGCGGCTGAAAAAGCCACGTACGCCGTGTAAGGCTTGTGGACCTTTACGATTTTGTCAAATTTTTATTACGTTTTTATGTAATATTGTAATAAAACAGAGATTACGAAAGGTTTATCTACGTAAATTTCTACGTGGCTATTTTGTTTGTTTATTTATAGACTAGCTGCTGTGCCCGCGATTTCGTCCGCGTGGAATTTAACGAAAAAGTTATTGTTCAGTTCACAGTTATTAAAAAAAAACTAAAATAAAAGTAGCCTTAGTTACTCCTTAATACATCAGCTATCTGCCAGTCAAAGTCCCGTAAAATCTATCGAGCCGTTTCAGAGATTAGCTGGAACAAACAGACAGACAGACAGACAGACAAAAATTGTAAAAAAATTATGTTTTGGTATACGTACTGTATATAGATCCATATGCATTTAGTAAAAAGCGGTTATTTTAATATTACAAACAGACACTCCAATTTTATTTATTTGTAGATAGGTATAGATAACTGAGTCGCGTTGTTTTACTTAAGTTGTCAAACAGCGGTTGCTGCAACGGTGACAGAAAGTAGCGGAATTTGATGGCATTACTTGTGATTACTTGTGATTACTTGTGATTACTTGTGTGTGTTACATGAAAACATTTATATCGACAAATAATTTTTAAAAATTTTAGTGAATAGAGGTCATTCATTGAACGAAAATCCTAGCTTCTTATGTCCTCCTGGTACATGTGTATTTGCAGTAACTTGGTTTTAATTTTACGCTGAGCTAGCACAGTGGTTTTAACCAACGACTGCTAATTAACGATCATGAGTTCGATGCCCAAATGTGTCGAATGTTTATAAGACTCAGACACCCAGATATTTGAAGTTGGTGTTTGTGCTGTGTGCGTCCGGACCTCCGAAGTAGAATCAATACTTATGTGGATGCCGTTGCATGTAAGGTATTTTATTAATGTTAATTTATATAAAAATAAAATTGACTATTAATATTATGTCTGTTTCAGTCTTTTGTTCCATAATTTTTACTTTATACAATGCAGCGCTGAAAATCCTATTAACACCAATTAATTGTAGCACGATGTTGTCGTAGAGCTTATACTACGCTGCTACGTCGTAGCTTTACTGCGAATTTGTGCTACGAGAATTATAAATGAAGTTTGTATAGTGTTGTACATATTTTAGTTATAGAAAGGTTTATTTCTATACATTTTAAAAAAAGTCCAAAATATATGTAATGGAAAAGTACATTTTAAAATATTGAATTTATACACCAAAAATTTTCTGCACGGCTATTGTAGATAATCTAAAAAAAAGTATATATGCTGTGTAATTCACACACGGTAGATGTAAAACTTCTGAGAAGTTGTAGGAAGGTAGGACAGAAATCCAAATAGGAACAAATACAAAAATCCATCGAAGAAACCAAACACACACACACACACACAAATTGAATACACATAAATGTACAATTTCCTATTTTTTTTTAATCTTTCGTATAAATATTAACTCAGAGTCAAATATATTTTTCGTAATTAGAACTCATTTACCTATACGTTTAGTTAGTCCAGTAATCTAGCTGAATGCAGAACATTCAAGCTGTCACCAGACCATCACTCTCCAGTGAGCTACTCCGTCTGTCGACATAGATCACTCCGAGCTCAGATGCAAACAAGTAAATAGAACTACATTGGTAGATATATGTTACCCATGGTACCCGTGTTTACGCGGTAAATTCCGATTCTGTGAGAATTTTGAGATAAAAAGTTTACCTTATTTTTACCCTAACTTTAATAGAATTTAGCTCAGTAGTTTTTTCTTTTTTAAATTAAATAATTAAACATACAATACCATCACAGACTTTCAATTTGACATTGCTCTATAAAAAATATCAGTACCTACCAAAAATGTTTAATAACTTAGTACAGTATTAAGTATACATACATATACACTCTAAAAAGTCTGTCTAGGTACGATTGTACTCATTTTATATACTGGCTGTTGTCTGTCATTTTTATTTAAAAAAAAAAAAAGACGTGTGGCACTCGGGGACTGCCGCGGTAAAGCTATTGCATAGCATTTTGTATCAACTTATGCAATAATTATAATATTTATTTATTTCATTAATGCAGTATTTCTTTTTCTTTGATATTAATTCAAGTTACACTTTTTGAGCGTGGTGACCGATAAGAAAACAAATTTTTTTCTTTTATTAAAAAAATTAAATGCCAAATTTTATCCGGAAATAGTAACATTATAGGCAATATCATATTTGCATCAATGAGTAATACGCTCAACTAGACAATAGTACTAACGCCGGTGCCATGTAGCTCATATTTTTTATTTCATCACGCATTCATTGATAAATGCCGGCAAACTCGCGTCGAAGCTCAGTTCCCTACTATTACAATGTACTCTGTGCGTCAAGCGCACCGCCTAGCCGCGCGACATCTAATCGCACGCACACAACGCCGTGTCGAAGACTGCCGAACTAAAACGACGTTAGACGATGCACGGCCTTCAAGCCACACCTCCGTGCCCGTCAGAGTGGGGAGCGTGAGGTTTTTTCGTTACTGATATTCTCAAAATTGTCCCTGCGCTCAAGGCCCGCGAAAGAAGCTATGCAATAGCTTAATAATGTTTAAAAATTAAACATTTTAAAAATAGAATGGAATAGTGAATTGAAAATTTTATCGTAGATAAACAGAACTTTAAACTGACTTTAAAAGTTAAAGTTTGTATAATTTTATAAAACTTCTAGTACAACCAGGTTAACATAGAGATCAGCATCAGACCTATATATAAAATCATTAAATAAATACATAAGAATATGTAAAAATTGTTGAGAAAAAAATTTGAATGGATTAATAAAGTTTCATTTAAGATGCAAGTTTTTATCACTATGGCCAGGCTCTACATAATTTATACAAACCGGAACAATGCATTAGCACTAATTCTGATGTCGAAAGCCGAAGTAAAGTAAAATTTATGTTTACTCCTGTAATGTACTTTATATTCTGAACGGAATTAAGTAATGTATTTTAATGGAAGTTTATAACTGTATTTAGGAAATGACGATCAGGAAGACGAAGCTACATGTTTCAAAATTTACTTATACTTAAAAGTTGTAACCGAATTGATTGTATTTAATAATTTACTAGCTATGCCCGCGACTTCGTCCGCGTGGAATTTAACAAAATAGTTATTGTTCAGTTCGCACTGTTGTAAAATAAATAAATTTCTAAAATAAAAGTAGCCTATGTTACTCCATATTACATCAGCTATCTACCAGTGAAAGTCCCGTCAAAATCGGTCCAGCCATTTCAGAGATTAGCCGAAACAAACAGAGAGACAGACAGGCAGACAGACAGACAAAAATTGTTAAAAATGTAAATTTGGTATATGTACCGTGTATACATCCATATGCATGAAAAGCATATTACAAACAGACACTCCAATTTTATTTATTTGTATAAATGTATAGATGTGCAATGAAGGCACAAAATATATACAAAGTGGACTTTAAGAACACTTTGATTTGTAAAATCCATGGAAACGTTTATGTTCTAACATTTGTTAAGGAAATTGACATAGGTAAGTAAAATTTCAATACAAAGGCATTCTTTTACGAGTACCCTCTTTTTAATACAGTAAAAAATTATATCTGTAACTCTTGACAACTCTATCAAAGATCTACGAGTATAACAATTGACACGGACGTGCCCGCGGGGCAGGAGATGTCATCGTCGCGGGTTTTGTTATCTTGTCACCAGCTGGGGCTGCCTGATATCTAAGACAGCGGCTCTCAAAGTGTGTTCAAGGACCAATGTTTTTAGCATAATCCTTTATAAAAATACCACTCGAAGAGAGAAAGAGAAAGGGAAAACATGACAATTATTTTAGAGATGAAGCATTGCAGAGGTCACAAATGGGGTTGTTCCGCTTTTGTGCTGGCTTTTTTATAACTAGGTCGGCAAACAAGCGTACAGCTTACTTATTGGTAAGCGATTACCGTAGCTTACAGATGACTGCACCGCCAGAAGCATTGCAAGCGCGTTGCACATCCTACCCCCGATTCCCCCCAGGAATATACAGGGTGTATTTGGAACGCATTGAAAAACGAAGAGGTATGATAGTGTTGGCTTAACCTGACATGATACAAGTGATAAAAAAACGAAAAAAAAAATTTTTTTTTTCCTGTTTTCATCATTTTGTTTGGTATAGTCCGGTTTGGAAAAAATAATGAAACAGAAATTTGAAGATAATGCTTTAAAATAATCGTGTTTGGAACAAACTGTCAATGTAATGCAAACCGTTCATACGCGCCATCAGCTGACAGAGGTCAACGGCACGCGGTAAACGTACTCGCCGCCGCGCGCACGTTTAATTTTCGTTCCGCCGCCTCCCGCGCCCCGCGCGGCATGATACATTGCTGCCTCACATAATACAGAAGTCCTAAAATGTTCTTAAAAAAACGTTTCTGGGATAAATGGTTACATGCATTATATAGTATATAAATAGTATATTACGTGGTTTAAATCTTACAAAGCGTTCCAAATACACCCAGTATATGCGTGTGTGTGTCAAATACATGGTAGTGTATGTAATGTTTTTTATTGGTTTAATCTTTTTATGCATAATAAAAAAAATAGTATTCCGCACTCCTTCTCTATATATACTATGTGTGCGAAATTTCATATTCATCCGTCCGCGCAATTTTCGTAAACAGGGGGTACAAACTACAAAGTTTTTACTTCCCATATTAATATATAGATATGGATTTAGGTTTGGTAGCTTAAAGTTTTTTAAGAGATTCCAAATTCTGATTTCAAAAAGTTTGACAATCACTAGTCTTGTTCATTGTCTGAGACTCCGGGTATCTCGAGCTCTGTTACACAATTGTACCGGCCCGGATATTAGTTGTGATATGCATTCACTGTTGCGACGGCAATGTAGGTTTAGTTCTGTGCCTTATTGTCTAGAGATGTCTAGTGGGATAGGTTGGTGCAGAAAGTTTTATTACATATATCAAATAGTAATGTACTTTTGATAATTATAAGGTCTTAATAATAACAAAACACGTTTTAAAATAACAACGCCTCGTACTCGACGGACCGACAGTTACGAGACCTGATAAGGACATGAGGTTAAATCCTGAGTATAATAAAACATAAGTGTAACTGCTGAGTTTCTTGCGGATTCTTCTCTGCAGAATCTACATTCCGAAACGGTGGCAACTTCACTTTTAACTATAAATAATTAAATATAGGGTCAAATATAAGTTTTATTTGTAAACTGACGATTATAAAGTGTTTCTCAAGCCATTTTAATTAAAGTAAATTTTGATTTCGATTTTGAATAGTGAATCCAAAAAATAAAGAAAACATCATAAACAGTCAGATAACAAAAACCATCTATGTGTGTGTGTACACAACAAATGAAATTTCTACTTAGTCTGTATGCCTTTAATAAATAAATCAATTATTCATTTAGACTGGGAAAAATTTTAAAGATATTTATTTTACCGCAAAACAGAAAAACGGGAATGTTAAAATTGTTTATTCACAAAGCGGAATACCGATGAATAATTCCGCGGCAACGTTCCGCGTGTTTGTTAAGTGTTAATATGATAACCGATTTATCGTCGATAATGAATTATTAATTTTACATACGAAATACGCATATTTTAAAATTATTTTACGAACTAGCGACTCGCTCCGGCTTCGCACGGGTGCAATGCTGATACTAAATATAAAATAAGTATTTGCAATCTAAGCGCAAAAAATGTGTTTATTTACGACATCACATTAGAAAACTTTAAAACTATCAGTGTTCCTCTACTATATTATGCATCTATTATACATATAAACCTCCCTCTGGAATCACTCTATTTACTAAAGAAAACCGCATCAAAATCCCTTGCGTAGTTTTATAGATCTAAGCATTTATATACAGACAGACAGACAGCGGGAAGAGACTTTGTTTTATACTATGTGAACGTTTGAACGCTCTCGTGCGTCGTCCTGCGGTTGCGGTGGGATAAACATTTTGTTATTGAATATTTTTCCATTGGAAAACTTTAAATTCATATTAGGGGCGTATTGGGGTTGAGTCAAATGAAATCGAGTTTTCGTATTGTATTTCAAATTTGCTGTTTCCGATTAAGGTTACGACAATGTTAAATCAGACCATTTCGAATATCTCGTTTTTTTTTAAAAAAATTATTCGTTGCTTCTATTTATTACGTACGTACGTTTATTACGTAGTACTTAATAAATACATAAAATTAAAGTAAATTACTTAATTTAACATTAAATAAATATACATACATGTAAAACCCATATCAGTATATTCAGCTGGCTCACATTTCGATGGCGTAAATCAACGGAGGCTGGTAATCGCCACCTGCGGAGTCGAATTTATCTTGAATAACTCCCGGGAGACGCATCTCGATGCTGCAGCAACACATCGCACTTTGTACTGATACCGACAGGAGAATATTGCCAGTGAAATAACCAGTGATACGTTATGGTGATATCTTTCGTGCGATACGAGTAATTATCGACATGGCTTGGTAAATGTACATACTTTAATTATGCATACTTATACTTGTCTGACAAATCGATGAACGTTGGCGGCATGCACGCAAAAGGATGACTCATTGTCACGTTACGCTCATTGTCCCGTTACGCTCATTATACGCTTCCGCCGCATCTATCTCTCTTCCACTCGATTGGCCTATGAGTCCGAGGAGATGTTTTGTTATGGTGTCACGTTAAACTATCGTCCGCAAACCAACTTTACAGACAACCAATTTTTATGGTGTGGGATGGCTTTAAGAATATTTACCCTTTGAGTTTTATTTGAAATAAATAAAAATTAATAGCTAAAGCTTATTATTCGGTGCAGGATTACATAGATGATAAAGATGTGTGGACTTGGTGACGCTGTATTTCATGCAAGATATCACCAATTTTAAAAAGAGTAACTGCGGAGTTTCTTGCCGGTTTTTACCTGCAGAATCTACATTCCAAATCGGCAATAGTAAATTTTCAATAAACGATACGATATTTTCATAGTGTAACTTACTTGAACAACCCCATTTTAAAAGAAAAGTTACATTAAGAACGTCGATTGTAAAATTAAAATAGAAATTAAAAGCAAATATCTAACTAAGCTCAGTTTTTAAGCAACAAAGACCATTAATTATCTATACGTCCTCTACATTCAGACAAATAATCCTAGATTAACAGATTATTCATCAATAAATTTACACTAATCGCTTTGTATTCGATATTAATTATTGAATCGTTAACGCGTATCATATCATATTATGGCGCTCATTACACGTAAGTAGTGTGTTTGTACCAGTTCTGGCTCACGAGCCAGAACTGGTACAAACGGTCGGTCCTCTGATCGAGTGATCCTAAAAAAAAAAAAAAAAAAAAAAAAAAAAAAAAAAAAAAAAAAAAAAAAAAAAAAAAAAAGGTTTTGGGGTCATCTAAATCGATTGCACGCATCCATTTTGTGCTAACTCTAACGATTCGCGACTTAGGTTTCTACATTTGCAAACTCCAGTACCCTTAATTACCTCTATTGTCTGCTTATCTATCGTTCCTCGAGCATCGTCGCTATTGTGCTCCATCCATTGTTTCTCGAAAAAGGTCGTTGCCGCTCTTATCTGTTTCTAATGATGCACCTTGCTTATCTGTGCTATTGTATTATATTATTATCATTCTTTGTTATTCTCAATGTATATATATATATATATAAAAATAAATAAAATTGGAGTGTCTGTTTGTAATATTAAAATAACCGTGTTTTACTAAACTCATATGTATGCATACTCAGTACATATACCAAAATATTTATTTATAATTTTTGTGTGTCTGTCACTGAACAGTAACTATTTTGTAAAGCTCCACGCGGATGAAGTCGCAGGCACAGCTAGTCATAAATAAAACTCATACTTTTTTTTGTTACAATTTTTATTTCCAAAATGTTATTGCTGATTATGTATAAAATAGGAGCGAAACATCTCATCCACTAAAATATCGTTGTACAATGTGTTCCCTGTAAAAATGCTCGTAAAACTGTGCATTGAACATCCCCGAAACTTATACAGCAAATACATTAAACAATATTCGCCACAAACTGAAGTCCACTCATTCTGAATCATATCAACATTCCAGTCCCATCTTTTACAATTCCTTTTTAAAAACTCTAGATGATATCGTGCAGGTGATCGTCCGTATGAATCAAAATATTGACCGATGCCATTCGTATCGATATGTAAAGCTATCCAATGTGAGCCTGGTTTATCATCTGTATCTAAATTGCATATTATATACGTTGGTACGTGGGTATACATGGGCAGTCTATTAGCAGCATAAACATTATTTTCTAGACTGGGGTGAATCTTTTTCAGATGTTGTTGTACATCTAGTGTATCCATGATATTACTGCTATTAGTAGATTATTACTGTACCAATCTATTCAATGGTTAACATAGGAATGATTAATTATATTGATTTCTAAATATTAAATCATATTCCTTAGTGATAATTTGTATGATTCATCAGCGTAGCGCGTCTCGTCGTGTCGTCAATACGAAACATACTTTCTAAATATTAAATCACATTCCTTAGTGATAATTTGTATGATTCATCAGTGTAGTGCGTCTCGTCAATACGAAAGAATGCGAGATAAGTGAAAAAGTTAAAAAATACTTTTTTAACAATGACAGTCATTAGCTGATCATTAGTGAATCTGTTTACTTAAATTACTTCTTTGTACTCATTATATTCTTTTTCTAATCATTTGTAAATCTATATTAATTGTTTAAACCAAAACTTTCATTTTTTATTTCACCCCCTAGAACCTTAGACGTGTGTAATGTTTCACTTTATCCATCCGTTTACTGCTATTGTAGCAGGACCAAGTGGATGTGGGAAGTCAAATTTTGTAACAAATTTCATAAAATCAGTTACAGAAATATGTAATTGTGATTTTAATCAGATCACATGGTGCTTTGATGAAATGCAACCTTTATATAATTTACCAAATGTTAACTATCATCAAGGAATTCCAAATCTTAATATGTTTGATGGTGAAAACCCACATCTTGTTATTATTGATGATCTGATGAGAGAGTCTGATGGAAGAATTGTGGATATATTTACAAAAGGTAGTCATCACAGGAATCTTAGTGTATTTTATTTAACACAAAATTTATTTCATCAGGGTAAAGGTCAAAGAGATATTTCTTTAAACTCAAGTTATATAATATATTTTAAAAATCCTAGAGATAAAACTCAAATAAGATATTTAGCACGACAAGTGTCACCGGATAACCCAAAGTTCATTGAAGATGCCTACAGGGATGCAACTCTAGAAGCACATGGATATTTAATGGTAGATTTAAAACAGAATACCAATGATTTTTGTCGTATCAAATCAAATGTCTTCCCATTTAATGGTTTCTGTACAGTCTACGTCCCCACAAAAGAGTTTAAATACACCAAGAATCAAACAATTCAAATCATTTCTAAATGATGCATCGTCGACTCACAACGCATAAGCATTTGCTAAACGCTTTGCATACGCTTAAACCAAAATATCAAAGAGCATTACTTAAAACGTGTGACGAAGAAGAAATAAATTGTATTTGTGAATGTATTCATAACGTTTTACAAGGAAAGGTACCTCTTAAAGATCAAGATAAACAAAAATTGAATAAACATAAAAATATACTCCGTAAATTGGTGCGTAAGTGTAAACATAAAATAAGAAAAAACATAATTATACAAAAAGGAGGAGCTTTCTTACCAGTAATATTAGGTGCAATATTGAGTGGATTAGTAAGTGGACTAGTCAGTTAACATGGAAAATGCAAAGAAAATGATACTAATTGAACCTGGATTGATTGAAAAATTAAAACAAGAAAATAAGGTTAATAGTAATTTGTCTCGATTAGATATGGAAATGCAAAATATTATGAATAGTAAGATAGAAGACCGAAAGAAGTGGATGTTATATTTACAAACACTACAAAGATATCTTCACTTTGTCGAAGAGGAGTAATGCTCTTTGATATTTTGGTTTAAGCGTATGCAAAGCGTTTAGCAAATGCTTATGCGTTGTGAGTCGACGATGCATCATTTAGAAATGATTTGAATTGTTTGATTCTTGGTGTATTTAAACTCTTTTGTGGGGACGTAGACTGTACAGAAACCATTAAATGGGAAGACATTTGATTTGATACGACAAAAATCATTGGTATTCTGTTTTAAATCTACCATTAAATATCCATGTGCTTCTAGAGTTGCATCCCTGTAGGCATCTTCAATGAACTTTGGGTTATCCGGTGACACTTGTCGTGCTAAATATCTTATTTGAGTTTTATCTCTAGGATTTTTAAAATATATTATATAACTTGAGTTTAAAGAAATATCTCTTTGACCTTTACCCTGATGAAATAAATTTTGTGTTAAATAAAATACACTAAGATTCCTGTGATGACTACCTTTTGTAAATATATCCACAATTCTTCCATCAGACTCTCTCATCAGATCATCAATAATAACAAGATGTGGGTTTTCACCATCAAACATATTAAGATTTGGAATTCCTTGATGATAGTTAACATTTGGTAAATTATATAAAGGTTGCATTTCATCAAAGCACCATGTGATCTGATTAAAATCACAATTACATATTTCTGTAACTGATTTTATGAAATTTGTTACAAAATTTGACTTCCCACATCCACTTGGTCCTGCTACAATAGCAGTAAACGGATGGATAAAGTGAAACATTACACACGTCTAAGGTTCTAGGGGGTGAAATAAAAAATGAAAGTTTTGGTTTAAACAATTAATATAGATTTACAAATGATTAGAAAAAGAATATAATGAGTACAAAGAAGTAATTTAAGTAAACAGATTCACTAATGATCAGCTAATGACTGTCATTGTTAAAAAAGTATTTTTTAACTTTTTCACTTATCTCGCATTCTTTCGTATTGACGAGACGCACTACACTGATGAATCATACAAATTATCACTAAGGAATGTGATTTAATATTTAGAAAGTATGTTTCGTATTGACGACACGACGAGACGCGCTACGCTGATGAATCATACAAATTATCACTAAGGAATATGATTTAATATTTAGAAATCAATATAATTAATCATTCCTATGTTAACCATTGAATAGATTGGTACAGTAATAATCTACTAATAGCAGTAATATCATGGATACACTAGATGTACAACAACATCTGAAAAAGATTCACCCCAGTCTAGAAAATAATGTTTATGCTGCTAATAGACTGCCCATGTATACCCACGTACCAACGTATATAATATGCAATTTAGATACAGATGATAAACCAGGCTCACATTGGATAGCTTTACATATCGATACGAATGGCATCGGTCAATATTTTGATTCATACGGACGATCACCTGCACGATATCATCTAGAGTTTTTAAAAAGGAATTGTAAAAGATGGGACTGGAATGTTGATATGATTCAGAATGAGTGGACTTCAGTTTGTGGCGAATATTGTTTAATGTATTTGCTGTATAAGTTTCGGGGATGTTCAATGCACAGTTTTACGAGCATTTTTACAGGGAACACATTGTACAACGATATTTTAGTGGATGAGATGTTTCGCTCCTATTTTATACATAATCAGCAATAACATTTTGGAAATAAAAATTGTAACAAAAAAAAGTATGAGTTTTATTTATGACTAGCTGTGCCTGCGACTTCATCCGCGTGGAGCTTTACAAAATAGTTACTGTTCAGTGACAGACACACAAAAATTATAAATAAATATTTTGGTATATGTACTGAGTATGCATACATATGAGTTTAGTAAAACACGGTTATTTTAATATTACAAACAGACACTCCAATTTTATTTATTTTTATATATATATATATATACATTGAGAATAACAAAGAATGATAATAATATAATACAATAGCACAGATAAGCAAGGTGCATCATTAGAAACAGATAAGAGCGGCTGGAGTTTGCAAATGTAGAAACCTAAGTCGCGAATCGTTAGAGTTAGCACAAAATGGATGCGTGCAATCGATTTAGATGACCCCAAAACCTTTTTTTTTTTTTTTTTTTTTTTTTTTTTTTTTTTTTTTTTTTTTTTTTTTTTTTTTTTTTTTTTTTTTTTTTTTAGGATCACTCGATCAGAGGACCGACCGTTTGTACCAGTTCTGGCTCGTGAGCCAGAACTGGTACAAACACACTACTCACGTAATGGCGGGAATGGGGCAGTGACGCGGTGACGGTTAATTTTATCGGTAATTAGGACTCCGACGGTGATGACGCTAATCAGGTGACGGATTATCACTTATCTCAAGTGCTTAATCATTTTTACAGACACATTTCACCTTTTGACTTGACTTTGGAGCTCAAGAGGGAATTAAGTTATTGAGAACACGTAGATTAAAAAAATATAATTATTTATTGAAATAAAGACAACAGCTATGTATTAAATCTAATACAAAAATCAATCTTATTAATTAATTTACAAGTATTTATAATAAATATTAATGTATATTCAGCTTAACGTTGACTTGGTAGTGGTAGTGCTGACAAAGAATATTTGGCAGGGAGCATCAACCTTAACTAGGGCTTATTGAATGCATTTTTCACATTATTTTGGTTTTTTGCATCCAGCCTGTAACATACCACAGCTGGATATAGGCCTCTTTCTCCATGTAGGAGAAGGATCGGAGTTTAATCCACCGGGCTGCGCCACTGCGGGTTGGCGGATATGCTCCCTACTATGAGTAACGATCGCTATCAGATATTTATGATAACAACCGGGACCGACGACAATTCAAACCGGAAAGAAATATTTGTACAAATATCCATCCCGAGCGGGAATCGAACCCACAAACCGTCGAAATTTTAGACGACTACTCGAACCACTACATCAGAGCGGGTTTTAATAACTTTACTTGGCAGTAATTATATAGTAACTATATTTTATGTTAATATATTTACTCTATAATTATAAAATAATATTTATAAAGAGCCTGGGGGGATTGGGGGTAGGGTCGGCAACGCGCTTGCGATGCTTCTGGTGTTGCAGGCATCTATAGGCTACGGTATTACCATCGTCTATCCCCAATCCCCCCAGGAGCTCTGGTCACCTTACTCACCAACAGGAACACAATACTGCTTGAAAGCAGTATTATTTAGCTGTGGTCTTCTGTAAGGTCGAGGTACTACCCCAGTCGGGCTGCTCCATATTTTGAGCAGGATATTTCCTGCTGTGCCCTACCTCAGTTATATGTATAGTTGATAGATGGGACGGAACAGTTCTTGAGCAAATTCCCCATTTTACCTAAAACTTTTACCAGTATGGAAATAGTTTAGTTAGTTTACGGGTTTGACTTTTACAATTTTATAGTTTAAAATTTTTTAATTATGGTGTATAATTTTCACTAATAATCATACCAGCAGAGTGGCGCAGTGGAAGCGTGCTGGGCCCATAACCCAGAGGTCCGTGGATCGAAACCACGCGCTGCTATAGATAACTTTTTGAAGTAAAATTTCTTTACGCACGATTGACTTGGGTAGTTGGTGACTGCGTGACGAGAGCGTTACAAAAAGTGTTATCGGGCGAGGCGAACGGAAGTTAAGAGGTATATATAAGTTAGTGAAGATAGAAAGAGAGAGAGTTACGTTTCGTAAGTTTTACTTCAGTCGTGTGGTCTAAAGCATACTCGTTTTATTATTATTATTAATTTATCTTATAGTTTATTTTCGATCATATAACTTTTAAAGGAAATGATTAGTCAAAAACATTTTTGTTTTCTTAGATAAACTAAAACTTGTTTCCTCACCAATCATTCAGTGAGGTGGTATTTTTCGTTACTCTTGATTCTTGTAGATTGTCTAAACCTTATTTTCCAAAGCAAGTACCTAACCTTGTCAATCATGGTCACTTCCTATAAATATTTAACTAACGCATTAAGTATTATCTATCGATCGATTTCACAGAGACATGCTTTCGCTTTATGAAAGTCATTTATCATTAAACTAGCAGCTCGCCCCGGCTTTGCTTGGGTAAAAGAATTATAAATTTAACTCAAACACTCATTTATTAAATTTTAAAATATTAAAATGCTTTTTTTAGCTAAGCTGTTATAGATAGATATACACCCTCGCGAACTTTTTTGTAGATCTTTTTTAGTCCTATAATTCAGTCGTACATTATTTTGTCTTATCTTTTACCATTTAAGTAGCGCACGCGAAGGAAAGTAATATTTGACACGTTTTTTTACACCTTGGTGAACATAACCCGTTTTTTTCACATGTCTATGTTTTTAAGAAATAAAATATAGCCTATGTTACTTCCTAATAGTGTAGCTTTCTATTAGTGAAAAAATTATTAAAATCGGTCCAATACTTTTGGAGCCTATTCAATACAAACAAACAAACCAAAAAAATCTTTCCTCTTTATAATATTAGTATAGATGAATATCGTAACAAAAAAAAAAAACTCAAGTCATCACACGTCTCAAGTTACAATATAAATAACATAACATAGTAATAACTATATATTAACAGTTGGTCCTGAATGTGAGTGAGGTCTTATTTGTCTCCCGCGGCCCACACTTTCTTTAGTATCTATTTCGTGACGCGAGAAATAAATGGTTCGTGACAAGTGTCTGGTCACGTCACATTCGTCATGTCACAGAGTAGGCGAACTTCGTCTTTTATTAACTGTAAGTAATATATTTACGCTTTACAGTAAGTTTTATATTACGTAAGTAATGTATCTTCAAATTTGAAATGTGTAATAATAAAATGTAAGTTATTTTTAGCTACAACTATTATAGAAATTGGCTTAAGGAATAAAACAACTGAGGTAGGGCACAGAGGGCAATATCCTGCTCAAAATCTGTAGCAGCTCGACTGGAGAAGCACCTCGATCTTACGAAAACTGGTAAGTCTTTAGATTAAGACCCGTAGACCGTTTATCGGCATAATTTCTTTACAAAAATAAAAATCCTAACCTATCTAACTTCAAAATTAGACCGTTTATCGGCATAATTTTGTTACGGAAACAAAAGAAAAAAAAATAACCCTAACCTTCTAACTTCAAAATTAGACCGACGCGGGTCTTAATCTAAAGACTAGCCCAGATACATGTATCTACTTCAGCCCTCATAACACACATATTGTATACTTGTACAATGATCGGGCTTCGACCGGCAGTCGGAATATTAAACTGCATTCTGCTGCCTACTGTACTCGTAGCAGCAGTGTGCTGAGTACTGTACTCTTCATTCATCATCTACTTCAGATGTCATTTTAAGTCGACTTTAAAAAAGGAGGACGTTCCCAATTTGACTGTATTTTTATGTGGTGTTTAACTTTCTACCGTGTGTACCGATATGAATGAATGATATGAATGATCAATACTATTTGGGACTCGCGGTTTGATTTGGGGTAAATACTTATGTATGTATGTATGTATGTAGTGTGCTGTGTGGTTACGGCACTAAAGAATGTAGCCACCCCCTCTCTTCCCGTGGGTGTCGTAAGAGGCGACTAAGGGATAACACAGTTCCACTACCACCTTGGAACTTAAAAAGCCGGCGGATGGCGGGATAACCATCCATGCTGGCTTTGAAATACACAGGCCAAAGACGGGCAGCAGCGTCTTCGGTGCGACATAGTCAGCTCTGCGGTCACCAACCCGCCTGCCCAGCGTGGTGACTATGGGCAAAAGGCGCAAAACACATGAGTTCGCGTCATAATGTCGGGCGCGAACTTGTGGAGGCCTATGTCCAACAGTGGACTGTGATAGGCTGTAGTGGTATGTATGTAGTTATGTTTGAATGTATAATTCAGTTATACTTACCTATATATCTATATAGCACGTGTTAATATAATTTATGTGTGTTGTGTCTTATGGTGTAACTTCATGTATCTATCCTTATTCTTTTTAATATTCTCTATAATAATAACATTAAGTTTTGTATCTCGAATAATAAATTATATAATTCTCAAGTATATAAGTAATTACGATGCTAGTGACAATATTTAAAGACGAAAATTACTTTATTATATAAAGATAAAAAAAATAAATGAATTTGAAGCTTAGATAATAAATTTACATTTAAGAATTTATCATATTACTAGCTGGCCGAGCCGACCTCCAAATTAAATTAAGGTTACACTCGAATAACCTTTCAAATACGAATATGGTTTAATGAAACGGACCCTAAACTTCGTCCTTGAGAATATAATTAGAGAAATACTCTTCAGAAACTTCCAAAATATTACGGATCCCTCACAAAAAATTTGTCCAACACGGAACCGCTAAACTAACGTAAAACAAAATCAAGCAAAAAGCGATTTATAACGCTCGATGACAAAAAGCGGTAGCTATAATTGAAACTGCCCATAGTTTTGCTATTTGTTATACTCAGCGCTGTTTTTGTGACGTTTTTCGTCCATCTGTTAGTATTGACTTTAAAATTATGTCTCTTGTTGTTTGGATGATTTTTTTATAATTTTTTTACTGTTATTTATATAAATGTTTGGGTCAAAACTTTTATTTAATTATATAAATCGTATTAGCTATGTAAATCACTATGTAAATCAATTTAGCTTATTGCAGTCCACTGCTGGACATAGGCCTCTCAAAGTTCGCGCCAAAAATGGTGCGAACTCATGTGTTTTGCCCATAGTGACCACGCTGGGCAGGCTGGTTGGAGACCGCAGGGCTGGCTTTGTCGCACCGAAGACGCTGCTGCCCGTATTCAGCCTGTGTATTTGATAACCAGCAGTTGGATGGTTATCCCGCCATCGGTCGACTTTATAAGTTCAAAGGTGGTAGTGGAACTGTGTTATCCCTTAGTCGCCTCTTACGACACCCACGGGAAGAGACGCATTTCTAAAATACATTAAGTTTTAATGATATCCTAATAAACTGTACTTAAAATGGAATTATATAATGAATACCCGTATATATATATATATATATATATATATATATATATATATATATACTATTATTTTCTAAGCTATTACCTATAGAAAATCGGTCAAATAGAAACAATAGTTTAAGCTAAGTTGTAACCTGTCGTGTCATAAATGAGAAAATAGTATTTACGTATGTGTATTTTAGGGTATCTTAATTTACATAAGGCATCTATTCAAGCTGACCTGGCAAACTATAATTCGACTTTCGATTAGCCCGTTGGCGTAGTTTGAGGCCCTGCTGGTTTCTGCTCCGTGGGTTGCGGGTTCGATTCTCTCGCTTGAGTCTGGGTGTAATACTTGAATTTACATATCTTTATATGTATTATTTCTGTGTATATTTATCACAAAAATTAGCTCTAACAGTCAGCTGTTACTTATAGGAAACACAAGTACTAAGTTGCTTATTATAGCAACAGACGACCTTGTGTGTATGTTATAGATATTTATTTATTTACTGTTATAAAACTCTGTACAACCATATAATTTTCTTGTGAATATACTTATTTTTACCTTTGAACTTTTGTAAGTTATAAACATTTTGTTATTTTCCTTATGCAATTTCAAATATGCAATTAAGTATTAAATAATAATAATTATAAAAACGAATATACCAATTTGATGCAATCGTTTGAAAGTTTTGCGTGTTTGTGTGTTACACATTTAGATTATTGATTTATACTTATTGATATAGATTAAGAATATCATAATTAAAGTCAGTTGATACCATGATTATAGCCAATAATATAGGTTAATAATATTAATATTCTCTTGTAAAGAGTCTACGTGCTCGCTGCTTCGATATCAATGTAAATAACATACGTGTGTGCCGACGGCTTAATACCGGCTAACTGCTCCGCACACAACAAACACACGCGCAAACAAGAGCCTGCGTTAGGATAATTAAACACTTAGCGTATAGCCCTTGTGTTAATATGTAATGAAGTCATCTTGGATGGGGATGTGTGCGTTAATTTATGTAATAACTTCCCAGCCGATTACGGCTACGGCGACTGCATTCCCAATTTTTTGTGTAAAGATCCTCGCACACTGCGGGCACGTTAGCACACCGTTTACATAATTATAACTAAAGGTCACTGGTGGTGGAGCCTTTAAATCATCTCGCTTGGCGTCCAGCACATAGAGCCGCCTATCCTCAAAGTTTTGGACGCTAGTATTAACTAGCGCTCTCCACTCAGGCCGTCCGGCTGCCTGCTGCTCCCGTTAATTTATGTAGTGTGGGCACGTGTGTATGTGTTACTATAATAAATAATACGTGTGAAAAATCTATATTGAAAATTTATACAACTAGGTCGGCAATCAAGCGTACGGCTCACTGATGGTAAGCGATTACCGTAGCTTATACACGTCTGCAACACCAGAAGCTTCGCAGGCGTGTTGTCGACACAACCCTAATTCCCCAAGGAGCTCTGGTCACCTTACTTACCAACAGGAACACAACACTGCTTAAAAGTAGTATTATTTAACTGTGATTTTTTGTAAGGTCGAGGTACTACCCCAGTCGGGCTGCTCCATATTTTGAGCAGGAAATTTCCTGCTGTGCTCTACCTCAGTTAAAATATCTTTCTTATAGCTGCAATAGGGTGACAAACTGGTATGTCGATACTGTAGTCTACACCAGGAGAACTTGTAACGTTCCCAGTGTTGCAGTCATCTATTTTATTGATCTTAATCCCATCCCTCCCTAGTAACGCTACGTCTCTACCTTACGTAGCGATTGTTACTCATCACTCATAGTATCTCTCATATCATTGATAGTACTCATGCTAAGTAAATTATCCACTAACCCGCAGTGGAGTCCACAGCTAAGCATATACAACTCGAACCTTATGTTAATTTAGTACTGACATACTAGCTTGACTAAGCGCCCTTGAGAGTAATTGTAACAGACATTGGTGCTACATTATTATTAATTGCAATAGAAGAAAATAATGCTCTTCAGCAAATTCGCTTCCTACGTCTCTCGTCGCATTTCGTCTACGCATCCTTTTCATTCTACGCGATATTCGTTTAAACATTTGCACTATTTCAGCTACTTCCAAACATACAAATACCTGTGGTCTATCAATCCAAATTAATAATAATAAGAATTAATCGGTAGCACTGCACCTCCTTCAATTAGAGTTCATTAAAATATTCATCAAGCGCCTTCAATCAGGTAAATGCATTTGACAACGACTTAATGACAATATAAACGATTAATTACAATTGTCAATTACGTAGAATAATCACTTTCACGCTAGTCCATTGAAATGTTACATTTTTTTGGGCTTACCTTGCGTTTGTCAGAGGACGCAATTTTATTTTTTATATATGAAGGGGGGGCTAGTCTAATGTTAAATCCAAGTTTGTGGGTTTGTAGTCCTTGTGCAACGGCCGCCATCTTGGAAAAGAGGGTCAAATGGTTTTTATGGTTTAACTGCTAAACTATAAGTCTCACAAAAAAAAAAAAAATTATTTAACATTTTTTGTTGCAAATAAAACTATCTACAACTTATGTTCAGTAACATTTAGTCGTAGAATCATAAATAAAAAAGTTATAAGGAAAAATCATAAAAATTTAAGAGAAAAAAATCTATTTGTCTGACAAACGCAACCCCAAATGTAACTTTTCAATGGACTACGCATCTTGGAGGCCTGTTGTAAGGCTGAAACTATACTGATGTCATTAATTTAAAAGTACCTGGTTGACCGAGCCTAGCTCGATATTTTTTTTCGGTATTTTTATATTTTATTTTTATTTTAATAAAAAATTAAGAGTGAAATTAGAAAAAAAAGAAAAAATACAATAGGCCAGAGGCGGATTTGAACCGTAGTCTCATCGGTTGATCCAGCGACCAATGTTCCACCGAGCTATTATAACTTAATTGAGAATCGCGAGATTTACCTTCCTAATCTAACGATATTTTAGCCAATTTTTAATTGCCTAAAAACAGGGATAAAACGACATTTTCTAAAAATGAATCCCAGCTAGATCAATTTTTCGCCCCCGAAATCCCCTGTATACTAAATTTCACGAAAATCGTTGGAGCCGATTTCGAGATTCAGATTCTATATATATGTATATATATACAAGAATTGCTCGTTTAATAGTATAAGAATATATTTTAATAGAGAATCAATCAGTGTATTGATAAAACTCACGTAACCGGAAAGGGAAACGGAATGATAGATGGCGATGTGCCGGCAGCTTCGCGCTTTGACCCAAAAGATAGCGTTCTTAAATGTATACATTCTTTTTTTAACTTAATGTAGACATATTGTTTTCTAATGTCTACGCGAATTTTACTCATTAAAATGAAACAACTTTTTCGGATTTTATCGCGGTTTATTAACAACAACAAGCGTACAGCTTACCCGATAGTAAGCTATTACCGTAACTTATAGACACATGCAACACCAGAAGTATCGCATGCGCGTTGTCGAACCTACCCCGACCCTCCTCAGGAGCTCTGGTCACCTTACTCATCACAGGAACACAACACTGCTTGAAAGCAGTATTATTTAGCTGTAATCTTCTGTGAGGTCGAGGTACTTCCCTAGTCGGGCTGCTTCAGATACTCATTTTTTTATATATTTAAGTTTCGAAGTGAAATAAACAGAAAGAAATATAGAACTCTCTGTAATATAGTGAAGTTTAAAATATGACCCGGAAAAATTACTTTTTTAATACCGCCAAAACGTCTGTTCGCTCGCCAAGAATGTTTTTCGAGTAGCGAGAGTATGTTCTGAAAACGGGGAAAAGAGAAAAAGTTTCGCTTGGTTTTTATCTAAAAGTTGCCGCTTACGTTTACAAAGAACTTTCCCAAGAGCCCGACTGCTCCAACACTTCCCTAGCCGAGGTAAACAACAATGTTGCATTGGTACGGTTACTGGCACGACGTACAAGCGATAGCGGACGATTACACACGTTTATATCCATATTTATTTATTTAATTTATTCATTCTATTATTGAACATCACACACAAAGTAATTTAATACAAAATTGTGAATTGAGTGTTATTAGAAAACGTCGTTTTTGTGCGTCATCTATCGGAACCCAAAAGATGACGCACAAAAGCGTAACGAGGTCATTCGTTCAGTAGATTTTACTCCTCATATTTTTTTCATACCGGAGGCCTAATGAAAATCGATTCTTAAGGAGTAAACTCCAAAAAGTCCAGAAAATAACGAATATTTATATGGCCTACGCCTAAACGATGGCAAACATCTGTAGAGTCTATATAAATATTTGCAGTAATTACCGAAACACAATCGTTAATGTAAACATCAGTTACTATGACCACTGCGTTACTCCATCGTCAATATGCAGGGCTGGCAGCTAAACGTATCTCAAAACTTTTCTTTATTCGAGTTATCAACAAGGATGTCTGCAACTATCGAACATGAATATGAAATTTAAGCGGTATTAGACCAGATATGGTCTAAGATCCGAGAAGCTAAATCTTCCCTCATCTGTTAATTAGATGAAACAATTTTTTATAGGCTGATTTCAATATTGTGAATTTATAAAAACAACCTCTGCCACCATAAGCCTGCTGCAAATAATAATACTTAATTTTTTTTTTATCTTTTCCCTCTCATGTTAATTACATGTAGTAAGCACAAACCGTTAATATTTTACATTATATACCTGACTGTAGTAGGCACCCATCTCTATGATTGCTATACTTACCTGCAGCCAGGTCAGTAACCTCGATCAGCAGTAACCTCGATCAGTAATCGAGGTTACTGACCTGGCTGCAGGTAAGTATAGCAATCATAGAGATGGGTGCCTACTACAGTCAGGTATATAATGTAAAATATTAACGGTTTGTGCTTACTACATGTAATTAACATGAGAGGGAAAAGATTAAAAAAAATTGCAGCAGAGCTAATTAACAGATGAGGGAATATTTTGTTATATCCCGAATTTTAGACCAATATTAATCCGCTATATTTTAGTGCCTTAGTAACACATTTGGTGTTTTTTTTTATTTTAAACATTAGCGCTGAGAAAGCATGTGTTGCTAGCTGATATATTTATAAAAAGACTCCAAACCTTGTTCGATTATATTGCTACACTTTCATAATTTGATTATTACTTATTTGCAAGTAACAAGATTAAAATTAATAACAATCGCGTTTGCTAGGAAACGAAAAAAACCGACTTTAATTACATCGACAAGTAGGTAATACAACGTAAATAGACGAACAAAATTAACAAACGCAGTGGTGGCAACTAGCACTACGATTTTCTAAGGTTCCCCTCGATTTCTCTGGGATACCATCATCAGATCCTGGTTTCCTTATCAAAATACCACTCTTGGGATGTCTCATTTCGAAAAAAAAAAAGAATCAGCAAAATCGGTTCATAAGCGTTGAAGGTAGCCGCGAACTCACGTAAAAAATATACATATAATATGATTATTATTTATTTATTTATTTATTTATTTATACTTTATGTACACCGAAATACAGACATAAACAAAGAGAGATACAATACAAGATGTACAAAGGCGATCTTATCGCTAAAGAGCGATTTCTTCCAGATAACCTTTGGGTACAGGACACGATACAGTAGCAGCGGTTAGAAGTGTGCACATATTAAAGAGGAAAAAAAAACCTAGAATAAATAACGTTCCACAAATTAGTTACATATTTAATAATAAAAATGCGAGGAATAATCAGAAATACATGCCTAGATGTAAACTATGATATGATAGACTTACGTAAACATAACATATTTTAAATATAAGTAATTCTTTTAGTATATAACATCTAATACACAAATACACAATACACATATAACTATATACATACATATAAGCTTCAAATCATGACAGTTATGACTTAATGAGCGACGTATAATGCTTTTTAAGACGTTGCTTAAAGCAAGCTTGCGTTTCAGCTTGTCTTATTGAAAGTGGGAGAGAGTTCCACAGGCGGACAGCATTAACCGTAAAGGAATTGGAGTAGAAGGAGGTAGAATGGGAAGGAATTTTCAGAAGCAAATTGGATTCAGATCTAAGGGAACGTTCGTGGGATTCACAAAGAAACGTAAACCGTTCTTTAAGGTAATGAGGGGCATTGGGATTGAAAAGAACACAGTAAAGAAGAGTAAGTACGTGGGTATTCCTGCGAAGGCGAATTGGGAGCCACTTGAGTTTACTGCGAAAATCGGAGACGTGGTCATATTTGCGAAGACCAAATATGAACCTTATACATAAATTTTGAAGGCGCTCAAGCTTATTGAGTTGCTCCTCTTTGAGATCGAGAAAACACGTATCTGCATAGTCAAGGATTGGTAAGAGTAGTGATTGTGCTAACGCAATTTTGGTAGGCAAGGGAAGAAAGTACTGGAGTCGACGGAGAGAACCGATGGCTGCAAACAATTTCCGGCTAAGCTCGATTAATTGAGGTGACCAGGAGAGATGCCGATCAAATGTTATTATATGTATATACTAAATACGGTTGAATTGAGAAACCTCCTCCTTTTTTTAAGTCGGTTGATAAATAACCTGCAAAAAAGATTTATCCAATTTTGTACAGTCTTTCGGAATAACAGAAGATATAGGTGATAAAATATATAGATAGAGCTCTTAATTGAGGTAAAGTTAATACCGGTCGCTTATGTCATAACGCTGTAATATAGTCATTATGCGGTATAAAAGTTGCGGCGATCTTTGCCCGACAGAACAAGCCAAGTGTCACGAAAACTTGGTGCCACTTGAATATTAACCAAGGGCTATCCTGTACCCGTGGAGTGACGCGTAACGATGGTGCACAGATGGTGTTTTTATGTAAATAAACTTTTACTGAAAACCTGTTTACAGTGATTTATATCTTGTAACAGGAATATATATGTAGATAGTATATATTATGTGTAAGTAAAAAGTATGTGTAAGTGAAGCCGCGTTGGCGCAGCGGTCACAGCACTGGATTGCGATTGGCTGTTGCGCAGGCGGTTGAGGGTTCGATCCCCGCATACGACAACATTTGTATTGGCCATACAGATGTTTGCCGTGGTCTGGGTGTTTGTGCAGTCGTTGTGGGTCTCCCCACCGTGCCTCGGAGAGCAGGTTAAGCTTAAGCCGTCAGTCCCGGTTGTTATCATGTACACCTGATAGCGATTGTTACTTATAGTAGGGAATATATCCGCCAACCCGCATTGGAGCAGCGTGGTGGACTAAGCTCCGATCCTTCTCCTACATGGGGAAGAGGCCTATGCCCAACAGTGGGATATTACAGGCTGAATCGTGAATCAGAAGTAAAAAGTAATTTCTTGTATTTTTGCTTATCAAGAGCTGACGGAATTGTTACAAACGTCTATTTCCTAATCCAGTTGCTATACAATCGCCTATCTGAATATGTCAAACACGAGACCTTGGCTCCGATTCCGTAATAGATATAATATATTACGAGTTACAAGGGTTTCGACAAAACGTAGTATCTTTACAAATTCAATTCCACGGCCATAAATGATGTGGAATCTTCGGGATGTCACGCTAAACCGAGATTTGTTATTCCAATTTTTCTAGGATTCCAGCACGGAGAGACTATCAAGGGACTGACTATTTACGATACACAGTGATTGTTACCAGCTGAAGTCCTTAGTGCCATCATAATAGGAGCGAATTTTTTTTGGCACTTATCTTAACATATGGTTCGGGTATATCTTCTTCAGGGCAACCAGACGATTGGCCAAATTTTTAAGGACAATTTTTTCAATAGTGGTTTTAATTATTCAGCCATTTTTTGTGATTCTAAATTTGAAAATCCAATGTCATTGAACGGCCATTCTCCGAGTAGCAAATTTTAGGTGTCCGGGCTTGTATAATCCGTCATATTATCATATTCAATCATAATTTTTTTTATATATATTAGAAAGCATCCGTATCTAGCTGTAAAAAAAAATATTGGCTTCTGTTTTAAGTAATTAAGACTAAATTAATTTAACTTATGTTCAAAGAACCTCTGTTCTCTAATTACCGTGGCGTGTCCGCACACCAACTTAATCTTAAAAATTGCTTGTAATTTTTATAACGTAAAGATTTACTTTGATTCATTCAAGGTTTTAAATGATATTAAGTAACGTGTATCGCACAAAAAAATATCGACTCAATAGAACCAGTCTACAAATAATTATCATTAAGTAATCGCATGTCCATTGGAAAGTTATAATTCCCGTAACATTTGCTGTTCTCGGGTGTACATCCCTAAATAAAAGTATTTGGACCATCACTACCGTACGCGTCGCGTCTCCCCAGTGTGGGTCAAGGCCCATCAGCATCTGAATGTCTATAAGGTTAGTGTACCTCCAATGAAGCACGTGAGTATATAATTACCGTAGCCTTGGTTAAAAACTTTTCTAATTACCGTTGTTCTTAGTTTAATACTTGATTTTTAAGATAGACCCAAGTTGATAATGTAAATGAAGACAGTACTTTGGCCTCCGTACGTTGTAATAAGCTAGTATTTGCATACTGTGTCGGTTTTCGACATTTTTAAGAAAATCTATCGTTTTCTAATTACCCTATACTAATTACCATATGTTTATAATTACCGTTGTATGAAAAAATAATACTTGTTTACTAACTGGAACCGCAACCAACGCCGACAACGAATTAAAAATGACCCTTTTTGTATCAGCAATCAAAATAAAAGGAGAAAGAAAGGTACAATAAAAGAAAATCCGCAATGCTTGAAGACAAAAGTGCGTCCTGCCTGTGTTGACATACGGAGCAGAGACATGGACACTGACGAAGGGACTGGTCCACAAGCTTAAAGTCGCTCAACGTGCAATGGGAACGGGCTATGCTTGAGGTTTCTCTCGAAAGTTAGAATTAGAAATGAGACTATCCGTGAGAGACAAAAGTAACCGACATAGGCCACAGAATAAGCAAGTTGAAGTGGTAGTGGGCTGGTCATCTGTATCGCAGGACCGATGGCCGTTGGAGCAGACGGGTCCTGGAGGGAAGACCGCGTCTTGGCAAACGCAGTGTGGGACGTCCTCCGGCACGTTGGACCGACGATCTACGTAAGATTGCCGGTGTAGGCTGGAGATGAGGATTGCGGAAATTCAGGATGTCTGGCGCGAACATGGGGAGGCCTATGACCAAGCAGTGGACTGCAATAGGCTGAACTGTCTAACTGTGCATAAAAGTAAAAGAGATAAAAAAATACTACCTGTCTGCGAAATGTCACCAAACAACCGGAAGAAAACTCACACATACTTATAAAATTACTCACACACACGTCACACACTGATAAACTTACTCACTCTTATAAAATCAGCAACTGGTTATTTTCCAAGATGCAACCATTTTGGGTCGTGATTCCAGAGTCTTGCACTTTGAGTCCTTCACTCATAGACATGACGCAGTTGCAGTATGGAGTCATCTCATACGTGCAATGACCTTATAGAAGGTCATTGCATACCTGTCTTAAATTTCATTGAAAATGAAGCTCCTCATGTAAATGTCATCCATTTTATATCAGATTCTCCGACTGGCCAATATCGAAATAAAAAAATGTTTTATATCTATCATCTCATAACTTCAGTGGCACTTTCCTAATCTAAGAGTGGTTGAATGGAACTATACAGAGAGTGGTCATGGCAAAAGCTCAGCAGATGGCGTAGGAGCAACGATAAAAAGAACTGCAAATGGTATCGTTGGTCAGTAGGCCTAGCATGCGCGCCTCTATGTCTACAGTAGCTAACATGCTTGCACGTGATACCCTTCTCGTTATGTCAATAGAAGAGATAACAAGAAATTCATCAAAACTGTTCTAATTTTTTTTTTATTATAGCAATGATAAAATGTCTTTTTTCACTATTGGTAGGTTATGGTTATGAGGGACATCGTTAATTCTTTCGCTTTAATTATAATTATATGTGAACGAATTATTAATATGTGTTATTATCATTTATCATATTTTACATAGACTTTATGTTATTTTCTAATTACCGTTACATTAAATATAAAAAAAATCTAATTACCGTACTCATAAATTTTTTAAGTCTCATTATCTAGAAAACTACAATTAATTGTTACATGCCTAATTAATTATTGAATTCGTATCTTTGATTTGTTTCATATTTTAATGTGTTTAAGTCAAATCAGTGAAAAATAAAAAACGTCACGGTAATTAGGCAAATAACGCCGAATTGGAGAATGGCCGTGAAATGATGGTAAATTATAGCAAAATTCTGTAACTATGGTTGGTTTTATTTATTGGTCTGTTATGCAAAAAAACTCCGAGAATTGATAGTTTTATCAATAAATGTGTTAGTTTAAGATGTAGTTGCCGCAAAAAGGTTATATTTTAGACGGTAATTTAAGAAAGAGGCAAAGAAAACTATTCGATGTAGAAACGTAATTATCGTCAACATGTCTAAAGTGGTTATTTCAGAGGCGTCCGAAAACCTTCTTGTGTCTGCAAACCCTTACCTTATCAAGGGCAGGTGGGGAAAATTGTGAGCATCGTCTTTCAAGTAACATTCGGAGCCTCTATGAGATCCGGTGAAATATGTCGCCCTTTCAGCCGAGACGAATGGCGGGAAACCTTTTGAAATCTTCATTTTTCTCACTGATATTTCGTAGCAGTATTGGGATTCGACTATTTGTTTGATTACATCTACTTCGTTCAAGAGTATCGTGTTACTGTATGTATTTTCGTATGTGTCGTTGACTTTATGTATGGAGGAGTTGTGTTTAGAGTAAATAACCATTGTGTAGTGTGACCTAAAACACCAACGGTTTGCGTATTCGATTCCCGTTCCGGATGAATATTTGTATTTGTAAAAATATTTCTTTCCAGTTTGGATGTCTGTCCTTGTAGGTTTCCCCACCGTGTTTCGGAGAGCAGGTTAAGTTGTCGGTTCCTATTGTTGTCATGTATACCTAATGGCGATCGCTACTCATAGTAGGTAACATATTCGCCAACCCGCAGTGGAGTAGCGTGGTGTATTAAGCTCAAATCCTTCTTATACTTGGAGAAAGAGGCCTATGACCAGCAGTGGGACGTTACAAGATGAATTGTGATGCTTAGATTCTATTTTCGGAAGACACTTATGCCTATTTATTAAAATTATATAAATACGGTTCAGTTTACTGTAAATTTTGAGTTAGTTCATGAATTTCAATTTGTAAAATGACGATCCGAATGTACTTTTGAAGCCTATTTGAATTAAAATATTACTGATTTTTATTTTAGATCTTAAACAAAAATAGTATTAGGAAATGACATTTTTTTGAATAAAGAAATCGTTTTTTTACGAAATGAAAACGGAAAAACAGAATAGGATTTGACCGGATGTATTTTTACGCCCAAACGATGACATGGTAATACATCTGCGCACAAATACTGGCTTGTCCGGCTGTTTTCCCGGGTCGAGGGGGCAGGGGGGAGAGGGGGGTATATTTGCACACTTTTACCGGGGGCGACCGGCAAACACAAATAAGACAAGTTGTTTTTACGCTTCTAAAACTAAGCCCGGAGTGATTTAACGTTGGACACACACTGTAGTTTTTTCTACTTATTCGAATTGAATCAAACGAAAATACGATATTTTCGTGTTTGTCGTATTTATTTTATACTAGATGGCCCGGTGAACTTCGTATCACCTACATATTATATTTGTGGAAAATATACACAAAACACTATCTGAACGCACCTATATATACCTAACCTACCGTGTTTGACAAAAGACATTAAATTTCCCCGCTAGGAACATTTCGTATTGGAAAATAAAATCGCCGTTTTTAGTATATACCGTTACATATTATTTACGTTTCTCACTCCGTTTAAACCTTCCCTGAACTTCCACAAACATTTCAAGGTCAAAATTAGCTAAATCGGTCAAGCCATTCTCGAGTTTTAGCGAGACTAACGAACAGCAATTGATAGCATATATATGAATCGAAGTGAAGGAACTTTAAAAAAAATGGTTTATTTATAGTTTTTTTTTTGCATTATATAGTTCTGATATTATCTATACTAATATAATAAAGCTGAAGAGTTTGTTTGTTTGATTGTTTGTTTGTTTGTTTGTTTGTTTGTTTGTTTGTTTGTTTGTTTGTTTGAACGCGCTAATCTCAGGATCTACTGGACCGATTTGAAAAAATCTTTCAGTGTTAGATATCCCATTTATCAAGGAAGGCTATAGGCTATATATCATCACGCTAAGACCAATAGGAGCGGAGTCCACGCCGACGAAGTCGCGCGCAGAAGCTAGTCCTTAATAAGGGACAAAATTCCGGTGACGGTTTGTTATGTACATATATAACTAAGTCAGCAAACAAGCGCACGGCTCACCTGGTGGTAAGCGATTACCGTAGCTTATAGACGCCTGCAACACCAGAAACAACGCAAGCGCGTTGTCGACCCCGTCCCCAGTTCCCCCCAGGAGCTCTGGTCACCTTACTCACCAACAGGAACACAACACTGCTAAACTTTTTTAACAGTTTCGTTTTGATAACTGTTGCGGGAATTAGGATGCTAAATTAAAAGTATGCTAGATACTTATCTGTTATTAAAAACTACAGTGATGAAATTAGTATTATACTTTCATCTAAAACACAGTTAAGTACAAAATTAAACTGAGGTTGAAATCTGAGTTCAAGTCTCAGTGAAGAGACTTGAACTCAGATCGCTGTATTCAAAGTCTAGAGTGCTCACCATTACACCGTGGAACCGTGATGGATTATGCTGTAATTTTAGGTATCTCTATATTTGTATAAGGTGTTTTGTTGAGATTTGTATTAAAATAATATATAGAAGAGATGGAAAACAGCACAACTCTATCTCAGCAAGCTAGCCTGGTAAGTGTTTGAGTATTTTCTAGAGAAATATAATAAAGAAGACCACTAGACTCTTGTGTCGGGGGTCTGACAATCACAAGCGCTCAGACCACGGCAAACACTTGTATGGCCTATACAAATGTTTTCTATAAGCGAGGATCGAACCCGCGATCGACCGCTGCGCCAGCGAGTCGTCGCTCGTCGTAAAATATGTAAAAGAATTTTATTTAAACTGAACAAAAAGTAATAATTAATTCGTAAAATCGTTGTTTTTGTAAGTAAAAGTTCTTAACAGATAATATATTATTATAAAATTCGCTGTAAATGAAATAGTATAATGAATTAACAATAGCTCGAAGCGAAGTGAAACAAATTGGTAATTTCTTAACTTAAACAAGCAGAACTAATTCAAATTGAAATATTTACGAGACCAAAGTCTTAGAGATTACTTTTTTGTTTACAGACATTATTCATTTAATATATTCCGCTTTATTTAATATTGTTTGTCGAATTTCCGTCCTTGTCTTAACTTAGGCTACTGTCAAGTGACTAAGCACCACACACCAGGGGATCCAAACTTGGAAGCCTTAATGATTTTTTCATTATTTTCCAAGGGTCAAAACAGTTTTTCTACCCATAAATATATTATGCTTAGATACTTAAATTAAGTTATCTGCGTCATAATTTTTGTCGTTAACTTTTGGTTATCGCAGGCCGGATTTGGCTCACGGGCCGTAGTTTAGAGACTCCTGCACTACCTACTTCTTGTTTAAAATTCTACAGGTTCAAGAAAGCCTTCTTGATATCCGTCTTCTGTTAGTAAGAAAAATATGATGAGATATTTTGTCAATTGAATAAAATGGACACACTAGTTTTCAAACAGGCTTGTCTAAAAAATTTTGGATTATAATTTAGTAATTAATTAGGTTGTAAGTGACTCTACCAATGATTTGGAATAATATTTTACAAATAAATAAGGAAAGTATTCAAAAGCTATACTTAAAAACCTTTGCATATGCACGTTTAATCGATTTTTTGCTTGTAGTGCTAATAATACACCAATGAATGTTATTTTTACATCCGCTAAACCACAGTAGAGCTGCTTAGTTAAGCTCCGATCCTTCTCCTACATGGGCAAAAAGGCATATGCCCAGCGGTGGGATATTACAGGCTGAATCGGACATTAGTTCTACGCCATGTTTATCATAACAATCTGTGCCCCGCGTTAATTTGAAAAAAAAAAGAAAGCTTATAACCTTCCTAGAGGCTATCTAACATTGAAAGAATTTTTAAATCAGACCACAAGTTTCTGAGATTAGCGCTTTTAAACAAACAAACTCTTCAGCTTTTTAATATTACTATAGATATATCAAAATCTTTTGCCATTACCTAGCCATGGTAACCTTGTGCTTTGCTTTCACTTACTTAATTTTAGCATAGACTTAAAACCGTAATAGCGTATGAAATGAATGCTCCCTATAGGTAGGGATCCCTAGTACATATTTTTCACCTGATTACTATCAAGCTAATTTTCCGGGAGTAGCTTCATTTTGATGAGACGAACAAAAAGTTCCTCTTCGAAAACTCGTTTTTTTTCTTTCTTTTAGTAAGTTAATGTGTATATAATTTGATGGTAATATTGTCCTACAAATTGCGTGGTTCGTCATCCCGATCCTACGCTTACTGCTGCTCTATCTCCTGCTAACTCTATTATCTACCACAATCGAGGGTTTTCGAAGAGGAACTTTTTGTTCGTCTCATCAAAATGAAGCTACTCACGGAAAATTAGCTTGATAGTAATCAGGCGAAAAATATGTACTAGGGATCCCGTACTACTATACAGGGTGTCCCGCGATAATCTGCAACCCCGAAAGAGGGTGAAACTAAACCATAAATTATCGACAAAAAACAGAAAAAAATTAAAAAAATTAAAAAAAAAATTTTTATTTTTTTTACTGACGAATTGAGATTTTTATATAGCTTACGTAGCCTCTTTGTACAAAAAATGATGATTTTTGTACGTGTTTTTTGGGATACAGGCGTAAATTTTTTTTTATTTGAATGGCAATATGGTAAGAAATAATAATAAATCATAAAATTTCCTGGTATTGGGGGCATAATTCTGAGAAAATTAGAGATCATTGAAAAAAACAGTCATAAAAAATGGATTTTTTTTCACAAGAAGCATAGTTAAAGACATAATGCCACTTTTTTGCCAGCTAATTTTTATTTTATCCTTACCGCCAAGTACGTGGCGTAATATTTTATTTTATTTTAAAGTAATCGACCCACTACTTTGGAAGAAATCATCATTTTTTGTACATAGAGTCTAGGTAAGATATAAAAATCTTAATTCGTCAATAAAAAATAAAATATTTTTTTAAAAAAGTTTTTTCTATGTTTTTTGTCGATAATTTATGGTCTAGTTTCACCCTCTTTCGGGGTTGCAGATTATCGCGGGACACCCTGTATATTGGATTACAGAGACTTATCAAGGACAAAAGATATATATTTTCCTACTACTAAATGCAGTGAGTAAATAAGTAATACTATGTATTCTCGAGAGAGAATGCTGTCAAGTCAGACCCGAATCGAATTCAAGTGGGAATTATTTTGGTTCGTCGATAAGTTTGCTTAAAAGCTTTTCAGCGCCAATCTATCAAATGTACGTGAGGTATATCTAAGGTTTGTAAACAAAAAAAAAACCTGCGTATTTTCTAATTTAAATTTTTGGTATAAAAAAAAACAATCAAAAATTTAAATTAGAAAATACGCAGGTTTTTTTTTGTTAATAAAAATAACAATAATATTATAAAAACACTAAGATTTTGTGTTTGTATTTTAATATGTAACTGTTTAGTGTTTACCAAATGATTTTTATAAAGTATAAATTTTTTATATTGTTAAAATTCATCTATTTTGTCATTTATGGGTAATTTTCTGCCAGTATTTAGCATACTACTAAACTAAATACTACTGACTGTGTTAGCTGCGTTACTTCTATTAGTATGTTTATAATAATAAAATAGTGATTAAAACAGGGTAATTACTCTCAGAAGCTATTCATACGAGACATAGCAATAAATACTCACTAATACAGTTTCTTGTAAAAAAAATAATTTGAAATCTAATCTCAAGGACACTTTTACTTAAAAACATAAATACATAATTATATATAATATTACACATATAGCAAGCTGTTTACCGCTATTGGGACAGTTTTAACTGTGTAAAATAAAAGAAAAGTTAAAGGATTGCTAGTGGTTTCATTAAAGGTCGTGGACTATGTTGTGAGTTAATCGTTTTATAGGTTTTAAAAGGTAGATAAAATTAAAAGGCTGTACCGCGCGGTTCCATGGTGTAAAGTTCTCTGGACTCTGAATCCAACGGACCGAGTTCTCGGTGGGTTTTTACTTTTGGTACATGAAGAATGTCACGTTATAAATCGATGAACGCCGGCGGTATGCAAGAAAAAGGATGATTCACTGTAGCGTTACGCTCATTGTAGCGTTACGTTAATTGTAGCGTTACGTTAATTGTAGAGTTACGCTTATTGTAGCTTTACGCTTAATGTAGCTTTACGCTCGTTGTCCCGTCATGCTCATTGTACGCTTGCGCCGCATCTATCTCTCTTCCACTCGCTTGGCCTATATGTCCGAGGAGATGTTTTGTTATGACGTTGTCACGTTAAACTATCGTCCGTAAACCAACTTTACAGACAACCAATTTTTTAATAAAACTGATTAATATTATTCGTTGGTAAATTATGTACTTTATGTATATAATAATGGAAAATTAGAAGAGTCACTGGTAAGTGATCGAAAAATGAAAGAAGCAACGTTATGTAATACAAAGTTATTTTCTTACCAAAGTTCCGTTTTACGCATAACATTTTTATGACATGAAAAGTTTTCGGCAACATAATTTGGCTACTTATAATATTTAAATGGCAATTTAACGACTTGTGTAAACAATTTTTTAAATATCAGTTTTAGAAGAGTATAAATTACTAGCTGACCCTGCAAACGTTGTTTTGCCATGTTATTAACCCCCTTAATCCCATCCCTATAACTTAGGGGTATGAAAAATAAATGTTCGCCGATTCTCAGACCTACCCGATATGCGCACTAAATTTCATAAAAATCGGTTCAGTCGTTTCGGAGGAGTATTGTAACTAACATTGTTACAATTGAATTTTATATATAAGATAATCTCATATATTATAAAAATAATTCAGGTTCCACCGAGACTTGAACTCGGATCGCTGGATTCAAAGTCCAGAGTGCTCACCATTACACCATGGAACCTCCTGCTCCACTGACAGTATTTAACGTAGCAGTGTTAATTACACGACCAATTACACTTGTACAAATACACATAGCTACAATTGAAATACAAACAATGTTTAAAACGTTGTACTGACATAATTTAAAATATATTTGTATAAAGAATACCGATTTTAAACAAAAAAAAATGTTTACTTACTCAATTCCTACTTGGGTCAATTCGTCCACTGTGAAACTAAAATATAAAAAAAAGTATAGTCACACCCAAAGATTTAAATCTTTGGTCACACCAAGTTTTATCCACTACAAGTTAAAACATGTATTTGAACTTAAAATTAAGTATTTTAGTGAGGATTTAATTTTTAACCGACTTCCAAAAAAGGAGGTTCTAAATTCGATTGTATTTTTACTTATGTTATCTTAGAACTTGTAACGTAACACATAAACACAATTCGGCTGTTTTAGTGAACGGATATGGTTCTAAATTATTAGTCTATAAATTTTAGTTATACTTGAGATAACAAACGCATAAATTGAAATGTGAGTTGACACGTAAACATAAAACAGTCAATTTAATGGACAAAAATTGTTCTAATCCATTAGGGTCTCAAATTTTAAGTTGTACTTAAGAATAGAGATTTATTAGCTGGGAACTCAAACAGTTTAGCTAGCGTGTTAAAATATTAGGCGATAAATTTTATATTCGAGACAAGCTTAAATTGGTTGTGTTGACAGATTCGGTGAAACGTTCTAAGGGCCAGTTCCACTGATTGAAATGATCGCGATTGGTTCGACGTAAACTCGGTTTGCGCGTTTAACGGAGTTAGAGCTGGAAATTGCATTTCACCAACATAAACTGGACGCAGTTAGAGAATAACTGAGTTTAAATTCTAAACGACCGATTTTTGGCGTTTAGCTGTGTAAACACGTTTTATCTAGAGCTTCTAACGGTCTAACCTATTAAAAACAAATCTTGTCGAGTTGTCATATGATATATTCTGATACTCGAGTTTGTGGTGGTGTTTCCCTATATATATGAATGAATGGCTGAATGTGTTGCTGGGCGCGGATCTTGAGAGCGGCTGGACCGATTGCGCTAACTCCTTCTTATGTTCCTTGAAGTGTGAGGTTGGTTGTTGCGGAGAGAGGTTTTTGAAGGAATTGCCTGAAAAAGTCTTAAAACAACACTTTGCTATATTTCCATACAAATGATTCGTAATAATAATTAAACGAAAGCCAAGATTAGAATCGAACTATAAATTCGATTAAGCAAAACATAGTTTTATTAAACGGTGGAACCCGGCCCTAAGCGCTCGGGTCGGCGTGTGAGTGGTTTTTTTTTTACTGTAGTTACAGGACGCCAGAGTTGCCATCACAAAGTTTTAAGTTACCGTGTTTTGAAATAAAAACTACAAAATTGACGTGTATTTACTTTACATTAACACGTAAGGATAAAAATGACAATAATCGGTTAAATAATTTCCCTTTCGAAATCGGTTGAATAATACATTATTCTTCGCAGCCGTCATGCAAGTTTATCGTAACTAACATTTTTTTTCTTCGGCTTTATTCAATGTGTATTTGTTTTTTCCCTTTATATTTTGTTGTGTTTTTGTTTAATTGATTTACGCAATTTCCTTTGGATCGGATAAAAGTGCTTACAGCCAGTAAAGTTCAATTTATTGAGGAAGTAATAATTTTATTCCTTGTTTTTTTTGTAATAATTTTATTTCTTGTTCTTGTTTTGCACTATAATGACTTATAAACTATCGATTAAATTATTAGGAAAAAACAATTACACATTGGATTGCCGTGTTTTTAAACACAGCAATGAACGTACTGCTGTGTACCGCGGTTATCACCAAACTTCCGTGTAACATGGGAATGGCCGTGTAGATGGCAACACTGCAGGGCGCGTTGGTGGACGTGTGAGGGTGGGGGAAAAACGGACGCTGGGCGGGATATATATGGTTCGGGCGTCGGGAATGGGGCATTGGATATTGAGTCGGGATTCGATTTTGAATTCGAAGTACAGTATTGAGAGCCCTCGGCTGGCGAAGCTATGGAATTTCTGACTTAGATCAAAGATAGAATACCTAAAAAGTATTTTTTAGGTCTGGTTCAGAAATTTCATTAGCGTAAGCTGGCCGAGTGGCAATGTCGCTTCAGTGTAGTTCGCGAATTAGTTTAATTTAATTTTACTGATTATTATTAAGTGCAATTCTTTATTATAAAATTTTAATTGTAATCCGCTAATTAAATTCAGTGAAAGACCGGGGTACAGTCTGCAGTTTCTTCTTATCAAGAGCTCCTGTGGTTCGATGCACTATCTTTTCTTTTATATTTGCATGTGAAACAATTTCGCAATTTAGATACGTTAGGATATAAACCTGTGAGTCACCAATTAGTGTAGAATTAAAATGATGCATGTTTGTTTTTCTGCATGTTGTGTTTCTTTTACTGATTTTTATAATTTTTACGGAGGGTTTTAATAAAAGATATTGAATGAAATTATTATGAAAAGGTTTACATTGATACTATTAATTATTGATTGATTATTGAATGGAATTATTATCTAGGTTTACATTGATACTATTAATTATTGATTGATTATTGAATGGAATTATTATCTAGGTTTACATTGATACTATTAATTATTGATTGATTATTGAATGAAATTATTATGAAATAAGCCTTATGACCATAATTATATTGAATTTAACTGATAAAATGAAATCTAACTTAAGTAAATAATCACAATATGATGTTGATAGAATAAAACGAAATTACATTCGTTTGACTTTAAAGTACATATATAAATTGAATGAATCTTTGGTTAAAACTATCATATTAGATATTAAGGGTTAAATAGAATTTCGTTAGGGTGTATTTAAATAATGAAATGAAATTTTACTATGTTGTTTAATGAAGTCATTACTTTGGAAGTAGATAGAGTGGTGAATAATTCTAGGAAAATATGATCTATAAACAAACTGATGATTTGTACGTATCATGTTGAATATTCTCTACATATAAATATGCCCTATTGAATGTATATGTATGTATGTATGTATATATATATATATATATATATATATATATATATATATATATATATATATATATATATATATATATATATATATATATATATATATGTATATTTGGCTTCATTTTGACATTATACAAGATTGTAGTTCAAACATTAATTTAAGAACTTGTAGTTTTTAAATATATGTTGGAACGAGGTAACAAAGTGCTTGTAGTCTGGAGTGCGTTCAAGGATACTTTTAGCTCTTGAATACATTCTAAGATGAGGTATTATACACTGATCTATGACATTACACAACTCTTGTAGTTTTGAACATTGATCTAAGAATTTATGTTCTTAAATGAGTGTCAAGACGAGGTATCTGGTAGACTGGAGTGTCTCATTCTTACGATGACTTTCATTGAACTATATAAACATGTTCAGGTGAATCCATAAATGTTTGTATTCGCCAGTGTTTTATTATAGGTATCCCCTATAAGGCTTGGCCTGTCTAAGCCACAGTTCATCGCGTCATCGATGCTAGGTAGATCCTAACCTTGGCCTATCTAGTAGAGAAAGTTGCGTGTACTTCCTACCAACCTCTGCGTTTGTATTTGCCTAACTGAACTATGTTCATGGTAAATACTATACGTACGTTTTCCTTGTTTTTGATAAGAGGTTCTTATCTTTGACAAGAGACATGGACAAACTCCACCAGACACCTAGTGTATGGTAGTTGTTTGAACTGCAACAAAGGTTAGTAATTTATATTTGGACAGTGGTATGAAGTTCTATTTTAGTCTAATAGAGAAACATATTCACTTTTCCAATTAATTTATTGCTAATTTTTGTGGACGGTCTCTGTTAAGTCCTAAAGGCGGATTTACTGAGATTTAAGCCAAGCCTTAATCAAGCCCTCTTGTGTTGTACAAACATACAAACATTGATGGATTATAAAACCTATTAAATATACATTCTCTTTTCATTGTGAAAATGAGATACTCTCAGAGATTCTGATTGAGTAAATGAATATGTTATATTTTAATTGTTTTATTTATCTCTCGACACTTCCATGTCCTGAATAAATCCAATCAGTTCCTGAGAGAGCCTGATATATTCAAATGTTTAACAACGTAATTACTGGTTCAATGTTTCAATTGAACAACCTATTCTGGTTAATGAATGCTGTTTCATGTGAGTGCTGTGAGTCATGCAAGGACAAACCTACACAATACACCTACTCTACATGTTGGTCTTATACCTTTAATTATTCTTAATTTCCTTATAGGACACTCGAAAGGTTGCGTTGTCGCAAGTCGCTAGTCGCTGTTTGACCCATCTCACAATGGTGGCGAGGCTTGACATTATAGTGGACTATAGACTCGTAACTAAGTAGGTCTTTCCTATGGGAACTTACACTACACAATCCTATTGTGACAAAAGTAGTAGGTTTCGTGATCGAATTTCAAAGTAGTTGTATGACCGAAGTTCCCGTATGGGCTAGTAAGCACACAATGAAAAGATCAGTAGACACGATCTCCTTTTGTTCACGAGGAACACATCTTAATACCATGTCTGATTACAGCTTGGTAATTACATCAACTCTAGTAATTCACTGGTTATGTCTATATGGCATTCCAAGGGATTACTCAAATACAGTCATTGCATGATTGTGCTGCAACGGTATGAAACAAGCATTTGTTAGACAGGATATATTTCCATCTAACTTACTGTAGAGAATTGGGTACTCTCATTTCCTACCTACTACCCTTCTTTTGATTAATAGCACCAACGTTGTGCCTAATTTAATTTAGTGCTTTCAGCACGGTGTGGATCGGTTAGGGTCGGAGGGGATGGTGGTTGCGACCCTCGGGTTCAATTGAACCCGGCCTCTTTAATTCTCTAATACCTATAAACCCTATCCTAACAGATTAACACATACAAACAAACACTACACATTATTTTTCACAATTATCTGAGATAATTTATTAACTGAATAAATTATTTCAAGATAATTAATAACTATATAATATGTATTTAATCATTATTTCATTTACTTATCTATTGTTATTTATTTCATTTGTTTAGAGATATCAGAAGCTATCTATTATATCAGGTTTGATCTAGAAATACATGTAAAAGAAACTTAGACACTATTCAATTAATCAAAGACATAATAGAACATCCTGAATGTAATTATTTAACTTTATTTCTATTTTAGCTATCTAGATTCACTAAAGATATTAGCAATTATAATTTACACATTCTTAAGGAGACGTCAGATCTTTTAGTTAAACAGTATAGATGATAGTTATTTCTAAATGAATAAGTTTATTCCTATTTATCCTTAATGGTTCAAATTTACTAAATTTTATTAATTCTAAATAAGTTAATTATAAGGTGTCATAAAGTTTAATATCTTTCTTTCCTTTTTAATAGTATTCCAGAAGTTAGTTATCTATAGTATTTATATCACTGGTAAGTGTAAATATCTTTACAATTAAATTTTAGGATAAATTAATTTCAGTAATTTAATGTCATTATGCAGAAATGTTATTTTAAATTAGTGGTTAGGTAGGATGTTTGTTAGTTGTAAAGTTTATGTAGAAATCAAGGCTTCTAATAACATATACTATGTCTTTCCTTCGGCATACCACAAAAAGAACTGAAGTTACTCTGAAACAAAAATCAAACACAACGTAGAGTCCTTCCTTATTCTAGACGATCGCATTCATAAGGCCAAAGACATTTAATGTCTTCTTAAGCTTAATATTAGCCTGTAACGCCACTACCATGATAGTGTTACAAATTGGTCCACGTGACCAGGATTATCATAAGCATGGTGAACAGTCATCATAATCATAGGGTAGAACGTCACAATTTGGTGCCGTGACCAGGATTATCATAATTATATGATTCTTCGACACCATCACCAGGGCATATAGTAAGATCGTTACAAAATGGTGCCGTGACCAGGATTATCATAAATCTGATGATTAGTCACCAGAGTACCATAGGAGATTTTCACAATTTGGTGCCGTGACCAGGATATTTATGGTTGCACAAATGCCGAAGTAAGCGAGTATCTTAGAAGCTTTAAAGTAACTTTTCAAAACATTTATAGTGAATAAATGTAATGCCAGTGACAAAACGGTAATAGTTGCACAACCATACTGATACATAATAAGAATATACATGTACCTATTGATTGCATCTTAAAGAAGACACAAAATGTATTACTTAACAACCCTTTAAAGTTCATTTTACACAAAATAAGCTAAACCTATTAAATTTATATTATGTAAGCACATTAACTTGTTTTAGACAATCTAAGAATGTACCTATAGGTATATAGCATCTTGGTGCAGTTAGAATTACAGTTAGGTACATAAATCTAAATAAATCTGTTTTAAGAGTAATATTGAAGAGATGTTTTAATACTTAAAAGTTGCATTAAGTTTCTCAGTAATAAGTGTTAAATGGTCAGATCATAACAGCCTACTGTTTCATGTATTATTACTAATGATGGATAGTTACATATTTAAATAATTATTTATTCATGAAATTACATGAAAGTATCAACCTACACAACATTGCTGAATTTGCCTAGTAGTATATTGAAGTGAGTCTTAAGCACATCTAATTATTATCTGATTATTATTATATTATTGTCAATCAGTAGACATTGCTAGGATAGTTAATAAAATTTAGATTGTATTAATTAAATATTGTTAGGGAATTTTTAAATAAAAGTCTGCAGTAAATTTTAATATTACTTACAGATACAAATTATTCTAGGTTATGTGCAATTTAAACTTATTTTGTCACATTTAGTCACTGACGCTTGAAGTAATTTCCTTCTTGTTGAAATTGGTCCCAATAGTTATGCGTCGAACATTCTTAAGGGCTGGTTAGATGTACGTGAATGTCGGACTGAAATAATGGTATTAAATAATATTAAAAATATGCGAACATAATGTGAAGATAGATAATGAGTCGTTAGTGCAAATTGGAAATTAATTATAATATTAACTAACTGTGGAATTAACTTTTATTCATTTATTTACAAAGACTGTACAGGAAAAACTATGTATTTTGGTATATTTATTCATTTTAATGTTAGATTTTAGAAATAATTAAGTGTAGTCATTGCCATCATAGCAAATTATACTTAGTTTAAATAACAGATTTTAAAGTATAGAAAATTCAGTGCATTTTAGTCATGTGTGCGAGAATGTACTGGTTAAATAGAAATTGAATTAGGTTATGAAGGTAACAGGGTTATTTTGACCTTGAATTTTAGGAATTGACTGAAACTGTTTAAGATAATTTTATTTATAAAAAAGAGTATAGCTTACCGAATGACATAGCATTCATAAGAACTATAAAATCAAACCATGGATGGCCAGTTGTTGAATCCTTGAATTTGGTTGTTAATGATGTAGCATTTGTCCTTTTATTCAAAGATTTAAATCCTTGCTTTTATTTAAATAAGCGATCTTCGTATCTTTTTAATCACAATAGCTCAATATACTATACTTCAATTCTATTCTAATATACTAACGAACCAATATACTTGTTTATGAATAATCAATTGTCAGTTGTCTAAAAAGGGATCATACCACAGAGTACAATAACTATACGGGATCATACAGAATTACAGAACTACTTAAAATAAAAAATATGTGTTTGTGACCATAGATTATACACTTTTAACTAGTTTGTGACATTAGAAATTGCGCTTTAAAGACAGAGTTTACGATAAATTCTTTTGAAAAAGTTCTTGTTTTAAATATTAATAAGACATTATTGGGGAAAAATATAGAACATTTTTTATGAACAATTTATTACATTATATTTATTTTAATTTATTTTGTTAGCTGCCTTCGGATTTTGAACTGTCAATTGTCAATAAAAACTCGGTTTTACTTATTGAAAGGAATGGTTCTCTGTATAAAAAAAAATTCTTAGTATTGCTGGGTAGGATAAAAAAAAAAAACGATAGCGCTTTAAACATCTGCAATGACCCTTTTGCCCAGGTAGCTGAGTTTGACAGCGAAATTGAGTAAAATATGCAAGTTTTAAGTCAGACAAAATTGTTTAATAATATTTACCGGAAAGAACTTGAAATTGCATATAAAATTTAAAATATAGTTGGGAATTGATTATTGCATAAACATTAGTTGATGTATGATATTAAGTATTATGGTATTTCATTCTTACATAGAAACTAATAGATATTAATGTAGTAATTGAATATCAAATATATAGTTGTAGTAGGATTGGTAGCGACATCTGGTGGACAAACGTGAATTAATATCGATGTAAAAAGGAGAACGGCGCATTTGCTTACGAATGTTATGGTTGGTTGTGCTATGTGTTCGTAGATGGCGCTGACAATGATTTTACTATAAAAATTTTCGTAAAAGAATTTCAAAATGTTTCATGTCGGTAACGCCATCTGTTGAGAGTGAGTGGTATTGAAAGGTTGGCTTTGAAATGAAAAGAGCGCAGTATTGAGTGGTGATATGGAAGTGTTTACTGTGAAACAAAGATGGCGTGGTTGTGATCTTATAAGTTGTATACAATGGTTCAGTGGATAAGGGTATTGAATGTCATATGCAAGGTAGTGAGTTCAATCCGAGTAAATTGAATTTCAATTAAAAATATATACTGTAGTATTTATTATAATAAGGACGATTAGGGATAGTATGAATTTGGCAGTTAACATTTATGAGGATTTGAGATTTTTTCTAATTATTATGATTTCACAGTGATAGTTTTATTATTCTTTTGTTGATGGATGTATTGTTTGGCGTGAATGGAATGGGATTGATGTTTGATAAGAATGTTATCAATGAATACTAGAGAAGAAATGAAGTTGTCATATTTCATTTGAAAGTATGATAGTTGAATTTTAATTAAATTTATAAACATTTAATGTTTTAAAATTAAAACTAAATTTTAACATTGCAGAATCCGGTCGACTTGATAAAATTTCAATAAAATATTAGAAGTTTAAAAGGTGATTAGAAAGAGATAGTTTTTGTGTGAACATTTGGAAAGTTTATTTAAATTAAACTCAAATTAAATGGGTAGCTTAAATAGTGTGCGGTGAATCTTTTTTTTGAATTAGAATAAATTAATTAAAATTTAGATAAACATTATCAGTGATACATTTGAAGCAAATTAAATCTATAACAATGCCTAGGCGTCAATCTAAAGCTAGTCCTGTTGGAACCAAGACAACCAACTCTAATAACAAGCGAGTGTCTGCAGTTAGACCTGCTACTAAAGTAAGGAAGATTAATTCTTTACAATACATATCTCGAATGATGGAAAAGGCAATGAATAACATCAATAATAAAATCTCGGAGTTGGAAAATAGAATGTCTACTCCCAGTGGATCATCGGACAATGTTATGCCGAGAGAAAATTTTATTCAACCTATCATACAGTCGGGAACATCAACGGTATACTATCCAGTGGCGCAGATGCCTACGGAAAGACCTAAGTTTCCATTTAAAGGAAAACACCCTGTGACGTTCATCGAAGACCTGACTGCTTATTTAAGAAGGTCTGCACCAGAGGCGAGAGATATAATAGACATTGTCATAGATTGTCTTGAAAATGAATCACGAAATTGGGCGCGTATTTATAGAGATAGATGGACAGTGTTTGAAGACTTCAAAAGGGATTTTTTAGACACATATTGGGGCGAGGCTGAGCAGAATGAATTAAGAAGACGAATCAGTCAAAATTCATGGGACGGAGTCCAGTCTATGTTAAGCCATTTCATTACTTTATGTGGACAAGCGAAGATGTTGACGTATCCTATTCAAGAGAGACAATTAATAAATGACATTATGAATCATTTTCCTAAAGATGTTCAATATGCTTGGTCAACAAGTAATTACACATCGATTCTTCAAGCTACGGAGTTTCTACGAAAGTTAGATAACATTAATAAGCAAAATAACTTCAGTAGTGGCATTAATGCCCATTCTAGCAGCGTTCAAAGACCTGAGATGGCAGCTCAACAGCAGAATGGCAGAGGCGGTCACAACCGGAAGCGAATTATGAACACTAGATCAATGAGTAAGGTGATACCAAACAAGAAGAATAGCATTAATGGTACGAATAGAGTAGTTAATGATAACAATGTTTCTATAGAAAATTCTGTATCGACAGAAAATTTAAACTAATAAGTGTTGATGTGACAGACCCCGGTACATCAACTTTAGTAGGGGCGAACAGTACATCAGTAGCTTTAAGAATTATGCTTAAACTCGGGTGGGAACCTGGACAGACATTAGGTAGACATAATAATGGTATACGTAAACCAATCATAGCTAAGGGACAATATTGTAAATCAGGGTTAGGCTCAGGATTAAATAAAAATAATTCAACAGATTTCAAGTATAAAATCATACAAACATTAAAAAATCAATCGGAAATAGATAATGAGTTGTTAGTGCAAACCGAAGCAGTTTTTTCATTATTTGACGAGGAAGATAATATTACCGCGGATAAATTAGAAATAATTAAATCTGAGATTGAAGTGATAATATTTGGTAAACGAGTCATATGTCTAGTCGATACAGGGAGTGACATAACCTGTATTTCAGAATCATTTTGGGAATCTTTAAAATCATTAACTGGGAACAAATTAGACATGTTACCTGTTAAGCCGATTCAGATACGTGGAGCAGTAGGACAAAAGAGTGCTAAAATACAACAAATGGTTTTATTGCCTGTAAGATTTGGGGTAATTGATTTAGAGATTAGATTTTTTATAGTACCAAAATTAGTTCATTCAATGATATTAGGATTTGACTGGCTTATGGCAAATAATGTTAATATTAAATTACAAGAGCCATCCATAGGGTTAGTTATCGAACATAGAGATCAACGAGTATTAATTCCGTTTATTAAATATAATTTTGAGGAAAAGAGAATTTGTGATATTACAAAGGTAGATAATAGCTTTGATTTCAATAAATATTTACAAGAAATAAAGACGGGTACACCTCTTAAAGGAACTCAATTAAATAAATTAAAACAGATTCTAATTAAATATAGCGAAGTATTTGTTAAAAGGTTAGGTAGAGCTAATTGTTATCAACATATTATCAAAATGATGGACCATAGTCCAATAATTAAACGGTCTTATCCCGTTCCGTACGCGTATAGACAAAAAAAAATGGAAGAAAAATTAGCCGAAATGGTTGATATGGGAATAATATCTAGAGGTTCAACACCGTATTGTAGTCCATTAACTTACACCTTAAAATCTGATGGTTCAATTAGAGTTCTACTAGATGCACGTGAAATCAATAAATACATGATAGCTGAGTCGGAAGCACCTCCGATGCAAATAGATGTTTTAAATTCATTTCATGGGGTTAATTATATTAGTATAATAGATTTGAATAATGCATATTTTCAAATTGCCATTTCTGAGGATAGTAAAAAGTATACCGGGTTCACATTTAATGGAAAATCTTATATGTATAATGTTTTACCACAAGGACTTAAGACTTCAGTAGGAAGTTTCAGTAGAGCTATGGACTTAATATTAGGGCCTGAAGTTAGACATTTTTGCGTGAATTATCTAGATGACCTTGCTATCTTAACTCAAGGAACGTTAAATGAACATTTAGAATATATCGATATAATACTAAACAAATTAAAGTCAGCGGGGTTAACATGTAATCTTGAAAAATGTAAATTCATATGTAAAGAAGTTAAGATGTTAGGACATATTATTTCTACCGAGGGAATTAAAACTGACCCAGAAAAAATAGAGTCAATTAAGAATTTCCCAGTTCCCAAGAAAATAAAACATTTAAGAGCATTTTTAGGACTTTGTAATTATTATAGGCGGTTCATTCCTGATTATAATAGTATAATTCAACCTTTATGCCAATTATTAAAAAAGAGCAAAGGATGGACATGGACTTCAGAAGCACAAGTAGCCTTTGAAAGATTGAAAAATAGTTTTTTAAAGACAATAATGTTGCATCATCCGGATATGTCTAAACCTTTTTATTTACAAACAGATAGTTCGGGAGTAGGTCTTGCGGGGGTTTTATTTCAGTACGATGAACAAAGGGAAATGAAAATATTAGGCTATTGTAGCAGATCTCTTAGGGGCGCCGAATTAAGATGGACTGTTACTGAACAAGAGTTTTGGGCTATAATCTATTGTTTAAGGAAGTTTGAAACCTATTTGAGGGGCGCAAAGCTTATAATTAGAACTGATCACAAAGCATTGACGTTTGTTAGAACATGGAAATTGTATAATAGTCGAATAATTAGGTGGATATTGTTTCTTGAACAATTCGATTATAGTATCGAACATATAAAAGGTAGAGATAATGTCGCTGTTGATGTGTTATCTAGGTTCCCACCTGATTCATCAATGATACAAGAAGATAGAATCTATTGTCCTGAAATACATTATATGGAAATTAACCCTAAACTTGGCAGCGTATCTAATAACGCACATTTTATTTTAAAAAATCTGCCGGGTTGCAGCGATTGCTTTATAATATATTTTTGCTATACAATGGTAGCATGAGTTATAAACTTTCTACCAAAAAATATATTTTTGTGCCCTGGTAACACAGTTTGACAGTAGCTCGTAAGATAGCGGACCGTGCGCGTGCGGCTACGAGGCTCAAGGTAAGAATTCACTAAATTTCCTTATTTTACTTATTTAGGAAGTAGCTAATGTATTTATTTTATAGATAAATAATTGAACTATAGGTTTTAATTTGTATCTGATAGTAAATAGTTTAATTTCCTGGTAAAATACAGACGTCTTTCCTGATGTATCCATATATGCACATTGCCAGGTTCATTGACAGAATACATTGATTTCGTCATGTGCACTTAGAGATACATTGCCATGTTACGTATATTATTACTTGGGAGTGGTGATGTGCATTTTGGATGCATTGCATTGCATTTCAATGCATGCATTTAGTAAATTAAGTCTAGTTTGAATCTTGTTCGTTGTTTAAACATCAAATAATTTCATGGTTTGCAGCCAATCACAAGATCTAACCTACCATAGTACCTACGCCAGGAGCAGATTCAGATTAAGAAATAAGCGAATCTTCGGAAGACGAATTGCAACTTCCTGCACGTATATCGGATTCTGACAGCTCGCCTGCTCCATGTATAGCTGCATCGTTAGAAAACTTACATTTGATTTCAGACAGTGATAGCGAAACAGACGAAATTGTAGTATCAACTAAAGATGGAAATCAATCAGTCGTTCTACCTACATCGACTTTGCCTTGTCCTGATGTTACTACGTGTAGTATCATCAGGACATCAGGACGTATGCATGGGTTTAGGAGCAAAAGTTGTTATAGCACTATCTCAGACAATCCATCAAACTGCCTGTAAAGTACTGTACTTCGACAACTTTTTTACATCCTTAGAGTTAATCCACTATATGAGGAATGAGTATGGGATTTTCACTTTGGGCACTATAAGGTCAAATCTCTTGCGTGATGGAAATAAGAAGTTACCATCGACAACTTAAAAAACGGGCCGTGGTTCTTTTGCTTATGTTGTCTCCAATGAAAGGAAAATAGCAATCGTGAAATGGTTTGATAAAAGATGTATCACTGTGGCTAGTTCCTATGTCGATGCTCATCCGTGTGTTTGACACGTTTTGCGATATAACAAGGCAAGCAAAACCAGGAATAACATAGCTTGTCCTAATATGATTCGACACTACAACTCGAGCACGGGAGGTATGGAGTTGGCTAACATGCTCATTGCTTTGTACCGCACGGAGATGAAAGCACATAGATGGTAAATACCACTGTTTTCTCAGCTTCTTGACATCTGCATTAACAATTCTTGGCTGGTTTACAGAAGGAAGGCCGGAGTAGCTAAGACATTGAGACTCAAAGAATTCAGGTGTTCTATAAGTAAAAGTCTTGTTACGATGCAAAGGGCCCTAAAAACAACTTCAGGTGGGCTGAAGAAGTTCCTGACGTCTGAATGTCAAGTTGACAGCTGTTTCGATCATGTTGGCCACTTGCCAACATTTACGACGAAATGTCGATGCAAAAAATGCATAAAGAAGCGCCTAACTCTTTTTCTCGCCTCTGGGCAATGTATCTTTAAAGACACACATTTATTTTCAAATAATTTGTAGGAGACTTGGCAATGTATCTTATAAGATACATGCTATAAATCATAATATATAAATAATATATTTTTTTTTACATTTTTCTCGTACATTATTATGCCTTTTTAACAATATAGATAAAAAAATATATAGTAAATCGATCACTTTTATCGCTGCCAAGTTTAGGGTTAATAAAAATAAAACATTAATAACAAACTTAAAAAATATATCTAGTTTTCAATCTAACGATAATGAAGTACAGTTGATAATGGATATTATAAATAATATTAGTAATAATCATAGTGGTAGAATAAATAATATTGCTAAGCGCTGTTATATCAAGAATGGAGTGTTATATTTTAAAATTGATTCAGATAAACATGTAATTTATTTACCCTCTCAGTTACGAGAGGAAGTAATTTCTCAAATTCATAAATAAATGGGACATCAAGGGGTTTTTAAAGTACTCAAATATCTTAAAGATAGATTTTATTTTCCTAATATGCATAGAACAGTTAAAGTATTATTAAAGACTTGTCATCTCTGTCAAGTTTCTAAAAGTGATAATATAAAATATGTAGGTGAATGTAAATCTATTGTGACAGAAGAAATAGGTGACTTAGTTATGGCAGACTTATATGGACCATTGCCGAAAGGACGGTTTGGTTCTGCTTATATACTTGTAATTCAGGATTCATTTAGTAAATTTGTTAAATTATATGATTTGTCTAAAGCCACTTCTCGTTCAGTTATTACAAAATTAAAACAATTTGTTAAAATAATTAAGCCTAAAGTAATTATGACTGATAATGGTAGTCAATTTTCATCTGAAAGTTGGAAACAAACTTTAAAAGATATGGGTATAAAACCTATATTTACAACTGTAAAAAATCCTCGACCTAATACGACAGAGAGGGTTAACAGAGAACTAGGACGTTTATTTCGGACATATTGCCATAAAAATCATAAAAGTTGGGCAACAATATTAAATAAAATCGAAACATTATATAACAACACATTTCATGAAAGTACGGGATTTACTCCTAATGAAATATTATATGGATTGAGTAATAACATGTCATTTGATAGTTGTTTGCCTCAATTAAATAAGTCTAAAGATATTAATCAAATTAGAATTCAAGTTAGGAAAAATTTAAAAGATAACAGTATTAAACGACAAACTAAATTTAATAGGTCCCATCGGTTAATTGAATTTCAGATTGGAGATTATGTAAAGATTCGTAAGGTAAATAAGTCAGAGGCTCAAAAGAAACTTATAAAAAAGTTTCAATTGCTGTATGAAGGACCTTATGTAGTTAGTGCGATTCCATTTGCAAATGTTTACACATTAATGGATCCTATAACTAAAGAAATTAGAGGAAACTTTAATACAATACATCTAAATAGATATTATCAATAATAAATTGATCACGATCAATTATAGATGTTATCAATGTTTAACTGTTGATATAAACATTTGAATTAATAATGTGGAATTGAAAAGGATAGATTCTAAACTAGAATATCAATAAACTTTATTGAAGATTTATTATATTCTCACAATAATTTAATGTCAAAACTATAGATGATTTTATAAGGGAATGAATTGCACTTAAATGTTTAACTGTTGATATAAACATTTGAATTAATAATGTGGAATTGAAAAGGATAGATTCTAAACTAGAATATCAATAAACTTTATTGAAGATTTATTATATTTTCACAATAATTTAATGTCAAAACTATAGATGATTTTATAAGGAAATGAATTGCACTTAAATAAGTTAGATATATAAGTAAAAGATTAGGTTATTATGATAGTAATTAGAGGATTAAAATAGATAGTAATAAGTTAGATAAGTGTAATTGTAATTAGGTTTAGTTATGAATAAAAATAAAAATTAGGGAAATGATGGGTCAGGGAAATGACTCAACTAATTTTATTGGAGCGCTTAAGGGTTCTCACATAACTATATAACAATTTAATTTTCAACTGACTATTAAGTCATATATAAATTTTTTTCATCAATACTTAACTTATTAAGCGCTAGCTTAATAGAAATAACAATTTAATTTTCAACTGACTATTAAGTCATATATAAATTTTTTTCATCAATACCTAACTTATTAAGCGCTAGCTTAATAGAAATAGTTGGTGGGGAGTAGGGCGGTCATTTCTTCACAAAATTAACTGAACATTTTCAGTTATATTCAATCTAAATTAAATTGTAAGAATATAAGTCAAACCTTAAAGGTTGACTGGTTGCAGTTCAAGTTGTCCAAGTACTGCAATATACTAAACAACATATTACCAATTCATATTAGTATTAGATATGAATTGTGCAACAGTATTCAAATATTTTAATTTATTCATTCTGAAAATTTAGAGTGAGATGAACTGCGCACTGTTAAGTTGTATATTTAACATTGAAGAACCGGATTTCATATTTTAAAACAATATGTGTATTGTTTTAAGATAAAATTGAGCCTAGATGTAGGAATTCAAATCAGAATGGATCTATGTGAGTGTGAGAGTTGGTGAAGGAGCTGGAATGGTTGGTTGGAATTGATTATTTTGATTTTAACCATTGAATATAACTCTAGTAGTATGATTGATGAGAGGTTGGATGTTTGGGAGAAGAGTATGCTTCTAAGTGCTGTTGATTGAAGCTGAATGTAAAGATTCATGAGTGTCCTTTCAGTTGAGAAGTAACGTGATACAGAATTGTGTTATTTGGTTACATTGTTGTGATTAATTAATAATTACGATAAACTACATTATATAATTAAGGGGCGATTGTAACGTAACACATAAACACAATTCGGCTGTTTTAGTGAACGGATATGGTTCTAAATTATTAGTCTATAAATTTTAGTTATACTTGAGATAACAAACGCATAAATTGAAATGTGAGTTGACACGTAAACATAAAACAGTCAATTTAATGGACAAAAATTGTTCTAATCCATTAGGGTCTCAAATTTTAAGTTGTACTTAAGAATAGAGATTTATTAGCTGGGAACTCAAACAGTTTAGCTAGCGTGTTAAAATATTAGGCGATAAATTTTATATTCGAGACAAGCTTAAATTGGTTGTGTTGACAGATTCGGTGAAACGTTCTAAGGGCCAGTTCCACTGATTGAAATGATCGCGATTGGTTCGACGTAAACTCGGTTTGCGCGTTTAACGGAGTTAGAGCTGGAAATTGCATTTCACCAACATAAACTGGACGCAGTTAGAGAATAACTGAGTTTAAATTCTAAACGACCGATTTTTGGCGTTTAGCTGTGTAAACACGTTTTATCTAGAGCTTCTAACGGTCTAACCTATTAAAAACAAATCTTGTCGAGTTGTCATATGATATATTCTGATACTCGAGTTTGTGGTGGTGTTTCCCTATATATATGAATGAATGGCTGAATGTGTTGCTGGGCGCGGATCTTGAGAGCGGCTGGACCGATTGCGCTAACTCCTTCTTATGTTCCTTGAAGTGTGAGGTTGGTTGTTGCGGAGAGAGGTTTTTGAAGGAATTGCCTGAAAAAGTCTTAAAACAACACTTTGCTATATTTCCATACAAATGATTCGTAATAATAATTAAACGAAAGCCAAGATTAGAATCGAACTATAAATTCGATTAAGCAAAACATAGTTTTATTAAACGGTGGAACCCGGCCCTAAGCGCTCGGGTCGGCGTGTGAGTGGTTTTTTTTTTACTGTAGTTACAGGACGCCAGAGTTGCCATCACAAAGTTTTAAGTTACCGTGTTTTGAAATAAAAACTACAAAATTGACGTGTATTTACTTTACATTAACACGTAAGGATAAAAATGACAATAATCGGTTAAATAATTTCCCTTTCGAAATCGGTTGAATAATACATTATTCTTCGCAGCCGTCATGCAAGTTTATCGTAACTAACATTTTTTTTCTTCGGCTTTATTCAATGTGTATTTGTTTTTTCCCTTTATATTTTGTTGTGTTTTTGTTTAATTGATTTACACAATTTCCTTTGGATCGGATAAAAGTGCTTACAGCCAGTAAAGTTCAATTTATTGAGGAAGTAATAATTTTATTCCTTGTTTTTTTGTAATAATTTTATTTCTTGTTCTTGTTTTGCACTATAATGACTTATAAACTATCGATTAAATTATTAGGAAAAAACAATTACACATTGGATTGCCGTGTTTTTAAACACAGCAATGAACGTACTGCTGTGTACCGCGGTTATCACCAAACTTCCGTGTAACATGGGAATGGCCGTGTAGATGGCAACACTGCAGGGCGCGTTGGTGGACGTGTGAGGGTGGGGGAAAAACGGACGCTGGGCGGGATATATATGGTTCGGGCGTCGGGAATGGGGCATTGGATATTGAGTCGGGATTCGATTTTGAATTCGAAGTACAGTATTGAGAGCCCTCGGCTGGCGAAGCTATGGAATTTCTGACTTAGATCAAAGATAGAATACCTAAAAAGTATTTTTTAGGTCTGGTTCAGAAATTTCATTAGCGTAAGCTGGCCGAGTGGCAATGTCGCTTCAGTGTAGTTCGCGAATTAGTTTAATTTAATTTTACTGATTATTATTAAGTGCAATTCTTTATTATAAAATTTTAATTGTAATCCGCTAATTAAATTCAGTGAAAGACCGGGGTACAGTCTGCAGTTTCTTCTTATCAAGAGCTCCTGTGGTTCGATGCACTATCTTTTCTTTTATATTTGCATGTGAAACAATTTCGCAATTTAGATACGTTAGGATATAAACCTGTGAGTCACCAATTAGTGTAGAATTAAAATGATGCATGTTTGTTTTTCTGCATGTTGTGTTTCTTTTACTGATTTTTATAATTTTTACGGAGGGTTTTAATAAAAGATATTGAATGAAATTATTATGAAAAGGTTTACATTGATACTATTAATTATTGATTGATTATTGAATGGAATTATTATCTAGGTTTACATTGATACTATTAATTATTGATTGATTATTGAATGGAATTATTATCTAGGTTTACATTGATACTATTAATTATTGATTGATTATTGAATGAAATTATTATGAAATAAGCCTTATGACCATAATTATATTGAATTTAACTGATAAAATGAAATCTAACTTAAGTAAATAATCACAATATGATGTTGATAGAATAAAACGAAATTACATTCGTTTGACTTTAAAGTACATATATAAATTGAATGAATCTTTGGTTAAAACTATCATATTAGATATTAAGGGTTAAATAGAATTTCGTTAGGGTGTATTTAAATAATGAAATGAAATTTTACTATGTTGTTTAATGAAGTCATTACTTTGGAAGTAGATAGAGTGGTGAATAATTCTAGGAAAATATGATCTATAAACAAACTGATGATTTGTACGTATCATGTTGAATATTCTCTACATATAAATATGCCCTATTGAATGTATATGTATGTATGTATAAATATATATATATGTATATTTGGCTTCATTTTGACATTATACAAGATTGTAGTTCAAACATTAATTTAAGAACTTTTAGTTTTTAAATATATGTTGGAACGAGGTAACAAAGTGCTTGTAGTCTGGAGTGCGTTCAAGGATACTTTTAGCTCTTGAATACATTCTAAGATGAGGTATTATACACTGATCTATGACATTACACAACTCTTGTAGTTTTGAACATTGATCTAAGAATTTATGTTCTTAAATGAGTGTCAAGACGAGGTATCTGGTAGACTGGAGTGTCTCATTCTTACGATGACTTTCATTGAACTATATAAACATGTTCAGGTGAATCCATAAATGTTTGTATTCGCCAGTGTTTTATTATAGGTATCCCCTATAAGGCTTGGCCTGTCTAAGCCACAGTTCATCGCGTCATCGATGCTAGGTAGATCCTAACCTTGGCCTATCTAGTAGAGAAAGTTGCGTGTACTTCCTACCAACCTCTGCGTTTGTATTTGCCTAACTGAACTATGTTCATGGTAAATACTATACGTACGTTTTCCTTGTTTTTGATAAGAGATTCTTATCTTTGACAAGAGACATGGACAAACTCCACCAGACACCTAGTGTATGGTAGTTGTTTGAACTGCAACAAAGGTTAGTAATTTATATTTGGACAGTGGTATGAAGTTCTATTTTAGTCTAATAGAGAAACATATTCACTTTTCCAATTAATTTATTGCTAATTTTTGTGGACGGTCTCTGTTAAGTCCTAAAGGCGGATTTACTGAGATTTAAGCCAAGCCTTAATCAAGCCCTCTTGTGTTGTACAAACATACAAACATTGATGGATTATAAAACCTATTAAATATACATTCTCTTTTCATTGTGAAAATGAGATACTCTCAGAGATTCTGATTGAGTAAATGAATATGTTATATTTTAATTGTTTTATTTATCTCTCGACACTTCCATGTCCTGAATAAATCTAATCAGTTCCTGAGAGAGCCTGATATATTCAAATGTTTAACAACGTAATTACTGGTTCAATGTTTCAATTGAACAACCTATTCTGGTTAATGAATGCTGTTTCATGTGAGTGCTGTGAGTCATGCAAGGACAAACCTACACAATACACCTACTCTACATGTTGGTCTTATACCTTTAATTATTCTTAATTTCCTTATAGGACACTCGAAAGGTTGCGTTGTCGCAAGTCGCTAGTCGCTGTTTGACCCATCTCACAATGGTGGCGAGGCTTGACATTATAGTGGACTATAGACTCGTAACTAAGTAGGTCTTTCCTATGGGAACTTACACTACACAATCCTATTGTGACAAAAGTAGTAGGTTTCGTGATCGAATTTCAAAGTAGTTGTATGACCGAAGTTCCCGTATGGGCTAGTAAGCACACAATGAAAAGATCAGTAGACACGATCTCCTTTTGTTCACGAGGAACACATCTTAATACCATGTCTGATTACAGCTTGGTAATTACATCAACTCTAGTAATTCACTGGTTATGTCTATATGGCATTCCAAGGGATTACTCAAATACAGTCATTGCATGATTGTGCTGCAACGGTATGAAACAAGCATTTGTTAGACAGGATATATTTCCATCTAACTTACTGTAGAGAATTGGGTACTCTCATTTCCTACCTACTACCCTTCTTTTGATTAATAGCACCAACGTTGTGCCTAATTTAATTTAGTGCTTTCAGCACGGTGTGGATCGGTTAGGGTCGGAGGGGATGGTGGTTGCGACCCTCGGGTTCAATTGAACCCGGCCTCTTTAATTCTCTAATACCTATAAACCCTATCCTAACAGATTAACACATACAAACAAACACTACACATTATTTTTCACAATTATCTGAGATAATTTATTAACTGAATAAATTATTTCAAGATAATTAATAACTATATAATATGTATTTAATCATTATTTCATTTACTTATCTATTGTTATTTATTTCATTTGTTTAGAGATATCAGAAGCTATCTATTATATCAGGTTTGATCTAGAAATACATGTAAAAGAAACTTAGACACTATTCAATTAATCAAAGACATAATAGAACATCCTGAATGTAATTATTTAACTTTATTTCTATTTTAGCTATCTAGATTCACTAAAGATATTAGCAATTATAATTTACACATTCTTAAGGAGACGTCAGATCTTTTAGTTAAACAGTATAGATGATAGTTATTTCTAAATGAATAAGTTTATTCCTATTTATCCTTAATGGTTCAAATTTACTAAATTTTATTAATTCTAAATAAGTTAATTATAAGGTGTCATAAAGTTTAATATCTTTCTTTCCTTTTTAATAGTATTCCAGAAGTTAGTTATCTATAGTATTTATATCACTGGTAAGTGTAAATATCTTTACAATTAAATTTTAGGATAAATTAATTTCAGTAATTTAATGTCATTATGCAGAAATGTTATTTTAAATTAGTGGTTAGGTAGGATGTTTGTTAGTTGTAAAGTTTATGTAGAAATCAAGGCTTCTAATAACATATACTATGTCTTTCCTTCGGCATACCACAAAAAGAACTGAAGTTACTCTGAAACAAAAATCAAACACAACGTAGAGTCCTTCCTTATTCTAGACGATCGCATTCATAAGGCCAAAGACATTTAATGTCTTCTTAAGCTTAATATTAGCCTGTAACGCCACTACCATGATAGTGTTACAAATTGGTCCACGTGACCAGGATTATCATAAGCATGGTGAACAGTCATCATAATCATAGGGTAGAACGTCACAATTTGGTGCCGTGACCAGGATTATCATAATTATATGATTCTTCGACACCATCACCAGGGCATATAGTAAGATCGTTACAAAATGGTGCCGTGACCAGGATTATCATAAATCTGATGATTAGTCACCAGAGTACCATAGGAGATTGTCACAAACTTTGGACTGGGTAAACAAATTACGATGTGTGGACTTAATGGCGCTGTATTTCATGCAAGACATTACTAATTTTGTACTAAAACACAGTTTAAATATTATTTTCCACATCTACATTACGAATCGGTGGTAGCTTAACTTTTAAAAACTAATTAATCACTTTACATTTTAATTTGTAAAATGACAATTCGAAAGTGCTCTTGGGAATAATATTTGAATAAAGTTATTTTTTATTTCGATAAAAAAAAATATCGAAAGGTTGTGCGCGTAATGTGGTCCCATTTAAATTTGATTGAGATAAATGATGACTAGTATTTGAGTAATCTTTGTTAATGCGTATTTTCTTGACTATTTTTACGCGTTACTTTACCTACTCTTACGTGTTTCAAAATAACTTTGTTATTAAAACTCCTAAACATTTTTAAGAAATATTTTCTTTGCTAACAATCTGTTAAACCGTAGATGAGTAACGAATTAAGTATTAACCTTTCATCTTTTTCATCTTTCAGCATTGTTATTAAAAACATTGTTCAACTACAGTAAATTTTATCGTTAAACATAATTTATTATAATTCCAATTTAACTTTATCGTGTCTTTACTTAAGGTGTGACAAAATCTATTACATATAATAAAATGATAGGAAAGTCAATGTACGTCCGGGATAAACTCAAAAAGTACTGCATGGATTTACTTCAAATTCGGCACGAATATTATTAAGAAGTCGGGTCAGAACATAGGCTACATATTATCACGCTATCACCTACGGGAAACGAGCAGTGAACGCACGCAGACGACGTCGCGGGCAGCAGCTAGTATTGAATATACCCGAGCGACGGAGCGGTAACTTCAACTCTCCAAGCTAATTTAAATAAAATTCTCCCCAAGCATTTATTTGCGCATTTAGATTTTAAACCTGAAACAATTAAACCGATTACAATGAGAAAGCAGTCATGAATAATATTGAAGTAAAACTTCTTTTACGCGCGCTTAACTTGAGGAGTAATCTGATGAATGCGTGACGAGAGCGTTACGAAAATTGTGATCGGGTGAGGTGAACGGAATTTGAGAGGGAGATCTAAGTTAGTGAAGATAGAAAGAGAGAGAGTTACGTTTAGTAAGTTTTACTTCAGTCGTCCGTCTGGTCTAAAGCACAATCGTTTTTTTTTCTTTGAGGTCTAGTAGGTATATTCTAGATCAGGGATTTCAAAGATACGACCCGCGGGCCGTATCAATACAGCAAGCGATCTTAATGTGTCACAGAAAGAAGAATAATGATTTCACTCGAATCCTCTACGGAAGGTTTAAAATGCAAACACTACATTTTTGTTATTCGAATCTGTCCAGCCTACACATTCTAAATTTAATATATTGCCCTCTACAAAATTAAGTTTGATACCCCTGTTCTAGATCATGTAAACGTGACGTTTCATACGTTGTTTGTATTTCAATTGTATGTGTATTTGTACAAGTGTAATTGGCCGTATAATTAACACTGATACGTTAAATACTGTCGGTAATGCAGGAGGTTCCATGGTGTAATGGTGAGCACTCTGGACTTTGAATCCAGCGATCCGAGTTCAAGTCTCGGTGGAACCTGAATTATTTTTTGTATTTGACTTCTTTTTATATCTAAGGACAGTTTAAACTTCTAAAACTAAAATCGTATATACGTGAAACAATCACAAGTTCTTATGAATCGATATTTCAGTATTTCATGTAATTACAGGCGGTTAGAGGAAAGTGATTTCGCGTAGATCCTTTCATCATTCCACTTATTGTTAAATAAAAGACGGGATTTATTGGAAAAGTTTCAAACCCATAACAAAGCCCATTGTGGCTCTTTCAATTTACTATTTAATCTAAGGTACATTGTGTTCTGTTATTATATTTTCTTTTACAGAATTACTCGCGTTTCTTGTAAGCCGTCTGTAGTAGGATCGTTATCAGTTCCCTGTGGAATACTATTATAAATATTGTTGAAGTTATACTTCTTTTTGTGCGTTAGAGACAAATGAAGAGAGTAAATTTTTACGATGCGCGCGCACCGTAACAAAAAATCCGACACCCTGAAGTTAGGTAGTCGACGGAGAAGAAGTTAGCAACGTGAAGGTAGCTAGCCAATGAATTATAACTTGTGTAATATATAAAATATATTGAATAATATATAATATATAAGTATAATGTGTCCGTACATAAGTACACAGACACTTTTTTTTAAATATGACCATAAGGATTTGGGTTGTCTGGAAGAAATGGCTAAATAGCCATAAGTCCGCCCATTGTACTTCACAGTCTGTAAATGATATTTGTAGTTGTGATGTACAATAAAGTATAAATAAATAAATAAGGATTTGTAAAATTTGTATAGTAAAATTTTGATAGCCCTATTTGAAGGGAATTTGAGGAACAGATTCAGGAGGATTTTGAAGTAAAACTTCTTTACGCACGCTTGACTTGGGAAGTAAGCTGGTGAATGCGTGACGAGAGCGTGATCGGGCGAGGCGAACGGAAGTTGAGAGTGAGATATAAGTTAGTGAAGATAGAAAGTTTTACTTCTGTCGTGTGGTCTAAAGCACAAACGTTTTTTTTTTTTTGTATCTTTAACAAGCTACCAAATTGACTCAGGTAATAGTTAAAGCGTCTTCAAACTTTAATGATAAATCTTTATTTTTATACAAATTCTGTATGACTACAAGACATCGTAAAGTATTTACATATATCTATTTATTGAAGTGTAATTTCTTTGGTACTCGTATTTAGGTATTGGCAAACGCAGTGTGGGACGTCCACCGGCCCGGTGGACCGACGATCTACGTAAGATTGTCGCGGGTGTAGGCTGGATGAGGATTGCGGAAAACCGGGATGTCTGGCGCGAACTCGGGGAGGCCTATGTCCAGCAGTGGACTGCTGGATAGGCTGATATGAACTTCTTTAGAATCTGTCATTTGAACCTCGATGAAACGAAAATGGGTCACGATAAAGAAATAAACACATCGTTGTATAGGAGAGAATGAGATAGACTACAATACTGCTCAAAACGCGTAAGCGAGGCGTTTCGCATGGCGCTTACGACCTTTTTCACGAGACCGTGATCATCGTCTATAGAACAACTCGCAACGGCCTTCCTTCCAACAACTTTTCAGAAGTTACACTTCTGCCGTTTTTGGCTTGCACACACACACTTTTTTATATTATAATAACATATATAGTTGTTAGTTTTATATATTTTGTCATTTGGTGAGCTTATTTCAACACTATAACAACATACAATACGTTAGGGCTCTTAGCTGAGTTACGTAAGTCCACTTCGTTTATTAGAAAAAGGGAGAAGCAAAATGCACCACGATGCTAAATTGCAGATTAACAAAAAATTTCCCAAAAATCCTGAAAAGAATCCTTTGTCCAACTGTGAACATTTACTGGCAGATTCAGTCCATTTCTATTTTGTATAGACGTTACAAATTCCTCTAATGACACACGAAATATACTCGTGCATCAGAATACTTCAACATAAAGTAAAACATTCCATATTTCATGCTCCATGTTTTCAAAGCTACGTTTAAACTGCAGGAAATTGTGGATAAAAGACGATTTTAGAGAGCCCTGCTTTGTAGTCCTTTCTAAATGTCATCGGAAGGCCGAGTTTCAAATATAACAAACAAAGGGCCTGTGCGAGTATGTAGCAACGAGTACCTTTAGTACGAACAGAACATAACATAAGAACGTAGGTATATTTCAAAGGTTTATTTAGAATCCTAACAGATATTCTAAAAGGAACAATCATTTAAATCGCCAGCATTTTTGCATTTGCGTTTCAAAGGATGTCTTTTGACTGAGAACTTTGTGGAGTTTTTTATTAGTAAGATGTAATTTTTAAGAAAAATAATTACACGACTATTAAGTCTAATAGTTGTACAATTAAACATTTAAAAAGCTTTTATTACGTCTGTTAATTATTATGAAACGTTTCACAGTCAACGACTTCCAGTAGCATAGGAATCGTGTCTAGGGTCCTAGATCTAGAACAAACACAATACACAAACACACACGCACAGACAACGACAAACATCTCTATGATCTATACAGATATTTGTCATGAGTGTTCATTTTCTTTTTCTTCTCACGATGCTTCTTCTCTCCTAACGTTGGCGACCATCATAGTCATCTTAATCTTTGAAGCTGCAGCACGGAAGAGAGAGCTGGGTCTTAGGTTAAACCATTCACGGAGGTTCTTCAGCCAGGATGTTTTTCTTCTGCCAGGTCGACGTTTTAACGTGTCGTTCGACGAACGTTAAAGATAAATTATTTTTAAGTTAAATAAAACATTATGAACTAAAAAAACATGGTACACGCAGCAAAGAACTCGAGTCGCTTTTAATACTTGTCAACGAATACTTTCATTATTTTTTACTCGCGTAAAGACGAAAAGGTTTTGTGGCTGTATATTAAAATACAAAGTGAAAGTGCTTGTGCGTTCCGTTTATTTTGATACAAATTTAATTCAATTGCAATCTTTAATTTATTTGTGTTTTTTCATTAATTTTTCTCAATCACAATATTAAATATATATTTACACAACTGCATAAGGGGGTGTTGGTTCCGACACACATGTATGGAAGTGAAAGTTGGGTATGGCAGAAGAAACATGAAAGCAGAATAAATGCAGTTGAGATGAGAGCGTTAAGAAGTATGATAGGAGTTAAACTGAGTGACAGGATAAGAAATAGTGAGATAAGGAAACGTTGTGGTCTGAAAGATGATGTAGTGACAAAAATTGAGAAAGGTATGCTGAGATGGTTTGGCCATGTCGAGAGAATGAATGAAGAACGATTGACGAAAAAAGTGTATAAAGCGAGTGTGAATGGAAGTGTTGGAAGGGGTAGACCTAGGCCGTAGGCGGACGTTTCAAGACCAGATCTGACGTCCGAAAAAAGGCCAGGTCAAGAGTAGGTACCCTAAACCGAAGAGCATGTATGAAAGGAATAATGAAAGTGGACGAAGCGAAACGAGTATGTAAGGATCGTAGCAAGTGGAAATAAGTGGTCTCCGCCTACCCCTACGGGAAAGAGGCGTGATTATATGTATGTATGTACGTATGTATATATGTTTCGGTTCATTGTTAGGTCGAAATCTTTTAAAATAAATTTACAGAACTGGGAGTCAACGTCCTCGTTCATATCAACCAATCCTTTTCGTACCTATACTACCAAATACACTTATTAATTTCTACCTATTAATATAAGTATATAATATTATTATTATATTGTGCCAACAGATGATGACGATCTTGGTGTACTTGTGCTTTGTACTGTAAATTTGTATTTTTTATATATTTTATATCGTTCGCTTTGGACAGTTTTTTATTATCATAAATAATTACGTTAACATCCATGTTGGTCTCACAATAATGAATTTGTTAAGTAATTTGTAAATTAAAATACATATATTGTAAGACTGTTTTTTGTCCTAAATAAATTAAAAATTAAAGATAATGGAAAAAGCAAAACACCCACCTCTTTAGGCAATACATATTTAAATAATTCGTAGAAACGAAATACGTGTGTAGAGGACAAATCGAGTTATAATCGGCAATGAGACGTACTGCGGTTATATGCGGTTTTGATCATTACTCAAACAACCGCAGCGAGGACGGATAATCACAGCCTTTTAATGTGTTATTGGGAAACTGATTATTTATAATACCATTTATATTAATTGTATATGGATTGAAAATTGTCAAAAGCGTAAAGGACCAAACTGAGGTTGGGCACAGCAGGAAATTTCCTGCTCAAAATATGGAGCAGCCAGACTGGGGTAGTACCTCGACCTTTCAGAAGAACACAGATAAATAATACTGCTTTTAAGCAGTGTTGCCACCTCAAGTAGGGTGTATTATTTATATATTCAATGTATATATATTAAAAATATTGAAATACATATTTATCAGTTCGCCGTTACCTAAAACCAAGGCATAAAGTTGCCTATTTTAGGAACAGACAAACTTGTGTGTGTGTACATGTATTTATTTTTGTAAACATAGATATATGCTAATTTAACTGAGGTAGGGCACAGCAGGAAATTTCCTGCTCAAAATATGGAGCAGCCCGACTGGGGAAGTACCTCGACCTTACAGAAGACCACAGCTAAATAATACTGTTTTCAAGCAGTATTGTGTTCCTGTTGGTGAGTAAGGTGACCAGAGCTCCTGGGGGGATTGGGGATAGGGTCGGCAACGCGCTTGCGACGCTTCTGGTGTTGCAGGCGTCTATAGGCTACGGTAGTCACTTACCATCAGGTGAGCCGTACGCTTGTTTGTCGACTTAGTAACATAAAAAAAAAAAAAAAAAAAAAAAATAATTCTTTAATTCTCTAATTCGCAGGACTGATGGACGCTGGAGCAGACGTGTCCTGGAGTGGAGACCGCGTGTTGGCAAACACAGTGTGTGACGCCCACCGGCCCGCTAGACCGATGATCTATGTAAGATTGCCAGTGGTATCTGGAAGAGGAATGCGAAAAACCGGGATGTCCGGCGCGAACTTCGGGAGGCCTATGTCCAGCAGTGAACTGCGATAGGCCGAAGTGATAAGTGATACAGATATATGCAAAGACATTGTCTTACTACTCAGCGGACAGACAACGCAAATCGGACCTTATTAAAATATAAATCTTATACGTACCTTTAATAAAGGTAACCGGACAAAATTATGATTATTTAACTGAGGAACAAAACGTCAGTCTTACTTCGTAACACGGCGCAATGGCGAAATGTTAATTTCGCTGAAAAGCCGGAACGAATCTGAGATATTACACTTTTAAACTCATTCCAGTTCTCTCAGGTCGAGACAAAGAGATCCGGCATAAATTCCCGCTAAAAAGTTTCGTTTCGACGCTTGTAACGTTCTCGGACGTAAAAATATAAGGTAACAAATCCGCCATCTTAACTCGGAGTGAAAAATTAAACCGGTTTTTTACAACTTGTTCACAACTATGTTGTGGTGAGATTTTCTTTCAAGCTAATTTTGTTTTGGGGCAGGGACAGATTTTTGAAGTAAAACTTCGCACGCTTAACTTGGGGAGTGAGCTGGTGAATGCGGGACGAGAGCGATACGAAATGTGTGATCGGACTAGGCGAATGGATTTTTAGAGGTAGATATAATTTAGTAGAGATAGAAAGTTTTACTTCAGTCGTGTGGTCTAAAGCACACTCACACACGCAGCACAGCGTAAGACATAGGTACGAATAAAATATGGATGATTTTTTAACTCAAAATTATGTTAAATCTAAAGCACACTCGTTTTTTGTTATGTTTTTTATAATAATTATATACTTTTAACAAAACTGTAAGAGGTCCATTACTGTACATTAAACACGGTTTCAATATTACAGAAACTATTCGGCACTTGAATAGTTTCTGGAATACGTTTTTCAACATGTTCTGTTCAAAATTAAACTGAATGATGATACATTTTGTCAAGAATAAATATGTTGTGAGTGCATTTTGTCGGTAATATCTGTTGTCTGATGCAGCAAAAATGTTAAATGGGGGTCATACGTCGATACGTTGTACTGGGCTTAAATATAATTTTGAAAATTATTCGCAGCAATTTATGCCATTATTGATATAGAAGGCAAAGCTGTATTTTGGAGTTCATTCCTTAAGAATCGATTTTTCATATAAGGCCCCCGGTATGAAAAAAAATATGAATAGTAAATCTACTGAACGAATGACCTCGTTACGTTTTTGTTAACGCTATCTATCGAGACTTAATATTTCCGATAGATGGTGTTATTTGATTCGTTCATTTACCATTTGATGTGGTATTAATCTTTTTCTTAGACTGGTAAGCCTTTTTTGTGCCTATTTAGGCAGTCGATCTGAAGGAGTAAACTTCAGTCGTGCATCGGAGTTGACACACAGACTTTTTTTATCTTTTTGTATCTTGGACATCAATCACGCAGAAATTATTCATATTATTATTATTAGTCAATATGCATTGACATTAAGCATGATTTGAGGTTGGAGGATACTACGAGATGATAAACTTAATACCTTTAATACAAATATACCTTTAATACCATATATATAATGTAGGTATATATAAAGTAGTCAAAGATTTGAATATTTTATATGTACAGATACGTTCATACAAGTTACCAAGAACTTTTCTCTTGTTAGTTTGGATATTGAGAAAGTTAAGGTTAGTGGCTTTAGAACTTTAGACTAGTAGTAAAATTGTACGAAGTATTTACCATTTGATGTTGAAGACTGGTATAGCAAAAACCAATAAATCGCTTATTTTAATTAATATACTGTTCTTTAACGTTTCTGTAAAAGTATAAATAGCTCCCAATGCGTAATAATTATGCTTTTCCATTTTTGAAGGAGAAGGATCAATCAACCATTTAAATAGTTGCAAAGTTTGATCTCAACCTTATTTTTATTCAAGTGTATCCATTCCACAAAATTAATTCTACAAACAAAACTATTTACCAATTCACTCAAAGTTATACCTAACCAAAAAAAAAAGAAAATATATAATTTACCAAAGAAGTAACAGTTTACATTTTAAATAAAACACAATATTCTGTAATTCGTGAAATACAAATAACATTCACCCTGTCACACGGCACCATAACACTAAAGTACCCCCTCCTGCGCCCATTTGTCCCGGACAGCGGTATAAATAAACCTGTAACTACTGTTGGAGTCTACCCGGAGCGCGAGGTCGAGCAATATAATTGAAAAATTGAGCGACACTTCCTTTTGATAAGTAGCTTTTATATCTTAAGATGCATAACTTCTTATATATGTTATTATGATTAAGATATTACGTAAAATAGTTGAGAAATGAAAAAAATGGTTGTCTGTAATGTTGGTTTACAGACGATAATTTCGCGTGACAACGTCATAACAAAACATCTTTTCGGACATATGCGTCGCAAGGCCAATCGAGTGGATGAGAGATAAATGCGGCGCAAGCGTACAATGAGCGTAACAGGACTATTAGCGTAACGGTAAAATGAGTCATCTTTTTTCGTGCATGCAGCTGGCGTTCATCGATTTATTAGACGTTGTCACGTCAAAAACTTTAACTATATCAGTTATATTAGATCAGCCTATTGAAGTCCACTGCTGGACATAGGCCTCCCCAAGTTCGAACAAGAAAAAGTAAAAATAAGTAAAAACGAGTGTTCTTTTAGACTACACGACTGAAGTAAAACTTATGAGACTTAACTCTCTCTCTCTTTCTATCTTCACTAACTTATATCTCCCTCTCAACTTCCGTTCGCCTCGCCCGATCACACTTTTCGTAAGGCTCTCATCACGCATTCACCAGCTTACTCCCCAAGTCAAGCGTGCGTAAAGAAGTTTTACTTTATTATTTCTTTTTGTTGACAGATGTATTGATGTATATCATGATATAATTATGATGTACTGATGATATAAGAAAATATAATTAATAGTGCAAGTACGTTTTGAAAAAGAAAAAGAAGAAAAAAACCCAAAGATAATGATATAATGGACGAGGTACGTTCCCAGTCGATCTGATCCAAATTTTGAGAAAGAAAGAAAAAAAGAAGAAAGAAAGAACACATTTATTTGGGACATTACACAACATCACAGACAACAACAATTAAATTAATAGCAAAAAAAAACAAACTTTAAAAAAAATAAACTGAAAAAATCACAAAGAAAAAATTATAAATAAAAATATCAAAAAAAAAAAAAAAAATTATATCCATAAAAAAAAACAACAGAACCCTACTTCAATAGACCCTGCTCCACTGCGTGTAGATGTTATATTTCAAGATTTAAAAGTGAGTAAAATTATCATCTCGATATCGTAAGATACGAAGGGACTCGAACAAGATTCACACACAAAGATTTATATCTTTTCACAACTATTTCAAGAGGCGGGCGACTTAGTTCTCAACTCGAGGTAAACGTCCACTGGATTTATAGCTTTACATAGTGCACTATCGCTTTGCATTATAAATGAACAAACTCACTTTGATGTCGCGCTCCTTCGAACTTCATTCGGCATTTGAGATGAAATGTGTACCAGAATATTCCATATTAAACTAAAATGAAATATCTTGTAAACATAATGGGAACTTCAGGAAAATATTTTTAGCTGTTACTTGACATTAGTTTTTCTGAGTTCTCTGGATATACATATTATATCAAATATAGAATTTTTCGATCCCCAATTTAACGTAAACGGGATAAAAAATAGCCTTTAGGTTGGTCCACAATCTCTTCTTTCTTCCAGTCAAAGTCCCATAAAAATTTAGGTTCAGCCGTTCCAAGGATCAGCCCAGACTAAAAGAGACAGACACCCCTTTTTGTTTTAATCTATGGATAGACACAAAAGTTTAAAAATCGTTTGTGCTTTAGTATCATGTAAATAACTAAATGACTTGATAAAACTAATTATTCTAATTTCTATAACAGTTATTTGTATACTTCCTAACCACTTTTCTATGCTCTGTCCTATACCCAAAGGTTGTCTGGAAGAGATCGCTCTTTTAGCGATAAGACCGTCTTTGTACATCTTCCTCTAATTGTACTACTTTTGTTTGTATCTTTTAATGGTGTGCAATAAAGAATATATTATTATTAAAACAAAGTTACTTTGAAATCACAGACAGACTCTTCAATTTTATTTACATGTATAGATGTATAGGTTTTTATATGTATGCACGCGCTTCGCTTCGCAACTCAAGTGTGTTGTTCTCTTATCAGCGGTCACGATGATTGCGGTCCCCAATTAACGACGTGATATTTTATTTCTATCGCCTCCTGTTAGCGATTCCGAACTCGTAGCGTGTTCCAAGACAAGGTTCCGATATTACGCTTGAAGACTTTTAATGAACACTGTTTCTTTCTATGTAATACTGTTCTGTAATAGGCTGTTAATGTCTCACTGTTTGATTGGCACACAGGATTCATATCCTGTTAGTTGACGAATCGCGGAAGTATTTGCAATGTAGTATATGAGTTTGTAGGTAATTGATTAGTTGGTAATTATCTACTTTCATTATTTATTGGAACGAAGTTCCGATGTTCCCATGCCTTTTGTTGAAGATGCATTATAATACCACAGGCGATTTATCATTAGAACTATCAATCGACAGTCCTGTGACTGTCTAGTAAAGCTAGGACGTGGTCTGACGCTGATGGTTTTTTTTTCTTTTTTTATGTATACATACACGCATTCATACATGCAAATAGCATACACACCTACATTACAGTACATACTTACACGCTACGCTTCAGCCTGACTGCACAAACACCCAGACGACGGCAAACATCTGCATGGCCAATACAAATGTTTGTAATGTGCGGGAATCGAACCCGCAACAGCCACATATTATATATATATACTTATATTATAGGTACATCCACATGTATCCTATTACGGAGTACACAACTTACTACAATAAGTTTAACACTGAAGAAAGTATATTTGAAATTATTGTACACGAAATTCAATAGTAAAAATATTATATTATATCGCTTTTTTTTGTAGCTTAGTATTTTCATTCATTTTATTTTCATTGTGATCGTAAACACATTGTGTGTATCGAATATTAATATCATCCGATAGCCGTCGACAATAAATAATACTAAGCTCGTTTCGTAATAAAACTGACTTTGGTGAAAAACTGATCGTCATAAATGAATACTATTGTATTTCGTTTATTTGGATATCATACAATATGCACTTGGCATAAATAACTTTATGTACCATAAAATATGTAACTAATCATAAGTTTTTATTTTTATTTTTATATTTAACTATGTATATAGGTATGTCGGCAAACAAGCGTACGGCTCACCCGATGGTAAGCGGTCTGCGATTCGATAAATATAGAAAGAAACTTAAAATTATTTATAATTAATAAGATTTAAGTAGGTACCTGTGACGCTCCTAAAAATCAGTCATGGATCTCAAATATTTGTTTTGAAATCTCAAAGCTAAAGGCTTTATAAGCACATTTATATCCATCAGAATAATATTTCAATTATAATAAATCCCGGCAGTAACTAGCAGTGGTATTGTAAATTCTTTCCCCGCGTTGCCTCAGTCATAATTCAGGCGGCAAACGACCGCCCTTCGCCATTACTGCGATCGAAAACCAGGGCTTGATTAATTAAAATTAATAGCGGAAGGGAGCGCGGCCCAAGACTTCGACGTGAGAGGAATCGATTTAATACTGTGCCGAATATAAAGCAAATCCGGCTAAAAGGACCAAAATAACTGTATGGAATAGTCTATGGTTGAGTGAGAGACGACATGTGAGGAAAGGTCATGAGGGAAAACAAACCCAATGAAAGTCGATCTAACAATAAGTTTATTAAGATTATTTAGAGTATATACTCGTATATCCACCTAACCTGCATTAGAGAAGCGTGTTGGATTAAGCTCTGATCCTTCTCCTACATGCGGAAAGAGGCCTATGCGCAACAATGGGGTATTACAGGCTGAAGCGTAGAGTATATATAGGCAGAAGTATAGACGTAATTCGCATCAAACGAATAACAATTTCATTAGGAATCTGCATCAGGCAAATAATAATTTCGTAATAAATAAGCTAAATTAGAAAGTTATTAATTTTGCAAGACAATCATATTGCTCAATGTTCATTTAACCGTACAGTTATGTAGAGTAAAGAATTTCTTAAACGTATGACTCCCTCACCAGTTGGTCTCAGCAAAAAAACAGTATTGATTTGATTCAGTCCGTGAAATGGCCCACAGCTGGCCATATGTCTATTACTACATGTAGAAGAAGATTCGGAGCTTAATTTACCACGCTTCCTAACTGCGGGTTAGCGGATAAAAAAAGTCTATATTGCTGCAAAGTGACAATTCCAAAATTATTAGGAAACCTTGTCGTATAAAATAATAAGTGAGGTAGGGAATAGCGGGAAGTATACTGCTCGAAAATTGGAGAAGACCGACTGGGGAAGTACATCGACATTACAGAAGATCACAGCTAAATAATACTATTTTCAAGCAGTGTTGTGTTCCTGTGGTGAGTAAGGTGACTAGATCGCTTGGGGCAATTGGGGGTAGAGTCGGAAACGCGCTGGCGATGCTTCTGGTGTTGCAGGCGTATATCAGTTACGGTAATCGCATAACATTAATTGAGCAGCACGCTTGTTTGCCGACCTAGTTGTATAAAAAAAAAAAGATTTAAGATCTGTTCTTAAGAGATATCTTAATAATTATATGTAACATTACATTACAGGTAGTCTGGTCACTGAATAATTTTATTGTATCTATTATGTAAATCTAAGTTCAAATAAAAGTGTGTAATAAACTTTTAGACCGTGAGCGAGAGTTATCTTAAGGTTATCAGACGATCTTTCCGACGATAAATTAACGACAGATCGATTTTCAGGACCTAGATTTTTATCAAATAAGGGTCGCACCCTTGTGGAACATATCCATACCTATTAGCTATTGAATATTGTAAGAGTACGAGTACCTACATTAAGCGTAGTAGGGCAAGAAATTGCTTTAATGCCGACGGTCTTGAATTCGAATATCGCTTACATCATCTACATAATATATAGAAATTTATTTCATTTCCGCGTGTTTTTCCAGGTGAGTCCCTTTATCATGTCTTGGTCGACAGCCTAATATAAAAACATTTAACAGCGATCTTTGCTCGTAACGAGGTGCAGTAAAAAGAAGGTAGGAAAGACTAACACTTTATTTGCATACAAAATAATTATAGTTTAATACAAATGTTGTATACACCTGTAAGACAAATCGTACTAAATAGTTTAAGCACTTGCGTTATTTCTTATACTTACATATTATTATTATGTATATTCGTGTGGGTTCAGCCCATAGTTCAACGCATTGGACGCCCTTCGGCCCGCTGGACCGACGATCTACGTTAAATTGTCGGTGTAGGATGAGGATTGCGGAAAACAGGGATGTCTGGCGCGAACTTGGGGAGGCCTATGTCCAGCAGTGGACTGACATAGGCTGAACTTACTGACTGACTGACTGATTCATGTCATTCATTCACATTTCATTTCATTTATATCGTCCAACAGAATGTTTAAGAAGTATTTCGGTACTTCTACAGTAGGCCATTTAACATTAAAATCATATACCAAGCCAAAGCTTTCGATTTTTAGGGTTCCGTACCCAAAGGGTAAAAACGGAACCCTATTACTAAGACTTCGCTGTCCGTCCGTCCGTCCGTCCGTCCGTCCGTCCGTCCGTCCGTCCGTCCGTCCGTCCGTCCGTCTGTCACCAGGCTGTATCTCGAGAACGGCTATAGCTAGACAGTTGAAATTTTCACATATTATGTATTTCTGTTGCCGCTATAACAACAAATACTAAAAATAAAATAAAATAACTATTTAAGGGGGGCTCCCATACAAAAAACGCAATTTTTTACCTATTTTTGCTCGATATTTATATAATACATATATTTAAATATATATTACCTAGTCAATGGTACGGAACCCTTCGTGCGCGAGTCCGACTCGCACTTGGCCGGTTTTTTATTACTTGTAAATATGCCTTTTACAAAATTAAACATAATTTCTTAGAACTTAAAATGTCTTGGTCTTGGATTCATTTAATCTTAATTGGAAAAACTGTCCGTTACAGTTGGACAGGTAGGAGGAATAAATAATTCAAAGGAAATTTTGTGGGACTGAGGACTTGCGGCTTCGGCTCGTTCCTAATATTATTACTCTGATTTGATTAGTCTTTGTTAGTCCATTCTAACGGCGACGATACAGTTGAAAAATTAAAAAAATATTTTAATAAATTTACGTTGACATCGACTGATGACATCAATTCTAGTTTCTGCATTTGTATCTATAAACAAATAAATAAAGTTGGAGCGTCTGGTTGTAATATTAAAATAACCGCTTTTTACCAAATGCATATGGATGTATACACGGTACATATACCAAAATATATTTTTTTTACAATTTTTGTCTGTCTGTCTGTCTGTTTGTTCCGGCTAAGCTCTGAAACGGCTGGACCGATTTTGACGGGACTTTAATAAGGAGTATTTATTAGCTATTTCTATTTTAGAAATTTAATTATTTTATAACTCTGGGAACTGAACAATAACTTTTTTGTTAATTTCCATGCGGACGAAGTCGCGGGATCAGCTAGTATATCTATATTATGTTTCTGCATGTTTATATTTTATATAAATACATATTTATACATCAAATATTATATTATGAGAGGATAGACGTGTTTGTTTTCAATTTAATTAACGGAATAAAAACTAAATTATAATTTTTAATTTTAATCGTCATGCAGACCAATACCTAATAGTTAGGTACAATGAATAAAATTGAATGAACTTGATCACACGATAAACACAAGCTTTCGAATATAAAAAGAAATCATTTGGGTTGTCTGGAAGAAATGGCTAAGTAGCCATAAGTCCGCCCATTGTACTTTACTGTCTGTAATTATACTTATTATTTGTTTTTAATATAATCGTCATGCAGACCAATACCTAATAGTTAGGTACAATGAATAAAATTGAATGAACTTGATCACACGATAAACACAAGCTTTCGAATATAAAAAGAAATCATTTGGGTTGTCTGGAAGAAATGGCTAAGTAGCCATAAGTCCGCCCATTGTACTTTACTGTCTGTAATTATACTTATTATCGGGGGGCACGGCAGTGCCCCCGCCAAGTCGAGCGCGAAGCAAACACTGCCGTACTACCTTTACTCGAACCATTTCGCGGCATTTTCAGGCCCCTATTTGAGAACCTCTGGACAAGACCAGAACGCTGAAATTTTCGTCATCCAGTAAGCTATAATCACATACTTAAAATCCAAAATTACAAGTCTGTAGGTCATTTAGTTCCGAAGTTAAGCGAAAGCAAAGTTTCGCATTTACGACACTCACTCACTCATGATCATCAAAATAGAACTAGTACTTCCCATAAACTCAAAGAGCTGAAATTTGGTACAGAGTTAGGGTTTAATGGCTACATAAAGGGAAAACTATAAAAACTAGGATAATCGAAGATCTGGAGTACCTGGTCTGGTGACCCTGATTAGAAAACACAAGAGCCCAACCAAACTATTAGAAGAGATCGATATACCTCCTTTACAAAAAATGTAATGCGAAAAACAGGGTGTAAGGGGTTGAAAGGTGGGAATGAAAATTTGTAAGGAAGTATGATGTATAATGTTCGTGTTTCGTAACTGTCAAACATTTAATGTTCATCCCGTCGATATGGCAAACTCTCACCTAAAATTAAATAACGTATTTAAATAAAAGTTTCGAATCGACAACATATATCCACAATATACGGGTAGTGGCGTATTTTAGATTTTATAAATGTATAATAATGTCAGTATAATGAAAACTGATTAACATAATACATATTGGTTGTCAAATATTTATGCGTGCGTTCAGAAATTTATTTAGTGTAAACTAAGGAAAATATATAAAGCTACTTAAATATACAATAAATAATAAATGTACAAATGAATTATCCGGATCCGGTCCCGGGTGTTATCTCGTACACCTGATAGCGATCGTTACTCACAGTAGGGAATATATCCGCCAACCCGCATTGGAGCAGCGTGGTGGATTAAGCTCCGATCCTTCTCCTACATGGGGAAGAAGCCTATGCCCAACAGTGGGATATTACAGGCTGAATCGTGAAAAACGTGATCGTATTGTAATAATAAAAAACTAATCCGAAAAAGAAAAAAAAATGCGTCAAATAAGAAAATCTAATAAAATAAATCAATAATTCAATATGCCCACGTTTGACGTTTCTACAAAAAGCAGTGAAATCCCCCCAAAAACATTCTGTAAAAAAACTAGCCAAGTCTCGATGGAGCTGCTTGCTTATCTCTAAAAAGTAATGAAATCTAGACAAAGTCGTGCCAAGTCTAAGGTTCCTTACTGCGATTTCTTTATTATTATAGTTAACGTTGTGTGACTTGGCCGTTGAAAGGTAAGGAACACAAGCGTACAAAACCAGGTGCTACATGAAACCATTGCACCAATCTGTCGCCAGAACCGCTACCATTGACGACGGAAAATTGCCACTTGGAAAACGTTGATTGAATAACCAGTCAATTGTAGGCTTGATAAAGCTGCGTATTTCAACAATGCTTTTGTATAGGCAAGCCTGAAACAAACTGTATAAAAAATTATTTCCAGTACCAGCGGACTTCTAATCATTGATAGAAGTCCGTCTGTACGTCTATTTTATGTTAGATCGGTGGTCGATTCGACGCTTCAAAAATAAGAGAACAGAAGTCAGCACTGTGAATGCTGAATGCATGTGTTGCACAATCATCAACCACCTAAAATGAGAAACTTGCGTCCAATTACCAATACCAGTATGGGATATTATTCTTAGCTTTGTACTCTTCAACGGGCAAGTCACACAACGTTAACTATAATAATAAAGAAATTGCAGTAAGGAACCTTAGACTTGGCACGACTTTGTCTAGATTTCATTACTTTTTAGAGATAAGCAAGCAGCTCCATCGAGACTTGGCTAGTTTTTTTACAGAATGTTTTTGGGGGGATTTGTTTTTAATATTTTCTGGTGTACAATAAAGTATAAATAAATAAATAAATAAATCATCAGAATCGGTACATCAAGTACAAAGATCAAATTGTATCCTCCTGATTTCTTAAAGTGAGGTAGTAAAAAGTGCTTTTGAACGCGGAATAAAAAATATTAGATTTGTTTTAATTGATGGTCTATTGACTAATTATAAATACCTACTGTACCGTATAAAGTGTGACGCTGTTTGGCGGGTTAAGAAATTGTAAAAGTATTTGGTCCAAATAAAAAAATATATTAGTATATATGATAAGTAGATACAGACATGACCATACATGTAAAAAACTATAAAAAATGCAATAAATGTCCATAAGTAATGGTAAATTTTCAGAAAATATTTTGACTTCGTCGGGCAGGTGATTATTTAACCTATAATGAAAACACTTATTGAAGTAGGTGCTTCCTTGAATAACTTTAGGAAGTTTATTTGAAGAAGTTGCAGCGCGTGCTGAGAAAGAATTGAGCAGAAAATTGGTGCCACTTTTCAGGACTTTGAGCATCGTTCTGATGCAAGACTTCAAGGATAAAAGATAAAAAGAATTTATTAGAATTTCTCATTTTCTACAAATATTGCGTTTAATTTTTCTTTTTATATTATGGTTACGATGATTAAGTTAGCCTCACTTTGTTTTATTGTTTTATAGAACTTGAAAGCACAAAAAAGTCAACGAAGTTATTTGAGACGACTAGAACAAAATTTTATAAAAGGATAATCGTAAACTAAACTTATGATTCAGCCTGTAACGTCGAATTTCTGGGAAAAGACCTCTTTTTAGTACGCTTTTGTATATATCTCAAACATGAAGTTGGTAGTGAAGCCTTCTTAGTAGGAGGTAAAACCTAGTCCACAATGTTTCAAGCTATAAAAACAACTATCCCAGCAAAATAAATAATAGTCTGCAAAGAAGACGAATGACAACAATATCTTATCTGTGGACGCAGTGGACGGTGGACTCGGTGGTCACCATCCGTCCTTGTCAGCGTATAATGAAGTTTACTAAGCGTTTTTCTCCCGACCGATAATTAATAATTAATTATGTATAGCGACCGCTTGGATAGAGATTTTCCTCTTATATCTTATACTTATAGACTTAGATATAGATAGACTTTATCTATACTAATATAACAATGCTGAAGAGTTTGTTTGTTTGTTTGTTTGTTTGTTTGAACGCGCTAATCTCAGGATCTACTGGTCCGATTTGAAAAATTCTTTCAGTGTTAGATAGCCCATTTATCGAGGAAGGCTATAGGCTATATATCATGACGCTAAGACCAATAGGAGCGGAGTCCACGCCGACGAAGTCGCGCGCAGAAGCTAGTTTATTTTATTGCTTGCACAATGATAATTATGAGTGTTTTTATATGACGAAATAAAGTGGAGTGTACCGCCATATTTTTTTGTGACATCGAATTTTTTACCAAACTGTAGAAGGAAGGAAATATTTTTCGAGTGTATGTATGTATGTATGCAGATCGATGGCTTAACGTGTTCACCGCGGCATGGTGGGGAGACCCACAAGGACAGATCAGTGGCGTAGCGTGGTTGTCGGCCGCCCGGGGCGGAAGAAAATTTTGCCGCCCCCTTATTTAGGTATTTAAATTTAATATACATATACTATACATTCAGCCAAAAAAGTATCGGGAATTGATTATTTGTTTATGGTTCCAAATTAATTTTTTTTTGTTTTGTTAGATTGGCACAACTGTTTTTCATTTTGGCGCGGAGTTTGAGTTGCATCTGTTACTTATCCTAATACAGTGCTGTTTTAGTTATATCATATCTATGTGTATTGCAAATTTCATAATGAACAAAAACATAGAACAAAGAGTTTGTCTTAAATTTTGCATCACCAATGGAATTTCGTGTTTTGAGTCAATGAAAATGTTACAGAAGGCTTACGGCGAATCAACTTTATCAAAAACTCGTGCTTATGAGTGGTACAAAGCGTTCAAAAGCGTTCGAGATGTGATGGAAGATTTGCCTCGCTATGGTAGGCCATGAACATCTGCAACTGTAGTTAACATCGCAAAAGTGAAGGAAACAGTGACTGAAAATCCTCATTCAACTTTGAGAGAGAAAGCCGCCGAACTTTCGGTATCTCACGAGTCGATCCGAACCATTTTAACTAATCATTTGGGAATGAAACATGATGCCTCTCGGCTAGTCCCAAAAGACCTAAATTTTCTTTTCTCTAAAAACTCAATAGCATGAGAGTCGCTGAGGACATGCTAGATCGAGTCAATTCCGACCCAACATTTATGAAACGCATTGTTACTGGTGACGAGACGTGGGTTTACGAGTTTGACATGCGAACTAGTCAACAAGCTTCGGAGTGGCGCCTTCCAACTGAACCGAAACCAAAAAATCCACGCCAAACTCGTTCAAAAGTCAAAGTCATGTTGAGTGTTTTCTTTGACTATCGTGGTGTTGTGTACTCGGAATTCGTCGATTTGAGCGTTATGCGGCGTTTAAGAGAGCAAATACGACGAAAAAGGCTAATTTGTGGAAAAGAATTCTTGGATTTTGCACCACGATAATGCGCTTTAGCACAAGGCCATCACTGTGAACGAATTTTTGACCAAACACTCAACAAATACCATCGAGCAACCACCATGTTCACCAGATATGGCTCCAGCCGACTTTTTACTTTTTCCTAAACTCAAGCTAGCACTTCGTGGCACCCGTTTTCAATGGGTAGAAGACATAAAGGAGAATTCGCGGCGAGAACTGAACTCAATTCCGGAAACAGCATTTAAAAAATGTTTTGATGATTGGATTATTCGTTGGCGTAAGTAATTTCTGAAGGAGCATACTTTGAAGGTGATAAAATAAATTTGGATGAATAACAAACAGTTTGTGTATTGATGTGATATTTTGACCTTTCCCCGGTACTTTCTTGACAGAGTAGTACATTACTGATTACATACATTATTATAGAGAATTTTTCGGCAAGAAAAGTCATCATCATTTTGTACTGTTACAGGTTATATTTAAAATAAAAAATTGTCAGAAGTGAAACTTCTTTGGCAAAATAATTGAAGAAAAAAAAACAAATTAAAAAAAACAAATTGAGTGTCTCCAAAGTACAGTCAGAAGTGAAACTTCTTTGGCAAACTAATTTAAAAAAAAAAGTGATTCAAAAAAACTAATTTAAAAAAACGAATTTAAAATAACAAAAAAAATTAATTGAAAAATAAACAATAAGCCAACGTCACGCGGTGGTCCCAGGCGGTCACCCATCCAAGTACTGGCTGTCCCTGATGCTGCCGAGTTACCGGTCGTTCAAATTTTACCCCTCATGCGCCTAAAGAAGTTTCACTTCAAAAGTTTATAAAGTTGTCCCTTACATGTAATTTAGTATGCAGGGGGTTTCGGGGGCGACAAATCGATCTAGCTAGGATTCGCTTCAGCCTGTAATATCCCACCGTTGGGCACAGGCCTCTTCCCCATGTAGAAGAAGGATCAGAGCTTAATCGACCACGCTGCTCCAATTCGGGTTGGCGGATATATTCCCTACTATGAGTAACGATCGCTATCAGGTGTACATGATAACAACCGCGACCGACGGCTTAACATGCTCTCCGAGGCACGGTGGGGAGACCCACAAGGACTGCACAAACACCCATACCACGGCAAAGATCTGTATGATGATCTAGCTAGGATTAATTTTTAAAAAATGTCGTTTTACCCGTGTTTGCAGATGATTAAACTAGCAAACGAAAAAAAACCGACTTCAATGGCATCGGCAAGTAATAAATAATAATAAATTAACAAACGCTTTAGTCGTCACTATACGATTTTCGAGGGTTCCCCTCGATTTCACTGGGATCCCATCATCAGATCCTGGTTTCCTTATCATGGTACCTAAGTTGGGATATCTCCTTGCCAACAAAAAGAGAATGATCAAAATCGGTTCATAAACGACGAAGTTATCCCCGAACATACATTAAAAAAAAACATATATACGGTCGAATTTAGTAACCTCCTCCTTTTTTGCAGTCAGTTAAAAATACAACATTATTATAATGGGAAAGTTAACTTTGCCACCATCTATTAAGTTATGATTAGGCAGGTGGGAAATCGGGTGGTCACGAAACTATATGACCCCGGTTCAAATCCACATGTCACCAGATCGATTATCTTTTTCCCTTTTTTTTTCTAATTACACTCGTGTTTTTTTATCTGAATAACCAGTTCATTTTTATTATTATTATGTCGGTAAAATCGAAAAATATTATTGATATTTCATCAGTAGGTATCTAATTGGGGTGTAAATAAAATTTCCAAAAAACACGATATAAACCGAGCTAAGCTCGTTCACCCATAGGTAAGACTAACTCCGGACTCCCGTTTATGACTAAGTAAGTGTCAAACGGGAAATTCCCACAAGTATAGACGTTGCCAGTCGCTACAAAATAAAAAGGATTCACCGACTTCCCCACAAAATAAGGAAAGAAAAATTACGTGATCCTTTCAATCGGTCCGAATGTGTAGTTCCGATAAAAATGATATAAAATGGTTCAAATATTTTCAAAATATTTTAATTTATTTATTGTTAAATTTTGCCGCCCCCTAAAAAGTGCCGCCCGGGGCGGGCCCCCCCCCCCCCCCGCCCCCCATACGCTACGCCACTGACGAGAACGTAACTCCATTGTGAATCAATCACAGTTCAAATATAACATACAATAATAAATTTCCAATAAAGTAGATTAGTTTCTATTCATAGTTTTTGGTAACATAAAAGTTGAAATTTTAATTGAATTAACGAAACATGAAACATTAACTGAATATTAGATTTAGTTACGAATGCATCGAATTTTGATTCAAATTGAATGATATTTTTAGATTATTTAATTTTTAACCGACTTCCAAAAAAGCAGAAGGTTCTTAATTCGATTATTACATTTTTTAACTATGTTACCCTGTTACTTTTGACTGCATGGACCGATTTTTTTTAATCGAAAGTTGGTGCGTGTTATGTGGTCCCATTTAAATTTGATCGAGATCTGATGACTGTTTTTTGAATAATCTTAGATAACGCTTATTTTTTTGACTATTTATTCGCCTCACTTCAGCCTACCGTAGTCCACTGCTGGACATAGGACTCCCAAAGTTCGCGCTAGACATTCCAGTTTTCCGCAATCCTCATCCAGCCTACACCGGCAATCTTACGTAAATCATCGGTCCAGTGGGTCGGAGATATATTAATTATTATTTATTCGTCTACCTACGCTGTATTAAGTAAGTAAGTAAGACATTTATTTGAGACACATACACTGCTTACAGTACAGTACAGTTACAGTAAAAATAAAATAAAATTATAAAATATTTATTAAAAATTGATAAATAAAAATAAGGTGAAAACACAACATTCATCTGCCAAAGTTATGAACACCTGTACAGCAGAAATAACTAAATTACTTGTTGATGTAATTGAAGTCGTTTTTTTTTTTCGTTTGCGACAACTATGTTATTAGTTATTACAGGGTTCGTTTGACCAAGACTTATGAAATTAAAAAAAATTTTTACTAAAACTTTGGATAGTGAATAACTTCCACAATCTGGAGCAGCTCCATTGTGGAAGTATCTGAACCTTACAAAATATCACAGTCAAATAATTATGCTCTCAAGTAGTTTTTCATGTAGTATCAAATAATTATGCTCTCAAGTAGTTTTTCATGTAGTATCAAATAATTATGCTCTCAAGTAGTTTTTCATGTAGTAAGGTAGCCAGTTTCTACGGATGCGCTACGTTGATAGCGGGTTTAGGTTTGGCAACGCACTTGCGATGCTCTTGGTGTATTGACTAACGGTAGGTACATTTGACAAGTTTAGTTGTTTCGAGCGCTCTTTAAATTTCTTTCTTCCTAATCCTTAGATTTTGAAGTTATACTTCTTTTGGCGCGTTAAGAAAAAATTATGAGTATGTCACAAAAAAAACGAATACCATGAAGTTAGCCAGTCAACGAAGAAGAAGTTAGCAACGTGAAGCTAGCTAGGCAATGAACTATAACTTCTTACGTGCGTACATACATACATACACACTTTATTGTTCTGAAGTAATTAAAAGTTTAAATAACGAATTAAAAAGGACGCTTTTATAAAAGACTCAAAAAGATGCGGGGTTTGAAACATATACACACACACATACTTATATAAACATATTACTTGTGACGATTTCGATATTAAGATATACCTAGATACATTATAAATGAGGTCCCTCGATGTATAATAAGTGAATAAACCAACGAATACGAAACGCGGTGTCATCCTAGGCCGCTTATATAAATAAAATAACGGACCAATTTTGTTATTAGGTAATCGCTTTAGGCCGTGAATACGAGTGGTCGAGTGACTAGATTATTTTAAAGTTGATATAGATGTACATGAACCGGATCAATGATTTGGATTTGTAAGATTTTTAAAGTGAAACTTTTATTACATCGTCTCAAACTTTTTCATGTGCGTATCGCATGTTGCATGACGGTCGGCCATCTCTTATCATTTCCTAGAACTAAGAAGACACTAATGACAACATACAGCTGATGTAAGTTACAAAACATAGATGGCGTGCAACAGTTTTCACTTTTACCGTGGTTCCATAAAACTACACAGAGATTTTCATATTATGGATTCACTTTTTAACAGACTTCCGAAAAAAGCGGAGGTTCTAAATTAAATTGTATTTTTTATGTATGTTACTACAAGGCAAGCATCAACATTCGATTAAAACAAGAATCATCAAAATCGGTATACCCAGGGAAAAGTTTTTCGGTATAATATAACCAGTGGCGTAGCGTGGTTGTCGGCCGCCCGGGGCGGAAGAAAATTTTGCCGCCCTTATTTAGATATTTCAATTTAATGTATACTATACATTAAATACATTATTATAGATAACTTTTTGGCAAGAACAGTCATCATTATTTTACATTGTTCAGGTTATATTTTAAACAAAAAAGCTTATAAAGCTGTCCCTTGCACCCTGTATGTAATAGAAGTCATTCTCGCTGATTATTATTAGTTTATCTCCTTATTCATTCACTCTTGACAGAGTGGTCGTGGTTGATGGACGATTTATTGGCTAAAGCAGCCCCCGCAATACGCCTCCACTTGATGTGGTTTTCAGCGTCTCGAGAACTCTGGACTATGGAGATCTGTGTTGCAGCTTTGATGAGGTCTGTTTGTCCAACGCGTAGGTGATCGACGGCGTGACCGCTTGTCCTCTTCCTGCCCCTGGACAACGAGTCGCGCCATGGATTGTTCGTTTCGAACAAAGTGTCCGAACAGTGTCTCCATATGTAAATTGAGAATTACCGTGTTGCAAGGGTAAAAATACGGTGTTTTGAGACAATATTACGGTAGATCGACTATAAGTTTACCGTGTAAATTACCGTGTAATTTTTGAAAGGAAAATAACAACGATGTGAATTCAAATGTATTTGCTTTTTTAATAATTAACAACAAATGATAAAAAAATTAATTATTTTAACATAATAATTTACTATGTATCCATTCGGAATCTGACTTTCCTAGCAAAACAATATATTTTTCGTAAATTGATTTATTCATTTTAAGCAATATAATATCGTTAGTAGTAGTAAATGCACTTTGTATTGTAGGTGAGTAGAAGAAATGTCTCCATAATTTCAGATAATCCCAGCGACCAAGAACAGTGTTGCTGTTACAAAATAATTATGTTAAGTTGGCCAAGATTCGTTTTACGCAGTGTACTCGTATGTGGAAATATTTTATTAAAATACGGTGATGTACGACACGGTCACGGTAATGCCTTAATACCTTGACGGTAGATTAAGACCACATTACGGTGAATCTACGGTAATTACCGTGTATATGGAGACACTGTGTCCGAAACATTTGTCGACGATAATCTCTGCTTGATATTTAATTCCTTCAGGATCGAAATGTTGGTCCTAAACGCTGCCCAAGGGATCCGCAGCAGCCGCCGCCAGCACCACATCTCGAGTGCATCGATTTTGCGTCGGTCTTTGAGTCTAACAAAATAAAAATAAAACAAAATATCGGGAAGACTAAGCTTCTCATCAGGCGGACTTTCGTGGCTTTGGTGATATTATGGTTGCACCAGAATCTTTTCAACTTGTCAACGGCAGATCGTGTAATAGCACATCTCCTTCGAATCTCGTCTTCGCATCCTCCGGTGCTTGTAATAGTGGAACCGAGGTACACATAAGATTGAACAACCTCACAGTTGCCAATCATAGAGATGTCAGGATGGCTTAGTTCAGCTCGATCCACTATCATCATCTTGGTCTTGTCTCTGTTGACCGGCGTAAGTCCGAAGAAGAGGCTTGTTGTCTCGAGAAGTGTCAGCAGGTGTTCCATGTCCTCTTTTGTTTGAGTAAGAAAAGAGTGTAGTATCATCGGCATACCTTAAGTTAGATATCTTTCTACCTCCCACTGAAATTCCCTTGTCCCCTTGTTCCAGAACGATTCTCATAGCATACTCCGTATAGATGTTGAACAGTAGTGGAGAGAGAATGCATCCCTGACGAACGCCAGCTGGTGTATGAAAACTTTCCGAGTCAACGTCCTATATTCTAACAGTCGCAGTTCAATTCTCCTAAAGTCGGCGTATGAGACGAACCATGTGGATAGGTACTCCCATTTGAATGAGTACGTCCCATAATATATGCCATTTCACGGTGTCGAAGGCCTTACGAAAGTCGACAAAACCGATATAGAGTGGGATGTTAAACTCTAGACTTTTCGATTATTTGTCTCAGGGGAGCCCAGAATGCTAAATGTGTAGTCACTCTCACCTTTTGAAGACCTATTGGATCGTGAATATTAAATGCTAAAAAGAAAATAACTTCATATGATGTTTACTCTTTTAGTGGTGGGGGGAGCGTGTACGGATTTTCAAAAATGTAAAAAAAGAGCTAAAAAAAATTCTCGAGCGCGTCAGATTTTGATAGCGCATATGACTATACAAACTAAAGACCTTATTGTAGACTTACAAACTGTGTGGAAAGCTGTATAAAGAGATAGACATTAAAAAAAAACTGGCGTGGCAGTAATTGAAGAGAAGTGTTAATTGAGTCCTAAAAATTATCCTATTATAAAAACTGACGATTTGGACGTGACCAAAAATACCCAGTTGATTTTTGAAAATGCAAAAAAAATCGTTGCAACAAAATACTCAAGCGCATCAGATTTTTATAGAGACGTTTCAACTCGATATACTAGTGGTACCCAACCCTTAATTAGACAATTTTTGATGTGAAACTTCTTTAGGCGAATGACGCGTAAAATTTGAGCGACTGGTAATGCGGCAGCGTCAGGGACAGTCAGTACTTGGGTGGGTGACCGCCCGGGAACACCGCGTGACGTTGGCTTTCTTTTTTTCAATTAGTTTTTTTTTTGTATTTTAAATTCGTTTTTCTTTAATTAGTTTTTTTTTTATTAGCTTGACAAAGAAGTTTCACTTCTGACATGTGTACTTTGTCCGCATGCAATTTTTTTTCAATTTTTTTTATTTTTATTGTTAATTTTTTCATGTAAAATTAAAAAAAACTCATCAGAAAAAATATATATACATATTTAAAGAGAGACGTGGAGCGGGAAATACATAATATTCGGTAGTTGTACGTATTACACTCTATTGATAATTTTAAATAGAGAAATCGGTAGAATATATTAATTCTATAATTTTTAAGTAATTTTCTTTAAAATAAAAAAAAAATTAACTGCGCTCGAATATTTCGAGGCAAACATTTTTTTGCAACTTTGTGACTCGCTTAATTTTTTACGTCACGTTCAAATCGTCAGATTATTAAAGTAATTTTGTTTTCTGCATGTAATTAACTTATTTTGTTCAAATCTGACGCGCCCCACTTGTTTTGTAGATCAATTATTTTTTTTTGCTACTAATCTGACCGACTGCTCTGAACGCACACCACTATTTTGAGGGATCAAAACTGGGTAAAAGTATCTAACAGGGTACAAGGATTCTCCTCTCATATTAAACTGATGCGCTGGAGTCACATCAGAAATCCCCGCTTGGGCTCCCCTATGATAAGAATTAGTATCTGCTCTCTTGTTCCTCGACCCTCGACAAATCCCGCTTGCTCGATAGCTATTTCGGAATTCATAAAAGCTTGCAGTCTGGTATTGATGACATTATCAGTCATAAAACGGGAATTCCCACAAATATAGACATTGCCAGTCGCTACAAAATATCATTCAAAGAAAAGGGATTCCCCGACTTTGAAACAAAATAAGTAATTACCATGCTCCTTTCAATCGGTTTGAATTTGTAGTTGCGATAAAAATAATTTATAATGGTTCAAATATTTACAAAACATTTTTATTATTTAAGTATCGTTAAATTTTGCCGCCCCCTAAAAAGTGCCGCCCGGGGCGGGCCGCCCCCCCCGCCCCCCATACGCTACGCCACTGGGACAGATTTCAAACAGGAAAGAAATATTTGTACAAATACAAATCAATCCGGAGCGGGAATCGAACCCGTAAAAGGTCTGTGTTTAGGTGACTACACGCACCACTAACACCAGTGCGCTTGTTTGCAGCCTATACGGCTTGAAGGTATTTTATATTTGAGGTGTAGTTACTGTCATTAGCACTAAAACTTGATCTCTCCACCACTTTACCAACACTAAATTCGTAGCAACATTTACGGTCCCGTCAGTGTAGATTATTTCCACGGTTCGCGGAGTAAAGTACTCTAGTTACAAATTATATTACGAAACGTTAGACGGAATTAGGCGTGCGATGTTCAGGTGTTACGGAGGCTGGAGGCCAGAGCCGTGAGGGTTTCTCACAGCATTTATTTCGAGTGATTCATGTATGTCTCGAGGATTGATACCCACGTCTTGTACGGGCTTTGTACTATTTTTCAGATGGCAAAACCTACATTTAATATCATTAAGCTTGAGTGATATTTGACTAGGGCAGTCTTAATCTATACCTACTAGTACCTACTAATATTATAAAGAGGTAAAGTTTCTAACTTTGTTTGTTTGTAGGGAGGTATCTTCGCAAATACTGATCCGATCATGAAAATGCTATCACTAACAGATAGCCACACTATTCAGGAGTGACATAAGCTATATTTTATTGTTATTGAACAAAAAATTCAGTGAAAAATAATATTAAATGTAAAGCAAGTCGGAGAAATGCGACCGAGATGAAAACTTCACTATATTATATTTGCATCACAAAAATAATTAACGCCCAACGAAACGAAGTGTCAGTCGGGCTACCCCTTATTTTGAGCAGGAAATTTCCTGCTGTGCCCCATCTCAGTTAGCTTTTTTTACCTATTTCTGTATACATTTTTTTACTTAATTACTTGTGAGAAGAAAACAATATGAAATAATTGAAATAAATTTGCTAGCAGTATAAAATTTGACGGCGACAAAATTATTATACATATGTAGTGATGCCAAAATTTTCATAACAACGGCGGCTGTATAGCAAGAACATAAATATTTATGAATAAGGCCGAAAATTAAAGCCGCTAAAACAACGGAAAATTAACGTTATTCATATAAAGAAAGTTACGATGCGTAGCGCTTATAGCATATTAAACAAACATCCTGATCACTTATGTTACCCTGGTGGTTGGTACTTTGAAGTTATTTGGTACTAAAATTGTTTTTTTTTTTTAAGTGAAATCTTCTTTTGGCGCACTGCACACACATTTTTTCGTAAGTAGTAAGTTAGACTGATCCGTCACACTCTGAGGTGAAAGGCTCGATCGGGTGAACTCGGGAGTGCCGAGTGTACCCGAGCGAGAAAGATACAGACAGCTGCTCTTCGCTGCTGAACGATGAAAGGCTCAACTGGGTGAACTCGGGACTTATTGCGTTATTGCTTGATTGCTATTGCCAATGAAGTCTTCACTTCCGCCGTGTAAGCACACTTTCTAAGTTTTTTTATATATTTAATTTTACTTAAATTGTAATCTAGTTTATGCTCATTAGCCACGTTCTTTGAACAAAATACGATACGATACGATACGATTCAGCCTGTAATATCCCACTGTTGGGCATAGGCCTCTCTCCCCATGTAGGAGAGGAAGGAAGGAAGTTGACCAGTATAAGGAAGCCATTCAGACGAGCGTGCGTATTCTATTTACGAGTCTTAATTGCACTATTTTGAATATTCTTGAACCTAAAACTCAAATAAAACAAAATGTTCAAGCAGTCTAAACACATTCAAGTACTCTTCTTCACAATTCATCGGCGTTTCAACCAAACTTCAATACCTATTACCCTATTAGGTATCGAGTTTGCCAAGTACTCGACAGTAAATCGATAGTCAATTAGTCGATAGTAGTTCATTCGAATAAGCTTTAAAGTTCGTTCTACATTAAACAAACTGCTACAATTATTCGCTCTTTAATTTTTTGAGGCTTTTGGGAATATACGCTTATTTGCGAAGCCCTGATGACCCAGTTGAAATTAGGTTAAAAGGTAAACACTGCACGCCGGTGAAAGGTTAAATGTAATGCTATAAAAAGTAGTAATTTTTTTGAAAGAAAAGATTTTTACGGTTTACATAAATTACCGGAGTTATTTATGAATTTTTTTAACGAAGGAAACATTGAATTGAGGGTGTTTGTTGAACGAAGATGCTAGCGTCTTATGTCGTCCTGGACCCTGGTACATTTTTGTTTATTTTATTATTTTACTAGCAACCTGCTCCGGCTTCGCATGGTAGCAAGAACTAATCAGTGTTCCTCTACTATATTATGCATGTCACATATAAACCTTCCTCTGGAATCACTCTATTTACTAAAGAAAACTGCATCAAAATCCGTTGCGTAATGCGTAATTTTAAAGATCTAAGCATACAGACAGCGGGAAGCGACAACGAGTTAGCACAGTAGATAAAGTGAATTCGATTCGTGTTTGTGACAAATATTAAATTTGTATTGGATACAGATTTTTGTAGTTCTATTTTTGTCAAATGTACTAGAAAAATCGGTTTTAATATTACCTAAATTACTCAAAAAAGAGTATTTTTTTAAGAAAACATTTAATAACATTCTCGAGCTCCGTAAGGTACCACAATATTATAATTAACGTTCTACGTATAAGGTAATTACTTAACGTTTACACCACCAGGGTATTATAAATTCATAGTTAATATAAAAGTAAGTACGGAAGATCCCTAAGAAGTACCAATTTATGTAATGATATTATGTAAGTAAACTAATTTATTATGTATATCGGAACGAAAACAAAGGAATTTCCTCCTCCAATAAGCGTAACGTATGGCAGTTGCTGGCCTACTTTTAGTACTTTAGTAAGTTCCGTAACCAAATTGTAATAACATTTATGCTTTGAACAAACCTTTGACGATAGTGAAACTGAAGAAGTCTGCATATATCTACTATAGCCTATAATCTTATAACATCTATAGTCTTAAACCACAGCTAAATAATACTGTTTTCAAGCAGTATTGTGTTTCTGTTGGTGAGTAAGGTGACCAGAGCTCCTGGGGGGGGATTGTGGATAGGGTCGGCAACACGCTTGCGACGCCTCTGGTGTTGCAGGCGTCTATAATAGGCTACGGTAGTCACTTACCATCAGGTGAGCCGTACGCTTGTTTGTCGTCTTAGTAACATAAAAAAGTCTATTAAGAAACGAAAAATTATGTTACACGATACACTATGAATAATTAAGAGGAATGTAGCTATTATCTTTGTTTGCAACTCTAGTCGTTTTGACTTTTGTCTTTCGTTGACGACGCGTTGGCGCAACGGTCACAGCACTGGTTTGTGGCTGTTGCGCTGGCGGTTGTGGGTTCGATCCCCGCACATGACAAACATTTGTATTGGCCATACAGATGTTGGACGTGGTCTGGGTGTTTGTGCAGTCCTTGTGGGTCTCCCCACCGTGCCTCGGAGAGCACGTTAAGCCGTCGGACCCGGTTGTTAGCATGTACACCTGATAGCGGTCGTTACTCATAGTAGGGAATATATCCGCCAACCTGTATTGGAACAGCGTGGTGGATTAAGCTCTGATCCTTCTTTTACATGGGGAAAGAGGCCTATGCCTAGCAGTGGGATATTACAGGCTGATGCACGTTCTGACTTTTACATGCCAGAAGCTATACTATTCAAATATTTTCAAAAAAAAAAAAAAACTTGCGATTACCATGGTACACATCTATGAGAAAGATGTTTCTGTTAAGTTGCTAGTTGTTAGTTGTTAGTTGCTATGATCTGTTTGTACTTTTAACATTCGTTGTTTATTTTTTATAATTAACCGACTTCCAAAAAATCAGTTTTCATCATGTCATCAATTTTTTTTATCAAATATTTTTTACATCATTAAAACATTCCTAACTACACTACATCAAAACAAGCTTCCCTAGCAAACAGAAGTTAGTTTCATCGTTAATACAATACAGATCGGGCGGTGTCCTCTAAATATCACACTTTATGATATCGCCGTAGTTTAGCGAACTTTAGCGCCGCGTGGCAGATCGTCGCCATTCAAACAACCCTGCAATTTGCCAACAGCTGCCGTAAACACGTTTCGAATCGTTGCTCCGTTTGTGTTAATATTTATTATTCTTATTAACTGTTTAAAAGCAGTTAGAAGCAGTTGTATTGTCTTTCATATTATCATGTGATAGTACAAATTCTATGTCTTTATGTCTTATGTTATGTTTATTGACGTGACAACGTCTAATAAATCGATGAACGCCAGCGACATGCCCGAAAAAGGACGACTCATTGTAGCGTTACGCTCATTTTACGCTTTCGCCGCATCTATCTCTCTTCCACTCGATTGGCCTATGCGTCCGAGGAGATGTTTTGTTATGACGTAAACTTTCGTCCGTAAACCAACTTTACAGAAAACCAATTTTTATCCATTCATAACATTTTCTACATCCTAGTTTTCATAAATGAGTATTTTCGTGAATAGTGAATCTAAAATCAGAATACCTAACCCATTTTCCTAAATAACATAAATACGGGTACATACGTCGGTTTGTTTCAATAAAACGTAAATAAATCTCTCTCTAGTCCCAACGAGGTAATGTGTATCTTTTGACGTGACACCGTGACGTAACGTGACAGACGTACAGCGTGCTGATGTTGATATACTGCTGTAATAGACACATACAGACCGGAATGTACCTACTTGTGTTTGTTTTCATGACACATATACACAAAAAGTCTTGTATTTTTATTTATTTTTTTAACCGACTTCCAAAAAAGGAGGAGGTTCTCAATTCGATTGTATTTTTTTAAATGTATTTTGACTGGGGTGGACCGATTTCGATCAACTTTGTTTTAATTGAAAGGTGTTGCGTGTCATGTGGTCCCATTTTAATTTAATTGAGATCTGGCAAGTACTTTTAGAGTTATATCTAATAATGCGTATTTACTTGACTACTTTTTCGTCGACCTACGTTGTATTATACCGCATAACTTTTTACTTTGTGTACCGATTTCGATGATTCTTACTTTAATCGAAAGCTAATACTTGTCATGTAGTTTTGGTGTAGTTAGATCGAGATCTGATTACAACTTTTTGAGTAATCTTCAATAGCGCGTATTTACTTGACTATTTTTTCGTCTTATTACGTTATATTACTTGTCGATGTAATTGAAGTCGGTTTTTTTTCGTTTGCGAGCAAACACAATTATTAATTTTCTTTTTTAATTATAAATCTGCGAGTATACACACATAAATATGGTACATTTATTTCTAAAGTATTATTTTACTACTCTATACGGAAATTTATAGAGTCTATGGGTTTAGTTTGGTACCTACACTTTGTGAAAGTCCTGAAAAGTTGGCTCGATTGCCTGTTTCTGTTTTGAGAACTTTCTGCGATATAAAAATAAAATAATGAATGTCAAAACCATATAATAATTATATAGGTAGGTACCTACGTACAAACATAGTGAAAACATTTTGTTATTAAGATGTACCTACATATGGGAACCCATTTATTATTTGAATAATACGATTGTCTTCATTTTAAAAGTGATGTAAGAAAGATTAATAGTTGCTGTCAAAATTTCGAATTTTCATCGATATTTAAATTCGAATAAAATCGCTTTGAAACGTAATTTATGAACTGTCTGATCTTCCGAGGCTTCGAGGAGAGGCTCTGCATCAAACATGTATACCTACAGCGTTAGAAGTGAGACAGAAATGACCATATTTTTAACCGACTTCCAAAAAAGGAGGAGGTTCTCAATTCGACTGTATTTTTTTTTTACTTGTCGATGTAATTGAAGTCGGGTTTTTTTCGTTTGCGAGCAAACACAATTATAAAATTAGAATTCATATTTGGTTGAATATGAAATTTTTTTTGATTAGGATGATCATTATTGTTCCTTTTTGTTCCTTGTGAATTATTAAAAAATACCTATATCTGAATATTACCTACTAAGTACCTACCTATTTGGATGAGTAAAGCATGTTCAAACAAATAATAAAATTAATATACAGGGTGGGGATTATAATACAACGATAACTTGGACAGCGTATATGTAATGACATTCCAAGCCCACATACAAAAAATCAATAAAATACATCCAGTAGTTTAGTCACAAATTATGATTTTTCATTTTTTAAAATTTCTACGTATGTATCATACTAAAGACCTGACCTACCCTAAAACCGGCGGTTAACGACTCAAGGACAGCTATTATTATTTTTAAAAAGATAGAGCATAAAAATAATGGATATGGGATCGACTGCCACAAAAAAAGGCAAAATTTTTAATCATTTCCATTTAGTGACAGTTCGCAGACCAAATAATATTATAATAACTAATGTTTAAAAAAAAATAACTTATTCAGTATCGGCTACTGATCAGTTCTGCATATTTAAAAAAAAATTGATGGTTTGAGAAAATTTAAATCAAATAGTTTTTTATTCAATTTAATTTTAAATGCGTAACAATTTATTTTAATTTACTTTTCTAACTTACTATTTTTTATTCAATCAAAATAATGAAGTTTTGTAGGTACAACAAGCACATAGCATTTCCACGCGATTATGCCGCGTAGAAAGAAGGCCACGCGCGAAGGCGGCGCGATGACGCGTGTAACAGGTCAGTGATCCTGTAGTTACAAAAATGATGTTATAAAATTTTATTAAATTATATTGAATTAGTTTGTATGAAAAAATCTTTTTTTTTGATTTTGATGTTAGGACTTATCTGATGGTTTTGAAATACTTCTTTATACTAGTACTAACGGTGTTTTCAATTATCGTTCTATTGTCATCCACACCTTGTATAGTAGGTACCTATCAGTTTACAGAAGAGAATAAGAGATTAAAATTCTTTGATCAAATAAATATTATTTGATTATTTTTTCATTTACGTGATATCACATTTCGTACGTAATAACATTTCGTAAATATTTTTATGTTTACTTTATTAAGAGATCTACTTGCCCAGCGAAGTCACGTAGGTAATATTTGTTGTAGTCTCGGACTAAGAATGTTGTAGTACATACTGTAGTAGGTAAGTACATGCAGAGCTGTTAAAAGAAATACTTTATTAAGAGATCTACTTGCCCAGCGAAGTCACGTAGGTAATATTTGTTGTAGTCTCGGACTAAGAATGTTGTAGTACATACTGTAGTAGGTAAGTACATGCAGAGCTGTTAAAAGAACGTTTCCTAAAAAAAGTTTTCAAGTAAATAAAGAATATTAGAACACAGATTTTAATTTAACAGTGACATACTAAATTACGACTATATTTTTAAAATATAAAAATCCTAGAACACACGATAATAAATTTTCAACCCATTAAATAAAATCTATAATAGATTTATGTGACACGTCGGGAATTTATGTTCGCTGTTCATTCGATAATGCAGTCGAGATGTGAATGTGGCTACCCGCAGACATCCTCTCGCTTCCAATATCCTGCTACTTGCAACGCTATTAGAATGTTGATATTCTCAATGCTTATGCCTGCCTGGTAGCCTGGTACATGTCGCCCATTTGCGACGATACTGTGACATCTCGAGTTATACGATTTTTTGTTTTACCGAAATTCTGAATCGCGATATCGTGTTCTATTATCTCCAAAAAGATGGTATTTGTTACTCTAAAAACAAAAATACTGTGAGAGAAAAAGACAAAATGTTACTTTATAGCGCTGTCTCGTTTGGCGATCTAGTTGACTTCGACATTGTGACAGTTCAGTTGCCACCTGCGCTTTGATGTGAGGTGTTCTTTAAAAACGTGACAGCTCGAGGATATCGCGGTATTGGCGAAAAGTTAAGTATTTTATAATGTTTTTATTTTATTCGATAATGTGGCACGTCATACTTATCACAATGTTCTTGTAAAACAAAAAGCGTAGTTAACGAGACATTTTTTTAATGTCACGTTCTTCTTGTAAAAAAATCCGAGTACCACGGGGTATATTAAATGATAACGTTGTAGATGATGAAAATTTTTCTTATATTGAAAAGATGTTGTAGGTCATTTGTTGATGTTCTGTTATTGCAGAATAGACGTTAATGAAATTGAATGGTATGTCTGTTTGTCACGTTGTATACACTAAACAGTAATACTAAACTCCAGTTATATTTACAGATGGGGACTAGGTCTAAACGAATATTACAATTAGCACAACGCAATATAGCCGAGGATTCGCTCGGCAGCAGTTACCTAGTCGCTTCTAACAATCCGTTACAAACTGTGAATGATGAGAAAACAGCAAAAAACAACATGGATGAACATTTTAGTAAGAAAGAAGAGTACTGGAGTTTGAGTGAAATTGAAAGATAATGGTCTTTTATAATTCAGCCTATGGAAGAAGTGAATCCACAACAGCGACATGTCAAAATTAATTCTGATAGAACAATAGCACCAAAGCGAGATAACAGAAATGCTTTCTTTTTTACATTACTATTACTAGTTATAAGAATTTTACTCTTCTTTTCTTCTTTTTCACATTTAAAATGGTGTCAAGGCTTTCATAGAAGCTATACTAAAAAAAGAGTCCCATCACATCAGAGCAAATTCCACGAGACATTACAATGATGGAAGTAAAACTACTTCCGACCCAACACCGATACTATCTTTTTTTGTTTTAAAAAAAGATGAATTCGATTTTTTCGAGCTTATAAACTAAGTACGTATACATGAAGACAGGGAAAATAAAAAGGAGCAATATCTAACACTTAGAAGTAAAGAAGATGTCGCGAACTGAGAAGGCGAAAGATAAGAAAGACAAGTATATTTTTGTAGCCGTATTTGATTTAGTTATGAGTTATGTAGTGCCCAAAAGGAGACATGTCCGTTTTCTAATTGAAATCAAAACTTAACGCATTAAACCCGAAATGAGGTATAATTATGTCGAGATTTACGTAAAGGCTCATAGGGGTGTGAACGAGATTACCACCTGTGTTTACGAGTACTTAAAGTAGATTTCTGAAAGGCAATCTGAAAATCAATGGATGTTGTTTTTTACTCAGATAACTGCGCTGGCCAGCAGAAGAATATGTTCATGATTGCTATGTACCTCTATGCTGTGCAGAACCTACCAAACATTAACTCCATCACACACAAATTTCTTATCAAGGGGCACACACAAAATGAGGAAGGCTCAGCCCATTCCCAAATTGAACACCAGGTGAAAGAAGTGAAAAGGCAACCAAGAAGTTGAGCTATTTTTACTTCTGAAGGATTTATTAGGGCAATCAAAGCTGCGGAAAAATGTCATGTATACGAATTGTGTTACAGTGACATTTATGATTAGAAGGCTGTTCTTAATCAAATAAATTTTGCAATTCACGAGGATGAAGACCAAAAGGTCATTAAAACATCTGAAATCAAAGTAGTTAGAGTTCAAAAAGATGATCCCAATGCGATTTACTACCGTACTTCTTCTAAAGTTCTTACTCGGATCAGATGAAAAGAGCTGTACTAATAAAAAGGGAAGCTGTTAATGAGATCCAACTTAAGAATTCCTTAACAAAAAACCGGCATTAGCCGAAAAAAGAAACATGATCTTCTTTCACTACTGAACAGTAACCACATTCCTGGCTATAACAGATCGTTTTTCAAAAATTTGAAATTTTTGTACTAATAACATAACTACTATTATGACGCGTTGGCGTTACTGCATACACTTATTAGTTATAAATAAATTCTATCTATCTATTGATGACGCGTAGGCGCAACGGTCACAGCACTGGTTTGTGGTTGGCTGGCGGTTGCGGGTTCAATCCCCACACATGGCCATCATACAGATGTTTGCCGTGGTCTGGGTGTTTGTGCAGTCCTTGTGTTGGGTCTCTCCACCGTGCCTCGGAGAGCACTTTAAGTTTATACCGTTGGTCCCGGTTGTTATCATGTACACCTGATAGCGATCGTTACTCATAGTAGGGAATATATTCGCCAACCCGCATTGGAGCAGCGTGGTGGATTATGCTCTGATTCCTCTCTTACATGGGGAAAGAGGCCTATGCCCAGCAGTGGGATATTACAGTGTTGCTTTTGCTGCAGCGTAACTACTATAACATTTTTTTAATTTGATATACCTACATTATTAAAAAAAATGACTTGGGTAAAATATATTTTTTACATCATCTTCAACGTGACAACTAAACTTACCATCTTCAAAATATATTTTTTTACTAGAACAATGTGATATGTTTTCTCTTTTTTTTCGATCGCTATAATTTCATTAATTTAGACGCAAATTTATTTCCTATTATTAATATTTTAATTCATTAATAGTTTATCTTTAATTACTTCATACACAATCAGGCTTTCCTGACCATAATTTAAGAGTTATGGTCATTCAAAAGTTAAAAAGTCGTTTTTTGTAAAATTACGATTTTTGATATATCACACTATCGTCGCAAATGGGCGATGTGAGGTTATGTTGATAGTTTGATAATACGTATTTTTTGGATTTACTCGTTTTGATCGTGGTTTTTCTCGTCATGATTGCGTGTTCCCTTTTTAAACGACTTCCAAAAAAGGAGGAGGTTCTCAATTCGATTGTATTTTTTTTTAATGTATCCTTAGAACTTTTGACTGGGTGGACCGATTTCGATAAATTTTTTTAATCGAAAGTGCTGCCCTATAAGTGTGATTTATAAAGTAGTGATTTTTGATAAATATACACAGAAATAATACATATATAAATACAAATATTACACCCAGGCTCAGGCGGGAATCGAACCCACAACCCGCGGAACAGAAAGCACCACAAACTGCGCCAACGGGCTATTTGAAAAGTGTTATAAAATTTTGACGTGCCTCGGAGAGCACGTTAAGCCGTCGGTCCCGGTTGTTATCATGTACAACTGATAGCGATCGTTACTCATGGGACTCACAGGGAATATATCCGCCAACCCGCATTGGAGCAGCGTGGTGGATTAAGCTTCTCCTACATGGGGAAGAGGCCTACGCCCAACAGTGGGATATTACAGGCTGAATCGTGATCATGATAAAATTCTGAACCCTTTCTCACCATTTGTCACACAATGTCATATTTCGTGAACACCCTACCCCCCACGTGTTACGTAATTTATGGTTCGCCTCTAAACACAAAGTTATTAATATCAAAATTTCAACTAAAATAGTTCTAAGAACTATTAGGTGTGACTTATTCGTCTTTCATAGCAAAGGTCGTATCTGAGTCGTTGTCTATTCAAGGTGCTGACATTAATTTATTGAAAGTAAAACTTCTTTACGCACGCTCGACTTGGGGAGTAAGCTGGTGAATGCGTGAGCGTTACGAAGTGTGATCGGGCGAGGCGAACGGAGCAAGAGAGAGGTGCGAGCATTGAGCTATTATTACTAACGTTTAGTAATAATAGCTCAATGGGTGCGAGCAAACATTTCCTTTCTCTCATAGTCGGTTATTCAGTGTGTTCTAAACCAGGGGTCGTCAACTGGCGGACCGCGGCCCGCATCCAGACCGCCGACCCATTTTGTGCGGACCGCGAGAACACAGGAACTTACACTACAGAGCACATAATTTAATAAAAATAGATATATTCCACGCAACTTCAAACTCCAGACAGATAGTTCGCAATAAAAAAATGTCATTTTCCTCATTAATGTGTAAAAAAATACTTTGCTATTTCGTTTGTTTTATAAATATATTTTTTTATATAAAATGATGTGCGGACCGCGACGGTCATTTCATTTCTTCAAACGGACCTCGAGGGAAACTAATTGGTGACCCCTGGTCTAAACTCTAAAGGACATTCTTTTTTTTTTTTGTAGAATATGTATTACTGCAGCAATAATAAATACTTATTAAAAATTAATAGTTAAAATAGAATATGCTATTCCGTCGTAAGGCTGATGTCATTTTTATTTATTAGGTATTATAATAATGTATTAGATCAAAATGGGACCACATGATACGCACCACCATTCAATTTAAAAAAGTTATCGAAATCGACAATCGAATTGACAATCTCCTCCTTTTTTGAAAGTCTGTTAAAAACACTAATATTCGTAAAATCGTTATGTGCGTGAAATATTCTCATTTTTATATTTCTATAATTTTTAAAACTGTTTTCAGAACATATAAAAATAAAACACTCGAAATATAATTAATATTTTTTTTTTAATAAAAATCTCACATTGAGATTATTTTATACTTAAAAAGTAAAAACATTTCCATACACAGATGTCACATCATTACGTCGAATGAACGTAGCACTATTTCGAAAAAAAAAAAATCAAGACAAGTATAATTAAAATTTCTCATAAAATATTAATTTTTCCAAATTTATCACTAAATTCCAATTCCATATCTTCGACGGCTGGTCAATTTAGGCTCTGACATTAGCAAATTATAGGTACCCTTAATTTAAACCTATTTTTATATGTTACAAGTCATCGGTGGAGACGCAACAGATGCGACCTCACCCTTACTCAACATTAAAAAAAAACAAAACTCATTCAGACACTTAGAAATTAGAAGCTTAATATAAAAAAAAAATAGCTCAATTGTTAATATTACTAAAATGTAATATAACGAATTATTTCAACCAATGGATATATTTAGCTACATACGAAAAAAGCTACAATTATTGTAAAGATAACATGAAAGCTAATGTTGCCAGAGTCGAATTTAAAGTATGGTATCGATATCAAACAGCATTAAAATATGGTATATCACGTATTTATCATGGAATTTTTATAATTACACAGTATAAAACAAAGTCGCTTCCCGCTGTCTGTATGCTTAGATCTTTAAAACTACGCAACGGATTTTGATGCGGTTTTCTTTAGTAAATAGTGATTCCAGAGGAACGTTTACATGTATAATACATGTATAGTAGAGGAACACTAATAGTTTTTGCACCCGTGCGAAGCCGGGGCAGGTCGCTAGTATATAATATTAAAAAATACTAAATGTCTTCAGATTTAGTTTTCAGATGCACTGATACACAATACTTCTTAGAGGTAATCGGAGGTTTATTCGTCTTCTACTTTAGACTTCTTTTTCTTCTTCTTCTTTTCGCTGACAGGCGTTGCTTGTTCTTTCGCTACTTCTGCTTCTGCCGCTTCTGGCTGGAGGGACTTCTTCTTTTTCTTTTTTTGACCGGGCGTCTCTTCTGCCTCGGTCTTTACTTCAGCTTCTGCTGCTTCTGGTTCTAGAGATTTCTTCTTTTTCTTTTTCTTCTTCTCTGAACTACCGTCTGCTGTTCCGTTTTCTTGACTTACATCCATCTCCTCTTGGGGCTCTGATTTGACTTTCTTCTCTTTTTTAGGTTTGATCTGGTAATAAGAAATTGATATAATTATTTATTGATAATAATATGTATTATTACTATTGATTGAAAACATTTATCGAACGAAACAATAAAAAAAAATTGACTGTTTTCAATAGTATGACAAGTTTTAAGGATACTGTAAAAAAAATTTCATATAAATATACCGAGTAAGATCTACGGAAAAATAAAACAATGGAAAATAGTTTGATGGATTGTGCCATGATGCTAAAACTTTTCTATCTTTTTAAAATGATATAAATAATTTTATATTCAGGTCATTGCAGATATGGAACATTTTTTAAATTTTTATTTGACTATTTACTTTTAAAAAAATATAAATTTTTATTTTATATAATTTTGTTATGATGCAGCGTGGTCACCCTACAATAACGCGGCAGCGACTGACTTCGGCATTTACACGGTGACAGTTGCGCGAGCGTGGGTGGTGGGGGTAGCGGACTGACGCCGAAAAATATGGAGCGGGAATTTAGAAGTCAGTACTGACGCGACAGTGCTGTACTGACTTGAAAACAATTTACACGGTGGCAGTGACAGGTCAGCACTGACTCCATAGGAAACTGCCGTCAGCTACTGACCCTGTCTACATCAGCCATTATTTGCACTTTTCATATTCATTTAACACCTTATATTAAAATATATAACATATTAAATCAACTTACATCAACTCCATCTGTCTCCAATTTTATCTTTTTACTAGAAATTGCACCGTCCTCTTCTTCCGGAGAATGTTCTCTCTTGACGGGTTTCTTTCCAAGTGTGCTATCGGCTGCGACGGGGTATTCAATAACCTCGCTGTTAGGACAAAATATATTTTATTAAAAAATGTAAATAAAATTTGACATTAATGGCTAATTTTTATTATTATTTGGTTTATTATATGACATGGCTTTTATTGGTAAATCATTATAACAAAATGTAATAAAATTACGGCATGACATAAGCCAGAATTATCTGGCCGATCTATGGCTTTGTTTGGTATTAATGATAATTCCATCACTGCTACAGAATTTAAAATAAATCACTCATTAAAGCACATTTGTTGAATTTAAAACAGGTAAATATGTGTAACAAGATATTAACTCCTCTTTTAAAATGAAATCTTTAATATAACAAATTATTATAAATCTATATAAATAAGGATTGCCTTTAGGTTCAGTTTTCTTTTTTAAGTTTACTAATACTAAGAAAGTTCTTATGTAACAAAAAAAATTACACAGAAAATTGGAGAATTTCAGTAAATTTCATGACTATATCAATTTCACATATTTGATAGATCGCAACATAACATCTGTTGGTTCAGCTAGTTATTAATAGAAATAACAAATATAAATAATAATACAACCAGTGTTGAACACAACACTTGCAAATTAATAAAACTATTTTTGATAGCAATACAAAAATATAGAAAACTTATACTTACGTTTTACTGTGGTATTTCTCGAATTTCGCTTTAGCCTTGCCCGTCCCACTTATCCTCCTTAGATTGCCTTCTTCCATAAGCCTTAATTTATTTTCTAGTTTGACTTTATGTTCGGCCCCGAGTTCAAATGACACATCATCGCCTAAGGCATCGACACGAGTGGCTAAAGCTGCTTTAGCTGCTAACATTCTGGACATTTTACCTTTATTCTTTGTACTACATTGCCCTACCAACTGTGCGTGGTAAATTAAACCATATTTAGGCGTGTCTTTCTTCGTCTTCAACGCTCTGAACAAAGCCTTTTCCGCTCCGAGTATCTGTATCGTAGAGGCCGGATGCTTGGCTAAGTTCATCAGTGAACCTGAATGTGCTATTAATCTGGCTCCGATGTGTTCACCGATCAAAACCGTCAAGTTAGGTGCCATCGCCATCATTCTAGCTTTGAGGTAGTCCGTCAAATGTGTCCGATAGTCTGTTATTGAAATAATCTCCTCACATAGATTTTGTATGTTCATAATATCGTCGTCAGAGATCTCTGTTCCCATCGATATTTCCGCCGCTTCTTTAACTTTCTCTTCTAAATCTTCCGGAAGGATATCTGACAGATCTGTCTTAGCTGCGTTATCGCGAGTTCCCATTAATTTAACAATTTTAACGAACAACGTATTATCCGTTATAATTTTTCCGAGCTCGGGGAAATGCCAGCCGTACCATTCCCGACATCTCATGACATAATTATTTAATTCCTTGTCCAAGTCATCGAGAAGACACTGAGCTTGGACGATCATTGTATCAATTTTGTCCGGAGAAAACTTAAGTTTATATCTGGAGAGTGAATGGGCAAGACCTAGAGCCATCGCGGTCATTTCTTTCTTCGGCAGTCCAGTGAGTAAGCTGTCCATTTGTGAACGAATGCATCTCAAGAGTTCTTGAACGTTGGAATTAGAGACACACTGTAGATCAAACTTTTCTTTAATCGCACTTCCCAGTTTTGCATCTCCGACGAGTAAGTGATCCTGGACCTCTTTGCAAACGTGTTTCTTGAGAGCTTTCTTTAATGTTTTGGAAATCTTTCCTTCGATAGCTGCTGTCGTGGCAGCTAAGGCTTCTGTAGTGTCTTCGAACTTAATGAAATTCTTTAGTTTCACCCTATAAAGCAAGTTTTATTAACAAAATATTTTAATAGTAAATTAAAAAATGGGATAATTATAGAGACAAAAATTATAGAAGTCTTAGTATCAATACAAGGAAATTAACAACATCTAAAAAAGCAAGATAATTACATATTCATTTTCAATTTATTGCATCTCCTTAATAAAAATAAAAAAAGAATGACTTTACAAATGTATTAAAAGATATGTATTACAATAAATACATGTATATTTCATTTTTGTGTAGTTGTAAGGAAATGTGGTACAAAATTTTTATATCAGAGTTAATTTGTATGTATTTTATATCAGAGTTAATTTGTTTGTATTATGAACAAATAAATTACCACATGCAGGTTGGGTACGTTAACCTATCATACAAAACTACTGCATTATTACTGATTATTTATTGCTTAGAAAAGCCATGTAACATATTCTTTTCAATTAAATGTCTCATGCACATAATTCATTTTATATGAAAGCAATGTTAACCTGTTAAAATATTTAAAACAATAGTGGTTCAAGATCACTGCTAAAGCGGTCAGTGATTTCAACTCCTTTACATGTTTATTTTGGAAAAAAAATTAACCTTAGATTAAATTTTTACTTACACGGATGACGCTCCCTCTGGAGTGTTGAACTCTTGATACAAGTCATCTATCTGAGATAACTTCGATTCATCTAACAACTAAAACAAGAGAATCAAATATTAGTAACATGGTATACACTGCAGTAACATAACCTAGACACTCCATGTTGTTTATTTACTTACAAATCAGTACAGAAAGTATATCTAAGAGCATTCACTAAAATATTACCACTACATGCTTTGTACACGTTTTGATAATTATAAGCAACAAAATATGTACATGTATTTTTATGAAAACATTGTCATAATACTTAACATATTTCATTTATTTTTAGTTATATAAAACTACAATAACATAACGTTATAAAAGAATAAAACTTGAGTTTTAAGCAAATTACGTGATGTTATATACAAAAATGTTACGAAAAACTCGTGTTATCAGTTATATTTCATCGTACAATCAGTATTATTAAGACTATTACTAAAATAAAAAAACACATTTACAATCGTATTACTGAAATGTACGTCTAATAATACATTTTGCACGATTATTTAACTAACTTAATAAATATTATTAGCGAAAAATTCTATTGTAGCGGCGAACTTTATAGGTTATAAATACTCAACACGTGTGTCATTTACCTTGAATATAGCGTATCCCGCCGGAGTCTCGAATAGCACCAACATGTCGAAAATAGAAAATACACTTAACACAAATTAACTATAACCAAACGTAATGTTTAATTACAATTTTGTAATTTCTATTTGCTACTAGCGCGACGCTTCAACATCGCGTGAATTTTGACTTTTGACTTTGACAATTGACACAGCGCCTAGCGGCAGTGCGATTTGAGATTTCTTTTGCGTTCCGTTTCAAGATGTTGGTAAATATAATTTGTTTTACTCGATTTTTTGGAAAACTTTTTTAGAAAGTAGAAACCTTATTTCAAAACAAGTAGAATTTTTGATGTAGATAAATATAAGTATTAAATATTATAATATTTAGTCAAATAATACGATAGATTTCTAATATTGTAGTAAATCATAATTATCTAGTAAATGAATTTAGATAAATAAACATAAATTGAATATAGTACCTAGCAGTATAGTAGTAAAATATAGTATATACATACAGCAACAGATTAAGAGTCTATTGGATTTGAAACCTAGTAATTTACGCAATATTTTTAGCAATTATGCAAGTCTCGAACATTTCGGACGCTAAGACAGTTTACTTCTTCTACTAGGTACTGCTGTGCAAGCCAGCACAAGATGTAGATACTGCGTAACCTTTAATTAGGAGTGGCACTGATTTGAAAAAATATAAAAATATACCTAACATTAAATATTTTATTGTTCTATCATCTATCACGTCACACGAATTTCTTGATTTTTTACTCTTACCCCTTCTTTGTCACTGCTGGTCACATAATTATATAAGACCTAGTACATAGTGTGATGTCTCTTATTTTACTAATTTTATACAGTTTCGACTTAAATTAACTTTTTATTTCCATTTAAATTATATTTTAATAAAATGGACATCAATCAAACATAGGTAGAAAAATTGATTAAAACATTTACAAAATAATTAAAACTTTAATTTTTTAAGTTAATCGTTAGCAGGAAAGTGGTTCAAATATCACGTTTTCATACTTTGATTTTGAAAAATATTTTTTTCACGGAGTTTTTAACCCCTCCCCAGCCCTTGTCACACCATGTTAAATTTTATCAACCCCCTACCCCAATTAAAAGTGTGACGTAATCTATAGATGGTCACTTAAAGCTATACCTATGATTAAAAGTTAGACTAAATAATTTCCTAGAAATTAATATAGTGCCTCGTTTTTTTAATGTGGTAAATGCTTTTATCTCTAGACCAAAATAAAACTGAGCATTTGCTTGTCAATGTAATTTTGGAGACTTCGGAGAGTATTCAAATGAAAGACTTCTTCAGAAGGTGTCGATTGGATCGAATGAATTTATTAGGTTTTTTTTTTTTTTTCGGATTGTGTAGTACTGTTGGCCCTATCGGCCTTTACAGCGTCACCGGGTGGGGGGCCGAGTACTGAGACCCGGCCATGAAGTTTTTAAGAAAATTGGGAGCCCTTTAGGAGGGCTCGGGATGTCCTTTCATCCTAAGGGTATCTCCTAGTGAGATCGCACCTCGGCTTAGAACGAAGTCGGTAGGGAGGGAGCGCTATACGGAACGCTAATACGAGCTACGGACGGTCAGCTACGCGCCTAGGCGCGTGCGAGCCGTCAAAACGCGGGGACCTCGCCCTCGCCGGCGGGAGCGGTGTGTGTGTGGTGTGTTTGTGTTAGTGTAATCGGCGTTTAACGCCGTGAACCTATCGTCAGGGTCGGTCAAGACGTGCATAGGACGTCTTTGTCTTGTCGGTATTCGTCCTCTACCTACGTAGATGCAAGCCTCTGCTATAAGAGGGTTGGGGTGACGGCGAGCCCTCTCGAAATACCTCGTAGTGAGTATTTTGAGATGTTTCGCGATAGAATCGATCTTGAAGTCGCGATGTAAATCTATATTACGCACGTACCACGGCGAGTCCGTGGCCATGCGTAGAAACTTGTTCTGTATGGCTTGAAGCCTATACAGGTAAGACGGGCTAGCGTGGGCGAAGACTGGACAAATCGCAATATTTATACAGAAATATTTACAAAGAAAAAATATAATAACCAATAAAATAATTAGTTTTTTAACCAATTAGAAAGCGATTCTAATTAGTGCTTTGCATTTCTTTTACGCATTATTTCTATCTCTCTTTCACGGTGCGTGGTTCGTGTTTTTGTCGGAGATGCTCGCGCGTGATGTAGGACGGCGTCGCGGGCCGAACTCTATTAATACGACCTTCGCCCGCGCGCCTCGCTCATTTAGCGGCGGTCGACACGGCGGACGGACGTACTCCACTAGGCAGCGCGGCGTGACTCAAATCTTGAAGATATACACGAAGAGAGAAGCTTGCTTGAAGATTTGTGAAGTTATGTGAACTGTGACTGCTTGTACATCCGCTTCGTGCATGGCGTGCTGTGAAATATTTATTTACAAACAGCTCTTTTCAGAGCTAACGACGTCATTAATAATTCTTGTTTCTTAACATTAAAAAAGTCCTTTTGAGGGCTAACTATCACTGTTTCCAACGAAAACCAAAACAGCCCTTCTCAGGGCTACCTACTTCATGTTTCTTACTCGAATCAGACGTCATTCTTCATGGTAAAGGTTTTCGAGGTAAACTGGTATTTTGAAGGTGTTTTAAAGGTATTGTTCAAGGTACGGTATTATAGGTAAGTAAATAAGGTAAGTAATTTTGTGCTAGTACATCGACTTACTATTACATACTACTTACGTAATAGTGAATCGATGTGGTAGCCACAGAGCTCCCCCTCAAGTGAAACGTACTGGCAGCTTGACGGGACGGCCGACTCGCGTTGTGATGTTCTTATGAATCGCGTTCGGTTGTGGCGTCTCGTTGCTATGCGTTTTGGCGGGAAATGAGTTTGGTGGCGAGGTAACTTGTAGCGACGACGTATTGTTAGGTATATCTTCCTGTAGTAAGTATGCAGGCTTGAGTCTATCTATCGATATGTTAGTTTCTCGATTTTGTAATTGTATCGTATATACTTTGTCTGTTCTCTTTATTACACGATACGGGCCTTCATACGGTGGTTGTAAGGGTTTTTTAATTGCGTCGACTCGGACGAATACGTGACTGCAGTCTTGTAGATTTTTATGAATGAAGAGAGGTTGTTTGCTGTTATGATGAGTCGTAGCGGTTTGCGGTCTGTTTAATTCTATTGCTTCTCTTATTTTGTTTATGTAACTATAGTCGCTCGCAGTTGTAGGTATCGATGTATTAAAGAAATCACCTGGTAGACGTAGGTTATAGCCGTATGTGAGTTCGGCTGGGCTAACTCCGGCGTCTGTGCGTAGGGTCGCTCGTAATCCGAGTAATACAGTAGGTAGTTCGTTGACCCATGTCCTTGAACTTGATAGCTTCGTTCGTAGCGCGGTTTTTAGTGTACGATGCCAGCGTTCGATAATGCCGTTGCTAACCGGGTGATATGGAGTAGTTCGGTTTTTCGTAATTCCCATGATTTTCATTAAGTTATTAAACAGCTGACTTTCGAATTGTCTGCCTTGGTCGCTAGTTAGTGTCGACGGACAGCCGAATCTTACGATCCAGTGTTTGTATATAGTTTCGGCGACTGTTTCTGCTGTTATATCGTCGGTAGGTATTGCTTCGGGCCACTTAGTTTCTCTGTCGATCATTGTTATAAGATAACGGTAACCTTGCATTGTCGTAGGTAATGGACCTACGATATCGACGTGAATATGATGAAAGCGTTCCGTTGGCGGGAATTTAGATGTCGCGCTGTACGTATGGCGTTGTATTTTATTTTTTTGACAGTCAATACAGCTCCTTGTCCAATGTGATACGTCGCTATTCATTGACGGCCAAAAATATTTCTGTGACGTCATCTTTCGAGTCGTACGCGTTCCAGGATGACTTATGTTAATATGTACACTTTTAAAAACTTGTTGTCGATATTGTTCAGGTATATATGGTCGTATATTCGAAGTTGAAGTCTCACAATATAATTCGACGTCGGTGTTCGGGATGATAATTTTCTTTAAGTTAATGTTATCTTGAAGTAATAACTGTTGTATCGTAGGATCTTGTTGCTGTGCGGATGCGATTTCTTCATAATTGATTATTGAGGGACATGTAATCGTTTCTATGCGGCTTAGAGCGTCGGCAACGATGTTTTGTTTACCGCTCACGTGTCGTATATCGGTTGTAAATTCGCTAATAAATAATAATTGTCTTGTACGTCTCGGTGTTTCTGTAGATGAATTAATCTTATTCATTGCGAATGTGAGAGGCTTGTGATCGGTAAATATAATGAGTGGTCGGCCTTCAAACATCTTGCGGAAGTGTTTCACAGCCATGTAGATAGCTTGAAGTTCTCTGTCGTATGTTGAGTATCTCGATTGCGCGTCGGAGAATTTTTTTGAATAATAGCCGAGAGGTTGCCACGTTTTGTTTACGTATTGTTGTAGGACGGCGCCAGCTGACTTGTCGGACGCGTCACAGAATAATGCGTATGTAGCTTGATGTGATGGATGAGCAAGTAAAGCGGCGTTGCTAATGCTGTTTTTACATGCTTCGAATGCTTGTGTCGACGCTTCTGTCCACTGTATGACGGTCTTGTCTCGCTTCTTCACGTTGTGTAGGTATGCGTTTAGTGGCGCTTGTATAGACGCGGCGTTAGGTATGTGATCGCGATAAAAATTTAACATACCGAGGAAACGACGTAGCTCTTCGATGTTAGTAGGCTTCGGATACTTCATGATGATGTCGATCTTCTGTGTTGGGGGTTTAATACCGTCTTTTGAAACGTGATATCCTAAGAATTGGACTTCTGTTTGACCGAAGTGACACTTCGAAGGATTTATTGTAATTCCGTGTTCTTCAAGTCTTCGTAGCACGGTTCTTAAGTGTTCTTTGTGAAGATCTTCGTTTTCAGATGCAAGTAGTACGTCGTCGATAAATGGAAATACGTAGGGCAGTCCGCTCAACACTTGATGTATAAATCGCTGGAATGTCTGGCCTGCGTTTTTTAAACCTGGACACATTCTCGGGAATTCGAATAATCCCATCGGTGTTATTATAGCTGTTTTTTCAATATCCTCGTCGCGGACGCAGAGTTGTTGATAAGCTCTGTTGAGATCTATTGTTGAAAATATTGTTTTTCCAGCGAGTTGATACGTGAAATCTTTGACGCGTGGTACCGGGTATCGATCGGCCTTGGTGATTGCGTTGAGACGGCGATAATCACCACAGACTCGTATGTCTCCGTTCTTCTTTGGTACGACGTGAAGGGGTGATGCCCATGGGCTCTTGCTGGGTCGACATAAACCTTGTTCGATCATGTTTTGGAACTCTTTCTTTACTTTTTCGTAGCGGTGTGGTGGTATAGGACGTGCACGACAATGTACGGGCGGGCCTTCGGTTTCTATATAGTGCTGGACGTTGATCTTGCTGTCGTTGATGTTCATTGAAGTTAGTCTTGTTATACCGGGGAATTCTGAGAGTATGTCGTGGTAAACGTTGTTACAGTCTATGCTACGTACTGTAGGTATAGATGTAGCTCGAACGGGTGCTTTGACTGTTAAGTTAGTGACGTTGTCGATAAGTTTCTTGTTTTTTAGATCCACGATGAGTTGATGATGCTTCAGAAAATCGGCTCCTAGTATAGGTTTTGACACGTCGGCGACAATGAACTTCCACTTGTATGGACGGCGAAGGCTGAGGTCGAGTTCGAGTGTTTTTTCACCGTATGTCGATATAGTAGTGTTGTTAGCGGCGTAGAGTTTGAATGGCAGCGGTGTAGTGAAGTGAGTTTTCTTTCTAGGTAGGACGGATATGTTAGCTCCCGTGTCTACTAAGAAAGATATTCCTGTTTTCTTGTCTGTGACGAATAGGCGGTAGGAGTATTCTTGAGCGCCGGATTCCGCCTCTGCCAGCGTTCTTTCTAGTTTTCCGCTTGCTTTTCTTTAGACACGAAGGAACACGGTGACCTACAGTTTCTTGCCTGGGCTCCGAAACGTAGGTGGTAGTAGCACGCTGACGATGGTGTATTTTCTCTTGATCGGTATTTATATCGCGGGTTGTATGTACGGCTTCGAGAACGGTTTCTTCTGAAATTATGCTGCGGTTGTCTTGACTTTAATTCAGCGATTTCTATGGAGAGTTTTCTTATTTCGTTTATTAAAAAGTTTGTATCGATCTGTGATGCAGACGTAGGAGGCGGTAGTGTCGTGCTGACGGCGGCGACTTCGCGGTGTTGTTCTAGCATTTTGTCAGCGAGCAGTGCGAGTTCTTCTAACGCAGTCTTCGTGCTGAAAGAGTCGCTCACGGCTAGGACTGAGCGGATGTGTGGAGGTAGGTGGTTGGTCCACAGGATGCGTAGCGTGGCGTCGGGGATTCTGTCACGAGCGAGATCGCGCATCCGACGTAGTAGATGTGACGGCTTCTGATCTCCTAGTTCCATTTCAGACAAGAGCTTTTGGAACTGTCGGTTGTCTGACTCTTCGTACGCAGTGATGAGACGTTCTTTAATAGCTTGATATGGCTTGCTTTCAGGTGGATTGTAGAGAAGGTCCGATATTTGTTCGATATCTTGCTTTTCTAACCGAGCGATAACCATCTGTGCTAGTTGTTGTTCGCCTTTCTTCTGATCGTGAGTAGCGGCTTCGAAGCTGTAGAACCATAATCGGACACGGTCGCGCCAGAAAGGTGGAATTCGCAGTGAAAGCGAAATATTCGCGATTTCTGAAGGCTGGCTGGCTAGCTGGCTGGCGGTGGCGGCGGCAGCGGCAGCGGCGGTTGCGGCGGGCAGGGATTCGGCGGTTCTTGCTTTTTCCATTTTATTCACGAGCAGGGATTCCTCTTGTTCTTCTTCAACGTCGGGTCACCACTTTGGTGACTTCGGAGAGTATTCAAATGAAAGACTTCTTCAGAAGGTGTCGATTGGATCGAATGAATTTATTAGGCAAAAATCGCAATATTTATACAGAAATATTTACAAAGAAAAAATATAATCTATACTAATATTATAAAGAGGTAAAGTTTATAACTTTGTATATACGGGGTAATCTTCGCAAATACTGATCCGATCATGAAAATTCTTTCACTAACAGAAAGCTACACTATTCAGGAGTGACAAGATAAAAGGAAAAAGATAAAAATATATAAAGATTTTAAATCACCAGGATTTGAACTTGCGTCCTCTGACGTGCCGTGTCAACAATTCAATCTAATCAAGCATTATTATTTGCCTTAGAAATTAATTGGTGATTTTAAAACATTTATATTTATCTGATTTGCTGAAAATAGTGAGAGGCTACACTATTAAGGAGTGACATAGGCTATATTTTATTGTAATTGTACAAAAAAATTCAGTAAAAAAGAAAAATATTAAAATATATTATGAAAATGACAAATAAACGAACGCCATCTATCGCTGTTAGATTTAACTATTTAATACTCTATTTTATTTACTGTCTATTTGAATCTATCGATGACGAAGTTTTTACGATTTTTGATAGATGGCGTTGGAGCAACATATTATTTATTTAAGTGGTTTAAAATTTGTTCTTTATAGTAGGTATGTTGTTTGGTTCTGTAATTTAAAATAATAAATACACGATATTATTACGATTTTATTCATCGCTGTACCGCTGCCGTTTATTTTTTATTTTATATATTTTCTCTTTACTTTCTGTTTTACTTTATCGGTACTCCGGACGTAGTTTTGGTCAAAAGTTTTCTTCAAAACTATTTTTGCATTTTAATTTCTACTAAGTACTATAACTACTTCTGTTTTAATATTTCTTATAGTTATTATTTGTTGTTTAGTCTTTTCAGAAATAATTCTAATTTGTGTTTATCATAATTTTTTGTTTCTTTAGCTTCAGTCTTACTTTCTTCTCTTTACTTTCTGTTTTATTTTATCGGCTTAGATGCTTACAGGTAATTAAAATTTCGGGATATTTATTTCGATTTTTCAATATTACAATACAAATATTTCTCTATTTTATTTTTGTCTAACACTTCGTCGATCTGAAAGCAAATTGCATTATTGAAATATATCGTCACGTGCACTATACCCCGTCCGGCGACTAATTAGCTTTTTGACAGCTGCTATAAAAAGTGAAGTGCTATAAAATTTAGTATGTTATTTGGTTCTGTAATTTAAAATAATAAATACACGATATTATTACGAGTGTATACGTCCAATACTTGCTATAAACAATGAACCTAATAGAACTTAGTAAATACTAAGAAGAAGAACTACAGGTAATGCATCACAAAGAAAAAGATAATTAACGCCCAACGAAGTGGGCACGGATCGGCTAGTAACCAATAAAATAATTAGTTTTTTAACCAATTAGAAAGCGATTCTAATTAGTGCTTTGCATTTCTTTTACGCATTATTTCTATCTCTCTTTCACGGTGCGTGGTTCGTGTTTTTGTCGGAGATGCTCGCGCGTGATGTAGGACGGCGTCGCGGGCCGAACTCTATTAATACGACCTTCGCCCGCGCGCCTCGCTCATTTAGCGGCGGTCGACACGGCGGACGGACGTACTCCACTAGGCAGCGCGGCGTGACTCAAATCTTGAAGATATACACGAAGAGAGAAGCTTGCTTGAAGATTTGTGAAGTTATGTGAACTGTGACTGCTTGTACATCCGCTTCGTGCATGGCGTGCTGTGAAATATTTATTTACAAACAGCTCTTTTCAGAGCTAACGACGTCATTAATAATTCTTGTTTCTTAACATTAAAAAAGTCCTTTTGAGGGCTAACTATCACTGTTTCCAACGAAAACCAAAACAGCCCTTCTCAGGGCTACCTACTTCATGTTTCTTACTCGAATCAGACGTCATTCTTCATGGTAAAGGTTTTCGAGGTAAACTGGTATTTTGAAGGTGTTTTAAAGGTATTGTTCAAGGTACGGTATTATAGGTAAGTAAATAAGGTAAGTAATTTTGTGCTAGTACATCGAATTACTATTACATACTACTTACGTAATAGTGAATCGATGTGGTAGCCACATAATTTTTAAATTATTTTAGCAGTTGAACAATATATCTTTACATTTAGTTAAACATAAAATAATTAAATAAAAACTGATTAAACTGTAAAAGCTACATAATATGTTTAAAAATATCATTAATAGTTTCAAATTACAGAATTTCTTAATGTCATTAACGCCTGTTGAAACAAAAATCAAGACAATTTTACTATAAAATGGATTCTTAAATTATTTTTGAAGTGAAACTTCTTTAGGCAGATGAGGCCGTAAAATTTGAGCAACCGGTAACGCGGCAGTGTCATGACGGTCGTCGGTACTTGGATGGTTCAGTACAGGCGGGCGCCTGGGAATACTGCGTGACGTTGCACAGTGTGGTATTTGACCCCAAAACCTGGCCAAAAAGGCATTTTTCAAAAACCGTTTTCTATTATTTTAGTGTATTTCTACGAAAAGCTAGGTAGTTAATGCATCAATAGGCACAAACTGTAAAGCGGTAGCGCAACTCAGCACGCCAGAGGATCAGTCGAAAGTTACCCCTCGCCCTGTATATGTCGTGTGATTTGTCGATGTGCTTATATTTTGTTTTTATTCAAACTTTTTTTGTTTTAAGAATAAACAAATTACAGATAGTGTTTGTGATGGATTCTTATAATACAGGTATGTACTTTATTTTAAACTACTTTTACTAAATAAGAATTCAGCAAATTTCTGTTAACATGGCTGACAAAATAGGTGTATTCAAATGCATGAAATGTGTGTACTTTAAAATATTCACTAACAATTTTGTTATACTTTTAAGTTCTATTAAGCTACAAAAACTATTGTACAGTATAAAGTATTTTGTACTTAACACTACTATACAAAAAATAGCCGCCCCTAGCCGCCCCCTTTTTTTTAACGATTTTTTTAAACCCGTAATAATCGATTAAAATTAATTAAAAAAAAATTATTATTTGTTAATAGGACCTTCTGGATTGCGGTCTATGACTCGAAATGAGTTATATACCATCTAAACTCGATCAAATGAGGCAACATTTGATGAAAACCTACAATTTATCGAAGAGTACGACATATCTGCAGCCATAACAGGAGTGGATAAAGACCTAATCTACAGGCTTAAAGTTATTTTAGACACATGTTCTGGTTCTATGTCTAGAGATAATACAGAATCTTTTAAAGAGTACTCCCAAGAAACAGCTGAACTATATGTGTCACTTTACAGCTTCTACCCCGTCTCCAACCTTACACAAGATACTACGACACGGGGCCGAAGTCATTAAAGAAGCAATCCTTCCAACAGGACAATTATATTACTAGAAGAAGCTGTGGAGGCATGGAATACACATATACGTTCATTCAGGCAAAATTATACAAGAAATTTTCGCGTGTGCCCTGTAATGCCGAATCCTAAATAGGCTTCTCTTGACTTCGGACCCTGTAATTACAGTGATGCGAAGCTTGTCAAAAAAGCCAAAAAAGTCATTTTATTTGGATTTTTTGCATTTATTTTTTGAAATTAAACCCACAAATGTGGAAATTTTTAATTTAAAAGATAATGATAAAGAATAAATGATTTATAAAAATACTTAACTCAATTTTTATTTAATTTTACTCCTTATTAGCGGAATAAACCGTTTCTGTGTAAGCCTGTATAGATATACACAAAAATTAATTTTTACTAGTATTAGGATACACATCTATAGTAGTAAGAAGCATAAAATATTTTTGACCATGTTTTGGGGTCAAATACCACACTGTGCGTTGGGTTTTTGTTTTTTTCATCAGTTTTATTTTCAATTAATCATTAATTAAGAACAGTAACTAACATTAATGTAAATTGTTTTCAAGTTGTGATATAAAAAAAATACTTAAAGTGACATCTACTGTAAGCACTAAGCAATAAGAATCACGTGGTTGGGTTTGTTTCAAAGGACTAGTTCTGCGGAGACTGTTTCTGCGTGTAATAGATGGCGCTAATCGGCGGTTTTATGATTTTAATTGACTTTTTGTTTTTTGGAGTTTACTCTTTAAGAATCGATTTTCATATAAGGCCTCCGGTATGAAAAAAATATGAGGAGTAAAATCTATTGAACGAATGACCTCGTTACGTTTTTGTGCGCAACCTATTCTGCGCACGTTTCACTTTTCAGTGCTTACGCGTCGTTGTCGTAACGCCATAAAATAATAGCGTTATTCATAGTAAATCGCTGCTTTAGAACGAAAGTGACCTAATTCAATTTTTCAACTTTTTGGGAAATGGCAAAATAAGATTTCATGTTTAGTCATTTTGTATATACCCGAAAGTCCGAAACCAAGTAAGTTAATTGCCCATTGATTGTTGATATATTTTAATTAACTATTATGCTTGATAATTATTGTAATTTTTTATTATTATTTTGATAAACAATATTTTAAAATAACGATTTTCAAAAACTAGTTACTTCAAGGTCATTTTTAAGCGAACTTCTATATTATCGTTTGACTTAATATTGATTGGGTCAGTTTCGTTTTAATAATTAAAAATTGATGTATGGCCTTTTGAGTATTGTCATTTTTGTATTAAAGTTAGAGTAAAATATTCGGAAGAGTATTGAGTTAAAACCTATTATGTTACTTTAGTTACAAAAACGAAAGTGTAATTCTTACCTTTTTTCGGAATAAAAACGACTTAAATACTAATTGGTCAGTTTATTTGCGTTTGGTCAACGTATTGCGCTTGCGGCTGCGGGAATAAATACTAAAAGGGGCTTTAGCGTTCCGACACAGGCGCCGCGCCCAGTAAGAAAGTGACCAAAATAGCGCGTTCACACTCTTCTAATACAGTTGGGACATTTTCTGATTAACTAAGCGATAGACTACGGTGTGTAAAGTCGTTCGGTGACATTAACTCAATTTTAAGATTTTTTGAGTTAAGTCGGTTTCATTCTAAAGACGCGAAATGTAAATAGAATAAAATGTACGCAACTTATTCTGCGCACCTTTCACTTTTTGGTGCGAAAGCGTCGTTGTTGTAACGTCATAGGTGGCGTTATGTCTATAAATATAAAAATGAATCGCTGAATGTGTTGCTAAGCGCAAATCTCGAGATCAACTGAACCGATTTCGCTAATTCTTTTTTTATAACACTCTTGGCCGGTTTTTGAGTCACTTTTAACGGTGGTTTATCTATTCATTAGCGCTATTGGTTCGATAACTTGTGAAATTGCGTTTCCGAACACGGCGATGTAAGATAAACTCCGTTTAAACTAAGTTCAACTTAACTGTCCAATTGGCGGCGTTTATCGGTTCCATAACTATAATTTGACGATTTATTTCTCAAACTACGTCATATTTTAGGTTATATTGTGAATATATTATGTACTTGTAACGTGTAGATGTTATTATATTTAACTGCCAGTGAAAACTAAATATTAAAAGTTCGTAAAAATATTCAAAGCAGAAAACAATCAGTGTTAGCATGAATACGAGCAGCTCATCAGAGTCTGATTCGGTAGTAATGGAGTTTATTTTTAATATATCCGTACCCAGAAACTTAAGGCGTAGGAGAAATCCTTTCGAAATGTTTACGGATGAAGAATTTCAATTGAGATATCGCTTTAATAAGAACACTGTGATACACTTAAGTGATATTATTAGCCCTGCTCTAGCTCCTGTTACGCATCGCAAATATACACTGTCTGTTTTGGAAGAATTTTTTATCGCATTAAGATTTTACGCTACAGGTACAAAAACAATGAAATGAAACGAGAACGAGGGAAAAAAAGGGCGTTAGGCGTTTCGTTTTAAACACGATTGACAATGCTCACAGATAAAGTGGACAATGATGTCGTTCATAAATAATGTCTAATCATATTTTTTTAACTAAAACAGTGTTAAGTTACTTATTTATTCTCGGAAAAATTATTCTAGTAAATAAAACTAGTATTCAAGACGAATTAAAATAATAAAGTCAATTTTAGATACGATCACTTAAACAGAGCCATCTAGCTGCAAATAAGGAACTAGTTATTAGTTACATAGTTATTGAATGGCTTGTTACGTATTCAGAAACGCAGTGACAGTTAACCGACGTTTATCTTACGTTTAACTTTAATGAATCAATAGTTAGTAAGAAGTTATCTGGGGACTTCAGAAACTGGGCATCTGTGAAGTACGAGGATGGTTCTTACGGAGATAAAAATTTAAAAAATTGCCTGAAAAAGTCTAAAAACAACAATTTTCTATATTCCCATACAAAAGATTCGCAATAATACTTAAAAGTCGATTTGAACTTTAATACCATACCATACCATAAAGTTTAAGTATTAGTGGAGGGGTTACGGCAAGGATAAGTAGGTATAAAATTAAGGAATCGACTGTTAGGCGGTACGAAGTTCGCCGGGTCAGCTAGTACATAATAAATGTAAATAGATTAAAAATATATTTAGGTATTTTCATTAATTCGTTTATTTACTATTTGATATGGTATTAATCTTTTTCTTAGATTATTAAGCCTTTTTTCTGCCTATTTAAACAGTCGATCTGAAAGAGTAAACTCCAGTCGTGCATCGGAGCTGACACACACGTGTTTTTTTCAATTCGTTGTTTTTAATTTTTTTTTAAAATTACTTTGCTAAATAAGTTTTACTTCTGACACGTGTACCTACTTTGTACGCACATGGTACACACGCATTTTTTTTTTGGTCTCGCAGGCGCCATTTTTTTCAACATCAAAAACCGTCAATAACACGCCAATGAACCTTAATAAACGCGTAAAAATATTTGCTTATAAAATAAATTGTTAGAAATCATAACATTTCGATCAAAAAGATTTGCCGCTAAGCCATTATCGTTAAAAAAAATTACCGATACTAAAGTATTTGAGTGCAAATATTTGTCCAAATAGATTTACATTCGCCATTGGCGCGGAAATTGAATAACTGCCTAAAGGCGTGCACTCACGGGTTGAATGATTGAATGAATGGGAACCATCGTTGAGCGAACGAGTGCCGCATCAATCAGGCGACGAATGAGATTATTATTTTTTCCTTTCAATTCATGTTTTTATGTTTGCGCCATTCATTCATTTTAAGAGATAATAATTTAGTTTTGTAAGCTTAAATATATAATGTATGGTACAGTAAATAACTATTAAAATTTTCGTTAATTTGTTTAAAAGCTTTGCATGTAATAAAGTCGATATATTAAAACGTTTTATTTTATTTTATTTATTCCAAAAAAAAAAATGTTATAAAAACAGAAGTAAAAAAGGTATGTTGATAATGTTTAATTATTGTTCGACAATCCGAGAAAAATAGGGATAGAGTCGGCAACGCACTTGCGATACTTCTGGTGTTGCAGACGTCTATCAGGTAAGTCGTACGCTGGTTTGTTGCGACCTAGTTGTATATAAATGCGATACACGTAATGATTATTCAAAAAAAAAAAAAAAAAATTGTGTGCGTACAAAGTACACATGTCAGAAGTGAAACTTCTTTGGCAAACAAATTAAAAAAAACTAATCGTTAACGATGCAACTAACTATTATTTAAGTTTTTTTTATTTAAGTGTTTTGTTCGAGGTTTACCACGTCTACGACTAGATGGCGCTAGTAGTAGATTAAATCGCGCTGGCAAAATTATTTGTTGTTAGTATAAGGCCACCATACATTTGTGTAATTATTGAACAATCCAATATATTAAGTAATCTAAAATACAAAAAACTAGTTGAAAAAAAACCAAGATCCAGCGTCACGCGGTGTTCCCAGGCGGTCACCCATCCAAGTACTAAACGTCATGACGCTGCCGCGTTACCGGTCGCTCAAATTTTTTTATAAAAAAAAATCTAAATAATTACTGTTCGGTTATGAGTAAAGCCGCGCCGGCGCAGCGGTCACACTCACAGCACTGGATTGCGATTGGCTATTGCGCGAGCGGTTGCGAGTTCGATCCCCGCACACGACAGCATTTGTATTGGCCATACGGATGTTTGCCGTGGTCTGGGTGTTTGTGCAGTCCTTGTGGGTCTTCCCAATGTGCCTCGGAGAGCACGTTAAGCCGTCACTCCCGGTTGTTATCGTGTACACCTGATAGCGATCGTTACTCATAGTAGGGAATATATCCGCCAACCCGCATTGGAGCAGCGTGGTGGATTAAGCTCCGATCCTTCTCCTATATGGGGAAGAGGCCTATGCCCAACAGTGGGATATTACAGGCTGAATCGTGATATTAATATCAACATCTTCATGAGCAACTACCTACTTAATTACTGAGTTAATTCTTGACGTTAAAGCGACAGGACTAGCAATAAGACGAATGTCACATAATATGAATTACATTACACTTTACCTCCTTAATCTAAAGTTTAGCAAATTAATGTGACATTGTCTAGGCAGCTAGATCTAACGGCTAAAATGTTCCTAAATGTGTCTAAATAATATAGAAGTCTAATTTCTAAACAGTATTAGTTGCTAGCTTTAAGTACCTTCTGGTTGGTTCTAATACTTGTATAAATAACTACCTACCGCCTACGTAATTTTTTTTAAATTCTATAATTCTTATCCATATCTTAAGAGATCACAAAACCATTTTCAATCCGAGTATCTTACAATGGACGCAATACATCGTCAACAATATTGAAACACGTTCACAACATTCCGTACATGATTGTCAATGGAAAGTTTCAATTCCATATTGGCTCCACATTAGTTATGCGGCCCTGGTACTTCCCTTACAGTATACTTACCGAAGTGTACACATGCCGATTATCCCCATCCCTCGGCTACACTTAGGCAAATTGCGCCGCCATTAAGGCAACCGAACCGATCACCCCAACATTGGAGTACAGTGGAAAACCATGGATTCGTACGCCGTAGTTATCGTATTTTACGGTATTTTACGATTACTTAACGTTTATATCGCACGTGTAAAGTATTTAAGAATCGGTATTTAATTGCAAAATCGATAACCATTCGAGTAAATAGCGGTTATGATAATAATCATTTTTTTATCTCTCGAGAGAGGCTTAAGCGATCTTTTTATCCAAATTCGACACTGTAAAAAAAGGTCTTTACTCGGTATAAATAATATTTAACCTCTTCCGACACTTTCAGTCGGTTTAAGACATTAAACCTCCTCAAAACACGATGTCACGGCATCTTCACCGTCGCGAGTAACAAATTATTTAATTATATTTTCGAGGGGAGTGTCACGGCTTCTTTAATTGTTGTCACAAATTAAATACGTAAGACATTGCTTCATTAATTTGACTTTGAAGGAAATAATATATTGTTTATGAGGTTAGTAAGACGTGGAAATTAGTATAATATGGTGGCACGTGGATTTACGCGTAGCAAAGCTGTTATGCATTTCAGTATGAATGTCGCCACCTATGATTCATCGCCATGTTCGCTGTCTGAAAATATAATATTATAACCCCGATACGTAAAATTAAGAATATTGTCGTAATATGTAGGTATAGTAAAATATTAGTTTGAATGGCGTGACAATTGGGATAGTCTGTCTCATTGTTGCAAACCATGGAACACATTATATGGCCCAAATAATAATCGCTAAGAAAAAATATTTTTGTTGAGTTTTCTTTGTTTGTTTATCAATTCTCGATAAACTGTCTAGCAAACAATAGGTAATAGTAACATTTTAGTATTCTTAGTAATAAAATAATTGGTTCCTTAAAATAGTATGGTCAATAGGTAATGTGAACTGTGGAGATGAAAATGTTGGGCATCGATTTAGGTTGAATGATAGTAAGCTGGTGAATGCGTGACGAGAGTGTTACGAAAAGTGTAATCGGGCGAGGCGGATGGAAGTCATGAGGGACTCTAAAGCTCACTCGGTTTTTCTTTTGTACGATTGTTGTATATTAGGTACCTAACTACAACTTTGTTATTCAATTCAAAAATATGGGTAAAAATAAATTAAAATACGCTTATTAATATAAGAACATACTTTACTAGACATATTAAAATATGATATTTTAAGAAATAAACACTACACTGCTGCGTGACTAGAAAAGTAGAAATAATGAAAACGACAAAACTAAATAAAAAACGCGGCGACAAATTTACTCCTGTGACAAAATTATAGCAATACGCACTTCGAACAAATTTAAGCATTTCATTAAAGCAAGGCGGTAATTACAATTAATAATATTTTTTAATTGTATAAGCACGTTAAATATGTTAACTATGTTAAGTTTTGCTATTTTTCTATGTGCATTTTATGATTAATATTTTTTGGATTTAGTGAGTAGTAAATGCCGATAAAGACGTGAGTTAAGGCTTCGTATGAAATTTCAAGTGGCTATTTAAAATTCATACCAAAGATAAGGGCACTGGAGGCACCTGTTACTAATGGGAGGACAAACTAATAAGGTTGCTCTCTGGGCTTGTTCAGTCTTCTTTTAGACTGCAAACTGTAACTAAGACCTAACTGTAGATATTTTCTAAAATGCCAATCTACTACAATAATAATTCATCATCTTCCTGCCCTTATCCTATTTATATAGGGTCGGCAAAACATGTTCTCCTCTTCCTCAGACTCATGTTGTAAGTGATTTGGCATGTTATTTTTTACGACCGGCCGCCTGCCTGACATCAACCCTCCTTGGGAATGCACAGTATATAATTAAAACTACTACAATAATAATTAAAATTGCCAATTATGTACCTATAACTAAGTAATACCCTAATTAAACAAGTTTGATATTTGTTCAAGAGACCTATGAAAAAAAGTAAAAAAATAAATAAAAATAGCTGTTATAGAGACTGCCGATAGAATTGATAACTGAGAACTGAGAACTTTTAGTATTAATATTTATATGTCGGTGACGCGAACCCATAAGATTTTCTCCTACCAAAAAGTGCCCAATGAGGCTAAAGAAGTTTTCACTTCAATAAAACGTGAGTTGGAAAAATTCCATGTACCAGGATCACATAAGATGTGGAGAGCTTGTAAGAAATGAAATCTCAACCAACCATAACAAGCTATAAGTACCTACCTAACCAATGTAAAACTTCAAAAAGCACTTACACAACACAACACGTACAAAACGAATAACAATTCTATTTTTATCGAATAAAGTTATTCCTATTCAATTTACAATATCTGTAAAATGTAAATTTCGTATCAATTTTTAGTAAAATACGTATTCAGTTTTGCGATAAGACCATTCAGCGGGTGTCACTCACTTGCAGCGAGGATTGCAGAATATCGGAGTGTCGGGAGACGCATTTCGAAACCATCCCGCCGATCAGACAGGCCATAAATTGCAATATTTTAAAGCGATTTTATTTAAATTTAAATATGTATAAGATGCGCTTCGTATCTCCCAAGCAACGTTATTTTATCGTGTATGTGAAAGGCGATAAGTTACGATAGCTTTTAAGAATCAATCTTCATAAATCATTAGATAAATATTATAATACCAGCTTCTGCGCGCGACTTCGTCCGCGTTGAATAGGACCAATTCTGTCATGACATGATCTGTGCGAAACTTTAACCGTTTACGCAGCGGAAGCTCGCAACAGGAAAAAAAACCTGATTTTGAAACATTCTTCATTGATGCTACGGTCTTAGCGTGATGATATATAGCCTATAGCCTTCCTCGATAAATGGGGATAATGGGCTATCTAACAGTGAAAGAATTTTTTAAATTGGACCACTAGATCCTGAGATTAGCGCGTTCAAACAAACAAACAATCTCTTCAGCTTTATTATATTAGTATAGATTGTTCTCTAAGTTAACTTATGAACAGAAGATCGTATGTGTAAAAAAATTATATTTATTGATTATTTGGCTAACATATAAACACATATAACTGCTTCACACTCAACGGCCTCCAGTAGGATTATCTTCTGTGTCAGGGATCCGGAAACACCGGAAGATCCGGAAGCACGTAAACGCCCAGATAACGACAAACATCTGTGTGGGCAAAACAAATATTTGTCATGACTGGGGATCGAAAACGTAACCGCAAGTGCAAAAGCCAGTGCTGTCACCGCTTCGTCAACGAGTTGTAAATTATATCATTAATATACCCACTCTCTTACTTCTCAACGGATAAAAGAAAGAGAGAACAGGAAATTTGTTCATATCACTAAAATAATTCGAGCAAAAATTACTACCAACTTTTCACGGAAATTGGAATATGTAATCGATTAACTTACAAAAAAATGAGTGTGCCTTAGACCACACGACTGAAGTAAAACTTCTCTATCTCCATCTAACTTATATCTTCCTCTCAACTTCCGTTCGCCTCACCGGATCACACTTTTCGTAACACTCTCTAAAATCTTCTCTTTCGTAAAGCTCACTTTAAGTTTTACTTCGATAATAGCTTATAACATTTATAGACAATTTTCTGAGCACATACAAATAACATTAAATCCTTAGCTCAAGAGTTTAAAGCAGTTTAAACTTCAGAAAATAAAATTCCTAATCAAACATTACTCTCAAAAAGTAATAAAATCTCGATGGAATAACATCTTGCATGAAATTGTATTACCGGGGATGAACAAAGTGCAATCACTTACGTTGCACTTGGATACATTGAACGTTGAATGAGATTTTTTAATTTTTAAATTTTACTTTACGTTCTGTTTGTATCAAAATTGCGCTTTAAGAATTTATTTCTCAAAAGTATAAAGTTTACTTACTAATTTTGTAACAGCTAGTACCTAACACAATACACAATAGAACATAGTCTCGAAAAATCTACATCGCGTTTCCTCCTCCACCCGATCATAACAATTTAATATAATATAATATATATATATACAGGGTGTCCCGCGATAATCTGCAACCCCGAAAGAGGGTGAAACTAGACCATAAATTATCGACAAAAAACATAGAAAAAACTTTTTTAAAAAAATATTTTATTTTTTATTGACGAATTAAGATTTTTATATCTTACCTAGACTCTATGTACAAAAAATGATGATTTCTTCCAAAGTAGTGGGTCGATTACTTTAAAATAAAATAAAATATTACGCCACGTACTTGGCGGTAAGGATAAAATAAAAATTAGCTGGCAAAAAAGTGGCATTATGTCTTTAATTATGCTTCTTGTGAAAAAAAATCCATTTTTTATGACTGTTTTTTTCAATGATCTCTAATTTTCTCAGAATTATGCCCCCAATACCAGGAAATTTTATGATTTATTATTATTTCTTACCATATTGCCATTCAAATAAAAAAAAATTTACGCCTGTATCCCAAAAAACACGTACAAAAATCATCATTTTTTGTACAGAGAGGCTACGTAAGCTATATAAAAATCTCAATTCGTCAGTAAAAAAAATAAAAATTTTTTTTTTAATTTTTTTAATTTTTTTCTGTTTTTTGTCGATAATTTATGGTCTAGTTTCACCCTCTTTCGGGGTTGCAGATTATCGCGGGACACCCTGTATATATATAATATTTTATTTAAAAAATACATCGATTGTGAGGATTTGATGAAACGTGCTCAGAAATCCTTGAGATGAAAACGGAAACTTCTAAATATTTCAAAAGCCCCAGATATTCCCGAAGGGGTAAGAAGTTTTATTCGTTAGAATTTCTCAAAGGAGGATCGCTTTTTCCCTTCAGCCTTGAATCTGAGTTGCATTGCGATCATACGTTACAAATTGTGAAACGTTTCACAAAATAACCTTTTAGAAATAAATATACCACAATAAAAGCTAAAGCGATGTTATAGCGTATTGTGATGTACTTATTTTTATTGAATACGTATAGTTTATCTCGTTTTAGGTTTTAAGGTTATTTAAGTCTTTGAAAAGTTTAATAATAAGCTAACCCGATATTTTTAGTCGACAAATATTTTATTTATTTTTTGTATGATTCAGCCTGTAACATTCCATTGCTATACATAGGCCTCTTTGGAAAAAGAAACATGGAAATGTTGGAGAGGGGTCGTAGCTTAATCCACCACCATGCTTCACTGCGGGTTGGCGGATGTATTCCTTATACACATATACAAATATCCATTCCGAGTGGGAATCGAACCAGCGACCGCCGGTGTTTAAGCTTCTACAGAGCAGTTGTACATTCATTAAATCCAAATTTTTATACGAAAAAAACCTGCCGGCAGCAGATAGTTTCTTTATAAATGTTTAACATTTTGCGTATGGGTACAATGCTATACCATTGAAACTTTGCATTTCTAGAGCGGAATACATAGCTTTAATATTAAAATAGAAGATTTCCTTTATTGCGTACATACCACAAAAGGACAGCTCATTTATTATTCTATCATATTATTCAAGGACATAACTGCAAAACATTCACAGCGTAATATCGAAGTGTTATAGTCCGGGATTCCTAGTACATTCTTTTCACTTGATTACTATCAGGGGATAGAGCAGCAGCGAGCGTAGGAGCGGGATAACGTGTATACCTTGCTAACTCTATTACCAATATCTATATAACAATCGAGAGTTTTCGTTGAGGAAATTTTTGTTTGTCTCATCAAAACGAAGCTACTCCCGGAAAATTAGCTTGATAGTAATCAAGTGAAAAAAATGTACTAGGCATCCCGGACTATTACTATTTGTACAGAATTCTTCATTTGTAAATATTGCCGTCCTTGCGACTGTCCTATAAAGAGTATTATAATAATTATTTTTAAGCTAATTTTTTCAAAACACACACTAATATACACACAGTAAAACAACTGAGTCGCTGTTTATTTTTAAAACAAGTAAACTGAGATTGCATTTTTAATTAAAGTTCTAAAAGAGCTCACGAGTCCGCCGCGCTGCGGGGAACCTCTAAAATGTTGCTTAAATTAAACTAATTAGTTAACGGACGATTAACAATTACTTGACATCTTAACATTAATTAATTAACTTACAAAACATTGAGATTATAAAGTATTAAATTTATTGTATTTTTAAATAAAAAGAGGTTTGTTAAAACTTTAAAAACATTTATTTTGAGACTAATTTCTTGCATCCAGCAAGCTAACAAACATTTAATCGTTAAATCTCTAAACCTTCCCAATGTGGGTAATGCCTAGCTTCTAGGTATCGTTTTGCTGATTATTTTTATTTATATCGAAGTCTATCTTAATCAACGTCACTTCTATGCTTACAGTTTAAGATTCCAGGCCCCCTAGATCTTCCCTTTTTTCTGAAGAACAAAATATATATTATGTACATTAGATTAGTATTACCATGTGAAGTGAAAGCACAGATAACCGTTATCTTCTGGTTTTTCAGTGTTCTCAGACACTAGTTTTCAATGAGATAAGGCACAGCAGGAAATATCATCGAAATCTGGAGCAGCCCGACTGGGGAAGTACCGCAACCTTATAGAAGACACAGCAAAATAATTTCAAGCAGTGTTGTGTTCCTCTGGTGAGTAAGGTGACCTGGAATACCTAAGGGGTATTGGGGGTAGGGTCGACTACACGCTTAAGATACTTCTTGCGTTGTTTGAGTTTATAAGCAACAGTAATCGATTACCATCAGGTGAGCCGTACGCTTGTCAGCCGACATAGTTATATAGATACCAGCTGATAATATTATTATTGTCTACGAAAGATTTTCTTAGAAAGTTATCGTATAGAGAAGTTATTCTGTATGTTTGAACGCGTTAATCTCTGTAGATCGAAATTGAAAGCACGTTTTTGTTTACTTTGAATCTCGCAAGCCGCAGCGGAGATGTGACGGAAGATCCAACCCTTTCTCTGTACAAGAAGATGCGAAAAGTTTAAAGGTTGCTTATGTTTTGGATTTGATCGAGCAATTGCCGTTATAGATGTAATTATAGAGGCCCTATATTCGGCGCTCGTCACAAAAGTTATAGATTTCGAGTAAATCTTCTAAGATTTATTTGTTTGTTAATAGATAGAAAAGATTTATGTTTAAAAAAAAATCAATATATTAATTTAATACCTGATACTGAAGTTTATCATTTACATATTTTTGGCCTTTGACCGTTTTTTTTTTCTGGACAAAAAAAATCAAAATCAACGCAATATAAGAAACAATAAACAACATAAACATCATAGTAAAAAGTGCGTGCGTACAAAGTACACATTTCAGAAGTGAAACTTCTTTGGCAAACTGATTTTTAAGTCTCATTTATATTTATACAAATCTAAACTTTAGGTTTCCTTGTTCGACAAAAACGTTGCAACAAAATGTTGCACATCTTCCTGACATTTCAGACCCCTAAAGAAGTTTCACTTAAAAAACAGCATAGATTAAATCACTTTCATCAGTTAGTAAGACATTTGTAATTCAACGATTCAAACAGTAACATACCACTTCTGGGTAGACGCCTATTTCATTTAGGAGACGTATTGGAGTTTAATACACCACACTGCTGCACACTGCACACTGGAGGATATATTCCTTACTATCAGTAACGACCACTTTAATATTTTAATTTGTAAAATGACGATTCGAAAGTGCCTTTGAAGCCTGTTTGAATAAAGTTATTTTTGATTTTGATTTTCAAACATATAGATAAGTTATACAGATATTAAATCTAACCATATCAAAGCGATGTTGACGATAAATATCGTACATCGAAAACTTTGACGTACATTGCGTTCTGAGTAAGGATATTATTTTAATTAAATATTTTTTTTTTGTATTGTTCTAGCACTAATTATCTCACTTTTATAAATATAACATCTTTTCCGATAATTTTCATATATAATATAATTATTAACTCGTGTTTTAGAAATAACTGAGTTCGACAGCTTTATGCGCTCTACGAGATACGACGGGGTTCTAAGTCATTTACTTAACGTGACATAGGTATAAAAGTAATTTAATTTTAGTCGATGAATTATACTTAGTAATTAATAGTTAAAACCTACATTTTTGAAACAGAATTTCGTTGCGTAGGATGTAGGCTGGTGCTGGAATTCTATTCCACTGGAAAAGTACATTTAAAAAAAATAAAAATCTTGTGTTACTTTTGAATCAGTTTTGTTTATATTTATAAAAAAAATATTACATATTTCAAAAGTCTATTCGTTTTGGTGTGATCGAATGACAAACATCCATTTAAACTTTCGCATTAAAAATATCTACGTAATATTAATATACATAAGATCTACGTAAGATTGCCGGCGTAGGCTGGATGAGGATTGCGGAAAACCGGGATGTCTGGCGCGAACTTGGGGAGGCCTATGTCCAGCAGTGGACTTGCGATAGGCTGATGTGATGACGATGATGATGTGATTAAAAATATAATATGAACATGTAAGATGAAACGCAATGTACATCGTATTAAGAATAAATATGTTTATAATTTTGCCAACCAGTATCGTGGTAGCGGCGTTATGTGTGCCGGAACAATGTTAACGGGATCAAAACGGTCATTTGAAATTAATTTAGGATAAACTTGTTTTGATATCGATTCGCTCGTTGTTACGTTTGTTTGACTAATTTACTCTTAGTTGTTTATTAACAGTGGAAAGGGTTAAGTTTCGGATAACAGCTGTTTAAACTCATCTTGAAATATAAACAAAGTGTCATTTACACGAAGCTTAACGTTTGACATTGTTATTATTAGTTTTGTAAAGGGAATTCGCTGTGCGACAGTCGTGCGACTTGTGTGTCGCATTAATTTTTTTTTAACATCAGCACACGGTCGTCTGTTTTAAAGGTATTTACAGATAGCAACGATCCACACACATCGATAGGCAAACAGAACACAATCGCTTTAGCCTGGAATATCCCACTGCTGGGCATAGGCCTCTTTCCTCATTTAGAAGAAGGATCACAGCTTAATCCACCACGCTGCTCTAATGCGGGTTAGCTTATTCCCTACTATGAGTAACAATCGCTATCAGGTGTACATGATAACAACCGGGACCGACACGGCTTAACGTGCTCTTCGAGGCACGGTGGGGAGACCCACGAGGACTGCACAAACACCCAGACCACGGCAAACACCTGTATGGTCAATACAAATGTTTGTCATGTGCGGGGATCGAACCCGCAACTGACAGCGCAACAGCCACAAACCACGATGTGACCGTTGCGCCAACGCAAACATCTATATGTCGTAAAATGTTTGCCATGAGCGGGAATTGTAACTGCGATCGCCAGCGCAACAGCCAGCGATAACAGCTGATAATTTTACTAATAAAATATTGTACGACTAAAATTAAAAATAATTGTGTTTGCTCGCAAACGAAAAAAAAAAATTGACTTCAATTACATCGACAAGCAATAAAACGTAATAAGAAAAAACAAACGTAAACGACGTAAGACGAAAAAATAGTCAAGTAAATACGCGCTATTAAAGATTACTCAAAAAGTTGTAATCAGATCTCGATCTAATTTAAACAAGATTACATGACAAGTCGGTCCCGGTTGTTATCATGTACACCTGATAGCGATCGTTACTCATAGTAGGTAATATATCCTCCAACCCGCATTGGAGCAGCGTGGAGGATTAAGCTCCAATCCTTCTCCTACATGGGGAAGAGGCCTATGCTCAACAGTGGGATATTACAGGCTGAATCGTGACATGACAAGAATTAACTTTCGATTAAAGTGAAAATCATCAAAATCGGTAAACCAAGTAAAAAGTTATGCTGTATAATACAACGTAGGTCGACGAAAAAGTAGTCAAGTAAATACGCATCTATCTATACTAATATGTAAAGCTGAAGAGTTTGTTTGTTTGTTTGAACGCGGTAATCTCTGGAACTACTGGGCCGATTTGAAAAATTCTTTCAATCTTAGATAGCCCATTTATCGAGGAAGGCTATTGGCTATGTGTCACCACGCTAAGACCAATAGGAGCGGAGTCCACGCCGACGAAATCGCGCGCAGAAGCTAGTACTAATATATAAAGCTGAAGAGTTTGTTTGTTTGTTTATTTGTTTGTTTGTTTGAACGCGGTAATCTCTGGAACTACTGGGCCGATTTGAAAAATTCTTTCAGTGTTAGATAGCCCATTTATCGAGGAAGGCTATATGCTATGTGTCATCAGGTTAAGACCAATAGGAGTGGAGTCCACGCCGACTAAGTCACGCGCAGAAGCTAGTTATTGGATATAACTCTAAAAGTACTCGTCAGATCTCAATTGAATTTAAATGGGTGCTCCCATTTAAATTTAATTGAGATCTGATCATGACACGCAACACCTTTCGATTAAAACAAAATTGATCGCAATCGGTCCACCCAGTCCAAAGTTCTGCGTTAACATACATAAAAAAAAAAATACAGTCGAATTGAGAACCTCCTCTTTTTTTGGAAGTCGGTTAAAAAAATTCACAGTCTGGTGGACTATTAACTCGGACATAGATATAAAACTAAGATTAAAATAATATTTTCAATTAAGAAGATAAATCTTTTTCTTTTCAAGATGTTGAATCATCTGAAGCGGAAACGAAGGATGAACTTACTGTAATGGACGATGATTTCAAAGAACTTTAACAAAAATGTCTGAAAATTTTTAAAAGATTTCTTTCATTCTCAATTAAAATTGTATTTTCTGTTCTTATAATACAACTGTAACAGGTCCAAATTTAGGGACACGAAAAAAGTATCGATACTTTGTGGTATCGAGTACATTTCCTTTCGATACCGATACTTTAGTACTCGATACTTTGCATTCGATACTTTTACTCAATGAGTACTTTTTGGCAGGTATCGTATCGAAAGATTTATATGAGTACTATTACACTTTTTCCTGAAATTTTGAAAACATTTATTCAGTATTTGTACGATAATTTGAAGCGACGACCTTTTTAACCGACTTCCAAGAAAAGAGGAGGTTCTCAATTAGACTGTATTTTTTTTTAATGTATGTTAGCTCAGAACTTTTGACTGGGTGGACCGATGTCGATGGATTTTGTTTTAATTGAAATCTGTTCCGTGTCATGTGGTCCCATTTAAATTTAATTGAGATCTGGGAAGAACTTTTAGAGTTATATCTAATAGTCTATAGTATTTACTCGACTACTTCTTCGTTGACCAACGTTGTATTATACCGCATAACTTTTTACTCGGTGTACCAATTTTGAATTTTTTTTTTTTTTTATTTAATCGAAAGCTAATACTTGTCATGTAGTCTTGTTTAAATTAGATCGAGATCTGATTACAACTTTTTGAGTAATTTTTTAACGGTTCACAGGAAAGTGGACATAAGGTGCCAATTAAACCACCAATTGTAAATTCATGCGACGTTTCAATCCTTTATTGGACCATCATCAGGCATCTAAAATTTACAAATATGTGAGAAAGCTGTACAACACATATTTATAATTTTTTTGAATTGCATTTGAATTTGATTTTTGCATGAATTTACAATTGGTGGTTTGATTGGCACCTTATGTCCAGTTTCCTGTGAACTGAACCGTTAAAAATATTTATAAAAAATGGACACAACGTAAAATAATGAAAATTTTTGAGTAATCCTTAATAGCGCGTATTTACTTGACAATTTTTTCGTCTTATTACGTTGTATTACTTGACAATGTAATTGAAGTCGGTTTTTTTTCGTTTGCGAGCAAACACAATTTTTTTTTGGTCGGCTGACATATTTTGGAAACAGTCGTTCTGTATTTGTACGAAATTTGAAGCGACCTTTTTTTTTGGAAGTTGAAGTATCAATTCCAACTATTGAGTACTTTTGTACTCGATACCTAGAAGTATCGATACTTTTGTTTCGATACTTTTATGAGTACGATACTTTTTTTTCGATACTACTCATGAGTACAGTATCGATACTTTGTATTCGATACCGTGTCCCTATCCAAATTCTTGTTGACTGTTGCTTTTCATAGTTTTTAATGTTAACCAGCTGCTGCCCGCGACGTCGTCCGCGTGAGTTCATTGCTCGTTCCCCGTAGGTGATAGCGTGATAATATGTAGCCTATATTCTGACACAACTTCTTAATAATATTCGTGCCAAATTTGAAGTAAATCCATGCAGTACTTTTTGAGTTCATCCCGGACTTACATTGACTTTCCTATCATTTTATTATATTATGTAAAAGACCCGAGCCCACTTCGTTGGGTGTTAATTGTTTGCTGTGATGCAAATAATTATAATTATAGTAAAGTTTTTTATCTCGCTCGCACATCTCCGACTTGATTTACATTTATACTATTATTTTTCACTGAATTTTTTGTTCAATAACAATAAAATATAGCCTATAGGTATCACTCCTGAATAGTGTAGCTTTCTGTTAGTGAAGAATTTTCATGATCGGATCAGTATTTGCGAAGATTACCCCCTACAAAAAACAAAGTTAGAAACTTTACCACTTTATAATATTAGTATAGATTATATATGCTTGAATGTAACGCTTCTTTTTAACCGACTCCCAAAAAAGGAGCAGCTTCTTAATTCGATTGTTTTTTTTTGTGTATGTTACCTCAGAACTTTATACTGGGTAATCTTTGAAAACGTGTATTTATTTGACTATTTTTTCGTGAATCTATGTTGTATTGTCGATGTAGTTGAAGTCGGTTTTTTTTTCGTTTGCGAGCAAACACAATCGCTGTCAGGTATTTATGATAACAACCGGGACCGATGGCTTAATGTGCTCTCGGAGGCACGGTGACAAGGACAGACATCCAAACCGGAAAGAAATCCCGAACGGGAATCGAACCCGCAAACCGTCGGTGTTTTAGGTGACTACTCGCACCACTACACCAGATCGGTTGCTACAATTTTGAGAAGTGAACTCCAAAAAAAGTTACCGCTTCGAATTTTATTCACGAGAATACCAGTTATAAAACAGTGAACGCATATTAAGAATTCCTGCTGTCACAACAGTGAATACTGCCTTAAATGAAGTCATTTCTATACAAATAAATAAAAATCGTAATTTTAAACATCTTTTTCAGATTTTATCGCGGTTTATTAAGTTTTTTAGATGCTCGACATCTTGGATACTTTACAGCAAGCATGATCACAGGTAGACTGTCCACTCGAAAATCCGAAAAAGTTGTTTCATTATAATGAGTGAAATTTGCGTACAAAGTACACATGTCAGAAGTGAAACTTCTTTGGAATACTAATAAAAAAAAACGAATTTAAAATCCAAAAAAACTTGTGAAAAAAAAGAACAAAAACGTGGTCACCCATCCAAGTACTGAACGTCATGATGCTGCCGTGTTACCGGTCGCTCAATTTTACCCTCCATGTGCCTAAAGAAGTTTCACTTCAATAAATATTATGAATAGAGATCGTATGCACATGATAGTAGTGTAAGTGATATTCTCGGTATTCTCATGAAAATTCATTTCCACACGCCCTCTACCTAATAGCATGCAAGCATATTTCGGCTGATATTTAGACGAATTTGAATAATACACACTTAAGTAATGCACTGTAAATATTTGGAGCACATTGACGGTAATTGTTTTACCAGAATTGCTAATTTTTAGCAGGATTTTCTTTTCGTCTATGATTGTGTTTGTTCGTAAACAAAAAAAGATTCAAGAAGTTTCAAAGTATATTGACAAAAAATACTGCCTAGGCAGTCGACGGGGTGGGAAGCTGAGGCATGGTCTTGGTGGGAGCCTTGTTTAGTGAGGCGAGTCTCTCTACAAAATACCAAGAAGCCGTCTGCTGTGTCGGTAGCAGGACAGTATAGATAGCAGAGTATCAGCAAGTCCGAGCCATCCACGTCCTCGTCGTCCACCCTGGGACCAGCTGCAGCTGCGCCTCGCCGCGTGACTGCTACCTTGAGCTGTAGTCGCTAACGGATGCAGGGCGAAAGGCGAGTGTTCTGCGCCTTAAAACAGAACCTTATCACTAGGGAGGACACCCGAATAAAACCGGGTTAGTCTGTGAACCCAAAGGACGGCAGCCCCGCCAGCAGACTAGGACACAGCGGGTTAATCACCCACTTGTCTAAAAAAGAAAAACGATTAAAGAAACGAACACAGAGCAAAACCGGATCGATCACACAACGACGACTTTCGGCATGGAAACGTGGTCGCCCCAAGCAATCGTGGCGTCGCTCCGTCACCGCGGAGATGAAGGATGTCGGGCTTTCCTGGCCCGAGGTTAAGCTGTTAGCCCAAGACCGAGCGAGATGGCAGCGCACTGTGGACGCCCTCTGCCCCATCTAGGGGACATAGGAAGTGATGAATGAATGAGGCAGTCGACAAAAATAGTCAATAAAAACACGTTATCAAGTATAACTTAATAATTACTCGTTAAAACGAGCTCAAATTTACATACGGTACTGCACATCAGGAAATTTCCTGCTCACAATACGGAACAGCCTGACTGGGGAAGTACCTCGACCTTACAGAATATCACAGCTAAATAATACTGCTTTCAAGCAGTGTTGTGTTCCTGTGGTGAGTAAGGTGAGCAGAGCTTCTAGGCAGGATTGGGAATAGGGTCGGCAACGCGCTTGCGATGCTTCTGGTGTTGCAGACGTCTATAAACTACGGAAATCGCTTACCATCAGGTGAGCTGTACGCTTGTTTGCCGACCTAGTTGTATAAAAAAATAATAATCAAAAGGGCTATGGTAGCTTAACGTAGAAAAATACGTAATATAAGTTACTAGCTTCTGCCCGCGACATTGTCCACGTGGACTCCACTCCTATTGGTTTTAGCGTGATGATACATACCCTATAGCCTTCCTCGATAAATGGGCTAACTGAAAGAATTTTTCAAATCGGACCAGTAGTTGCTCAGATTAGCGCGTTCAAACAAACAAACAAACTCTTCAGCTTTATAATATTAGTATAGATTATATCTGTCAAAAACATATTATTAGTAGGTACCTATTAGTGCTTTGCCTTTTCGGAAACCATCTGCTGAATTATTTTTGAGATGGCAATCCTAATTGCAGCGACTAATGGATTGTCTCGGGACACTCATGAATATTCAGCGCCATTGGCGTTCCCTCGTCGCTAAATTGAACTCATTTGCGTCTATATTCACATTTATTACCTAAACAGATTTCAATAAAGTTTTCTCTAATCTATACAAATAAATAAAATTGGAGTGTCTGTTTGTAATATTAAAATAACCGTTTTTTTTACTAAATGCATAATATGGATCTATACACGGTACATATTATATCAAAATAACATTTTTTATAATTTTTGACTGTCTATCTGTCTGTCTGTTTGTTCTGGCTAATCGCTGAAACGGCTGGACCGATTTTGATGGGAATTTCACTGGCAGAGAGCTGATACAATAAGGTGTAACTTAGGCTACTTTTATTTTACTTTTTTTATAACTGCGAACTGAACAATAACTTTTTTGTTAAAATCCACGCGGACGAACTATCAATAAATATTACAAAAGCTAATTTTTATATAATCCTTCTAATCTTAGTAACTATAAATGCGAAAATGTAGGTGTTTTTAGTCATCTCCACAAAAGCTAGTAAATCTATTGCATGGAATTTGTTGCGTATAGAGCTAAAGATCTTACCTACTTGTAGGCTAATTTATATCTTGACGTTATCACGAAGTATGAAGTCACACTTGAAAATCGTAAAGGTAGTGCTTTAATAATTGAATTATATATGCATTTTGTTATATCTTCGTATTCATTTGTTATTGACTAATTTAAGAGTTTGCATCCGTAAACAATTGCCTTCGCTCCATCGAAGAAAAGCTTTGCACATACACTGTATTTTAGTGTGCTATTGTTAATTTGAAGATATTTTATTTCTCACTTCTTTATTTTTTATTTTTACTCTTTTAATTGTGTATGTCGAATGTGGTATTGTGAATAAAGTTTTTATCTATCTATCTTGCACGAAAAATTACTTAAAAATACAACGAAATTTTCTTCAAATTAAACCGATGACATTTTCGTCATCACTATTTTGAGATATCCTAAATCAATCTTCTATAAAAACTAAAGTATATATCGTAATAATGAAATAATCTCCGTTGATGAAACGTTAATAAGCACAACACTTGGGTCCCTGATTGACAGCCCTCACTCGACCTCTTCGCCTCGTTGCGAGTCGAGCGCAAGCACTCAAGGCTTAGGTGATCCTTCTTCGTTAATGATGAAAACCTTTCTTTGATAACCAATCCATGACTTTAAAGTAAAAGTAGAACAAGTACCCTTTAAAAGAAAAGAAAAAAAAAAGTAACAATAAGTCTATTTTTAGAAAACAATTAATTTTAAAAATTTCATAAACTTTCTCCATTTATTGTAATCTATAATTTATGCCATTTTAAAACAAAAAGTTTACTAGATATATATTTTAAAGCATAAAGAAAAAGTGCATTTGAATAAGAAGACTTATAATAACAAGATAAGTATTTAATAATATTTAAAACCACTCATAAGAGTTGTACAGATGATTCGTTATGAACTGAGGTAGGGCACAGCAGGAAATTTCCTGCTCAAAATATGGAGCAGCCCGACTGGGGTAGTACCTCGACCTTACAGAAGACACTGTGCTAAATAATACTGTTTTCAATCAGTATTGCGTTCCTGTTGGTGAGTAAAGTGACCAGAGCTCCTGGGGGGATTGGGGATAGGGTCGGCAACGCGCTTGCGACGCTTCTGGTGTTGCAGGCGTCTATTAATAGTCTACGGTAGTCACTTACCATCAGTGTTTGTCGAGTTAGTAACATAAAATATATGTATAAAAGTCACTTCCCGCTGTCTGTAAGCTTAGATCTTTAAAACTATGCAAATGATTTTGATGTGGTTTTCTTTAGTAAATAGAGTGATTACGAAGGTTTATATTAATTTTATAATACATGCATAATATAGTAGAGGGACACTGATAGTTATTCGATCTATGCGAAGCCGGGGCGGGTCGCTAATATTAAATATGTAACAGACAAAGAGATACAAAGCATTTACATAAATTTTTTATCTCTTATAAAAATTATTAAATAAAAATTGATCGATCTCAAAACAAATATTTAAAAATCTATTGAAACATCAAAGAAACGTAATAGTTTTAGTATACTACGTTTGAGCCCATAATATCCCACTGTTGGGCACAGGCCTCTTTCTCCATGTAGGAGAAAGATCAGAGCTTAATCCACCACGCTGCTCCAAAGCAGTATTATTTAGCTGTGATCTTCTGTAAGGTTAAGGTACTATTCCAGTCGGGCTGCTCCATATTTTGAACAGGAATTTTCCTGCTGTGCCCTACCTCAGTTAAAACTACCTAAAAAGTATACGTTAATAAATAAGATAAAATAATAAATATTACAGCGGAATTCACCCACATTATTAACATAAACGGAATCGAAATACGGAATATATAACGAGGCGCGATTGTTGTGAAATATAATGGCGTCCATTGTTCATATTTGACCGTCGCTGAAACGCTTGTAATTAACGACTAATGGTTTGTTTACCAGAATGTTTCACCTGACGCCACAATCACTATTGTATTCAATATCACGTTTGAAATTCAGACTGAAACATTACTATGACTTGTGCTAACATGCTCAGGTCATTGGCTTATTCAATTCGTATGATATTTATTGTATGACTAGCTTGGACTCCGCTCCTATTGGTCTTAGCGTGATGACACATAGCCTATAGCCTTCCTCGATAAATGGGCTATCTAACACTGAAAGAATTTGTCAAATCGGACCAGTAGATCCTGAGATTAGCGCGTTTAAACAAACAAACAAACAAACAAACGAACAAACAACCAAACAAACAAACTCTCCAGCTTTATATATTAGTATAGATAAAGATGTTATCATACAATATTAATATTATTGGTGGGTAATAATATTAGTGGCGATTAAGGGGTAACAGTTCCACTACCACTTTAGAACTAGAAAAAACAGTCGGGCTGCTCCAGATTTTGTGCAGGATATTTCCTGCTGTGCTCTACCTCATTTGAAAAGCCTTTGCTCATCAGTAAGACCTTACATTGAGCTTAATTCATTTTCAAAATAATAATTCGATTATTATTAGAATTTAACTTATATTTCATTTTTTAATTATGTTATTGAAGTTTATGTTACTAAAATAATTTAAATATTTATAATTTTGAATGGCTATTCGAATGAATTAATCACTCACTTTTACATCGTAGTTTTTGAGCTAAAAGAAAGAATGAAATTGAATGAAGCAGAATAGAAACGTTTCATTCATACAACTCACATTAAATACACACAAACTAAAAGGAGTAAACACAAACAATATATAAATACCAGGATAATGGCTTAAAAGCTCATCTAAAACAATTTATCTTTGGTATCCGGAATGCATCCGGATCTTTAATGCGTGTAGTCTCACCACAACACGCCCTATGTTTCAAATCATTTTGAACGAGAACAACCCTTATGTTGCATACAAATAAGGAAGATAATCTTCTAAAACATTTGATAAGGCGATTAAGTAAGCAAATTTACAGACGCTGTAAGATCGATCCCTGTTTGCTTTTACCAAAACGTTGCGGGCGCGCTTATGAATTGAAGGAAATTGCTATCAATTAGAGTAATTACGCCATGGTCGAGATAGTTGAGATGATTCACGATATGTATACACATCAATGTTGGTGAAATATTTAATTTTCAAGTGCTCTTGCTTATAATTAGCTTTCTGTGTAGAGACTGCGACAAATACATACTGTATTTAATTTAAAATTCCGTTTTAACTTTAGAAGTGAATGACACATTTCATATTAAATTTACGCCGCGTTGGCGCAGCGGTCACAGCACTGGTTTGTAGCTGTTGCGCTGGCGGTTGCGGGTTCGAACACCACATATGACAACATTTGTATTGGCAATAAAGATGTTTGCCGTGGTCTTGGTGTTTGTGCAGTCCTTGTGGGACTCCCTATCGTGCCTCGGAGAGCACGTTAAGCCGTCGGTCCCGTTTGTTATCATGTACATCTGATAGCGATCGTTACTCGTATTAGGAAATATATCCGCCAACCTGCATTGGAGCAGCGTGGTAGGTTAAGCTCTGATTCTTATCCTACATGGGGAAAGAGGCCTATGCCCAGCATTGGGATATTACAGGCTGAAGCGAATAAGAAGAGACTGCGACAAATACATACTGCATCTCTTATATATAAAAATGAATCGCTGAATATGTTGCTAAGCGCAAATCTCGAGAGCGGCTGAACGGATTTCGCTAATCCTTTTTTTATAATATTTCTTGAAGTACGAGGATGGTTCTTACGGAGAGAAAAATTAAAAAAAATGCCTGAAACAATTTTCTATATTCCCATACAAAAGATTCGTAATAATACTTAAAAGTCAATTTGAACTCTAATACCATACCATAAAGTTTAAGTGTTAGTGGACTGGTTCCAGGAAGGATAAGTATTAAAAAAAAATAAAAAATTAAAAAATTGGCTGTTAGGCGGTACGAAGTTCGCCGGGTCAGCTAGTTTAATATAAAATTCTGTTTTAACTTTTAAAGTGAATGACACATTTCATATTAAATTAAATTTATACCTTGATTAATTGTAAATAAGTGTTGTAGACCCTTCACCTACTGGCAACTCATCATATCTCCAGAACATTTTGCTATCTTACTGACTACAGGAACACAACTCACTTGAAGGCAGTACAACTCGCTTAAATCAGAACTTGTTAAAATTTAGAAGAATTATATGAAATGGACATTTATACACGTATATACGAGTATTAATAATGACCATTTTTTTAAATGTTAAGTTAGTGTAAATTTTCATCAAACTAGGTAACAGTGATATAAAAGGATTCAGTTCATTACGAGTGTCAAATTACACGCAAAAATTAGAATAAAAACATAATTGTAGATAATTTAAATTTTTAATTAAATTCGGAATAAAGACACCCGTATAAAACATTTAATCTGTCTCCTTCATTAAAAAGCGTATCCGCTACGCCGTAGACCCGTCTACGTTAAATCTACGCGGGCTTCATTTTAGATGGATTTAAATCATGTATTTTAATCATGTTATTTGTATACATATTTTTGGATTATATTTAATAAACAAAATATTAAAGGTTTTCATAATTACTTACCAATTACACACTAGAAACATAAAAAAATTGCCTTTAAAACTTTCTGAAGTTATTCAATTATTTTCAACAATTTTTAACCAGAATCCTTTTATATTATTTTATAGGAAATAATGCTAAGATTTAAAATCTTTTGTGTAATACAGAATATCTATACTAATATAATAAAGCTGAAGAGTTTGTTTGTTTGTTTGTTTGTTTGTTTGTTTGTTTGAACGCGCTAATCTCAGGATCTACTGGACCGATTTGAAAAATTCTTTCAGTGTTAGATAGCCCATTTATCGAGGAAGGCTATAGGCTATATATCATCACGCTAAGACCAATAGGAGCGTAGCACTAATGAAGAATGTTACAAAATCGGGTGGTCCTATTCCACGGGGACGAAGTCGCGCGCACAAGCTAGTTTTAAATAATTATAAAACAACAGATGTAATAATTTTATGTCAATTACTCTACTCATTAAAGCTATCTAGAAAACGTATTTATTTTAATTTATGTTTTGGCAGTCTGTATATATGATCCAAATTTTTCTGTTTACATTACTAGCTGTGCCCCGCGGTTTCACACGACTTAATTTAAGAAAACATAGCTATACAGCCTTCCTCGGTAAACGGGCTATCCAAGAAAAAAGATTGTTTCCTACTTAGTAGAAGTAGTTCCTGGTAAGCAATTATAAACGCCTTCAGAACAAGAAGCATAGCAAGCGCGTTTCCGACCCTATCCCCAATCCCCCCCAGGAGCTCTGGTCACCTTACTCACCAACAGGAACACAACACTGCTTGAAAACAGTATTATTTAGCTGTGATCTTCTGTAAGGTTGAGGTACTACTTTAAACTTTTCAGCTTTATAATATTAGTATCGATTATAAGTATAAGAGTTCCCTAAATTCACAAAAACAGACTTATAAGCACCAATATAGTTCACCTAAATCCGAATAATAAATCCACATTTATACGCATTTATCGTAAATACAATTTATTTATAAACAGCCGGACACATAGCTTGCGTCATCTCAATACATTAATAGAATCGAGATAAGACCGGATTCATTGTCGTCCTAACGCCCTTGAGATGGGTTCACATTACGTCACATTGTTTAATAATAAATGGAGAAGAATGAGGAAGAAACGTAAATATTAAAGTGAAACTAGTATAAAGGTTAGCCATGGTATGTTTGTATGTATTTGTTTGTGTTCTTAACCGACGTAAAATGAAAGGAGGCGTCAATTCAGTTAAAGAGAGAAGTAAAAGAGTAAAAGAGAGATAATCATAATCACATCAACGGTTACACGTCCATTATTGAATGAATTAAAATTAAAGGTCTTTATAATAAACTTTCTAATTTTCTTTTAACTAAAATCAATAATTTCTTCCCTTTATTCCTTCATAATTTCTTTAACTTTATCGAAGAACAATAAAGAAAGCGGGCAACGTTGATTCAATGAGGGATTAAGGGCGTGGGAGTCAATTGTTTTCATTATATTATTATAATACTGCTTTTTGAAATGACTGAAAAACACTTGATGAAATATAGGTTAGATTTTTTATTGTTCTAGTCATTATTGACGCCGCGTTGGCGCAGCGGTCACAGCACTGGTTTGTGGCTGTTGCGCTGGCGGTTGCGGGTTCGATCACCGCACTCGACAACATTTGTATTGGCCATACAGATGTTTGCCGTGGTCTGGGTGTTTGTGCAGTCCTTGACCCTTGTGGGTCTCCTCACTGTGCCTCCGAAAGCACGTTAAGCCATTGGTCCCGGTTGTTATTATGTGCGATAGCTATCGTTACTCATAGTAGGGAATATATCCGCCAACCCGCACTGAAGCAGCGTGGTGGATTAAGCTCTGATCCTTCTCCTACATGGGGAAAGAAGCCTATGCTCAACAGTGAGATATTATAGGCTGAATCGTGATCGTGATCAATAGTTTATGTGGAGTGCACAATGCCCATGTATTACATTTATGTACAATGACGATTCAGAAGTTGAATACAGTAAATTTCGATTTAATCTTTTGATATTATATAAAAAACATGTCTTTAATGTAGAAGGATTACTACTGGAAAGGTATTTATTTACTTTATTGCTCAAATATACGAATAATAATGAGCAAAAGTAGACTTAAAGCCAAGATAAGAGAGAGTTCATGGTCGATGTGTAAAAAATAAATAGTAGTAATAATAAAATTATAAAATGAATGACAGATTTCTAATTCAGTAAACCTTGTACAATGAAGCAGCGTAGTTCTGACCCTTCTCCTAAATGGAGAAAGACGCCTATGTCCAGCAGTGGAATATTACAGGTTTAATCGTATATATACTTACATACACACATATAAGGTTATGCACATACATATATCGTTCTTAAAATCGTGCTCCAGCAAAAAATTCTCAGCAAGTTTCCAAGAAATACCAAAGTAGCGAACAATTTGTACGAACATTTCGTAAACCCGCTCTATCTCGTTGTTGCACTGTTTCAGCGCAGTTTATGAATATTGAGGGCACTCGCCTTTCGTTGGGGTTTAGTGGTTTTAAGAGTGCATTTACTTCTCTATGGGTTGATCCTTCACATACTTATAGCGCTTGATAGCGCTGAGCTACGCTTAGTTTGTTTATATGATCCTTATAACAAAAAGGGCTTTATCTTGGGTAATCCCCCTAAGTGCAAAGCTTGCTTCAACAGTAAGGGTTCAGTAATGTATTTAATTTTTATGTACGTAATTTTCAAAATGTAAAAACAAAACAACTTCAGCCTATCACAGTCCACTGTTGGACATAGGCCTCCACAAGTTCGCGCCCGACATTATGACGCGAACTCATGTGTTTTGCCCATAGTCACCACGCTGGGCAGGCGGGTTGGTGACCGCAGGGCTGGTTTTGTCGCACCGAAGACGCTGCTGCCCGTCTTTGGCCTGTGTATTTCAAAACCAGCATGGATGTTTATCCCGCCATCCGTCGGCTTTTTAAGCTTTTTGGCTTTTTTGAAAATGTATTTTTATAAAATTCGTGCGTACTAATATATGATGAGAAAATTGCATATATATGTAAATATAACACATTAGGGTATGTGTAACTAATTAAGATCGTTAGCTTCCATTTCAGTATAAAGCCCAAAAACTATAGATTTAAATATTTGTACACAACAAAATTACTACAACTAAAATGTCGTATTTAAATTGAACTGTACTTAAAGCAACTTAAAGTCTCAATACTAGTAACGACCTAACTGGCTATAAAGATGAAGCTTTAGAGTATAATTATCTGCTTTATTGCAAAATGATTGAAGTGGCAGTTTATTTTCCTACTAAGATGATTAGCGACAGTGATCAGGTGATCACAGGATTGAAAATAAACTGCTACACCTGCTTAAGATAACAGGGACTAATCCACGTCTTTTTTTAATCACTGCGAATACACAAATGAGATTATTTTCACAACTTCACTCCACAAAACCGTTTCACAGAATGTCCTTTCTTCTCTAATGTCTTTTCTTCTAGGTCTTTATACGATTTAAACAAAGTAAATTGACTGTCTATATTACATTAAATTACCAATAAGCGTATGCAAATACATTCAATTATATGATATTAATTATTAAATCACTTTTAACTAAAATTTAAATTTATTTAAAATAACCAAATACAATTATATAAAATTAATACAGTTCAACTAGACTATTAATATATTTTTTTAAAGTACTCTGAATAATTAAAATACTCAAAACACAAATTATTAGTTTATTTATAATACGAGTAGCTTCATACAATATTTTAAAATTAATAAATTTTAATTACAATTTTAGCAGCTTAAATCAAAATCAAAAATATCTTTATTCAAACAGGCTTCAAAAGCACCTTCGAATCGTCATTTTACAAATTAATATTTTAATTATTTTTTAAAGTGAAGCTACCACGGATTCAGAATGTAATTTCTGCAGAGAAGAACCGACAGGGAACCGAAGTTACTTTAAAATAAATATATAAACTGTGTTTTTATTATTGGTAATATCTTGCATGAAGTACTGCGTCACTTAGTCCACACATCGTTATCATCTATGTAATCCTGCACCGAATAATAAGCTTTAGCTAGTCATTTTTTTAACACAAACTTTAAATGTAATCTCAGACAATTTCAGTATCGCTGTGGAATTTTATTATACATGCGAATACCATAACCCAAAAAGGAGGTATACTATGCGCAGTCGAAAACTTGGAGTTACAATTTTCTTATTCCTATTCGTGTTTACACTGCGATTATTAATATTTATATCAAAACAATCGATATTCTTGTGAATTAAAGGAAAATTTGTGTTATTTAAGGAAAACCAATCTATCGGAAAATCCTATCCTAACATCAATCTTGTTATACATCTATAGAAATCAAAGTATGTTAACGTAATAATTTTAATTATACCTGTTTCATAGTTTTCAGATTTTTATATTCAATATAATTCAATAGTACTATATAGTTTCAAGTAGCGCTATATTTCGTGTGAATATGGATCACAACCCCTACTTGCCGTCACGTAATAAAAACTGCCGTTTTGTCTAAAATAACGCGCTGTATATGATAAAAATAAAGTTTTATATTGATCTGTGCTTTTATCGGTCTACGAAACTCTTATATAAGCTGGTGATTGCGTGACGAGAGCGTTACAAAAAGTGTGATCGGGCGTGTCAAACGGAAGTTGAGAGGGATATATAAGTTAGTTAAGATAGACAGAAAGAGAGAGAGTTACGTTTCGTAAGTTTTACTTCAGTCGTGTGGTCTAAAGTACAGTTGATTTTTATTAGACCATGGGTTATAATTATAAATGATCTAATATACTTACTTAATAATAATTAAAATTAGATATATTCAATATTCATATACTTATTGCATATACTCGTTTTATTCATGGAAGTCTGGTATATAAAACTTAAGGCTGTTTTAATAAACTAATAAAAGAAAAGTATTCATATAGAACTGTAGTTTATATGCTTATCTTATGCGGCATAGGGCCGGCTTCACCGGGTCCCGTTATCGCTGTACGACAGATGACAGATCGCTTTATAACGGATAAAATTTTATAATACAACTAGTGAAATGAAATGAAAACATAATTCCGCTATTATAGGGTTACATTATACACGAATTAACGAATGTAAAAATGAAAAATGAAAATGAAAACATTTATTTCGCCATAAGGTGATACACGCACTTAACGAAAGTCAAAAAAAGACAAAATTTCATTTACAAAAAAAAAAACATTAAACAATAATAAAAGAAAGTTAAGGTAGCAAAATATAAATAAAAATAAAATTTATATTTTAACATTGGGTACATTACAAACTTACGTAATGTACCCAGTGTTATAAGCAACCTTAACTTAGTCACAATATTAAAATATTAAATTACTCAAAATTTCTAATGTCTCGGTAGACATCACCTATCTATTTTTCCTCGGCTTTATTAAATATTACAGTAAATAACATAAAGTAATGTCCCTAGTGTAGGCCGAGAGAAAATAAGCCGGAGGAAAAAAAAATCGGTATTTCTTAATTCAAGCTGTTTAATTCTATTTGTAACTTACTCGTATGGTCAGGATAAACATGTTCCACAATCAGTGGAACTGGCCCTATATGTGTTCATCGTAGATATGAAGAATAATTTTTTTTTTAGGATTGTGTCGTTTAAGAATCTCTTTTAGAGACCCCGCAGACATACAATTGTGAATTGGCCAACTATCGAACAACTAAATTGGGTACTTTTACAATTTAGTTGTACAACTTTGAAATTGTGCGTAATCGGAAGGGAATTACGATTCTGATGCGATCGGTATCCAATTATTTAGTTGTACAATTTAGTTGGAGAAGATGTGCGGGCTAGCATATGTCACCATACCTATTAGTATAATCTCCAATTTAGTTGGCCAACTTGAAATTGTATATCTGCGGGTGCACTTAGAAAACACATTTAACATACACGCGGCCGTCTGTTCCTATGGTAAGCAACTTAATATAATCATCAATCTCCGTGAGACAAAACATAGATAAGTATTAAATAATGGCCAGTCTTTAGACAATAGTATTTCGATTTATGGGGTTTTTTGAAAAAGTGGGGGGAGGGGTGTGTGGTGGATTATCCTCTGGTGCCTCTCCCATCCCTAGAAATCTCATGATTATAACGATATCACGGCAAAAAAATTTAAGGTAAAAATTATTTAAACAGTTACCGAATACCTAATTTTAATTGTGCGTATTTTAGCTCCGATGCTGCAAGAAGTGTATTCATACTCCGTTCCGTAGCTTTTAAAACACTTACACATTATAATAATACACGTATGTACGTAGAAACTATTTGTAACACTTTTATACATAATATTATTCGTATTTACGTTAAAACTATCTCTTGATTGACAAGAGTAATATACGATACGAAGAACAGATTAATATGAACTGACATATCGATGTAGATGTTTTCGTTCTATCTATCAAACAGGCAAAAGTCTAAGACCATACAGCCTATTCAGTCGGGATTCTTTTCAATACATTTTTTTATATGAAGGCAAAACCTATTTAATCGTAAATCTTTTTAATTTTGAGCTTAGATAAATTAGATTATCTACATAATTTCGTTATAAAAATAAATAAATAACCCTAACCTATCTAACTCATAGTTTTTATATATTAAATTAAATTAATACTTGTGCATTGTAGGACAAATTAGAACGACATAATATTCTAATAAAATTAGTAAAATTGTGTGTTAGAATATATATACAGAAATCCGAAAAATACCCAGAACCCAATCCGAGCACCCCACTATCCACGTGGTCTTGGTCTGTCTTACCCCTAGAGTGTTCTGTTGAGAGCCCGGAGCGGATAAGGCTGGTCGCCCAAGGCGACCAGCCTCATCCGCTCCCTACGCATTCGTTCATGCGCTTTCGCACAGCGGGAGAGGTCTGTCCTCCTTTCGCGCCGGAGCCGTGTTATACTAATTTCAATGGTGGTAGGTTAAATTTTTTTCGTAACGTACTCGTAATTATGTGGATAAACCGTCTAATTTTGAAGTTAGATAGGTTTTGCCTTCATATAAAAAAATGTATTGAAAAGAATCCCGACTGAATAGGCTGTATGGTCTTAGACTTTTGCCTGTTTGATAGATAGAACGAAAACATCTACATCGATATGTCAGTTCATAACTTCATATCAGTGCTGCCAACTTAGCGCTTTTCGCGCCAGATCTAGCGCTTTTTTTGTTTCGAAACGCGTTTTAGCGCCTAGCGCTAAATCTAGCGCTTTTTCAAATTATATGAAACTGTATTTAATACAGCGTAAAACATAATAAATTTAAATGTTAAATAAAATTATTTCTACCAAAATTGAAAAACTAACGTAGCAAACTTTACTAATTTACTTCTTCACTACGATCGTTTCATTCTGTTTATACTTTTATAGTTGACCTACGGTTTACACATTTGCAGTGCTTGATTTATTCACTATAATTAATTTCAATAAATTATAAACAACGTTAAAAGAGTGAGTGGAAGCAGGCATAACGCTTTTAAACATTGATTAAAACCTGTGCCTCGTGACCGTGATCCAAAAAAGCTTAATGTAGGTACTTTTTGTAAACGGGAGTTTTTGGCTTCAGTGATATCAAAAGACATCGTAAAACAGCATCTTATTTAAAAAGGTAAAAAGTTAAAAACATTGGACACAATGTGCGTTTTCCAGTTACAGAGCATAATGCGACTCAGTGGCGCACAATACTAAACCACTCAGCCACCACTGAGTTGGTAATTTGGTATCCATTGCAAGCACGCACACGGAAGCCCTACTTTTGAGAGTGTGAAGCGTTGCTGTAGCTTTGGAACTTTCAACGTTGAGCATTGAGCATTATACCGCATAATGCGCTTTAGTGCTGATATTGGAAAACGCACAATATCTCCACAATAAAATAAATTTGCAGTTGGCGCGAAATCTAGCGTTTAAAAAAAAATTTTAGCGCTTTCTAGCGCTTTTTTACAGCTCTGACAGCGCGTTTTCGCCAAGACTAGTTGGCAGCACTGCTTCAAATTAATCTGTTCTTCGTATCGTATATTACTCTTGTCAATCAAGAGATAGTTTTAACGTAAATACGAATAATATTATGTATAAAAGTGTTACAAATAGTTTCTACGTACATACGTGTATTATTATAATGTGTAAGTGTTTTAAAAGCTACGGAACGGAGTATGAATACACTTCTTGCAGCATCGGAGCTAAAATACGCACAATTAAAATTAGGTATTCGGTAACTATTTAAATAATTTTTACCTTAAAATTTTTTGCCGTGATATCGTTACAATCATGAGATTTCTAGGGATGGGAGAGGCACCAGAGGATAATCCACCACACCCTCTCCCCCCACTTTTTCAAAAAACCCCATAAATCGAAATACTATTGTCTAAAGGCTTACCTAAATAATTCCTGGACTTGTTTTTGAAGAGACATTAATGTACCTAATAAAATACTGTGTGAGAATCAGAAATATACCAACTTCTAAACCGGAAACATGTTTCTCATTTATTTATTTTCCTTTAAATAAGTAGTTATTAAAAAACGCTTTGTCCAAAAGGGAAAGACTTGACTAGCTTGTGTTATAGGTAACAGTCGACTGTTGCAGCTATTTTTTTATTATAAACATAAAATTGATTCATATATAAATAGATACTATATTACACCCACAATCACAAGGGAATCGAACTCACAACCCCTGGAGCAGAAAGCATGGCCACTACAAACGGCACCAAAAGGCTAGTCATAAATACCTAAGTCTTATAAAACGATGTTTACCCACAGACAAAAAATATTAAAACAAGAAAACGCGTTCAAGAAAATCCCGGTCATACGATAAATATGAAATATGAAATGTTGGGGTGCCTTCGTTTTATATTTAGTGTATGAAAGCCGTGTTCTGTATGCGGAGTGCACCTTAAAATAATATTGCGCGTATACGCGATTATGAAGAGCGAAATTTTAATTTGATCTCATTACGACGAGCTCTCCCACCTCATTTGCATAGACGGTAGCCGAATTATCACAATTCTTCCAAAAATCGACCTTACATATTTCAAAATAAGGAAATTCGAAAAGAAAACAATAAATTTGTAATTGAAACGGATGATAGCGTTGAAATGAAAACTGGGGTAGATTAATACGGACGTAGGACGTTTAGATGTGATTAAAAAACACAATGTTTTGAGCGAAATTAGGCATTATTGCTTGTGTGATAGAGTTCAGATTTTATGAGGACTAATAAAGGATTTGTTTCGAATGCGTGTAGCGTTAGATGAAACGATTGATTAGCGAATAATCATTTGTATGGACAGAGCTGAAATTGTACTCGGCCGTTTTATTCATAGGTAAATGAAGGATACTCGTCAGGTTTTCAGATTACTACTAATTATAAAGAGCAAGACCCAAGGCTCTGTAGACCTTACTTAGTTTCCGATGAACAAAATATAGTAAATACAGGAGTATTACTGTGTACTGTGATCGTAGCCGTACACACTAGCTGGTCACTTCTAAGATATCAAATGCTACAATGTACCTACGTAAAAATGGCATTCAACTTATTTAGGTATATTCTAATAGGTTGAGGCTTTTAAGTATTGTAGATTTAAATTTTTTTTTTAATAATTAAGTAAAAACTCTTACTAACAAAAAAATTTATAGACAAAACTAGTAATACTTTTATGTATAAAGCTAAAAAGTTTTTTTGTTTCCTTCTACGCGCTAATTTCAGAAAAATTATTTTAGTGTTGAATAGCCCATTTATCGAGGAACCCAATAGGCTATGTTTCCTCAAATTAACGCGTACGAAACCACGGGTCTTTCTACGCGCTAATTTCAGAAAAATTATTTTAGTGTTGAATAGCCCATTTATCGAGGAACCCAATAGGCTATGTTTCCTCAAATTAACGCGTACGAAACCACGGGGCACAGCTAGTAATTAATAAAAGGAGTATGTCGAGAATTATGAATATGAGACGGAGTATTCGGACAAAGAATCCCGGTCTTTCGTGCAAGCGTCGAATTCCTCTCCGTAAGTAATCAACTATGCTAATGTTTAGCGTGAAATTTTCAGAGAATTCTTCTCAATAATATATTAACGCGTTTTAAGGTTCAATAATATTTGTTTACGTTTTAAGAATTCTGAAGTAAAATAATAATTGTGTTTACTCGCAAACGAAAAAGAAACCGACTTCAATTACATCGACAAGTAACACAACGTAGGTAAACGAAAAAAATAGTCAAGTAAATACGCATTACTAGATATAAATCTACAAGTACTTGTCAGATTTCAATGAAATTTAAATGGGGGTTCGAAAACTCGTGATACAACCTCAAATGCTCAGACTATGACAAACATCTGTCGTGTCTGGAAATCGAACCCGTGACCGCTAGCGCTTTAGCTATTTACAATAACTATGAATTTAACGCTCTACCTGTCATTGTAACAAAATTATAACAACAGCCTACTAGACTAACCTATTTATACTATACAATTAGCCTTTTATATCAAAACCGTTCTCAACATTATTATAATTTAAAATAAATAACAGCTTATTTTTATTGTAAATAAACATTTTATCTCTATTCAGAGCATCCGCACGCTAATTCATCGCTCAGTGTGCATACGGCTTTACAATTCAAAAGCAAGCGTGTACGTGACCTAATTACGAGGTGGAGCTACAATCCGAATGTCTGATTGAGCTGGGTATCCACTAAATATATCGCGCTATATACACAGTATACCAAAATATTATAATGTTGAGAAGCAATAGTAACTGATCATAAGTGCGTAAGATTGCCGGTAGAGGCTGGATAAGGATTGCGGAGGACCGGGATGTTTGGTGAGAACTTGGAGAGGACTATGTTTAGTGGTGGACTGCGATAGGCTGAAACAGTAGCAGCAGAAATAATTGAGCACGTTTATTCTGGTATCAGGTAAAAAAAAGCCAATAGTTTGTTGACTATCCTGTATGTTTAATTAGTACACTGACTTTCTAACCACAATTAATATTTGTAGTTATAATTGTGTTTGCTCGCAAACGAAAAAAAAACCGACTTCAATTACATCAACAAGTAATACAACGTAATAAGACAAAAATATAGTCAAGTAAATACGCGCTATTAAAGATTACTCAAAAAGTTGTAATCAGATCTCGATCTAATTTCACGAAGACTACATGATAAGTATTAGCTTTCGATTAAAGTAAGAATCATCAAAATCGGTACACCGAGTAAAAAGTTATGCGGTATAATACAACGTAGGTCGACGAAAAACTAGTCACGTAAATACGCATTATTAGATATAACTCTAAAAGTACTTGTCAGATCTTAATTTAAAAAAAATGGGACCACATGACACGCAACACCTTTCAATTAAAACAAAATTGATCGAAATCGGTCCACCCAGTCAAAAGTTCTGAGCTAACATACATAAAAAAAAAATACAGTCGAATTGAGAACCTCCTCCTTTTTTGGAAGTCGGTTAAAAATGACTTAGTCTTGGATCTCTAACTTCTTGAACTAAAAACTAATCTTCGCCCAGATAAGTCAGAAATAAGTCAAAACTAGGTCTCATTCGATTTTGTTACACAGTTTAAAATACTCATAAATGCGTCAAAATATAATAATTGAATTAAAATTTGCATCGGTGCTATATAGCGCTATATAGCATTCAATCAATGGACACAATCTCTATGTATTCAGACCCCTCCGTTCCTTTATCTCATCTCATCTATTAAGATATATCTTAGAAAGATTTAAATGCAAGCATCTTGTTTAACTTGCGCGTTAAAAGACAGTACTTACCTTAATGCAAATTAGGAATAAGAATTTAAAAAAGATTTAGATATATCCGAGTCGATTTTTTTTTCTTTTTTTTCTCGAGTCTATATGTAGCAAATTAAATTTTTTTTTTATACAACTAGGTCGGCAGACTAGCGTACGGTTCACCTGATGGTAAGCGATTACCGTAGCTTGTAGACGTCTGTAACACCAGAAGCATCGCAAGCGCGTTGACGAGGTTATCCCCAATCCCCCAGGAGCTCTGGTCACCTTACTCACCAATAGGAACATAACACTGCTTGAAAGCAGTTTTATTCAGCTGTGGTCTTCTGTAAAGTCGAGGTACTACCCCAGTCGGGCTGCTGTAGATTTTGAGCAGGATATTTTCTGCTGTGCGCTACCTCAGTTATAGTGTTACAATTGCTTATAAAAAACAGAGGACATATTTGTTATACTATTGTAGAACTATCTATTAGCAAACGATATAAAAGAATATTTTAGCAAAACAAAGTAAGATCCTTGTAGTAGTAAAGGTTAAATAAAGTAATAAAATATACAAAACAATTTTCATCGTAAATCGTGTGCAAGGTTGAGGTTATTCCCCAGTCGGTCTGCTCCAGATTTCGATTTTAAAGTATTAAGATTTTAAATTTAATTGGACTTTTTAATTAAGGAGTAAACGGATGTAAGGTTTTATCTGAAACGTTGCTCCGCTGCAAATTAGCAGATGTACATGCCTAGGATTTTCCTTTTAAAACATTTGTGGGTTTTTCTCGAGTTTTTTCGAGGAAGCTGAATTTTCGTTGATATTTAGTTTTATTTACGTTTCCATGAGTGCATCTGTTCAGTTTCCTTCCGATTCTCCTTAACATAACCTTTTTACAAATCGGTGATATTTTTACACTATTTGAAAAATAGTTTATAATTTGTTAAATTACAATTTTAAAGTCGCGACGGTGTGCGAGTTCGATTCCCGCTACAAACATTTCTTTCCGGTTTTCGTTACAAATATTTCTTTCCGGTTTGCATATCTGTCCTTGTGGGTATTCCCACCTCCTCGGAGAGCACGCTAAGCCGTTGGTATTGTTTGTTATCATAAATTCCTGATAGTGGTCGGTACTCATAGTAAAGGAAACATATCCGCCAACCCGCAGTGGAGCAGCGTGGCAGATTAAGCTGCAATCCTACATGGAGAAAGAGGTCTATGCCCAGCAATTCGATATTACAGGCTGAAACGTGACTCGTCGTCATTAAGGGTCAAGTTCAAGGTCAAATACGCCATAAAGTGTCTGTGTCCCGTTTGCCCCGGTCGATGTTGCTCATCCAGCGATTCTAGCGCTTAATTAAGAATCATACGTGAGAAGATTTAATTAGATAATACACTAAAGCGCTTTTGTGTTTCCACTGTAATGAAAATTTTAATACAATTAGTTATATACCCGAACGAGACACATAATATATTCGTATAATAATCACAATTTTTTGAAGTAAAACTTCTTGACTCGGAGAGTGAGCTGGTGAATGACTGACGAGAGCGTTACGAAAAGTGTGATCGACCGAGGCGAACAGAGTAGGAGAGAGAGAGAGAGGTGCGAGAACACATTTTCTTTCTCTCTTTCTCTCATAGCCAGTTACGTTTCGTATATCTAAGACACAGTGCAAGCCTATTGCTAAAGAAGTTTGACTTCAGTCGTGTGAAAGCACGGCTACACGAAAAAAAATAGCTTTATTCAAATTATTTTCAAAAAGCACTTTCGAATCGTCATTTTACAAATCAAAATTTTAATTATTTTTAAAAGTGAAGCTACCAGGGATTCGGAATGTAGATTCTGCGGTAAAGAATCGGCAAGAAACTCCGAAGTTACTCTTTTAAAAATAATATAATTATGAACTGTGTTGTACAAAATTAGTAATATCTTGCATGACATACGGCGTCACTAAGTCCACACATCTTTATCATCTATGTAATCCTGCTCCTAATAATACGCTTTATCTATTAATCTCTTTCTAATAAAAACTTTCAATTTCTGTTGAGACAATTGTAAAATCTTTATTATATAGGCGAACACACACTCTATCAGGTTATCCAAAATATGGTTCAGTTTCTATTCAGTTTAGCACATACACACACAAACACACAATCATATACTACGTGATCTTTACATCGTTCTAACACATGTAGGTATATTAGTATACTGAAACCGCCTACTCCATATATCTTATTCCATATCTAGGAAATAAATTGTCACGATATTCACTCTTTCAGATACATAAACATTTATTGCGATTGTGTTTTTCCCAACTGAACTAGAAAAGAAAGATTGCTTCGTTACAATATCGAAATGTTTTTCTTTCTTAAGCATTTATTTTAGTAGAAATATATAATTTTGTTTGTTCACGATCAATCACGATTCAGCCTGTAATATCTCACTGCTGGGCATAGGCCTCTTCCCCATGTAGGCGAAGGATTGGAGCTTAATCCACCACGCTGCTCTAATGCGGGTTGGCGGATATATTCCCTACTATGAGTAACGATCGCTACCAGGTGTACATGATAACAACCGGGACCGACGAATTAACGTGCTCTCCGAGGCACGGTGGGGAGACCCACAGTTTTGATGGATATTTTGTTGGATGTATAGTTAGATTTGACGGTTCATTAGATTAGTATATAAAGTTTGAGTGTGAAGCTGGCCTTTAGGTTTTGCTTTAGGCCTTAGGTTTTGCATGGCCTCATTCGAACAAATAATGTTAGACATACAATGTGAATGCGACAAAGCCAGCCCTACGGTCAACAACCCGCCTGCCCAGCGCAGCCCAGCGTGGTGACTATGGGCAAAACACATGAGTTAGCGCCATGATGTCTGGCGCGAACTTGGGGAGGCCTATGTCCAGCAGTGGGCTGCGGTAGGCTGACGCCATGATGATGATGATGATGATGATGATGATGATGATACAATGTTTGTGAACTTTATTTATATGTGTGTATAGCCTATGTTTGCAAATGAAAAAAAAAAAACGACTAAACGGCACAAATATTCGTCACTAATTCCAAATTACATCTTTGTGCTGTTTGCAGTCGAAACAGTTGGACCTTGGAGTATAACTGTTAAAAAATAAAATAAAAATTAACTCCTCGTCTTATTGCCTCCACTGGTGACAAGAGGGCTGGTGCATTTACCCAGAGAATCGGTATAGCGATTCAAAGGGGAAATGCTGCCAGCATTCTTGGCACCATTCCACGCGGACATGATTTATACCGCAACTATCTGTAAATATTTAGTTCTTAAGTTGTGAACTGTAAATATGTATGATATATATAAAGCATTGTTAACCGAGTTGGAGAATATTTGACAATAATTGCAAGTTTCTCTACAGTACAAGAATACGTCTACTCATGTGTAACCGCACGAAAATATGAGCAAATATCACGATCACGATTCAGCCTTTAACATCCCACTGCTGAACACAGGCCACTTTCTCCATGTAGGAGAAGGTTCAGAGCTTAATCCACGCCGTTGCTTCACTGCTGATTGACGGATATATTCCCTACTATGTGTAAAGATCGCTATCAGGTGTACATGATAACAACCGGGACCGACTGCTTAACGTGCTCTACATATATAAGCAGATATGTATGTGTATGTATGTGCCTCGACCTTACAGAAGACGACAGCTAAATAATACTGTTTTCAAGCAGTATTGTGTTCCTGTTGGTGAGTAAGGTGACCAGAGCTCCTGGGGGGGTTGGGGATAGGGCCGGAAACGCGCTTGCGATGCTTCTGGTGTTGCAGGCGTCTATAGGGTAGCCTAAGACCGTAGGGTCTTACCATCAGGTGAGCCATACGCTTGTTTGCCGAACTAGTTACATAAAAAAAAGATATATTGAGCGTAGATTGTGCACTTAATTTTCTTATAAAGTTTCCAATTTCTTATACGTAGTATGAAGTTGTAGCACAAAAAATTTAAGTAAATTTTTAGCGAGCCATAAGCATAACCCACGTTAATTTGACCGTTAAATTCTTAAATCTCTCATATAGCTGTTACCGTTAAAGGCGATAACATTTTTACTGAAAAACCATTGAACTATATCTGTAAAATATACCTTATTTTTAAAAGGATAAGGTTAGTTTTCCAATAGTATTTGATCGTATAAAAACATGATCTACAATTTAAACGAACGATAATCGTTTTACATGTAATACGTTCATTATTACATCGTGATCATGGTAATATCGACTTTACCTATATAAGTATTTACTTGAATATAACAGAAATCTATATCTACTAATATTATAAAGCTGGAGAGTTTGTTTGTTCGTAGCTTCTGGCTCGAATTGAAAAAAATCTTTTTGTATTGTATAGTTTATTTATTGAGGAACGAACTATAATTATAGTATTTTAGTATTTTCCTCAAATTAAAGCGATTTAAAACGCGGTACACAGCTAGTTGACATATACTAGACAATCGTTCTTGTGTAGTGGTTAATGTAGTTGAATAAAACGCCGGCAGCCACGGGTTAAATTCCCGTTCAAGACAGATATTTGTATTTGCATATACATTAGTTTTTTGAAGTTATATTTCTTTTGGCGCATTAGGGAAAAATGATGAGAGTAAATGTTTACGGTGCGCGCGTACACATTCATAAAAAAACCGACACAAAAAACCGACACCCTGAAGTTAGCTAGCCAATGAATGCTCGCGCACACCGTCACCTGAAGTTAGCTAGTCAACGAAGAAGAAGTTAGCAACGTGAAGTTAGCTAGCTAATGAAGTATAACTTCTTACGTGCGTATATAAGTACGCATACACTTTTATATCTGAATGTATGTCGTTGTGAGTCTCTTTACCTTGCACCAGAGATTGCATAAAGCCCTCAGTCTCGATAATAATAAAGCAGACATGATAGCTACTAGTTATGGTAGAGACATTGTCCGCTTACTTGCAATGGCGTAGCGTTGTGGATTAAGATTTAACCCTTCTTCTATATAGCGACGAGGCTTTGTCCACAAATAAAACGTTAACAGGCCGATTTCTTGATCCCAAACGTGCCACGGAGAACTAATAACTTTTAATTTTTGTTTGATGAAAACTATTACTTAGACCTCTACTATATCTATATTTATTTTATAAGACATACAAAAAAAAAAAAAACTAATAATTAAAAAAAAAACTCAAATTTTAATTAAACAATTTTTCGGATTTTATCGCGGTTTATTTAGTTTTTTAAAAGACCGACGTTTTGGATACTTTACAGATTACAGCAACCATGGTCACGGGAGGTACCGCAAATTTTATAAATATGTAAATACCTTGATTTTGTCAAAAATATGTGAAAAATTTCTGTAATATAATTACCAAGCTCATTTTTCGGCTCAAAAAACTTGTGAGCAACGTTCATTCAATTAAAACTTTGTCCTAATTAAAAACGACACAATTATTTCCGTCTCTGTCAAAGCGGGAATTCTTAAAAAGTAATTAACGGAGATCTTCGAAATTTCGAAGGAAATAACAAGAGTATAAAAAATATAAAAGGACTTTTCTATCAACATCTTTTTCTTTATAACCGTCTTTTGTTACTCAATATCTATACATAATATAATAAAGCTGAAGAGTTTGTTTGTTTGATTGTTTGTTTGTTTGATTGTTTGTTTGTTTGATTGTTTGTTTGAACGCGCTAATCTCAGGATCTACTGGTCCGATTTGAAAAATTATTTCAGTGTTAGATAGCCCATTTATCGAGCTATAGGCTATATATCATCACGCTAGGACCAATAGGAGCGGAGTCCACGCCGACGAAGTCGCGCGCAGAAGCTAGTAAATAATACAATGATCTGAAAGTCAAATAAATCATTTTAGAGAGCGGTTTTAAAGTTCCATATCTAAGGGATAACAATGAAATCCTGTTACGAAAACTCTGCGGTCCGTCTGTGCGTTTTTCTGTCTGTCGAACTGTGAAGAAATATTAAGAAGTAGACACTCGAAAGGCGTGATGACAACCGGCTTTCACTGAAATATTCGATTAAATGGATTTACATGCTCTTCACGGCATGATTTCCAATAATCGTTGTATCATTGGAGTTCACGGAGGGAAATAAATAAAAATAAATATCTTATAACATACTCAAAAGGTCGTCTGTTCCTACGGTAAGAAACTTAATGCTTGTCTTATAGGTAATACCCGACTGTTATAACTGAATATTTTTTTGATAAATGTAAATAGAAATAATACATATATAAATAAATAAATAAATACAAATATCACATCCAGACTCAGGCGAGAATCAAACCCAACAACCCGCGGAGCAGAAAGCAAAGTCACTATAAACTGCGTTAACGCCTAGTCGAATATAGTCATTATGATACCAATATCCATTAAACAATAGGTAACAAGACAATTAATCGCTTTAGGGCGCCTTCAAATTAGCCGCGCAGCGGCAGCGCGTCTGCAGCGCTGCTGAGACTAAGACTTTGTAAATGTATGTAAATAACAACGCGCGACAGTAGCGCGACAAATTTGAAGGCGCCCTTAAACAACTAATTTAAAAATAACTCTAAGTTAAACTGTCAAAAATATTCTACGCCTTTGGTCCATAAAATTATAAAGATATTTTCAAGTTTGACGTATTTACCACAGAAGCGGATTGATTGATCGATGATGATGAGGAAAACTTTTGTCGCATATTTCAGTTTTATTCAGTACAGATTTGAAAATAAAACAAGAATATCTTGGCAGTAAAATAAATTGAACAGCTAAAAATTTAAGAAGTATTGTTATATGACTAGACATTTAAAAGACGCTTTGGAGTATACTCCTTAAGAAACGATGCAAGGTATAAAAAACCTGTGTGGTTTTATGAAACCACGGTAATAGTGAAACTTTTTTTGACATTAAAGACATTCAACTAAAAATATTTGGAATAAATATTCCATTAAGGGTATAAAAATCCCTTTATAAATCTTACCGCGCGGTCGACCGTCACGCGACATGCAACACACAGACGAAAAAGTGTGAGACGATGTAATAAAAAATTCACTTTAAAAGTGTGTGTCAGCTAGCTCCGACGCACGACTGGAGTTTACTCCTTCAGATCGACTGTCTAAATAGGCACAAAAAAGGTTTACTAGTCTAAAAAAAAAAGAATACCATAACAAATGGTAAATAAACTAATTAAATAATGCCATCTATCTATCTTAGATGGCGTTATTAGAAATCGTCGTTACAGAATCAATCGGAACCCTATTGGGTTACGATAGATGGCGTTACGAGCAAATTAGTAACGAGGTCATTCGTTCAATAGATTTTACTCTTTATATTTGTTTCATACCGGGGGCCTTATATGAAAATCGATTCTTAAGGAGTAAACTCCAAAAATATCTGGAGTAAAATCTTTTAAACAGTAAATTTGAGATCTCTCTCGAGAGTTTTCGTCTAACCCCATATAAATTAATATCTCGGCAATCGTTCTTATGGAGTGACGTTCAGTCGTGTTTCGGGGTTGACTCTCACATTTTTTTTACATGACTAGAGTGGTAAACAATTGTAGGTACGGCCAATTATGGTAAGCTACCGTAGTCTATTTTTTCGTCTACCTACTTTGTATTACTTGTATATGTATTTGAAGTCGGTTTTATTTCGTTTGCGAGCAAACACAATTATAATTATGTTTTATTGAGAATATTAAATATAGCCCTGTTAATGCGATAAAATTCTCGAATAGTGGTTCCTAATTTGGTAAAGAATCAGTGCGTTTGTTATCCACTTTTACGAGCACAATGCTTCAACATTGCCCGGTAGTTAACCGTCTTGCCAAACTTCGCAGCAAGTTAATGAGCCGCGGTCTTGAGTATGCTCGTAAACTGTTAAATGGTTCTGACGCGGTTAAGTTTCATTACTTGCAAGTAAATTATTGCATGTAGGTACTAATGACGTTTAAAACGTAGTGGCATTAGCTGCTCTTACCCTAGATGAAGTTATCATTAAAAAATACCGCGATATAAAAGTCATCAATACAAAAAGTGAGACTGCGCAGGAAATAAATTGATTGACTAAACTCATATAATAATTATTTAAAAAGAAATACTTACTAAAATAATAATCACTACATATTATAAAACAAAGTCACTTCCCGTCTGTCTGTCCGTATGTATGCTTAGATCTTTAAAACTATCCAACGGATTTTGATGCAGTTTTTTTAATAGGTAGAGTGATTCAAGAGGAAGGTTTATATGTATAAAACATGTATAATTTGCTAGAGAAACACTGATAATTTTAGAGTTATGTAACGTATCTTTTGTTGTAGATAGTATTTATTATCAGCATTGCACCCGTGCGAAGTCGGGGCGGGTCACTAGTTTATCATACATTTAAAATGAAATACAGTATCTTTTCGCATTAACAAAAATCCCAATATTATGTTTGTCTTTTGCCCTCTTACAAATAACTACACTTTAACCTTCCCCAATAACCCCCACACGCCGCGTCTTCATATGGGCGGGGTCGACATTGTCCTGACGAACGAGATCAAGCTGCTGGGGGTCGTCATAGACCGAAAACTCACCTTCAACACCCACGTTACGAATGTCTGTAAGCGCGCACTCGCCTTCTACCACCAGCTAGCCCGAGCAGCTAAGGCCAGCTGGGGTCTCCATCCTGAGGTAATCCGCACTATTTACAGAGCGGTGGTTGAGCCTGTGATACTGTATGCGGCTGCCGTTTGGGCGCCGGCTGTGGACAAGTTAGGTATTCGCAAGCAGCTGAACGTGGTCCAGCGGGGCTTCGCGCAGAAGCTGTGCAGGGCATACCGAACCACCTCCCTGAACTCGGTATTGTTGCTCGCTGGGATACTCCCCCTCGACCTCCGTGTTCGCGAAGCAGCGACCTTATACGAGGCGTGGAGGGGGGCACCCCAGCGAGTGATAGGGGATCGGGAGGTGGAGCGGATGACCTCAGCCTTGCGGTCTCCGCACCCCGCCTGTCATATCGACCTGGAGTTTAAGTGCCTGGTCGACCAAGATCAATTTGATGCGAACTGCGCGAACAACTTCAATATCTTTACGGACGGCAGCAAGATTGAGGGCAAAGTGGGGGCGGCGTTGTCCATATGGTCTGGCGCCGCCGAAACCGAAACCCTCAAGCTTGCGTTGCCGTCCTACTGCACGGTCTACCAGGCGGAACTCCTGGCGATATGCCGGGCGGCGCGGATGGCCGCAGACCACTTGGCCGGATCAGTCGGGATTTATTCCGACTCTTTGTCGGCATTGCTCATGCTGAATAATCCGAAAGCCCTCCATCCCCTGGCCGTCGAGGCGCGGGGACATCTGCGAAGGGCTCTGCTCCAGGACAAACGTGTCAGTTTGTTTTGGATCAAAGCTCATGCAGGATTAGAGGGGAACGAGCGTGCCGACCATCTGGCCAAGGAGGCTGCGCTGAAGTTAAAACGCGCCTTTGACTACGACAGCTGCCCGGTCTCATTCATCAAGCGAAGCATTCGTACACAATCGCTTGATGAATGGAACCAGCGGTATCGAGCCGGTAAAACGGCTGGTGTCACCAAGGTCTTCTTCCCCGACGCGATAGCCGCATACAGGATCATAGGAAAAATAAAGGTGGACAAATTTCTCACCCAGGTTTTGACGGGGCACGGTGGATTCTCCGAGTACTTGCATCGTTTCAAGTGCAAGGAGAGTCCATCGTGCGTCTGCGATCCTGCGTGTTCGGAGTCTGTCCTCCACGTCCTTCTGGAGTGCCCGGCCCATGACCGTGAGAGGCAGGAGGTGGAGTTCATGATGGATAGAAAACTTGAAAGAGATTCTTTACCGGAATTAATAAAGAGCAAGGATAGAGACCTGTTCCTAAAATTTTGTATAAAAGTTTGTAAATTAGTTTGTATTAGAAACAAGACCTAAGTAAATTATGTTTAATAAATATAGTTGTATATTTCATATAACATAAGAAAGTTTGTATTTAAAATTAAGGAACTTAGTCATAAGGAAACAAAGATTGTAATATATAAACTTTATTTATATAAAACAATTTGTTGTAAATATCGTAGATAAAACACTATTTTGTTTACAATATATAGGTAAGATTGTACCTCTGTTGTATAATAGAACGTAATAAGTGTAGATATAACCAAATGTAAGAAGAAATTAGAATAAGACGAAAAATACTAGAAAATAAGAGAGAAATTGTAACCAAAATAAAAAGTTACTTCATAGAATAAGATAGATAGTAAGAGGAAATTGTTAACACAATAAAAAGATATCTCTGCCTCCCCCCTCATTGTCCTGGAGTTACTAGTTTTAAGTATTAAAAGGAATGAGCCTTAAGCCAGTGTGAATGAGGAAGTATGCAAGAAAGAACAAGTATGCTGAATGGAAGTGCGAGAGGCATAAATGCGAGAACTGGAATGAATGAGTTGTTTAATTAACTAGAAAGACACAGTCTCGCATTACGTGCGGGGGCATAGGGGAAAAAAAAAAAAAAAAAAAAAAAAAAAAAAAAGCCTCAAGCAAGCCCCCTCAAAGACCACCATAAGACCCTCGATCACCTCTCTATTTATTTTATAACTTAACACAGCCAGGGCGTGTAGCTAGTGTTCAAACAATTCAAATGACTTGTCTAAACAATACAAATAAATTAAGTATGGAACTTCTAAGCATGAAGACATACGACGGAACAAAGCGGTTTAACCGACACAATGGAAACTTAGGCCCGTGTTTGTTTAACAGTTTTGCTTTTGTTTACGGACCTGACATGTGCCGCGCCTTATTAATGAACAAAATATCACAACTAAGTTTACAGATGGTAAAGATGTTGTATTTTTTAGTTTTAATATTGTATTTTTGAAGCTATACTTCTTTTGGTGCGTTAGAGAAAAATGATGAGAGTAAATTTTTACAATGCGCGTGTGGATACGAAGTAGTTCAAGCATGCATGAATAGATGCCGCTAGTTTTGCAGACAAGAAAGTCGTCTTTATCATTTCTAAGAGATGGCGTTGTGGACTTATTGTCTAATTATTTATTAAGTGGTAGGTTTTTTTTGGAAGTATTTTATATTTTAATACTCTAGCTTGAAGTATAGCTTCTTACGTGCGTACATAAGTACACACACACTTTTTTATATAAATATATCGATAAACAGGCGTACGGCTCACCTGCTGGTAATCGTTTACCGTAGCTATTGAGCACGGGAATGTAACATTGCTTGAAAGCAGTATTATTTTCTGTAGGGCCGAGGTACTTCTCCAGTCGGATTGCTCTAGATTACTAACAGAATATTTAATGCTATTCCTTACGTCAGTTAATTGCCCAATAAATCTATTAAACAATCCACTTCATAAATTGACAACTTGATCTTGGACCACTTGAATTCTTAAGCGTAGAGTGCTTGGATGTTAAAAATTTGTTACACTTACACACACTTTAGCCTGTCATATCCCACTGCTGGGCATAGGCCTCTTTCCCCATGAACGAGAAGGATCAGAGCTTAATCCACCACGCTACTCCAATGCGGGTTGGCGGATATAACTATAAGCAAACGTTTATGTGGCCAATAGAAATGTTTATCATGTGCGGGGATTGAACCCGCAACCGCCAGTGCATCAGCCACAAACCAGTGCTAGGGCCCTTAGCTGATCAGATACTCGTTTTCCTATTGTAAGGCAGATAGATATGTGAATTAACTTATACTAGAAATAACGGAAAATTTTTAAACCAATTTTAGGACTAATGGGTAACACATATGTGTCTACACATATATGTAAACATTATGGGTGACACATATGTGTATACATATAGGATAACACGTCATATGTGTGTACACATATGTGTTACCCATTGGTCCTATATGTTGTACCTAACTTTCGTTACACACCGCAATCAATGGCGCCGCAAACTAGGGGGTCCATTGTATCCGCACAATGGTTCGGACTCCAGGGATCGGAATCCCGGATTCCGGGATCCGCTTTATGTAATTGTCGATCTCGACGCCGTGCACAGTGAACTTCATTACTATAGGCTCGATCCTTTGTCCTTCGAATGTTATAATATTGTATTCTAGGGTTTTATTTAAAACTAACATTGAGAATGACAATGTATTATTTTTGTTCAGTTCAAGTAATTAGGTATTATTATATGAAAAATTTATTTAGGACCAATTAAATTCACTTCAGCCTATCTCAGTCCACTGCCGGACATAGGCCTCCACAAGTTCGCGCCAAAAATGGCGTGAACTCATGTGCGTTGCCCATAGTCATAACGCTGGGCAGGCGGGTTGGGGCTGTATGCAGTTTTAATAGTAATTAATTATTATTATTAAGAATTAATTACTATGAGTAGCAAAACACAAAATGTTTTAAAAGAACACCACGTCTCAGTTTCCAGTAAAAGAAGACCACGAGTCGGGAGTCAGGAACACACACAGCACAAACATTTGTACGGCTTATGAAAACATTTATTTTATCGAGAGCGAAGAGTGAAGCTACTACCACTGACAGTATGTTACCTATATACTAACTTATCGACAAATTCTGCTTTTTAACCGACTTCCAAAACTGGACAGGACAGGTTCTCAATTCGATTGTATTTTTAACCGACTTCCAAAAAAGGAGGAGGTTCTCAATTCGACACGTATATTTTTTTTTTTAATGTTAGCTCAGAACTTTTGACTGGGTGGACCGATTTCGATTAATTTTGTTTTAATTGAAAGGTGTTGCGTGTCATGTGGTCCCATTTTAATTTAATTTGGATCTGACAACTACTTTTAGAGTTATATCTAATAATGCGTATTTACGTGACTACTTTTTCGTCGACCTACGTTATATTATACCGCATAACTTTTTACTCGGTGTACCGATTTCGATGATTCTTACTTTAATCGAAAGCTAATACTTGTCTTGTAGTCTTGTTTAAATTAGATCGAAAACTGATTACAACTTTTTGAGTAATCTTTAATAGCGCGTATTTACTTGACTATTTTTTCGTCTTATTACGTTGTATTACTTGTCGATGTAATTGAAGTCGGTTTTTTTTCGTTTGCGAGCAAACACAATTATATATGTATGTTACCTCAGAACTTTAATGTGGCATGGCATGGTGAGGAGACCCATAAGGACAGACATCCAAACCGGAAAGAAATATTAGTACATTTGTATTTGCAAAGTTTCATCACGAGCGGGAATCGAACCTGCAAACCGTCGGTGTTTTAGACGACTACACGCACCACTACACCAGAAATGCTGTTACAAGTTTAAGTAAATTAATATTATAGTACGTTTAGTATGAAATTATATGCATACCTATACATGATTACCTATGTTTTGACGACAAGTTTTCACAGTTGTTATATTGTGCTGGTCGCAAGTTCAATTGCCGGTCTAGGCAAACATTTGTAGTTTGTATAGGTCATATATATTTAACGTAGCCAATAAATATTTATGCTTGCGTATTGTATGAGTTTCCGTATCTCAGAAATAGGAGAAAATCGTAGTTGAGGGCGTTAACTTATTGTTTTATTTGTCTATTTTTTGTGCATCTACTTAATACACATTATGGTAATCAGACGTAATGGACGTCCCCAAGCCCTGGATTATGATTGCGGAAAACAGCAGTGGACTGCGGTAGGCTGAAGTGAATGACTGACTGACTGACTGGCTGATGGTAAGCAGAATCATGCATAATATTAGAAGCATTTCCAATAATTTTAGATTTGAAATCGTCTGAAATATACAGTAAAAAATATTTCATTCCTTTAAAAATACATCAAATTCAACTTACCGGTTTCAAGGGAATTAAAATATCTAGGTAATCTGTTATTTCATCTGAGAGATAGATTGAGCGTTCGATGCAAATGCGTCTAATTAGTTAAGTGAGTGAGTCGACGTGACCGACCTCGTAAAAATTCCGTAACCAATGGACTTCGTAGCTAAGTGCGTTTGCATGTTTGATGATACTAATAATATTTAAACTAATATAGTTATGAGAAAACTTTGTTGAATGCTGTAAATTTAGATGTTAGGAGTTTATATATATACGGTACAGGACTATGAACGTTAAGTTATGACTCAAAAAACTGAAACGAACTTAAATGAAAACGGTTAAAGGAACCTCAAATAAAATCTAGTTTAAAATTCTGGCTTTTATTTAATTTTTGTACGTTTACGAGATTATAAATCTCTTTTTCACATAAAAATAATTTGTGTATTCAATGTAAAACTTAATATAAAGAAAACATACTGTACCTCTTATTACACTACGTTGTTACCGCGTACTGTATATGGCCGTACGATATAACGCCATAATCTAACTCGCACAACTTACCGTCTGAAAATGACTTAAGTGAGTTTAGAAATGTTGTCAGCTCTTCACAGCCTCAATGTAACTTCAGAGATATACTCAACGGGTGTTAAATTTTTCGCCAATAGAATATTCGAGTCACACGCGGGGGGGTTGAACGAAGGGGGTTGAACGAAGGGGGGTTGAAAGGGGTTGCATTAAGTGCCGGCGGAAAATCCGCGCACAATAGTCGCGAGTTTACAGCCGTCTATGTATTTGCATATAGAAATGCAGAATTTTAAGCCAATCTGGCTTTGAAAATAGCGATGTTGTTTCCGAGAAATTAGCTTTCGGAATTGTGGTGAAAAAACAAAGTATAAAAGGAAATGTGATTCGAACAATTTTTTGGTCATGAATAATATAATTATGTTTAATTTACATTTTATTTATTAATTCACTTCATAATTTAAAAAAAGGAGGAGGTTCCCAACTCGAACGTATGTATTTTTTTATGTATGGTATCTTAGAACTTTTGACTGAGTGGACCGATTTCAATGATTCTTTTATTAATTGAACGATGGTACTTGTCAGGTGCTGCATGGTGGATTTAAATTTAATCGTGATCTGACAGATACTTTTTGAGTTGTTGTTGTTGTTTGATTCTTAACCGACTTCAAAAAAGGAGGAGGTTACTCAATTCGACCGTATATATATTTATGTATGTTCGAGGATAACTTCGTCGTTTGTGAACCGATTTTGATAATTCTTTTTTTTGTTGGAAAGAAGATATCCCTAGTTTGGTACCACGATAAGGAAACCAGAATCTGATGATGGACTTTCAGAGAAATCGAGAGGAACCTTCGAAAATCGTAGTGACGACTAGTGCCTTTGTTCATTATTTTCGTCTACTTACGTTGTAAGTATTACTTGTCGATGTAATTGAAGTCGGTTTTTTTCGTTTGCTAGCAAACACAATTATATACTCATATATATTACTAAGTACCTGTAAATTTTGTGTATCGCAAATAAATAAATGATTATCGTTATGATAAAAACATCTACTATTTCATAAATCTACGCCAATTTCCTAGCTCCATAGTACTCGTCCCACTCACTCGCGTTGCATACACTGGACTAAGGCTCTGAATAAATACTTAATACAGAATTTTGACCCCTATTCCGTTTACCATACGGCACAAATACAAGTGAAACAGTTTCTTCAAACAAAGCCCTGGAGCTACTCATTGTCAATATTGATATCAAACAATATGTTTGATTCTAATTTGAATGTAAACACTGATTTGATGCATCGCTTTGCTTTAACGCATCGCTCTAATACTAATATTATAAAGTTAAAGATATTATAATATATTTTCTCTTTTGCAATTGATATCTTTTTATTGAATAACATAACAATACACTTTATTGTACACCAAAACAGAAATATTACATATCAGATTTATTTTAACAGAGTATCATAAGGTACAAATAATTAGTAATAGCGACTTATAAGGTTCCTTATTGAAGTTAAACTTATTTAGAAACTTTGTGATTTAATCCATCGGCCATAGTTCCTGCGACACAGGTGACATAAGCATAAGTGGTAATAGTCAATACAGACCAAGCAGGTCTCTCTGTCATTACATTTTTATATAAAATCTATATATTCTATATATATAAAAGAGATATCCACCCATTGACTCATCACGATATCTCTGGAACCATAAGGCGTAGACACTTGAATTTTGGTAGGAATATTACTTTTGCCGAGTAGAGGTCAGCTAAGAACGGATTTCACGAAATTCGACCCACAAGAGGGGGTTGCGGGGGTTAATAACATATATGGCAAAACAACGTTTGCGGGGTCAGCTAGTAATATTATAAATTACCACTTTATTGTTGGTAATTACCTGTAGGAATGGAGGATATTTGTATTTGTACATATATTTCTTTCCGGTTTGGATGTCTGTCCTTGTGGGTCTCTCCACTGTGTCTCGGAGAGCACGTTAAGCTGACGGTCTCTGTTATCATCATATACACCTCACAGTGATCGGTACTCACAGTAGGGAATATATCCGCCAACCCGCATGGAGCAACGTGGTGGATTTAGCTCCAACCCTTCTCCTACATGGAGAAAGAAACCAATGCCCGACTGTGGGTTATTACAGGCTGTATCGTGATGTTATTATTAAATGCAATATATACACATGTACTTTACGAAAACATTACATAATAAAGTGGTTTTTTCTGTCGCTCTGTACGTGCTCAGTTTTATAAGCTACACTTATCTTGGTTAACATGTACGGCACACTAGGTATAGCATATAAAATATTAATATTACATTACATTACATAACATTACGTATTCGGAATGTATGGACACTCATGACGCATGTACGAGTACACAATGTACTGAAAATATGTATTAGCACGTTAAGGACAAAGAAGACAAAGCAACCGTCTTAGCGACCTGAAGTAAGTTATAGTAGATGTACAAAATTGTACTAGAACTTCTAAGAATATTTTATTCAAAAACATTTACTGAGGTAGGACACAGCAGGAAATTTCCTGCTCAAAATATGGAGCAGCCCGACTGGGGTAGTACCTCGACCTTACAGAAGATCACAGCTAAATAATACTGTTTTCAAGCAGTGTTGTGTTCTTGTTGGTGAGTAAGGCAACCAGAACTCCTGGAATTGGGGGTAGGGTCGGCAACGCGTTTACAGTGCTTTTAGTGTTGCCGGCGTCTATAGGCTACAGTACTCTCTTACCATTAGGTGAGTTTTACGCTTGTTTGCAGACCTAGTTGTATATATATAAAAAAATCCATCCAAACTAATTAAAAAAAAAAAAACAAATTAAAAAAATCTAATTTAAAATGCAAAAAAAAACTAGTTAAAAAAAAGGCGGTCACCCATCCAAGTACTGACCGTCATGACGCTGCCGCGTTACCGGTCGTTAAAATTTTACCCCTCATGCGCCAAAAGAAAATTCACTTAAAAAAATTAATCCTTGTTTTACAGTAACTCATTAAAAGGCAAGAAAAGTAGATACTCTAAAATACTTAAAAAATTTAAAAGCTCTTATCTCTCGTATGCCAAACTTATATCGTATAGGGGGAGTCCGGGAGACTTTAGCCACTTTTCACTAAAATGCTCATAAATCTTTCTATACTTACAAATCGCTATTTTTTATAAATTGTATCTTAAGCTGCATTATTTAGCTATATTTTCTCTTAAGAAAGTTTACTACATCATTAATAGTTAATGAGTAATTAGCGATTTCTCCGAAAGTGGAATTCGGCTAATGTCTCCCGCCTGGGCGGGAGACTTTACCCAGCAAGTAGGGAGACTTTAGCCGGGTATAAAAATAGGCAAAATAATATTACAAATTGTAATTCAACAAATAAATTTAATAATAAAAATACGGCACATAGTATTACATAGCAAATGAAAACACGAGGAGGGTACTTTGAGTATCTTTAAGATACATAAGTGAGGAATCAACTATTATCACATTGATTTACTTCATAGCATACTTAGTTACTTATACAATAAGCATAGATAAGCAAGTGTTTGTATTCCAATAAACTGGAAACTTTTTGGAAGTAATTGTTTCATATTCATATGCCAGCTTCATAGCCGCCTGTTTGGTTAAGTCTCCATAATTCCTTTTGGTGCAAGTTAGAAGATAATTGACAAGTGTTTTCTCTTTCTCGATTGTAAATATCAGAGCTGTTTTAAACTGGATTCCTTGTTCATTTATTTTAGTCAATTTGAACTTGTCTCTTAATTAATTTCATGAGGTATTTCAATCAATTCCATATTCTAAAGCAACACATCTAGTAGATTTTTCTTTACCAATGTCAACTAAAGCGTTTCTTATTTCTGACTGATCAAAATTGCTTCTGTTCCTAGTTGTTTCTTTTTTATATTTGAAAGACATTTTGGATGATTATCTGAAATAAAATAAAATATTATTGCAGGAGAAACTACCCTGATTGCAAGAGAGATTAGTGGCTAAAGTCTCCTCCCGACGCCTGGCTAATGTCTCCCACCCCACGCCAAGCTGTCCGTTATTACATTTTTATAAAAAACTATAACACTTATGTAAAAATTGTCTACCGTGAATGTTACTAGGATAATTACACTTACGATGTATATAAATTATGTCCTAGAATCTACTCACAGTAAATAACAGAATTCAAAAATCGGAAATTGAAAAATTTTACTTACCGGGTACGAAAATGTCTTGTTACTTCTCACTCCTAAACCAAACTGCCGATTACAACGTCGTCACGTGAGCAAGGTTGGGGGTGTCTATGGAGTCTAAGATGTGTGGCAATGTCTCAAAATCTAGTACTACAAAGATTCTATAAGCAGTGGCTATTGTCTCCCACCTGCTAAACTCTCCCGGACTCCCCCTACATATAGTTGCAGAAGTTAGTTTACTATCAACAAAGAGGCCAATCTTGGATAATCTTCCTAGCATCAATGTTTTGTAGTGCATTCGGATATGACGTAGGAGACCCCGCAGACTAAAGACTTTTCAGAAGTCTTGAAGTATTTGCGTAACCTATTATAGTTCGATAAACAAGTTAGTTGAGTTTCCAGCTGATTGCCTTCTAACTTGCTCGATCAACTAACGTGTCTGCATCTGATTGCTGATCAATTCAACTGATAGATGTACGTGACACGTGTGTGACGTAGTTCAATGTTAAATAGTTTGATTCAAAAACAAACAATATCAAAAAAAACGAGTGAGCTTTAGACCACACGAATGAAGTAAAACTTACGAAATGTAACTCTATCTCTTTCTATATTTACTAACTTATATCTCCCTCTCAATTTCCGTTTGCCTCGCCCAAACTTTCCGTAACCCTCTCGTCCGCGCATTCACCAGCTAACTCTCCAAGTCAAGCGTGCGTAAAGAAATTTTACTAAAACTTCAAAAAGCCATCTTGTCCTCGCTCGCTGCATCAATGAAAGTAAGGAATATCTTGACACCAGTTGAAGTTCTTATTTGCTGGCTAATTGCATAATAATTTAAGCTTAATACCAATAACCAAGTTGATACCAAATCCGTCTAATAAAATTTTCGGCTGATAGAAAGTCTTTAGTCTGCGAGGACCCTACAGGTGAGACTGTTATTACAGGCGCAAGGGTCACGGCGACTTAGCTCGTACGGACAGCATTAGCATTTCAAGACATGTATGAAACACGTATCATCACAGGAAAGTAAACAGAAATTTTCGAAATTTATAAATCTTTTTATTACTTTTTTAGTCGTTTAGACAGCTGTAGCGAAAACTTTTGAAACTACATAAAAATAACGACATTTTATTAGATTTTTTTTTGTTAGTGTTATCGTAAAATATAACCATATAGCTGTTGCTTACTTAGAAATTAAATACTTTGTGCATCGTTTTGCTTAATTTATGATTAATTAACTTCTTCAAACTTTGCTGGTTGTAGCGTTGGCGGTTGCAAGTTCGATACCTGCACATGGCAACAATTTGTATTGGCAAGTGTTTGTCGTGGTCTGGGCGTTTGTGCTTGTGTATTGTGTGCAGGGTATTTAATCTTAGTACTAGAAAACGAGGGCAAGTATACAAATTTACAAAACTCGCATACAGATGGCGTTAGCAGACGGCACTGACAAAAAGTTTACACTTGGCAGCATTAGATGTCGCTTTCACACAAAATATTAAATTATTAAAGGTCAAAACAATTTAATTCCTGTGTGAAGTGTCAACTGCAAAAATGGCCGCTATTTATTAATATTATATTTATATGAATCACATCAATTCACACAGTTTTTAGATCGTAGCATGTGTTGTTTTGTGTGAACATTTCCTTTTCCATTTAATCATAATAGTAGGTAACGTTTTTATTTAAATTCTAAATATGAACAGGACTCGTATAAGTGGTTGTATGTGCAGATAATTTTGTTAATGAACTTTGATTAAGTACGAAAGAGAATTTTGATTGAAAAGCTGTGACCCGGGATGCGAAAACAACGCAGGTTTGTATCAGATTAATATACTAGTCTTAACCCACCCAGTAATTATGTAACCTAATTAACCTAACCTAAATAAACCGTCTTCATCAAATCTACGTTAGAAAATTAAAACCGACAATAACAATGGAATAACTTACTAGGTACTACAACTGAAGAATGAGTCAAACAAGAATCTCATAAACCCAGTTCGCAGTAGCACTAATACATAATCATTGGGATCCAATATTCTCTAAATTAAAGGCTACTTTGCCGTACAATAATATATATATTATTTCAAATTAATTTCAGGTTCTTTGCACAAGTTTCCAAATCCGGAGAAGAATAATGTGTTATTTAATTCATGGGTCTGTTCTGTTGGTGGTGATATATTGGGACTTGAAAACAACCATATTTCCAAATATCGCCATATATGTCACAAACATTAAGAAGAAAAATATTTGTGCCGATATAAAAGACTTAGCAATATAGCTGTACCAACATTGAACATGCCAGGTAATTCCTTTCATCACAATATTATTTTAATTTGAAGTTTAATTGCTTATGTTTTTATCAGTTTGTTCAAACATATTTGGTCTAAAATTGGATATAATACAATATATATTGTATATCTGAAGTTTGTCTAAAACCTTTATCAAAATTGTTCTAGCATTGCATTACATATTATAGTTCTATTATTTTAAAACTATATGTAACCCTCAAATGAAATGACAAAATCTGATCAGAAGCATATAAGATGAATATAATTATTTATTATTATTCTCTTATTAATTTCAGTGTCTCAAAATGAAGAAACCCCGAAAATTGTTGTCAGCAAGCGAAAACACAACTTTTCGATGCCTCCTGAACAAGCTTTACATAAAAATTTAGTTTAATTGGCCAATAAGCTGAATAAATGCCGGAATAAAAATTATATGCAACAAACGGGAATGTGATGATGATAACGATAAGTTTAAAAGTAAGGCAAAAAAGTATTTCCACAAATGTTTTAAACGAAAAAATAAATAATTAATATCAACTATCCACTTCGCGTTTTATTTTTGCTTCCTAATTCTATACTTTTTATAGTAAAAATAAACTCTTCTTTAATTTATAATTTCAATATTTTTATAGAATTAAAAAAGAAACATAATTTCTTTTTAAATTCTATAAAATTTATTGAAATTATAAATTAAAGAAGAGTTTATCAGTAGAGGATCACTAAATAAGTAAATACCTATATATATAGCTATATCGCTATATACCTATATATATATATATAGCTATATCGTGATTAACTCCAAAACTCGCATAGAGATGGCGTTGCTCCGTATGGCTCATTAAAACCATCGAGATTGATCTCTATTCCCTACTATTACAATGTACTCTGTGATTGTGTGTTTCTGGACCCCCGACACAGGAGAAAATACTAGTGGGGGCCGTCAAGGCGTTTATTTATTGGTTAACTGAAAGTTAACTTTAATTTCGTTTCCAACGAGCATAATTATTAATAACGTTTCTCCCGTAATCTTCTCATTAATACAAGTACATAAATATATTAAAATAAAAAGTTTTTAAAATTATGTTTTTAATTTTTAATGCGTATAAATTAAAATGCTAAATAGGAAACATAAAAATGGTTTAAAAATAACTTATTTCGAGTTTATTTTATATTGCAATAATATACAAATCTATTTATTAATATTAAAATAGCATACAAAGAAAAAAACAAAACAAAAGAACATCATTTCCAAAACAATTTAATAAAAGAACAATTTTCATTTCGAATAAACTTTTTTATAAAACTTTCACACGCAGCTGGAGTTGTTTTATCGTTTTATCTTTTAATTGTTAGTTTTTATGTCAGAGACAAAAAAATCCACAGCGATCTCATGCAGCAGGCGATGATAAAGGTGATTTCTCTCTGGACAGAAACGTTTTACGCACGCATGTGATTTTTATTGCAGATTTATTTCATTTATTTACTTTTTTCACAGCAGGAAATATCTAACTCGAACTTTGTAATAGCTCAACTGGGGAAGTATTTAAGGTACTTCAGTCAGTCAATCAGTTTAGCCTATTACAGTTCACAGCTGGATAAAGGCCTCGATATGTTCGCGCCAGACATCCCGGTTTTCCGCAATACTTATCCAGAAAAATACAAGATGATGAGAAGCGTATGGCTCACCTGGTGGTAAGCACTTACCGTAGCCTATTGACGCCTGCAACACCAAAAGCATCGCAAATGCGTTGCCGATCTTACCCCTATTCTCCCCAGAAGCTCTGATCATTACAGGGACATAACACTGCTTGAAAGCAGTACTATACAACTGTGATCTTCTGTAAAGTCGAGGTATTTTGTGCAGGATATTTCCAGCTGTGCCCTACCTCAGTTAAAATACTACGTGCAGATCCAGGAGCGTTTTGATCGCACTTAGCCCTCACAAGAGTATAACCACTTTAAGCCTTTAAGCCGGCCTACTGCGTGTTGCGAAAATTTATTCAGAATATATAACCAATGTAAATACGATAGTTATTCCGTACCTCGCTGCTGTCTCTCTGTTTTCCGTATATTTGACCACTACCACGACTCACTGCTCTAGACCTTGTTTACAAAAGTGGATCTGTGGATTTTTTTAAATATGTATCTTTATTTTTATTTTTAATGAGAGAATTTGTTTTTTAAAAGTATACACGTGTTTTTTAAATAATATCGCTGTTTATCTGAAGCTGTAGCTTAACAGAGATAGTACAACCTGATAATAAAAAAATCGCCTTTAGTAGCAGTTTTTTATACTTACAGCTAACCTAACTACTATAACTAGTAACCTAAAAAAAACAAAATTTCGTAAACAATTAAATAGACTTCGATAAAATCTTCAAACCCTAATTCACCCACTTTAAGGGTAGAATTCCCGCAAACGCTAATTTATTTATTTTTAATGAAAAATCCTTAAAACAAAATTGAACACCAAAATGAAAAATTTGTATATTTTATCCCTTTAATGGTAGAATTTACAAAAAAAAAAGCACGAGATACATATTTAATCAGTAGACCGAAAATTACGATCTTTCCCCATATTGTAGGAGAAAGATCGAAAATAAATTTTATAAAGTAACAAAAATGATGGACTTTCCGATCAGACAGATGTTTGATGATGTTGAAGGTTCCTCTCGATTTCTCTGGGACGCCATCATCAGCTACCGGTTACTTTAACTGTTTGTATACAGTAACCTACAATATTTTAACCATAAATAAAACTTGGTTAACATTACGTTTGAGCGAACTAGTTAGTCGCTTAGTTATAGTAGTGCCTAACTTAACCTACATTTAAGTCGTAAAAACCTGACGCATGAATGTTAAGTCTGAAATTACAATAAAACCTCTTTATAGCTATACTAGCTTCTGCGCGCGACTTCGTCGGCGTGGACTCCCCTCCTATTGGTCTTAGCGTGATGATATATAGCCTATAGCCTTCCTCGATAAATGGGCTATCTAACACTGAAAGAATTTTTCAAATCGGACCAGTAGATCCTGAGATTAGCGCGTTCAAACAAACAAACAAACAAACAATCAAACAAACTCTTCAGCTTTATTATATTAGTATAGATTAAAATGGTGTGTGGCGGTTATAATTGGCGTCGTTTATTTCTTAATTGGCCCATTAGTATAATATTAGTAAGTAGGGGGCATAGTTTGTCTTAATTAATAATAATTTATAAGTTGTTTTTTGATTATGCTTTAAAATGAAAATTAAATTATAGATATTTATTTCTCTATTGTGGATTAGAAACTATTGCAATGGAATATTGGACTTAGGAAATCAATCATGCGACATAGAGGCGTCTAAGCTTGGTACTTATATTTACAAGTGCTTTGAAAAATTAGCAGACTTCTTGGTGTTCCAATAAAATTGTAAGAAGTCCATGTCATTCTAAGTAACACTAAGTTTTACTAGTAATTAACTTCTTCCTGTACTACTATAAACAAAGGTTGTCAGAAAAAGATCGCTATAAGCGATAACGCTGCCTTTGCGTACTTATTTGTTTGCACCTAATGGTACTAAATTTTATCTTTTTTGTGTGAAATAAAGTTTTAGCAAATAAATAAAAGAAGTTTAACGATTTGTCAAATGTCATATAAAACGGTTTTTCCTGAATAAAATTGCTCCTTAAGAGTATGACCGAGATTATCCAAAATCTAAAACAGGAATTCATTTTGGAATTCATTGACAAAAAAAAAATGAATAGTTTCAAAATTTCCCGAGGTGCTTATCATCATCATCATACATATAATAAAAATGTAACGGGTCGCTGTCTGTACATTTAAGATACATGAGAAAAAATATCATTGGGAACTTTATGCACCCTAAACAATAATTGTCAGAATTTTTGTCTGTTTGTCTATGCGCTTGTGCACCTTTATCTCAGAAACGGCTTATCCGATTTAGATGTTGTTTTAACTAATATATTGTGGCAAGCTTACCTTAACATTTAGTGTTAAAAGTTATGCCAATTTAAAGAATCACGTTGAACATGTAAAGTCACTATTCCACGCGGAGGAAGTTGCGAGCACAGCTAGTATAATATATAAGTCTTGTAATGAGCTATTATACAACAGACAACAGACTAGTACATACCCGATAGTACATGTGTATATTTATAACTTTATTCTGGACAACACGAATTAATAACGTGGAAATAATTATCAAAATCATTTCAACAGTCAAACATTATTAATTACAAGCAAACAACTAAATAACTTCCCTTTCATACGATGAGTATCGATTTTCATAATTAAATACGTTATTAAAACTTATGAGAGAGCGCTACGGAAACGTTTGGACTAATCAAACTGTAATACATACTGAAGGGAACTTTGATTATTATATTCTAAACTGTTTGACTTTTGTGGTTATCTATAGATAGATAATGTTATAAGACGGTATTTCTATGATTCTTGTTTCTTTTTGAAGTAAAATATTAAATTTCTTTACGCACACTTGACTTGGGGAGTAAGCTGGTGAATTCGTGACGAGATCGTTACGAAAAGTGTGATTGGGCGAGGCGAACGGAGCAAGAGAGAGAGGTGCGAGTACATATTTTCTTCTCTTTCTCTCATAGCTAGTTACGTTTTTATATCTAGGTCACAGTGCAGGCCTATTGCTAAAGAAGTTTTACTTCAGTCGTGTGATCTAAAGCACACTTGTTTTTATTTTCATTTCGTAATAATAAATACTCTTTATTTTACACCATAAAGAAACATTACAAAAAGTGACAGATACAAAGAAAGATGTACAAAGGCGGTCTTATCGCTAAGAGCGATTTCTTCCAGACAAACTTTGGGTATAGGACAGGGCGTAGAAAAAGAGTAGCGGTAGGGAAGTGTACAAAGAGTTGATAAAGAATTAGCATAGAGTTTACAAGAATTAGCATAGAGTTTATATCAATCCTGTTTAAGACTACGTATTCGTAACTTATTTGCAGGATAAATTTTATCCACAACTAGTAAAACATGTCTTGAATACATCTAAAGATAACAAATTTAAAATATGAGACTTATAGGTACCTACATATAATTTACATGTTCCGAGTACACAGAGAGAGAGAGAGCTCTTATTTATTTTAATATTAAAGTACTTTAAGAAAAGTTCTCGAAGTCAGTATTGTATTTCATAACTAATAAAGTCTATGTCACACCAAAATAAAATCAAATAAAAGAAAAAAAACACAATTCCACTTGTCTGATACGTCTAACTTGACACACGAAACGACAGTACGAAACTAGTGACGTAATAAAAAACTCGGCAAACAGAACCCGGATCCAATAAGCCACTGGTTTCAAAACCTAAGCCAGGACACATCCCGTGAACTAAATGGGGGCAAATAAAGCTAGGCGCACAAAAAGGCAGGTTGGCCTGGAGCCAGCTAAACGATGCTCTACTGCACATTGTCCTATTACACCTGCTGACACATATACTCGCAAGAACTTTTAGTAGGGGAGACGTCGAACATCGACCTTCACCGATCTGATAACTCGATGAGACATATTTTTTATCAAATATAATTTATAAAGAAATATGCCTATGATAACTTGCCTATCGAAAAGTGGTCAAGGCTATTTTTAATTTAATTAATTTTTTTTCATCACCTTCGCTTATATGATAACCGAATGAGTTTTATATCAATTGATACTTTTTAACACACAGAATATGCCTAGGTAGGCTTGCCTACTTATTTTTGGTCATGGCTCCCTAGCAAGTAGATGTGAACAGGTAGGTCAATATATACCTATATTCGATACTACATCGATCTGTTCGAATCGAAATTGATATCATAGGTAAGATATTGTAATTACAAAACCAATCATATAGGCTTGCCTGCAAAAACTAAAAAAAAAAAATTAGCCTTGACCACTTTTCGATAGGCAAGTTATCATAGGCATATTTGTTTATAAATTATATTTGATAAAAAAATATGTCTCATCGAGTTATGTCAGATCGGTGAAGGTCGCTCTTCCACGTCTCTTAGACCATTTGAGCTTGTTGACTATCTACACAAATCATTGTATAGATGATCATAGCTAAGGAATTTCTTTAGTTATGGGATTTATCTCGGGATATTTTACAATGATAAGCCGTGAAGTTGTCTGAAAAAGGTTGTTATTAAGAGATCTTATTGTACATGTAGTTTTTTTAGTTTCTGCTTATGTAATAGTATTTTTTAAGGTTTTTTTCTCTGACGGTACAAAGACTTGTGGTATAGCAGGCATGATTCGAACCTTTTGGATTCCAAAAAAAAAAAAACATCTAAGGATACGAAAATTTACAAGGCAGATTAATACTATTTTTTTCTAAATTCACTTTCTTGCGAAGTGTTATCTACGGAACCAACTTTCCATACATATTAATATTTATCATGGACGATGACAATTGACAGTGCATGATGGAAAAGTTTCAGACATCGACAAAATAACTCGGCAAATGTAACACAGTAAAATATAATATCGTTTCAGTAAAATACTTGTAATATAATTCTCAATGTACTGGATAATCATCCTTATTGAAATACCCTCATTGTATACAATTTTGTATCTTATTGACATACCGTATAAAGATCATTTTAGATTGAAATTATTTCTACTAAGATACTCTTCGAAAATGATTATTATTAGCAACTAGCTTTGAGTAATTTTAATTACGATACTTAGTTTGTCTAAAACTAGACGAAGCGAACGTAATAGTTGTAATTAATGAAGTTTACGAACAAAGACACCCAGCGGATGAGAATGATTGTGAAAGAGATTCTTGTATATAGGTTATGGATTGAAGTCTAGGCAAGATCTCATAAATTTTAGTGATTTAAATTATTATTTTCTCATTGAAATAAAACTGTTTTGTAGGTGTACACAATCTACTTTATTTTTACAACTTCACTCCACAAAACCGCTTCACAGAATGTCCCTCTCTTCTTTCTTAACAGGTATTTATACGATATAAACAAAGTCAATTGATTGTCAAAACTACATTTACTCGTAATTACAAAATAAAAAAAAATATGCAAATACTTTTAATTATATAATATTAACATACCGACGATCTACGTAAGATAGCCGGTTTAGGCTGGATGAGGATTGCAAGAAACGAGAATTCTGGCGCGAACTTGGGGTGGTCATGTTCAGCAGTGGACTGCGATAGGCTTAACTAATCCGTCAGTTACGGTAACTCCTTACAATCAGCTGGTACCTTTATGATGATTATTGTTTACCACTGTTGCGGCTTAAAAAAGTTATTATTGTTAATTTGAGGGCTAATTTATTGATTATGCTTAGCGATCTAGATGTCAGTGAAACTGAGGAAGAAGTCTAGTCATGTCATTAACTAAATGTGCCCCGTGATTTCACACGTGTTAATTTATAGCCTATAGCCTTCTTTAGTAAATGGACTATCTGACACATTATTTTCAATTCGTACCAGTAGCTCCTAAGATTAGTGGGCTTAAACAAACAAACAAACTTTTCAGCTTTATAATATTATTATAGATGTTAGTTGGTTTCGTTACCTGAAATTACAATCCGAATTTCCAATTAATTCCGGTATCAGAACCACTGATATATCATTCGTCACCATCGACCTCGCTTCGTATATTCTCAAAGGTATGGCTAAGCTAATATGTGACGGCTAATCAGTTAATGTTCAGAAAATCGCGTCAGCGGTGTTTGGTCGTAACTGATGAGTTTAGCGGGGTTTCGAGAGATAACATTTACTGATACTGAGTTATACGGATTACGTGATGCGGATTTAAGTATTAGTTACGTGGTTCTGTCTTAAGTTGAATGTATTTTTAATGCTTGTTACTTTATAACTTTTTACTGGGTAGATTCTTTTTTTAATGTACAGGTGGTGCTTGTCATATTGTCTTCTTTAAATTTTATCAAGATCGTACGAGTAAATTTTGTGTCAAAATCAAAATCAAAAATAACTTTATTCAAATAGGCCCCATGAGCACTTTCGAATCGTCATTTTACAAAATTTTAATTTAAGGTTATTATTAAGTTTTTTTAAGAAGCTACCACCGATTCGGAATGTAGATTCTGCAGAGAAGAATCGGCAAGAAACTCCGCAGTTACTCTTTTGAAAAAAATGTATAAACTGTAATTGAGTACAAAATTAGTAATATCATGCATGAAATACAGCGTCACAAAGTCCACACATCTTTATCAACCATGTAATCCCGCACCGAATAATACGCTTTATCTATTAATCTCTTTTTAATAAAAACTTTATGTTGAGACAATTCCAAAATTGTTTTTGGGATTTTATTATACATGCGAATACCATAACTCACAAAGGATACGTTTACTTTGCGCAGTCGGAAACTTGGAGTTACAATTTTTTTATTCCTTCTTGTGTTTACACTGCGATTATTACCATTTATTTCAAAACAATGAATATTCTGGTGAATATACATAATATTGTTATAAATGTATTGCGACGCAATTGTTAATATGTCTACCTTTGGAAAGACATCCCGCAGGGAGACTCGAGCTCCAAGGTCGTAAATGCCGCGAATAGCCCTTTTTTGCAAAATGAATACAGTCTCAATATCTGTAGCATTACCCCACAGCAACAGACCGTAAGACATAACACTGTGGAAATAGCTAAAATATATTAAACGTGCAGTAGCAACGTCGGTCAGTTGTCGTACTTTCCTAACTGCGAATGCTGCGGAGCTGAGTCTACCGTTCAAGGATGACATCATCATCATCATCATCATCATCATCATCATTATCTATATAATTATAATAATGCGCATTTTCTTGATTTTTTTTCGTCAACCGACGTTGTATTACTTGTCAATGTAATATTGTAGTCGGATTTTTTCGTACATTTTACTAACTGATACATAATATTATGTATTCGTCAAGTCATTAGTGAAGAAATAACGCGTTTGATTTAAATTTTTAACACACAATTGTCATCCATATTTTTATAAAAAAAATATTGTAAATAGAAAACTCTGAAAGAACTGGGCTGTTTTTTATTTAATGTTGCGTAATTAAATTTTGTAGTTTTAATGTATCATAAATCTATGAAGGTATGTAGACTGGTAAACCCATTACAGATACGTAGTTCATTATAAAGTCACACGAGAATATTAAATAATGCCAGTCGTGTATTGCAGGACCTTTTTGTGTATCGATCCCAGCAAATTATTTTCTGAATCGACAGAAATTTCTAAATTCGAATCGAAGGAATTTCAATTCCAACTAAGAAAAAAGCATTTCATTTCGCGATATCTGACACATTTCGCACGTCCTAGAAAAAAGGGTGAATTCGCAATAACAGACTTAACTCCACCATTTAGGGATTGAAGTTTCTGAAAGACTTGTTACTGTACAAGGAGATCGGGTAACAAGAATGCTGAACTCAAAAGTTCGTGCCAAGAATGTCGCTGACGAGACAAACTCCGAGTAATCTCGTGGAAAATTTATAGGGGATGAAGGAAACTCGCACAAGAGTTGCGAACTTTGATAATATTGTGATACTCGACTAAAATATTGTACGCCATATAAGGGCTATTATTCCGTATGGCGGATTATGTTTTATAGGGGCGTTAGGTCGTTCCCTAGAATCGTCAGATGTAATGTTGTTATATACAAGTTCGGTGTTGAATATTTAAACTTTAATGTTTTGATATTTGCAAGTTTGTGTTGTAAAAACGATTTTTCTCACCTAAATGTAGGATAAGGAATAAATTACGTTTTTATTATTGTTAGAATATACATATAATATTTTATAAGAACTTATGATTTTCAACATTGGTATGAAATAATACCTGGAAATAAATTTAAAACAGTTACTCTAATCTATTCAGCTTAGATTTGTAGCACATAATGTAATTTAGCCGTGATGTACCTACACAGTACCACAGATTAATAATATGGTTGATGTAGGAACACTCTAAATTCCTAATAGCTCTACAGATAAATTAGTTGAACGTCATTGATAAATAACTGATCTAATAAAGTTTTTGGTAATTGTTCAAATAAAAGAGTATATTATCTTTAAATACACAAATACAATTTAGGAATAGCTTATAATACAAAATAATTGTATTTGCTAGCAAAAGAAAAAAAAACCGACTTCAATTACATCTACGAGTCAACGCAATTAGACGAAAAAAATTTACGAACTCACTAGTTATCACAACGATTTTCGAAAGTTACCTTCGATTTCACTGGGATCCCATCGTCAGATCCTGGTTTCCTTATCATGGTATCAAACTTGGGATATCTCTTTTCCAACAAAAAAAAGAATCATCAAAATCGGTTCACAAACGACGAAGTTATGCCCGAACATACATAAAATAAAATAAAAATAAAAATATATACGGTCGAATTGAGTAACCTCCTCCTTTTTGGAACTCGGTTAAAAATAAAATAAAATAGATTTATCGTAAGTAATATATTTAAAACATAAGCTACCTCAGTTCCAAAATATGGCCCAACTATTTCTAAGATTTACCCTTTATTATATATCCATTATAATCTTGAACGATCAATCCCTTTTGATTGATGCCTAAGCGTATTCCATAAGGTAGGACAGACCCGATGAGACAAGGGCAGCACCCACACAATCAAATATTCTTACCCAATACAAACTAAATTGAGGTCGCTGAACTCGACAATTGGCAATTTCAAGAAGTAAAAATCAACATTAAAATACATTTCGCAGTACAAGTAGTTTCTTTTACTCGGTTAGAATCACTTCATTACTACATAACGACGCTAAGTGCTGGCAGATAGGAAGCTTTCCATTCGAATTCAATGCAGTTGGGGGAGTGCCAAATAACTGGCACTTTTGTTCGTCCGCGTCAAGGAATAGCGTTGTACGTGAGAACTGGCGTAATGGACCTCTTTATATTGGAACGCTGTTTCTGAATATTTAGAATGTTGCTACGATGTACTCGCTTTAAGAATAGGCATATGGTACGGTATATTTTGATATGGTAAGAGTATTACGAAGATAATATTTGTAAAGAGATTTCGTTTTGAAAACTGAACTTGGAGACGTTGTTACACAGTTAATATTGTGTTCAAATTCAGAGTGAAGATTCAGATAGTTCTGAGGTTATGTGTTCAGGTGGTTGATCTAGAATATTTCTTTAAGATAATTACTGTAATATTATTATTAATTAACTTCAAAGACCTGCGTCGGTATACGTGAATCCAAGCTGAAAATCTGGTTTAAATGATCTTCCAAATAGTTACTTAAAAATTCAATTCGCGTTTGGTAGGAATAGACGATACTTTGGCGAAACATACATTTTTAATTAAGACGCGTAAAGGAAACAGAAAGGACCAGAAAAGCACATTTTAAAAGTCCATAAGATCGTTATTATGTTAATAGTATTCAATTTTTATATAAAAATAAACAATCCACAATGGAATTACAAAAGTCGAAGAAATTGATTTAAGAAATGGCAAACACGTTTTATTTTTTTGTGGAATTCCATCGAATTTCTTGTGATTTCATATTCATGTCCTGATTTATGTTAACGAGAACACTCTTAAGCACGCTTTTCTGAACAATAGAGATTACAAATCGGTTTACAATTGGTGAAGACATTTGAACCCCAAAAAAAACATTCACAAAATCTCCAATTTTGTAAACAAGTAACTGCGGAGTTTTGTGCTGACTCCTCTCTGCAGAATCTACATTCTAAATCGGTGAATACCTTTATATTAAACGCAAGCATTTTTTCTAAAGAGTAAGATGATTAAATTAAATTGACAGTTCAAAAGTGCCTTTGAAGCCTATTTTAAAAAATACAATCGAATTGGGAACCTCATCCATTTTAGAAATTGGTTAATAAAGATATTTTGTTTTATTATTTTGATTCTTTCGAAGACTATATTCTCGTATAATTACATTTATAACCGCATAATTTGAACAAACGTTTGTCAAATATTTGCCAATGTTACCACTGCCGTAACTCGTTTTCATAGTAATATCGTAATCACCAGACAATGTAGATATCTCAACAAGATTTAGTATCCAATTTGACCTCAGTCTTCCTCTGGGCGACGTATCTTGGGTACTGTGAAATATATTCAACTTTGGAAATATTTTTTGTGGCACCAAAATGAGTGATAAGCAGATTTATTCGGAATTAATCTTACTTTGTCTGTTCTAACACGGACTTTATAATAATTTTACTAATAGCTTCAATTTAAGTTTCACAAAATAGGTATTTACACAATAAAAAAATGTGACGGGTACTCTATAAACATATAAAAGAAAATATACTTTTATTCTCATCAGATCTGATTTTTATTATTATGCACAGCAGGAAATTTCCTGCTCAAAATATGGAGCAGCCCGACTAGGGTAAGTAGACAAGATGTACTAAGTTTCGAGTAAGGTGACCAGAGCTCTTTGGGGGATCGGGGGTAGGGTCGGCAACGCGCTTTCGATACTTCTGGTGTTGCAGGTGACTATAAGCTACGGTAATCGCTCACCATCAGGTTCAAATGTCTTCACCAATTGTACCCCCAATCTCCCCCAGGAGCTCTGGTCACCTTACTCACCAACAGGAACACAACACTGCTTGAGAGCAGTATTATTTAGCTGTGATCTTCTATAAGGTCGATGTACTTCTCCAGTCGGGCTGCTCCAGATTTTAAGCCTGCTGTGCTCAGTAAGACTTATTATGCGATACAGTCTTTGACTGTCTAACAAATACATTTAGGCACATATAATATTATACATTATATCGAAATCCTCCTCTTTAAGTAAATTGTTACAATCCCACCTACACCCACACAACGCGATAGTTACAATGCCTCTATCTAATACAAATGATTGTAACAATGCCCGTCTAGTTCATTGTGTAATGTGCGCCTACGGTGTGTGGACTAGGAGACCGATAACCTATTCAACGACAGCTACTTATATTTAATTTATTTATTCATATATCAACAAATCTGTATCATTCAATTATCTGTAAATACTTAGTTCCTAAATTGTGAATTATAAATATGTATAATATTGTAAAATTTCGAAATAAATGTATATTTTTAATCTATATATATAAAAGAGATTTCCACCCATTGACTCATCACGATATCTCTAGCACCATAAGGCCTAGAGACTTGAAATTTGGTAGGAATATTCCATTCGCCGAGTAGAGGTCAGCTAAGAACGGGTTTTACGAAATTCCACCCATAAGAGGGGGTTGTAATAACATAAATGGCAAAACAAAGTTTGCGGGGTCAGCTAGTATAGTATATTAATTTCTTACTCATGATTTTAAAATTAAATAGTTAAAGGATAAAAGGAAGTTTCAGCGATTTATGCATATTTGCTGTAATTACGGTAGTAAAAAATATAGGCATCCCTCTCTTCCCGTGGGTGTCGTAAAAGACGACTAAGGGATAACACAGTTTCACTACCACCTTGGAACTTAAAAAGCCGACCGATGGCGGGATAAACATCCTACTGCTGGGCAAAATACATGAGTTCGTGCCGTTTTGGTACGAACTTGGGGAGGCCTATGTCCAACAGTGGACTGTGATAGGCTGAAGTGATGAATATTTAAGAATGTGTCATTTCTTGTTACTTTACACGATTACATTTTATTACATTAAAGAAAAACTTTAATAAACTCACTTCAATCAAGGAATAAAGATCAGCAGACATAAAAAAGATAATAGAAATTAGATCTAGAAAGAATTCGACGCAACATCTGCTAAGTTGTGAAGAACATTGCTTTAAAAAAAAGTTTTCGCAAGATTTTATACATTTTACATCTTACAAACATCACAACTAATGGCACTCAATTTCTTTTGTCTAAGCTTTCACGCCTCTTACAATTTAGAGATTTAAAATATCAATACGATGTTATATTAAGCGCGTCAAACCCACTGTTTATAAACTGACTTCGAAAAAAGGAGGAAATTCTCAATTCGACTGTATGTTTTTACGTGTGTTACCATCATCAACTTTTAATGAATATACTGATTTTGATGATTCTTTTTTTATCTCATTTAAATTTGAGCGACATTTTAAACAAACTACATTGGTGGGATCCTCATTTTATTCACTATATTTCATCATCATTTTGTTGTATATTACTTGCAATGCAAATTGAATTCATCTTTTTATGTTTGATAATAAAAAAATTATCATTGGAAAATTGAAAATTGAAATTGAATAATACTTCAAAAAAGCTGTATTGAAATGGTAGCCAGATCCCAGAGTAGGGACTTATCGCCTAGGGATAGCTATTGTGTTTGTTACGACTCTCATAAATAGACACTAAGCGTCTGAAGACGTCTCGAAACAGACTATGTATAAATAAATATTGTTCAAGTATTACTGTTTATAAGACAATTGTTTTTCACGTCAACATATAAGTACTCGTATATATTTCTATGTGTATATAAATTTTGAAGAGGAATCCGTTTCAGTTATATGTTAAATGTTTATTTCAATGTTCTGAGAAGTACTAGAACATAATTTGACATTTCAGAATTTCTTTCAAAGCATTTGCACGATCCAAGTGACGGTTTTCCTTTAATAAGGTTATCTAAATAATAAAGGTTATTTTACATATCGCTCAAATTTTACCCCTCATGCGTCTAAAGAAGTTTCACTTCAAAAAATATATACTGTTGAATTGAGAAACCTCCTCATTTTTTGAAGTCGTTTGAAAAAATTAAAAGCCACGTAATTTCGTCAGCCGTTCATTATTACTGTATCACACGTTGCGTGGGAAGTTATGAACCTACCTTCACTTGTTCACATCAACGGCTACATAAAACATAATGTAACATGTCTCGACATCAAACAAGACGGCTCTTTGGTGATTTCTACTCGACTGCTCGAGATTGCGAAGCTGTTCTTATTAACATCACACGCGCAGTGACATATGAAATTTATAATTTAATTAAAATTTACGTTATTATTCATGTAAGTACAGATGTAATTTGATCATAAATGATTATTAAACAATTATTTCATTTAAGTGTCTTGACGGTTCGCTGTGAAAGCTTATGCAATTATGGTTCAAATCAGTGGCGCATGTGATATAAAGAGCTCGTTCGAGTGTAATAAAATTTAAATAATTTCAATCTTAATTAATGAAAATGTTTTGATAAAAGCGTCGTTTGTAATTTAAATAATAGTTTTTAATGTTATATGGGCACACTTGATGTTTTCCTATGCTTTCTTATTGTATAACTATATCAGTCCATATTGATGACGATTACATTAAAACTCACTTTAATTACATTAACACTATAGGTATATACCCATTTTAATTACATAACATTAAGTGATGTGAAGTGAGGAATACTTCAAGTCAACTCATGTCGAATTAACACGGCAATTTTCAAGTAGAACGCTTATTATGTAGTTACGTGAAATTTTTGCGTGTCACTTGTTCCTTTTAGATCTTATGTCAAAGTTCGCAAATTACAAAACAAGTTCTTTTAATAAAAAATATAAATAAACATTATTTCTTTATTAATTAAGAATTTCGATATTGAAATATAATTTATCATTGTAATAAGTCTAAATACTTTTCAATCGAACCTAACTTATAAGTACGGGATCTCTTTATAATTATTACTACCCAGCTGATTAACTAACTAAAAGAAAAAAAATCAGCTGGCTAGTAATAATTTTGTTGTTGCTGGCTAGTAAAAATTGATTTTTTTTCTGTTTTTTTTTCTTTTAGTTAGTTAATATTTATACATATAATTTGATGGTAATATTGTCCTACAAATTGCGTGGTACGTTATTCCGGTCCTACGCTCACTGCTGCTCTATCTCCTGCTAACTCTATTATCTACCACAATCGAGAGTTTTCGAAGAGGAACTTTTTGTTCGTTTCATCAAAATGAAGCTACTCCCGGAAAATTAGCTTGATAGTAATCAGGTGAAAAATATGTACTAGGGATCCCTACCTATATGTCTTCGCTGCCTGGTCTATGTCGTAGAAGCCCAACGTGCTTCTTCTTCGTGTGTGACACAAGTCCAAGATGCATTGAGTTCACAGATATATACCTGAAGTTCCTTTTTAATATTGTAAAAGTGACAAACAAGCGCACAGCCCATCTGATGGTAAGTTGATACCGTAGTCTATAGATACTTGCAACACGAGGGGCTTTGAAAAGGCGCTGCCAATCATAACCTCTTACTCTCCCCTGTAGCCCTGGCTATCTTAGTCAACACAGAAACACAACACAACACTACTAGAAAGCAGTATTATTCAGCTGTGATCTTCTGTAAGGCTTCCTTTTGTTGCATAATTGTCATAGTACTCAGCGTCTAAAGTAATACGCTTCAGCCTGTAATATCTCACTGCTGGGCATAGGTCTCATTCCCCATGTAGGAGAAGGATCAGAGCTTAATCCACTTCGCTGCTCCAATGCGGGTTGGCGGATATATTCCCTACTATGAGTAACTTGACGTGCTCTCCAAGGCACGGTGGGGAGACCCACAAGGACTGCACAAACACCCAGACAACAGGCAAACATCTGCATGGTCGAACCCGCAACAAACCAGGGCTGTGACCGTTGCACTAACGCATCGTCAAAAATAATTAGCTTTTTTCGTCTAAAGTAATAGCTTTTTTCAATTATATTTCATAAGTTGGGTCAAAGTATTGTAATACTTATTAGATTACCGATGTATTTTGATCATCGATTGACTCTTTTGACATTTTGATTACATTTGCATGGAGTCCGATGTCTCGACCCGCAATACCTCGGAAAGGGATCTCTAATATCATTTTCCTTCGTGAATAAAGTCTTCTAAATATCCATTTTGTATGGAAAATGTCTTAAAAATATTATTATCATAAAACTAAAAATGGTTTTCAAATAAATATATTTGTATTATTTATTATTACTTTTCTTGCTTTGTATTTTTGGTGTAAAATCTATACTAATATAATAAAGCTGAAGAGTTTGTTTGTTTGTTTGAACGCAGTAAGCTCTGAAACTACTGGTCCGATTTGAATAATTCTTTCAGTGTTAGACAGCACATTTATCGAGGAAGGCTATAGGCTATAAATCATCACGCTAAAAGCAACAGGATTGAAGTCCACGCGGACGAAGTCGCGCGCAGAAGCTAGTAATAGAATAAATGTTAGAATTATAATATAGATTTGACTAAATCTTTGGCACAGATTGTAGCAGCCCTACTTTCTCCTCTGAGACCGACTGCTGAGAAGCAGTCGCAGGTGTTCTATCACGTAGTCTAAGAAACTAACCCGTTGGCTAAGTTCCTCAAGGTAGTTCGGACTTAGCCTCAAACCCCACATCCAAACAAGTCATAAGTCCTAACTCCTAAGCAAGTACGGAATACGATACTATTTAAACTGTAGCCAACTTATATTTAGCTACAAAGTTTTATCATACACTCACTTGTTATTTTAAAATAGGTATATATGTTAACAATGTATGTTGGTAAAGCTAGTCATGCTTAAATATATTAAGGAGGCCTCGATAATTACGTCACACAAATTTCATGGATTTGCAATTAGACATTAATTTCGTAAATACATAGGTAACTTGTAGTTCAAATATTAGGTTTAAATGCTAAAAATTAAATATATAATGTTTTGAAATGCCATGTCACAAAGTTTTGGACCCCTGCCCATCCCTTGTCTAACAATATCACACACACTTCGCCGACCCCCACCCCCTCTTAACGTGTGACGTAATTTATGGTTGGCCCCTAAGCTTGAGACTAATGTAAAATTTATTATTTAATAAGCATCACTTGAACATACAAACCTAAATAATAATCGGCTCAAAATAATTATTAGGGGAGACTGGGTACGGTTGTGCCAGGGTACGGTAGTGACAGTCGTTATAACCGCGAAACTATATGGAATGTGGGGAAGAGTGTAAGGGAAAAAAGAAGCGCAATGCATGTCTACACATGTTGCCCAGTATTGCGTTAGCCAGTGCACGACGTAAACAAAAGCAGGAGGCCACATTGCTTTTCAACAGCCAAAAGTAAGTTTTTTTTGTTCAGATTCTTTTAATATTTACTTTTATTGGTATACGGATATACTATAGCAAATATTTTTTTGTTGTCAATTGAATGTTAGTAGTTAATTACAAATGATTACTTTTTACGTAGATAATTTAGCTTACTCATGATGTTTTATTGTTTTCAGAAGTATGCGTTGGGTACGGTTGTGACAAATGTAGATGGGTACGGTTGTGACATATATATTCTTTATGTTTTTGGTTTTAGATGACCAGAAAACGCTTGCGGATGAAGTAAGACGTGGGACTTCTTTACGGAGAGCTGCGGAAATGCATAATATTAGTCGCATGTCGTTGTTACGATACATTCGTAAACATGATGAAGTCGGTGCGAATCACGATGTAAACAGCATCAGCATGTGATATGCAACTCATAGCTAAGTATTTTCGAAGGAACAAAAAGAGCTGTTATCAAAATACATGTACCACACGTTGCGCGGAAATATATTTCGGCCTTACTACAAGAGAGGTACGGAAACTGGCCTTTGAACTGACAATAAATACATACAACATAAACCGACCTGCTACTTGGGATGAGAATGAGATGGCTGGTGAGGAATGGTTTCGTTCATGTCTGTACGCGTAGCTCAAGCTACGAGCCTTTCAAGAGCTACAAGTTTTAACAAAACAAATATTGAAGCTTTTTATAACAACTTGCAGACTATTTTGGACATACACCTATATGAGCCACAACATATATATAATATTGATAAAACTGGTGTAAACTTTATAAAATATAGAAGAAAAGTATTTTGTATTATGTTAAACATTTCTAACAATAAAAGTCATTATAAACCATTTCTGTGAATTTTTATGTCTGTCACTACTGACCACAACCACTGTCACAACCGTCCTTGGGGTGAGGACGGTTGTGACATTTTCCTTTTTTTTTCAAATTTGATGCTATAAGTAATACAGCATAATATGAGACAAAATTTGAGTATTTTTATGTGGACAAATGTATAAGCTACGGTTTAAGTCATTTTTGTCTCAACTAACTAGTAAATTAACAAAATTATTGGCGGTCAAACCGAAATTGTCACAACCGTACCCAGTCTACCCTACAGATGTACCAAATAATATTATAGGTATAGCAATAAAATGCTAATAAAAACAATTAATTATTAACAGACATGACAAACAATAGAACATTTGTTTCACAGCTAAGCACTGGTTTCAAGTACTGTTATGTTGGTAGGTATGTAAAATAAGTTGTAGGGCATAAATTAGTTCATATCAAGAATTACAAATTAAAATCACAATCAAAATTAAATTAAATCAACAACAATGAAACAATAGAAATAATTTGTGTACATTGTTATAATAATTAAAACAACAATTCTAAATGTAAAACAAGATCGAATACAAATAAATTGAATTAGTTTCATTTTAAAGTTTACATAACATTATTATTCTCTCAACAACTGTAAAGATCTTCATTTATTCAACCATTTTAATTAATTAATTTATTTGTTTATTTATTGAAATTAAACTTCTTTAGAATCGTTGTGATTTTAAACTGGATGAAACTAAAAAGCGTCACGATAAAGATAAAACTGTGTTAGCTAGCAAACGAAAAAAAAACCTGACTTCAATTACATCGACAAGTAATACAACGTAAGTAGACGAAAAAATAGTCAAGTAAATACGCGCTATTAGATATAACTCTAAAAGTACTTGTCAGATGTCAATTAATTTAAATTGGACCACATGACTCACAACAACTTTCAATTAAATCAAAATTCATCGAAATCGGTCTACCCAGTCAAAAGTTCTGAGCACATACAATAAAAAAATACAGTCTAATTGAGAACATCCTCCTTTTTTGGAAGTCGGTTAAAAATACATAGATGTATAGGAGAGAATGAGATGAGATACATTACAGCTTAATACGCGTCGGTTTCCGCGTTTTGATCATTAATGTACTCTAGTGCCTCGGAGAGCACGTTAAGCCGTCGGTCCCGGTTGTTATCATATACACCTGATAGCGATCGTTACTCATAGTAGGGAATATATCCGCCAACCCGCATTGGAGCAGCGTGGTGGATTAAGCTCCGATCCTTCTCCTACATGGAGAAGAGGCCTATGCCCAACAGTGGGTTATTACAGGCTGAATCGTGATCGTGATCGTACTCTAGTGCATGGCGCTTACGACCGCTTTCACACACACTTGCACAAATCGCAACGGCCTACCTTCCTACGACTTCCCAGAAGTTTCACTTCTGCCAAGTGTGTATTGCACACACACACTTTTTTATTTATTGTCTTAATTTTTTTTTTAATGTAACTAGGTTGGCAAACAAGCGTACGGCTCATCTGATGGTAAGACCGTAGCCTAGACGCCTGCAAAACCAGTAGCATCACAAGCGCGTTGCCGACCCTATCCCCAATCCCCCCCAGGAGCTCTGGTCACCTTACTCACCAACAGGACCACAATACTGCTTGAAAACAGTATTATTTAGCTGTGGTCTTCTGTAAGGTCGAGGTACTACCCCAGTTGGGCTGCTCCATATTTTGAGCAAGAAATTTCCTGCTGTGCCCTACTTCATTTACAATAATAAGCTTAATTTAAAACGTATATGTATAATTAGGGAGTGTGTAATTATTCTAAACATCGATAAGTAACGCAAAGCAACGTCGAAAAACTAATCAACTAAATACGCATCATTAAATATAACTCAAAAAGTACTCGCAGGACTCGCTCAAATTTAAATTAACCAAACGACAAACATCAGCTTTCGATTAAAAATAAAATCATAAATCGGTACATACAGTAATGAGTTATGATGTAACACGTATAAAAAACTGCTGTGTGGCTACGGCAAAGAATTTAGCCTCCCCCTCTCTTCCCGTGGATGTCGTAAAAGGCGACTAAGGGATAACATAGTTTCACTACCACCTTGGAACTTAAAAAGCCGACCGATGGCGGGATAACCATCAAACTGCTGGCTTTGAAATACACAGGCCAAAGACGGGCAGCAGCGTCTTCGGTGCGACGGCGCCAGCCCTGCGGTCACCAACCCGCCTGCCCAGCGTGGTGACTATGGGCAAAACACATGAGTTCGCGTCATAATGTCGGGCGCGAACTTGTGGAGGCCTATGTCCAGCAGTGGACTGCGATAGGCTGAAATGATGATGATGATGACGTATAAAAAATACATTGGAATTGAGAATCACCTCCGTTTTTTGAAGTCGGTTAATAAATGAGAAAATTACAGACTCAATATTCATTACAACGATCCTACAACTGTATCAACCATCGTTTACGGCGTTAATTACTTTTCGAAATATTTGTACAAGAACCCTGAAACCTTCACCCACCCTCATTAACTGTAAGGGCTAATGGAATTTTTATAAAACCGTTATTGAGTTCAAGTTGTTCATTTAACGGAGCTATTAAAATGTTAAAGGAGTAAAAACAAGGTCATTATTTCTTTGATATATTTTATTAATATACATTAATGTAAGGAAATTATGTATATTACAAGCTTTTATTTAACTTGCAATGTATGTATGTAATCTTTGTGAAATCTTTCAACTCAATTTTGAAGAAGATATCTTCAACCAATTGAACTAAATTTTTGTATACAAGTTCAATTTGGCGCATTCAAATAAAGCTTGTTTTTAAAAAAAGTTTTTTTACTTTTAATTTATTTGCTAATAAAAAGTGTGTGTGTGCAATTCACACTCGGCAGAAGTGAAACTTCAGAAAAGTAGCCTACGAGAGACTTTTCTTTCAGCGAGAATATAAAATACTATGTAATGTATTCTATCTCATTCTCTCCTATATATCTATGTATTTGTTTCATTATCGTAACGCATTTTAGTTGCATTGAATTTCAAATCACAGCGATAATACGCGCTCTACACCTGACCAGAGATTTGCTCAATCATTGTGAGGAGTCCTCACAATGATTGAGCAAAGCGCTGGTCAGGTCACTTATTTGCCGATAAAATCTCTGTTTTCTGTATAAGTGGCTATATATATCTTTGTACGTTATAAATTAATGTTATTGTATAATTTAATCCTGACATTTAGTAATATTTTATTTTTCTAATATTTACATTTGCTTTTTTTTTTTGTTTTGACATCTAATATAGGTACTAACACTACTCGTAATGTGTTTTTATGAACAGAATTCTAAATTTTGACTAAATATTGTATTTGACATTTTTGTAGGTATAGGTAGGGATCCCTAGTACATTTTTTCTCCTGATCAGTATCAAGCTAATTTTCCGGGAGTAGCTTCATTTTGACGAGACGAACAAAAAATTCCTCTACGAAAATAACTCTCGATTGTGGTAGCTAACAGAGTTAGCAGGAGATAGAGCAGCAGTGAGCGTGGGACCGGGATAACGTACCACGCAATTTGTGGGACAATATTACTATAAAATTATATAGATATTAACGAACTAAAAGAAAAAAAATCATCAATTTTTTGGTCCAGTCGAAGAAACTATCAATATCACTCCAAATAATAGTCTTGCAAACAAGCGTACAAGTTTCAAATATCTTGCATTATGCATTTTTCCTCGCTCGGCACCCGCCCGTCATATGTTGTGAAGTATTCGCATACACTTGTAATTATGCAAATTTTTGCTCAGCTGCAGTTCAGAATAGCGGTAGTTTAAAAAAAGCGTCCTTTTTAAAAACTTGAAAATAGTTTGTTTGTTAAAATATTTTACGACGGGACCTTGTTTGATGTTTTTGTATATTTCAGTAAATTTAAAATTTTGTATTTATATGTACATAATACGAAAGTGAAAGATTTTTATTAAAGTCTGAAGTTTTCATGTCACGGTTTGTCCGTAGATCATAACAGAGAAGTTTCACTGGCTTTGTGAAACAAAAGTAATGTCTAACAAGTAAGTAATATTACACATCTTGAATTATAGAAAATTAACAATTATACATAATATTATTATGTAACTAGCGGTGCCCGCGACTTCGTCCGCGTGGGATTCGACAAAATGATTATTTTTTAATTCGCAGAGTTATAAAAAAATCTAAAATAATAGTAAGTAACGAACCACGCAATTTGTATTATCGTATTATGTTTGTATCAAGTTGATGACCTTACGAGGTATAAAATAAAATTATTACTAACCAGCTGATTTTTTTTCTTTTAGTTAGTTAATATTTATATAATTTGATGGTGATATTGTCCTACAAATTGCGTGGTTCGTTATCCCGGTCCTACGCTCACTGCTGCTCTATCTTCTGCTAACTGTATTATCTACCACAATCGAGAGTTTTCGAAGAGGAACTTTTTGTTCGTCTCATCAAAATGAAGCTACTCCCGGAAAATTAGCTTGATAGAAATCAGGTGAAAAATATGTACTAGGATCCCTACCTATGAGACAATGACAAATATCCAGATCACGCGAAACATCTGGATGGCCTTTATCAAGGAGGCTAGTTTATCATCCAGTACTTGCACCAACGCGCTTATTCTACGTGATTTTATAAATTAATCGATTAATGTGAAATCATTACTAATTTGGAATGATAATTTTGATAAGCCGAACTGGCAAGTCACAGTTACTCAAAGTCGATTATTCGAGTGGATTCATTTTTGCATTATGCATATCATACTAATGATAGCTTTGCCCGCGACTTCGTCCGCGTAGAATAACAATAATAACTTTGGACAGCATTTTTAGGACATACCTTTTGGTTTATTTTGGACATCAGTAATAGCTCAAATATTTTGTCTCTTGTCGCAAACTTATAAAACATTCATATAAACATTACATAATTATTACTTGTTGATGTAATTAAAGCCGGTTTTTTTTTCGTTTGCGAGCAAACGCAATTATTATTAAAAAAGAATCATTGAAACCGGTCTACCCAGTCGAAATTTCTTAAGTAACACGCGTAAAAAATAGTTAGGTACAGTCGAATAATTGAGAACCTCCTCCTCTTTTGAAGTCGTTTAAAAAGTAGATATACAAAAGTAACTGGTTGTTAAGTAGGTACGTTATACGACTGAAGTTAAATTGTTTCATATTTTAAATGAATATACGTTATTGTATTTATGATTATTCTTTATTTTATCAAAAAAGTTTAAAAAATAAATAGTTATATATAAATATAAAATAGTAAATAAATGAATAAATACAACACAAACGTGGACAACAACAATAATTAAACGTGAACTTTTTCTATTCGTTGATAACAATAATTTGTTGATAAATAATTTATCTAAAACGTCGATAAGTATAAAATATAAAAGAGATATCAATTTCTGTTATATTTTAGACATAGAGCACTTCAATTGAACAGAAATGTCGCGCGTCGCTGTGGTCACTGGGTCCAATAAAGGAATCGGACTTGGTATTGTAAAGGGCTTATGCCAAAGATTTGACGGAGTTGTGTATCTAACCTCTCGAGATGATGATAGAGGAAGAAAGGCTGTAGCAGAACTCAATAAATTAGGTTTACACCCGGAGTATCATCAACTAGACGTCGTGGATCGAAATAGTGTTCTTAAGTTTAGAGATCATATCAAAAATAAACATGGAGGCCTTGATATTCTCATCAACAATGCAGGCGTAATAGATAAAGAAATATTCTCTTCTTACGAAGATAGCAAGGAAGTTATTGACATCAATTATAGAAGTGTACTGACAATGCAAGAACTGATCTACCCACTTGTGAGGAACAACGGCCGGATCCTGAACATTTCAAGCGACTGCGGACATCTTTCGAATTTAAAAAATATGCACTGGATTCAGAAACTGTCAAAGAAAGATCTCACAGTAGAAGACGTGAACGAATTTGTTGATTGGTACCTTGAATCGAAAAAGAATGGGACATTTAATCCTGAGGATTTTGTAGAAAGCGGTGCTATGTCAACTTACAGAGTGACTAAGATTGCGCTGAGTGCTGTGACAATTGTACAGCAGAAGGAACTTGAGGCAAGGAACATATCTGTGAACTCAGTGCATCCCGGATTTGTGCGGACGGATATGACGACTAGTAAAGGCTTCTTCAACATAGACCAGGCAATAGAGACTCCACTGTACCTCGTGCTCGACGCTCCTCAGTCGCTGAAAGGAGCGTATATTTGGTTCGATGGAAAAGTCTTAGACTGGTACGATTACAAAGCTGACTATTATTTCAAAATAAAAACTCTCTATTAAAATTTGTTGCGTATGAAATTAATGTATATATTTTTTTTTAATAAATAAATGAAAATATTGATTGTTTTATTTTTGTACAAGAAATCAAGCTATTGAAACTTTTCCTTTAGACAAAAGGGTTTTTTAAAAACTATTTATTTATATTTAAAATTAAGAAATAAAACGAGAAACTTGTTGCTGATTTAGAGGCTGGTATATTTTTGGCTATATCAAAGTATATTATTACATTCATGTATCTTCAAAACAAGTCAAAGAAATAATTAATATCTATGTTTTCGTCTCCGTAATTAATTGTATGAACTGCCCGGTGGCAATGCTAAGTCAGCGCACAACAACAGTCAACAGTCACGTACGAATCTAAGACGGAGGTCTGAGGTGCAAGCAGCAAAATATGTTATTTCATTGTTTTAGTGAATAAATAAAATTATAATATTTATTTTGTTCATAATTGTGTAATCAAACATTATATTTTTAACCGACTTCCAAAAATAGAAGGAAGTTCTCAATTCGTCTGTATTTTTCGAAGTGAAACTACTTTAGGCGCATGTGAGGTAAAATTTGAGCGACCGGTAACGCGGCAGCGTCATGACGTTCAGTACTTGGATGGGTGACGGGAACACCGCGAGACGTTAGCTTTTTGTTTTTTTTTTTTTTTCAATTAGTTTTTTTTGTATTTTAAATTCGTTATTTTATTAGTTTTTTTTTAAATTACTTTGCTAAAGAAGATTCACTTCTTCGATGTGTACTTTGTACGCACGCAATTTTTTTTTAATGTATGTTACCTCAGAACTTTTGACTGGGTAGACCCATTATTGCCTGAATTTTTATTTTAATCGAAAGGCGTGTCTTGAAGTCTCATTTAAATTTACTTGAGATCTAACAAGTTCTTTTCAAGTCCTAGGTATCTAATAATGCGTATTTGCTTGAATATTTTTCCGTCGATCCACGTTTGTATTATACCGCATTACTTTTCACTGGGTATACCGATTTTGATGATTCTTGTTTTAATCGAAAGCTAGTGCTTGTCTTGTAGTTCCTTTTAAATATTTTAGAAAGTTAGAAAAGAGAGATTTATGAAACAATTAGAAGATAATTATTAGAAACTACTTCGGTTCGAACTATCGATAAAATGATGTTACACGGCCCGATCTACTACAACGTAGTGAGCTATATTATTATCCAGTAAAAGGCAGTGACAGTTTATTATATACTAGCGACCCGCCTCGGCTTCGCACGGTTGCAAAAACTATCAGTGTGTATTATACATAATAAATCTTCCTCTGGAATCACTCTATTTACTAAAGAAAACCGTATCAAAATCCGTAGCGAAGTTTTAAAGATCTAAGCATACAGACAGCGGGAAGCGACTTTGTTTTATACTATGTAATGAATTAATGATAAATAATTTCGATGATTCTTTTTTTTTTAATCGAAAGCTGATGCTTGTCTTGTGGTCCCGTTTAAATTTGATTGATCGAGATCTGATAACTATTTTTGTGATTGAAGCCGGTTATTTCCGTTTGCGAGCAAATACGATTATTAAGTGCATTATCGCTAAAAGTAAGATAAAAAATGGGTGAAAGATAAACAATTCTAATATTGCAATATGATTACTTATTATTTAACCTTGGACGATGCCTGCACGCTACGTCAGTACTTTACGAGTACATTATAAAAATATATAATTAAATCTCTATTTTATCTAATACTAGCTGCCCGGACAGACTTCGTTCTGTCAATAGTTTCAAATTTTTTTTTAAAATATTATTATTAAAACCTTCCGTGGGCCTTAAGGAACATACAAAAAAATAAATTAACCGAATTGGTTGAGCCATCTCGAGTTATGCGCTTAGCAACATTCATTTTTATTACATAGATATTTTATGTACTATGAAATGGATAGCTGTTTAGTTTTTATCTATTCTATGATTTTTATTAATTTTTATTTATATAAAGATTGTTACTGATTTTATGCTATATTTCTAGATCAGACTGCCTTATGTACACAATTTTTTAATTTATTTTTCTTGCATATTTCCATGTTACATGTATTGTTTCTGGTTGTACAATAAAGTATATTATATATCGACACCTGATATGAAGAACGTTGTACCTGATTTTGTTAAGTTTTCAGTAGAGCGTTTTACAATTTTGTCGCATTTATAAAGTGGCCAAGTGGCATTGAATAAAGCCGCATCTGTAATGAAGTAAATTAGTCTACTATTAATTTTTGCGTTCTGCAGTATGAACTCGACCACGTTGTGATATATCAAACGGGAAGCTGTTTTTGTTCAAGTTACAATGATTAAGAATACGATTGTTTTAGTTTAAAAACATTGTACGAACAGTTCCAATAATCCAGTCTTAGGGTGATGACACATAGCCTATAGCCTTCCTCGATAAATGGGCTATCTAACACTGAAAGAATTTTTCATATCGGCCCAGTAGTTCCAGAGAAAACCAAACAAACAAACAAACAAACAAACAAACAAACAAACAAACAAACAAACAAACAAACAAACAAACAAACTCTTCAGCTTTATATATTAGTATAGATATACAGTTAACAAAAATGTAATGAGAAATTACAATGGCGTTACATGTGTCGTCTTCGGTGCGACAAAGCCAGCCCTGCGGTCACCAACCCGCCTGCCCAGCATGATGACTATGGGCAAAACACATGAGTTCACGCCATTTTTGGCGCGAACTTGTGGAGGCCTATGTCCAGCAGTGGACTGCGATAGGCTGAAGTCATACATGTATATTTCAGTCATAACATTGTTGTCATAACTTTTTCGAATTATAATTTATTTTACTTTACTTTGCCGACGCCGCGTTGGCACAGCGGTCACAGCACTGGATTGCGATTGGCTATTGCGCGGGCGGTTGCGGGTTCGATCCCCGCACACGACAAAATTTGTATTGGCCATACCTACAGATGTTTGCCGTGGTCTGGGTGTTTGTGCAGTCCTTGTGGGTCTCCCCACCGTGCCTCGGAGAGCACGTTAAGCCGTCGGTCCCGGTTGTTATCATGTACACCTGATAGCGATCGTTACTCATAGTAGGGAACATATCCGCCAACCCGCATTGGAGCAGCGTGGTGGATTAAGCTCCGATCCTTTCCCTACATGGAAGAGGCCTATGCCCAACAGTGGGATATTACAGGCTGAATCGTGATCGTGATCGAAAGCAAAAAATATTTGTCATCGTTTATTCATAGAAAAAAACCCACGCTAACTTAACTGAGATCTGATAACATTTCTTTATTTCTTATAATAATTTTTACTTTATAAGGTAGCTTATCTTAAATCTTAACAACCAAATCATTTTAATACGTAATCTGATAATTAAAACAGATATAATATGAAAATCGAATTTGTCACAATCGTGATCGGCACAAAAAATGTCTAATCATTACTATTGAAACAAAAGTACGCAAAAATCGATAAGATCTGATAATATCGCTGTATTACTAATCATATTATTTTCGTCATAACTTCTTTTTAACCGAAGAATCAGAATATTTTAATACTTATGATAAAGAGTACCGTAAACCGAAGAGCATGTATGAAAGGAATAATGAAAGTGGACGAAGCGAAACAAGTATGTAAGGATCGTAGCAAGTGGAAAGACCCTACGGGAAAGAGCCGTGATTATATGTATGTATGTATGTATTAAGAAAACATATTATTCACAATGAAACACTTATTGAGCTCTTATTCGTCGTTATCGATTGAAATATTATCTACAGCATCCGAATGAAGCAAATTGACATGAAATATTTTGTATTGTTCAGGTATTGCACCTGTATTACAAAGTAACATGAGATCTTGGAATTTAGTCTTTGAAATGTTAAGTGGTCTTTTATAAGCTACTAGCTGACCCCGCAAACGTTGTTTTGCCATATATGTTATTAACAACCGCAACCCCCTCTTGTGGGTGGAATTTCGTAAAACCCGTTCTTAGCTGACCTCTACTCGGTGAAAGGAATATTCCTACCAAATTTCAAGTCTCTACGCCTTATGGTTCCAGGGATATCGTGATGAGTCAATGGGTGGAAATCTCTTTTATATATATTTAAGCTATTATATCGATCGATTATAGTATAATTTCCCATAGAAAATTTAAGTATTTTGTAAAAATTATATTGAAAATGTTTGGGAAGTAACTATTTATGTTAATGTACTGAATTTTTAACCACATTATCTTTTTATTGTTTGGCCGATTTCCCAATTAGCTATTAGGCTAAGGAGAGACTTTAAATCGAAAATATCTTGTTGTTTTCTCACATTGAATTAACGTGTACCACTGTTGTGGAATAATTATATATAAATAATAAATTATATTGAAAATGTTTGGGAAGTAACTATTTATGTTAATGTGCTGAATTTTTAACCACATTACCTTTTTATTGTTTGGTCGATTTCCCAATTAGCTATTAGGGTAAGGAGACATTTTAAATCGAAAATATCCTGTTGTTTTTTCACATTGAATTAACGTGTACCACTGTTGTGGAATAATTATATATAAATAATAAATTATATTGAAAATGTTTGGGAAGTAGGTAACTATTTATGTTAATATGCTGAATTTTTAACCACATTACCTTTTTATTGTTTGGCCGATTTCCCAATTAGCTATTAGGGTAAGGAGAGACTTTAAATCGAAAATATCCTGTTGTTTTCGCACAATGAATTAACGTGTACCACTGTTGTGGAATATAAAGTGTTTGGTTTTTTTTCGTCGCTCTATCAGGGCGTGCACAGATTTGCCCTTCGACTGCGAGTGGTCTACCTTAAAGAAATTGTGAATAACGCCAAAAGTTTTGGCTACGTAAACGTACATCCTTCTCTGATTCTTTTCCTACATGGGGAAAGCCTATGCCCAGCAGTGGGATGTCCCACTTCTGGGCATAGGCCTCTTTACACTACTACAGGCTTCTGTGCTACAGGCTGAAGCGCAAGCGAAAAATATTAAAACTTACTTTTCAAAAAAATCTTCAAACGCACTTTTAACTCGTTTCTTTACAAAAAAAATATTGTTAATGTAAAGTTTTATGCGCCATTAGGTGCCGAATAATCAAAAATATTATTAGTTGCTGTATGCTTAAAACTTACATTGAGACCAATTATAATTTACTTCACCAAATCTTCATCAAATCTCCACAATCTTGCTTGTGGGAAGGAATCTAACACGACGTAAACACACGAGACGTCTGTGCGTTATATTTGCATAAAACACACGCTTGCCTTCGGCTGCTTTTCTAAAGCTACGGACTTCATCGCCGGAAGCGTTTTAACCACTTACCTTTTATGAAAACGCAATTTCTCTCGGTAAATGTCTGACTCGGCTTTACATGTCTTTTCACTGAAGTTGAAAAAACCTAACACACTACATAACACCTACATAAGGTACTTCAGAATTAGTCAGTGTTTTATGCCTAATTTTGCAGTTTGTAGAAAAAGTAAATATGATTACTTACATTAAACTTAAAAATCGAGTATCAAATCTCACTTGAAACCTGCGAGACAAAAAGTAACTGAGTTAGGGCACAGCAGGAAATTTCCTGCTTAAAATATGGAGCAGGCCGATTGGCGTAGTACCTCAACCTTACAGAAGACCACGGCTAATTAATACTGTTTTAAGCAGTGTTGGTGAGTAATGTGACCAGAGCTCCTGGGGGGGGATTTGGGATTGGGTCTGCAACGCGCTTGCTTCTGGTGTTGCAGGCGTCTATAGACTTTGATAATCGCTTACCATCAGATGAGCCGTACGCTTGTTTGCCGACCTAGTTATAGAAAAAAAAAACGCAATGCACACACACAAACACACACGCATACGTAGACGCAACAATATACAATAAATAAAATATTCTCTTAAAGACAAACCGAATTGAAATTGAAGTTAAAATTCAAAAGTCTGCATAATAAACTTAAAACAACACGGAAAATTAAAACTAACTCCACATTTCCAGCGCACGTGTGCTTAATATTTGCATAAAACGAATGTTCAAGAATATTCCTTCGTTCCAGTTGAGAATTATTAAAACAATAGTGTTGAGCGTTTTAAACAAAGTTAAACGCGTTAAAAATGTCCTGGTGTGTAGAAGGAGGCTGCAAATGTCCCAGTACTGGGCGAATTCTTCTCCAAAACTATGAAATTGTATTGAAATAACATGATTTGTCTATACTGAAAGTTAGGACTATATTATATATTTTAAATTATTATAATTGCATAAGAATATGCTTTATGGATTGTCTGATTGTTCTGAAATATGTTAATTTTACGTTTTGAATTACAGAAAAACGACTTTACTAATCGCTAAATCATTATGCCTGAAACCTCTGGGCGCCTGCCAATACCAAAATATTCCGAGGTCGGCGCTGAAACTTTCTAAATACGCTCATGAATGAGAAATTAATTACGAAATGTTTTGTTCATTTCGTTTCGTTCTTCATACTATTAATTGAAGTTATTAAAATTATATTATTGGAAATTTGAATACCTTTTAAATTGGTGTACTTAAAAAGGTTTTAGCTATTTTGTGTGTATGAATATTTTATTTAATTGTTTCGTTTAGTTTTATTTATATTATAAATACAATTACACGTTTTATTATTGAAGAAGTTTTACATATACTTGACTTACCCGTTTACACGGTTTGCAGTAACCCAGCAGTTCCTCAATGGTTGTGGGTTCGATACAGTCGGTGCAACATTATTTTTTCATGTACGTATTATCTTGTTGTACTATTAATTTAAAAAAAAAAATGTGTGCGTACTAAGTACACATGTCAGAAGTGAAACTTCTAGTTGAAAAAAAGCGGTCACTCATCCAAGTACTGACCGTCACGACGCTGTCGCGTTACCGGACGCTCAAATTTTACGCCTCATGCGTCTAAAGAAGTTTCACTTCAAAAATGTGTTTATATGCAGCAAGCGATATGCATTGGCTCTAAGCGTTCTGATTGGTGCGACGTTGCTGCGGGCGTTCCTCAGGGTGGAATTCTCTCCCCACTACTATTCTCACTGTTCATTAATTCTATCACTTCTATACTTTCCTGTCAGTACCACCTTTACGCTGATGACTTGCAGCTTTATGTACAAACTAGCATCGACCGTCTTGATGATACCATTGCTAAGCTTAATGATGATCTTCGGCGTATCTCGGTCTGGACCAAAAATTTTGGAATTAATGTCAATCCCTCTAAATGTCAGGCTATGATTGTTGGGAGTTCTCGTCAACTGTCAAAAATTCAACAACCTACATCACCTCTCTTTTTCAATAACGCGATTATCCCGTTTTCCTCTAAGGTTAAGGATTTGGGTGTGACTTTGGATTGCTCTCTCAGTTGGGCAGATCAGGTTAGTGAGATATCTCGTAAGTTTTATGCATTCTTTCATTCTATCTTGCGCTTTAAAAATTTTCTTCCCATGAAGGCCAAGATTAATTTAGTTAATTGTTTTCTTTTACCTATTATTGATTACGGCGACGCTTGCTACCCTGACTTAAACGAGGAGCTCCTGATCAAGTTGCAAAGACTACAAAATACTTGCATTCGCTTCATTTATGGGTTGCGCAAATACGACCATATTTCGTCCTACCGGTCCCAACTGCAACGGCTGCCGATATATATTGTTTTCTTTTACCTATTATTGATTACGGCGACGCTTGCTACCCTGACTTAAACGAGGAGCTCCTGATCAAGTTGCAAAGACTACAAAATACTTGCATTCGCTTCATTTATGGGTTGCGCAAATACGACCATATTTCGTCCTACCGGTCCCAACTGCAATGGCTGCCGATTAAAGAAAGGCGAAAATTGAGAATTCTTTGTACCCTCTATTCTGTAATTTCCAACCCTTTTGCTCCTTCTTATTTGAAATCTAAATTTAATTTTCTTTCTAACACTCATTCTAGGGATCTCCGTTCTTCTCATAACCTTACCCTAAGCATACCTTCTCATAATTCTGGTTTTATGTCTAATTCTTTTACAGTTAATGCCATCAGACTGTGGAATGAGTTACCGGTAAACATCAGGAACTCTCCATCTCAACTTTCCTTTAAAACCCAGGTTAAAAAGTGGTACTTAAACAAACTTTGTCAATAGCCCTTCCTTATTTATCATTTTACTTTCTTCATCTTAGGCTTACCTACATTAAATATAATTTCATGTCATGACATTTCTTCATGTGTTTACTTTTGTATAGACGTATTTTTTTTTAATATCTTGTTTGTAGTATGTATATATGTATATATAGGTATATCTCTGTACTTTTATGCATAATTATGTTTATTTTGTTTTTTTACTGTTGTATAGTCCTACCTTAACACTTACTTTTTACTTTCTTTACGCCTTAAGGTTGACTGGTAGATAAGGCTGTACGGCCTTAAGTCCGCCTTTTGCGCAAACTGTTATCTCGAAGTGTTGTTATGTTGTTTTTTTTATTTTTTTTTCTGTGTTGTGTAATAAAGTTTAATAAATAAATAAATAAATAAATATATTATAAGGTGTACTGATTCAAAATGTGAATAATCTATTTAAACCTGCACTCTCTAATTAGTTTATTTCAGTGATTTTATAGGTAAACCGCTGTAAAGTCGACCCTTGCGATGACAAATGGGAGGCAGGGCGGGGGGTATGCACGGGTACACACGGCATTGTCGCCACAGAGATTTATCTTGAGATATCTCAAGTATATCTCTTTGAGTTATTATTTAGGTGAATGATTATAATTATTTGAGTCATGCGAGTGTGGCAAATAATAGACTGATTCTATATTTATTTTTATTATATGTTTTTCTATATGTAAATACACATATATATATATATATATATATATATATATATATATATATATATATATATATATATATATACAATTAATTAAGTAGTTACGTTAGAAAATAAAATACTAAATACTGAGCACTAAAACTAACATTAATATGTAACAAAATTGCTTAAGATTAACATTATCATCATTCATTTAGTCATTTTTCGTCTTGGTAATTTCATATTTATTGTTGGATGTAACCAAGTACAATAATCTCGTGTGTAGTGCGTACGTCATTCGATGTCAACGCCTAGGGATGGCAAAGTTGACTCTCAAGAATCGATCTTTTCATAAAAATAATCGACTTTTTGGAATCCACTTGAACCTGTCTCGAGTCGATTGGAATCGATTCTCATTCGATGACTTTGACTTTTTTTAAGCAACACAACTGTCACAAACTCACGGACGGTAGTATATATAATTATATACTTTGTACCAGGGATTGGAATACCGTTTAAAAATTCGGTAACGTTAACTTGTCTCGGCAGACAACGTTATTTATGGAGTAACGATATCTTAAGTTAAAACAAACTCGTAACACCTAAAGTTCGTAACTATTACGGTAAACGCACAAATAGATATTTGATACCCACTTTAATTAACCAAATACCCAGAACCCAGAACTATACTACTACATACTACATATTTTAAAGGCGAGAGAGTTTAAATTCAGAGCGGAACAAAGGGTCAAAAATTTTAGTACTTATTACTAAATTAATCATTACAAAAATACATAGCAATTCATTACAAATTTACTATTATTGAAATTTAACATTGGAATGATAATATTATTGAAAACATCACTTTTACGAAGTACCACAGTGTCCTCGCAAAAAAAAAACAAGATGCTTTCAAAACGTCGACTTGAGAATCGACTTTTAACTGTGATTAATCGACTTTGATAATCAAAAAATTCCAAGTCGATTCCAAAGTCAAAAGTCGACTTTTTTCACGCAGTCTCCATCCCTAGTCGACGGCCGACATCAGAATTCAGACTGTCTGATTGGTTGAGTGCTACCCGCCCCCGCGTCCCGCGGCCATCGCTAGGGTCGACTTTATCGCGGTACAGCTATAAATGATGTCAAATCTATAAGTCAATGACGCAAATGACTAGGGAGTACATTGTTGTTTATTTTTTTATTTTTATACAACTAGATCTACAAAAAAGCGTACGGCTCACGGTAATAATATATACATGACGGCGCATTCGAAACGTCATGTGTCGAATTACGTCGGAACTAGATGACAGCTGCCGTCGTCTAGCGAAGCGTCTTGTCGTTGGTCAGTGCGGCCATGATGGGATTCATTGCTTCTGTCACCGCCATCGCAAGCACACCACGAATACGACGAATCGCTTTTGTTTCGCGTAATCTTGTGATAATTATAATTAATTTTGTTTGATTGTTAAAGTGAAAGTGTTCATTCTGATTATATTGAACTGATTTTAAATAAGACTGTAACTTTGATTAATTTGTGAAGTAAAGTGATTAGAGATATTTACACCAAAAACAATCTCTCCTAAGTATTGTATGTCATTCAATGATTGGGCGACTCCGGGAATCTATAAAAGTAGACAAAAATTGTATGATCTCTTACATGAGAAATCATATAACACAAACATTGTTTTTTGTAATTATATTAAAAACTATTCTAAAAATTTTAAACTTGTTTGTGCCGCGGCCAAGTCAATATTCATTAGAAATAAAATTAAATCAAGTAAAAACAAAATTAAAATGACTTGGAATATTATAAATGCCGAAACTGGAAGAGTTAAAGAACGTAATGGTGTCAGTGAACTCATCATTGACAATCACTCCATTAAAGCGGTTAATGAGTTGGCAACAGCTTTGGAAAAACACTTTGCCGACATTCCACTTTCGACTACCAAGGCGCTTATATCATCGCCCGAAGTCGCTGAATCGTTGCTTAAACAAAATGTAAATGCGTGCAAAGGTGATTTTATTTTCAGACCCATAGACGCGAATGAAATTGTTAAAACTTTTAAAACTTTAGAACTTAAGAACACCGCTGACCTCTGGGGTATATCTGTAAAAATTTTAGGTTCAATTGTAGATATCATAGCACCCCACTTAGCGATTATATTTAATGAATGTATAATGAGTGGTGAATTTCCTGATCTTATGAAGCATAGTAAAGTTATTCCTTTGTTTAAGTCCGGTTGTCATACAGATCCAACTAATTACAGGCCTATTTCAATTCTACCTGCCTGTAGTAAACTATTTGAAAAAGTGATTCTCAGTCAACTTTTAAATCATTTCACAAGAAATAAACTTTTACATAATAAGCAATTCGGTTTCACAAGAGGACGCTCCACAACTGATGCCGGTGTTGAGCTTTTTACATCGATTGTCAATGCTTGGGAGGAGTCACGCGATGCTCTAGGTGTATTCTGTGATTTATCCAAGGCATTTGACTGTGTTCATCATGACACCTTGATCAGGAAACTCAGTCACTATGGCATTAAAAATACCGCACTAAAACTTCTGAGTTCTTATCTTAGTGATAGAACTCTGAGGGTTGAAGTAGATGGTACTAAGTCATCTGGGTCTCATATACAGATGGGGGTCCCACAAGGCTCAATTCTTGGTCCATTTTTATTTTTAATATATATTAACGATTTACCATTTTTAGTAGAGAAGAGGCATGAGATTGTATTGTTTGCTGATGATACTTCTTTAATATTTAAATTGCGTAGACAAGAAATTAACTATGACGATGTAAACAATGCTCTCTCTGAACTGGTTCATTGGTTTAGCGCAAATAACTTGCTTCTTAATAGTAAAAAAACGAATTGTATTAAATTTTCTGCTCGAAATGTAAAACAAGTTGATGTGCAACCAGAACTCAATGGTGATAAACTCAACTTAGTTAACTCAACCGTTTTCCTTGGAATCACCATTGACTCAAAGTTACAGTGGGGACCCCATATCTGTAGATTGGCGGATAGACTGAGTTCTGCAGCGTACGCGGTTAAAAAGATACGATTATTAACGGATATCGATACAGCCCGATTAGTTTATTTCAGCTACTTCCATAGCATAATGTCCTATGGCATTTTGCTATGGGGCAATGCGGCTGATATTAGTATTATTTTTATTCTGCAGAAAAGGGCTATCCGCTATATTTACAAAATGGGATGTAAAGAATCTCTGAGAGAGAAGTTTAAAGAGATCAACATCCTGACCTTTGCATCGCAGTATATTTATGAAAATATAATGTATATACGGAAAAATAGGCATTTGTTTGTTAGTCGTAGTGATCGAAATGCCTCAAATGATGTAACACTCAGGAACGACCACAAATTAATATTTCCTAAATGCCGGCTCAAGAAAAAAAGTAGTTCCTTTATAGGAATGTCTATCCTTATATATAATAAGATTCCGGCTGCGCTTCAATCTCTGCCTTTTTTGAAGTTTAAAAAAGTTATTAAGTGAGTTTTATGTAGTAAAGCCTACTATACCATTAATGATTATCTCAATGATGAAAAGGCATGGGATTGAATAAAGCTCGACCAGGCTATGTCTATGACCCGCTGTAAATAGATAGTTACATATATTGTGAGCAGGTGGCATGTGGTGGTCTCGGCACGCACGATTGGCTGTCTCGTGTTTGTCCTGATTATTTCATGGTCCACTACTGCGTTTTTATCTTGTATCTGACTGCATTTTTTTAAAAGAGTACCGAGAGTTTTTTTTCCTCCGGCTTTTTTTCTCTCGGCCTACATTAGGGAAATTGTTATTTATTGTAACATTTAATAAAGCCGAGGATAAAGTAGGTAGGTAATGTCTACCGAGACATTATAACTTAATATTTTGACTAAGTTAAGGCTGCTTATAACACTGGGTACATTACGTAAGCTTGTAATGTACCTAGTGTTAAGATATAAATTTTATTTTTTATTGTTTGATTTTTTGCTGCTGCCTTAACTTTTGTTATTTTTGTTTAGTTTATATATATGATATTATTTTATTTTTTGACTTTCGTTAAGTGTGTGACATGCACCTTATGACGAAATAAATGATTTTGAATTTGAATTTGAATTTGAGAGATCTATTCTGGACTTTGTTCTTCGCTTATACGCCCACGTTAATAATGGCCGATCCTGATAAAGATAACACCTCGCCTACATCAGAAGTGGGATACGAAGCGGAGCAACAAAAGGAAGAAAATAATGCAGCTAAGTTACTAGACAGTATGCAAACGTTATTCACACAAGCATATGAGTTGTCGAAGATGAAAACTGCTAGTAGTAGCTCCAACTTTAGTACTATGCAGCTCATTCCGTTCAACCCCGATGACCCCGAGGCTGATATCGAAGGTTGGTGCCGCATTACAGAGATAATTGTTAAAAATAAGTGCCTTGAGGGTATTGATTTGCTTGTGGCTCTTATTGGTGCATTGAAGGGCCGTGCAGCGACATGTATCACTAAATTAAACTTGAATGAATTGTCATGGGATGTTATAAAACAGACCTTAAAGGCCAGATTCTCTAAGCCGAAGTTGTTACAAGACTACTTTGATGAGATATTACGCTTCCAAATTAGCTCAAAGGAGACTGCTTCTGAAGGCGCCTTAAGATTGTGGAACATGATAGACACTATTCCCAAAACCGAGATGCAGGAAGAAGTGATAACCGGTTTCGTGATTTCTGTGCTGAGTCAGAAGGACAGCTTGATACGCCGAGAGTTAAACGCTTATGCTATCACCACACGTGAGCAGCTATTTAGAATCCTCGGTGGAGTATCAATGAAACGACGCATTGAAGGCCCTGATGCTCACGAATCTGATCCGAAGCGAGCCCGGTGGAGCGAAAACAACAGATTTCCTGGGAAATGCCATTGGTGTGGACTGTCTGGTCATCGGGCAGCAGACTGTAGGAAAAGAAGAGAAAACGCTGGATCCAGCACACCTACGCAGCAAAATGCTACAAGTTCAGCCCATGTACCAGAGAGAGGACAAACTACGTGCTACGCTTGTAACAAAGCTGGTCACCTCGCTACAACCTGCCCTGACAGAAAGAGTGGTGATGCAGTTTCAAAAAAGGAGGTCAATATATGCGAGCAACGACTGTCGAGGGGCATTTTGAGGACGTCATCTGGTGAGAAAGTTTCTCTTCTTTTTGATAGCGGGTCATCTTGCTCTCTCTTAAAAGAAAGCTTTAGTAATAAGTTTCCGGGTACTGTACGCAATGATCTCGTTTATCTTTCTGGTATTGGGGGTGATGAAATTAAGTGCACGTCACAAATTTTAAGCGTTGTAAATTTTGATGATATTTCGGAACCGGTGATTTTCCATGTTGTGCCTGATCGTTATATTTTAGAACCCGTGATTATAGGTAGGGACATTTTAGAAAGAGGTGTTAGCGTAGAGATTGATGGTGAAAAGTTGACTTTTTATTTTAAGAAGGAAAACAATTTATGTGAATCAATTATGGCGAAACTGGATTTTGCCCAGGTTGATACTGATCTTATTGGGACTGATAGAAAATCTCTTATAGAACTGCTTAATAAATATGCCGATTGCTTCATTGAGGGTATTCCAACTAGGCGCGTAAAAACTGGTGAATTAGAAATTACCTTAATAGACCCACACAAAACGGTGCAGAGACGTCCTTACAAGTCGGCCCCAGTAGAAAAGCAAGTTGTAAGAGAAAAGGTTGAGGAACTTCTTAATGCAGGTGTTATTCGCGAGAGTTCTTCGCCTTTCGCGAGCCCAATTCATCTAGTCAAGAAAAAAGATAATTCTGACAGAATGGTAATTGATTATCGTGAACTAAACTCAAACACACGCCCCGAACATTACCCTTTACCTCGCATAGAGGAACAGATAGACCAACTTTACGGTGCAAATTATTTCTCGTCTCTTGACATGGCTTCTGGCTTCCATGCAATCCCCGTCCACCCCGATTCTGTCGAGAAGACGGCATTCGTAACAACCGAAGGGCAGTACGAGTATCTTGCAATGCCTTTCGGATTACGAAACGCTCCATCTGTATACCAAAGGTGCATCAATAAAGCCTTGCAAAATCTAAAAAGTAAACCCTTGGTGTACATGGATGATGTTTTGTGTCACTCTGTCAACATTCGTGAAGGTTTAGTATGCCTGGACGAGGTTTTAGGAGCCTTGTCGGCATCCGGGTTTTCTTTGAACCTTAAAAAATGTAAATTCATGAAAGAAAAGATAGACTACCTAGGTTATTCCGTACAATCCGGTGAGGTTAGGCCAAATTCTCGCAAAATAGAGGCTTTAGTAGATTCCCCTCAACCCAAAACTGCTACGCAAGTTCGGCAATTTCTGGGCCTAGCATCCTACTTCCGAAAATTCATTCCTAGTTTCACAAATATCGTGGGGCCTCTTTATCCACTGACTAAATTAAAGGGATCAATTAAGTGGACTGGAAAGCACGAGGAAATCCGTAACTCTATAATACGTATACTTACCTCCGAACCTGTCTTAACAATCTTTGATCCCGATTTGCCTGTAGAGTTACATTGCGATGCCAGTTCTTATGGATATGGGGCGATACTAATTCAAAGAAAAAATGATCTCCCACATGTTGTCGAGTATTTCAGCCGACGTACGTCTGAAGTAGAATCCCGCTACCACTCGTACGAGCTGGAAACACTTGCCGTCGTACGAGCGGTAAAACATTTTCGGCATTACTTATACGGTAGAACTTTCAAAGTTTTTACGGACTGTAACTCACTTAAGGCCTCTAAGTCCAAAACGGATCTTACACCCCGCATATATCGCTGGTGGGCAATCCTACAAGCGTACGATTTTGAAATCGTCTATCGCGAAGGTCGTTCAATGGAACACGCGGATTTTCTTTCTAGAAACCCCCCACCCGTTACCGACGAGAAATCTACATCCCAAGCTCTTGTAACACCAGCACATAAGATGGTCCAGTTTGTAGAATTACATCAAGGTTGGCTCTCCGTAGAACAAAAGCGAGATAGTGAGATACAAGATTTAATAACTAAACACTCCAATAATGATTTTCCTTATACTGTAGGCCGGACGTATGACGTTAGGAATGGCATTCTGTATAGAAAGGTCGCGAGAAATAAAATCGTGTCATGGCTACCAATCGTCCCTCGCTCCCTTATTTGGACCTTAATTAATCATGTACATAATGAATTACAGCATCTAGGTATCGATAAAACTCTAGACAAACTGTATGAGCAGTATTGGTTCCCCGACATGGCCAAATGTGTTAGAAAGTTTATTGATTCTTGCATAATTTGCAAAGCCTCAAAAGGTCCCTCTGGAGCTCAACCCGTCCGACTTCACCCTATTCCGAAGGTTTCTGTTCCATGGCATACTATCCATGTAGATTTCACTGGTAAACTGAGCGGGAAGAGCGACCATAGGGAATATTGTTCAGTGATAATCGATGCGTTTAGTAAATATGTTTTATTGGAGTACACGTCTTCACCTGACGCCGCCAGTGCGGTACGAGCCATCAAAAACGCTGTATACCTTTTTGGAGCACCAAAGCGTATTATTGCCGATCAGGGTAGATGTTACACAAGTTCAGAATTTAAATCCTTTTGTGCAGAACACAAAATTGACTTACATTTTATTGCCACAGGCTCCAGTAGGGCAAACGGCCAGGTAGAACGTGTCATGCGGACACTAAAAGGCCTGCTGACTATAATCGAGAACGATCCGAATAAAGTGTGGCGAGATCATTTAGGCGATGTTCAGTTAGCGCTCAATAGTACGCGATCTACCGTTACAAAATATTCACCAACTGAATTAATGTTTGGAATTCGTGCACAGTCTTTAGGTTTATCAAAGATTAGTCCTACAAGTTCTGAAAATCAAAGCCGATTCGATTTAGATTCTGTGAGAGAAGATGCTTCGGCAAATATAAGAAAAGCAGCTGCATCAGAAGTTGAACGTTTTAATAGAGGTCGCGCTGCTATTAAGCCCTTCTCAAAGGGGGATTTTGTCTTTATTAAAAACAGTGAACGGAATCAAACTAAATTAGATAAAAAGTTTAGGGGTCCCTTTGTCATTACCGCAGTATTAGAGCACGATCGATATGAACTTAAAAGCCTTAGTAATCCCCATCATACTTATAAATATGCACATGAGAACTTGCGTTCAATACCCGCGGGCCATGAAGGGTTGCTTGAAATAAGTAACAATTTAATGAATGAACAGGAAGCCGAGACGGCGCCAGATGACGTAGAACTTGATATTAGCCGCCTCGACAGACTGAGTAGTATGACTTCCGAAACTGACACCATGACAGCTGGGTCTGACACTATGACTGATGGATCTGACACTATGACCGCTGGATCTGAAACTATGACCGTTGGATCTGACACTAATTCAGATACGCTTTGTGTTACCAATGATTTAGAAGATTCCCAACACGATGTAGAAATTCAGGCCGACTCAGACAGAGCCGATTAGCAGGTAAAAACGCTTTTTGTTGGTAATTGATGCAGTTGAGTTGGTGGTCGAAAGGACAGTGCCATCCGGGCCACACCGTGCGCGGTTGGTTGAAGGGATGCACCCGTCCGGGCCATACTGTTGGTTTGAGCTGGTCGAAAGGACAGTGCCATCCGGGCCATACCGTGCGCGGTTGGTTGAAGGGATGCACCCGTCCGGGCCATACTGTTGGTTTGCGCTGGTTGAAGGGACAGTGCCATCCGGGCCATACCGTGCGCGGTTGGTTGAAGGGATGCACCCGTCCGGGCCATGCTATTGGTTTGCGCTGGTCGAAGGGACAGTGTCATCCGGGCCATACCGTGCGCGGTTGGTTGAAAGGATACACCCGTCCGGGCCATGCTGTTGGTTTGCGCGGGTCGAAGGGACAGTGTCATCCGGGCCATACCGTGCGCGGTTGGTTGAAAGGATACACCCGTCCGGGCCTTGCTGTTGGTTTGCGTTGGTCGAAAGGACAGTGTCGTCCGGGTCATACCGTTCGCGGTTGGCTGTGAGGACACACCCGTCCGGTCCAACTTGCTTGTTTGTTGTTGAGAGAACTGTCGTCCGGTCCACTGGTGGTGGTCGAAAGGACACAGTAACCTCTTGTTTACCATATTGTGAAGTCATGTATATTGATGAATTGTCAGTGTGGACGAGCGGTGTGGTAGTGTGGACGACTGATACCGTTCGTTTATTACAGGACCTCAAATGGAATCGCCCGAGGACGGTCGCAAGTCAGTCCGGCCGTGACGGCGCATTCGAAACGTCATGTGTCGAATTACGTCGGAACTAGATGACAGCTGCCGTCGTCTAGCGAAGCGTCTTGTCGTTGGTCAGTGCGGCCATGATGGGATTCATTGCTTCTGTCACCGCCATCGCAAGCACACCACGAATACGACGAATCGCTTTTGTTTCGCGTAATCTTGTGATAATTATAATTAATTTTGTTTGATTGTTAAAGTGAAAGTGTTCATTCTGATTATATTGAACTGATTTTAAATAAGACTGTAACTTTGATTAATTTGTGAAGTAAAGTGATTAGAGATCTATTCTGGACTTTGTTCTTCGCTTATACGCCCACGTTAATAATGGCCGATCCTGATAAAGATAACACCTCGCCTACATACATATAATATTTAGGTGTCTAACTTTACTGTTTTCCCCATAATTTCACACAAAAACAACCATAAATTACAGGATCTATTGTCGGACATCTTGCTCGAGAAAGTTACTTCCATTTGAAAATATTGACATTTATGAACTGTATAACTTTATTGTCTCAACATTTGAGTGAGATGATCCTTTGATCGTTTGAGTGCTAGAGGTGAACGTGAATGAGTTATGAGGTAATGAATTTTTATAGCTTTATAAAAATATTAGTTTCTATATAGTTTATTAGTTATTATATAGTTTCCGCCTTATAAGAATTTAGACTTTATCTCGTCTATGCGTATATAATTTCTAAATGTAATTCATTTTATTGATTGAACTATCTGGTAAACAAACAATAATTAATGAAATGAAATATAAATAAAAGAATGAAAGCTAAATAAAAGTCAATTCCAGTCATCATAAATCATCAGGTTCTTTTCGGTTTTTTTCAACTACCTAGCCAATTTTTATTTGTGTTTCTTATATATTTATTTATAAATAAACCTTTGTTAGCATTTAGTTATTTTTAATTATACAATAAGCAAATATATGATACAAAAGTGCTTAGATATCACTTCAGCTTATCGCAGTTCACTGCTGGACATAGGCATCCACAAGTTCACGCCAAAATGGCGTAAACTCATGTGTTTTGCCCATAGTCACCACTGTTTGAACTCCGTTATCCCTTAGTCGCCTCTTACGACACCCACGGGCAAAGAGGGGGTGGCTATATTTTTTCTGCCGTCCACACAGCATCAGATAAGCTTAGATAAGTACAAACAATTTCGATAGTCAGAAATAATTTCTATATTATTGTATAATTTAACTTCGGAATAAAATAACGTATTTCAGTAGATAAACTTTTAATAGACTTTCCAAACAATACGATATGAAAAAGGTTTTCGTGAAAATTTATTTCAATTACTTGTATTTTAAGGTTTTTGTGTTCGAGGCGCCCGGAGCGATCTACAGTTAGTGGCTGGAAACTGTATTTTATGAATTAGGAAAAACCAGAAATTTTCACTTACATTGATTTTCCTGTTAAGGTTTTTTTTGGGACGAAGTTCCTTATGTTACGTTGCGGAGGGGTACCCTAGCCTACAAAAAACGTCCGTAACTTTAGAAAAAAGCGTAAGATGTTTATGTATAGTCTACTGGTATGTATGATGGTTATACAGTGTCTAATGTATAGTCTACGTGATGACTGTTATTATTATTGCAGTTTAGTAATATTATTATATTATCATTCGATAATTATTAGGTTTTATAAATCATTGTAAATAAAATAAAGCTGTTAAGATAATTTTGTAAAGTAGTTTTTTTTATTATTATCGATAAAAATATCACAAAATATGTATACCCGAATAATTTTCTTTATACCTCGAATAGAACTTGAAATTAATATTTTATAATAAGGAACTTCGTTCCTATCTATTGTGCCACGACACCTCACAGTTTTTATTTTTTTGTTCTCTGTTGTTCTTTAAAATGCTTTCTTTTCAGTTTCCTGGTTTGATGATTTATAGTTAAGGTTTTAGGTACACCGCATCTTTACGACATTGTTTACTATACTATATAACTATTATTTCGCATGGTGATTTTTGAAACCAGTAATTTTATTTTGATTATTGTAATATAAAATCGAATTTGGATAAAATTCGATAAATAATAAAACTTTTCAACTTCGTAATATTATACCAATAATACGACAAAATATAACAAAAGAAAATACAGTAATTTCTAATTTTTATTGAAGTAAAACTTCTTTAGAATCATAGTGATTTGAAACTCGATGCAACGAAATTGCGTTACGATGAAGAAATAAACATAAATGAATAGAAGATAATGAGATAGAATACGCTACCGCCAAAAACGCGTAAGCGACGCGTCGCTGTCGCTTATGACCTTTTTCACGAGACCGTGATTTCGTCGATAGAACGAATTGCAACGTTCTAGCTTCCAACGACTTTTCAGAAGTTAAACTTCTGCCGTGTTTTTGCACCAAAACTTTTTTTATTTATATTAATTTTCATTAAATTATTTTTAGTGTCACCGTAGTAGTACACCTGATAGCGATCGTTATTCATAGTAGGGAATATATCCGCCAAACCGCATTGGAGTAGCGTGGTGGATTAAGCTCTGATCCTTTTCCTACATGGGGAAATAGGCCTATGCCCAGCAGTGGGATATTACTAGCTGAAGTGTTAATGTAAAATTACGCCAACACTCTCAACACTGCTATAGTTCAAATAACTTGCAGAATTTTTTAAAATAATTATAACATACTAGCTTCTGCGCGCGACTTCGTCGGCGTGGACTCCGCTCCTATTGGTCTTAATAGCCTATAGCCTTCCTCGATAAATTGGCTATCTAACACTGAAAGAATTTTTCAAATCGGCCCAGTAGTTCCAGAGATTACCGCGTTCAAACAAACAAACAAACAAACTCTTCAGCTTTATATATTAACTAACTTCTGCGCGCGACTTCGTCGGCGTGGACTCCGCTCCTATTGGTCTTAGCGTGATGACACATAGCCTATAGCCTTCCTCGATAAATGGGCTATCTAACACTGAAAGAATTTTTCAAATCGGCCCAGTAGTTCCAGAGACTACCGCGTTCAAACAAACAAACAAACAAACAAACAAACAATCAAACAAACAAACTCTTCAGCTTTATATATTAGTATAGATATATTAGTATAGATTAGTATAGATTTTATGTACGTATAAACTTCCAGAAGAAAATGCTTATTTATATATAAATATTTTTGATACAATGTATATTCAGGTAATATCAATTACCTGTCGTTGTCTTCGGCTTGATTGATTCACCCATTAACGTTCTCAATTTCAATCAAAGTCGAACTTCAGCTTTGTAAAACACAAAAGTATAAATCAGCCTTTGTCTCGTTATTATTGTTTTTAAAGGGACCATTCATGATAAGACAGTAAAGGACATCGTTGCGACAAGTTTTGAATTTGAACGTGTAAAATGCCGTTCTTGAATGATAAGAACATCGCTAAAATTAATAAAAACAATATATTTGGTCAGTGTTTCAACACTCGAGTCAGCGAGGTTGAGTTTAAAGTGCAATTTTTGGTAAATGGTTGTCGTGTAAGAGAAATTTGGATGCAAGCAAATTGAGGAACAGCGGTAGATTGATATGAGGTTCTAATCCAATTACTGGGACAGTTACCAATTTTTTGAACTAAAACTTCTTTACGCACGCTTGACTTAGGGAGTAAGCTGGTGAATGCGTGACGAGAGCGTTACAAAAAGTGTGATTGGATGAGGCGAACGGTAAATGAGAGAGCGCTATAAGTTAGATGGAGCTAAAGAAGTTTTACTTCAGGCATCTGGTCTAAAGCTCACTCGTTTTTTTTTGTTCAGTTTCTTTATCTTTATTTATTTAAACTTAACCCTTTTTAACATAACAGTCATTATGCCTTATAGCAAGCCAATGCACCCATACATGTTGCATGATATGATCACAAACAAGACAAGCCTAAGACTTTTTAACCGCAAAATGAGAAGAAGAGAGAAAAAAAGAGATTATAGAAATTTACAAAATATTTTAAATAAATATATATTCGTAAACCATATATAAATCGCACTACTAACCCTGAAACGGGAAGCATCACTCTGTAATCGTCTGTCATTACATAATTATATAGAGCAGATAAAATTACTTTGTAAGTACTCGTAGTTCGACTGTCGTAACGTGAATAGGTTGATTTATCTTGAGGTTCGTGTGATAGACTGTTTGATCACGATTGGTTTTTTTGCTAAACGGTGATTGCTTCTTTAATTACTTAAGACTAGTCTACGCCCCCGGTTTCGTTGTTCAATTCAATTTGTTAATTATACGAGTAAGTCTGGGGAAGTACTTCGACCTTACAGAAGATCACAGCTAAATAATACTGCTCTCAAGCAGTGTTGAGTTCCTGTGGTGAGTAAGGTGGCCAGAACTCCTGGGGGCGATTGGGGCGTAAGGTTCGGCAACGTGCTTGCGATGCTTCTGTTGTTGCAGGCGTCTATAAGCTACGGTAATCGCTTACCACCAGGTGAGCCGTACGCTTGTTTGCTGACCTACTACCCCAGTCGGGCTGCTACATATTTTGAGAGCAGGAAATTTCCTTCTGTGCCCTACCTCGGTTATTTACTAACTGAAAAAAAAGCCCAATAACTCAACTGAAAACCGTTTCAAATAATTGAATTTTACTAACAATACGCTTAATACAGTGTACATTAAGTTTGTAGGAATTGTCCCAGCGAGAGCCGCCCCGCAACATATTTACTATGAACTATTGTTTAGCCGATTGAGCTTAACCGGGATGTGTAAGCCTCGTTCCCCTCTGCATGTTAATTGCTCATCAGTGTAAGCCGTTTAAGTCATTAAGACGGCGCGCTTAGTATTAAAATGTGTAAGGTATTTAAGAAATTCCCTATTGCTTACTCGAAAATCTCAATGATAGCTATCTATTTTGAATATTTTATATAAGAACTAGTGACCCGCTCCGGCTTCGCACGGGTGCAATGCTAATACTAAATATAAAATAAATATTTGCAACCTAAGCGCAAAATATGTGTTTATTTACGACATCACATTAGCAAACTCTAAAACTATCAGTGTTCCTAAACCTTCTTCTGGAATTACTCTATTTACTAAAGAAAACCGCATCAAAATCCGTTGCGTAGTTTTAAAGATCTAAGCATACATAGGAACAGACAGACAGCGGGAAGCGACTTTGTATTATACTATGTAGTTATATTATAATCTGTGGTTTAAACAGTTAATAGAAATGTATTAGCTGTTTAATAATAATTCATGCTGATTGTTAGTAGAAGCTATTTGATCTTTACATATAACTACAATTACTATAATTCAGTTGTATTACACTATTTTTAGCGTTTCCTGTTTTAAGGTTATTTCATAATTACTCTCAAATTTTTGAAGTGAAACTTCTTTAGGCGCATGAGGGGTAAAATTTGAGCGACCGGTAACGCAGCAGCGTCAGGGACGGTCAGTACTTGGATGGGTGACCGCCTGGGACCACCGAGTGTCGTTTTTTTCTTGGTGTATATTTGGTAAAGTAAAGTAGGCCACCGTTCAATTTAAGTTACGTTACGTTTATCACGTAAGTGAAGTAAATTGATTTGGAAAATAATGTTTCTAAAAATGTAATATTTCTATTGAAACTCTCTGACAGAGACTTCAGTAAAAGATTTTAGAGTCAATTTTTGGAGTGAATCTTCTTTAGGTGCATGAGGAGTAAAATTTGAGCGACCGGTAACGCAGCAACGCGTCACGCGGTCACTACTTGGTTGGGTGACCGCCTGGGAACACCGCGTAATGTTGGCTTTATGTTTTTATTTCAATTACTTTTTTTCAATTAGTATTTTTTTTTTGTATTTTCAATTCGTTTTTTTTTATTAGTTTTTTTTTTAATTAGTTTGCCAAAGAAGTTTCACTTCTGATACATGTACTTTGTACGCACGCAATTTTTTTAAATGGAATATGTAAAAAGCATCTACAGTCAAAAATAGGATAATGTTAAAACAAAATTGCTTCGCGCTCGCACACACCGCCAACCTAAATGTTTGTCTGGCTTGGACTTAGCCTGTCTAAGTTGCCCGGCTACTCAGGAAATATCCTATAATAGCTACAAAGTAACATATACGAAACCACTTTTATACTATGACGTAAGGTTAAGTCACAAAAGGTTGGGGCAATGGTTGAAGTGGTTTCTAATACTTCGAATTAAAAAAATACGCTTTTTGAAATGACGTAAGTTAGTTGGCATTTTGTACGCCTTTGCTACGTATCTGCCAAAATCACTATCAGTCAAACTTCATATTTGGCCATAGCTTCTACCTGTGTTGGCAATATGCGCTGAGAAACTTTCAGCTTTTAAATAACGAAGGTCTGGCCTTCGCGGGTACTTGGTCTATGAGGAATGATAAGTTTTGGCCAATAAAGACTACAAAAAATGAGTGTTATTTAGACCACACGACTGAAGTTAAACTTCTTTTGCAATAGGCCTGCAAATAGGCCTGCACTGTATCTCAGATATATGAAATCAGAGAGAAAGAAAATGTGCGCTCGCATCGCCTCTCTTGATACTTTCACTTTGCCCGATCACACTTTTCGTAACGCTCTAAACGATAAAATAAACGATAAAAAACGATAATAGAAAAAAACGAGACAAGAAAGAATATAAAAATATAATAAAACATAAAATACATTCACGATGACGTTGTTTGGAGCGATTCGAGAAAATTCTCATCGTAAGTTACACTTTGATCCGATCACTAGATTGCAGCGTTTCGGTAACAACATCCCTTCTATTGTGCACCTTATACTTTATACAATAAGGTCTACAATCTGTTGCAAGTAGGCCGTGATCGTTCATCCCTTATTCATAGCCTCAGTGAACAAACATACGGCATCACCTGCCTGATACATTTTCTCTGCACTATTTCTGTTTATTTAAAGAAAATGAGATTTAGTTCGAAACAAATAGGAAATAAATAGAATATACGAAATATACTTTCCATTAAAATATTTTGTTTCGTTCATAGAGAAGTCAAGTCGTAAATAATTGTGAAAAAAAACTGACTTTAATTACATCGACTTACGAGTAAATACGCGTTTCAAAAACTTTGATTCAAAAATAATTATCGAAATCGGTACACCAAGTGAAAAGTTATGCGGTACAACGTAGGTCGAGTAAAAAATAGATAGTTTTTGAGTATACCTAATAACGCGTAATGGATTACGCGTTATTAGGTATACTCAAAAACTATTCCTCTCAATCAATTTAATTAGGACCAAATGATAAGCAAAAGCTTTCAAATAAAAATAATCATTATAATCGATACACCCATTAAATGGTTATGACTTATGAGGCGACTCATATATATAATAAACAACCGAATTACGAACCTCCTCGTGTTTTTGAATATATTGAATATATGTGTATTGTTTGTTTATGTTTATTAATAAAAGATAAATTAAATAATGTCATATCTAATTAATTAAAAAAAATAATTATGCAATTAATTATGACAGTAAATAATTGTAAGTAAAAATTTGCCTTTAAAGTACCAGGCGAGCATAAATCTAGAAGGACCTGATGAGTCCATTGACACTAAGCTGCCAACGAGCCAAGCAGCTAACTGCCAGTGCTGGCGCCGCGCCAGTGGCTCAGCCTTCGCACTCTAATTAAATCGCCTCAATTTACTACGTATGAAATCATAAACCTTATTATGCGAATACTTTAGGGATTTTTTATTATATAAAAGTAATATTACATACTCAGAGAAAAACAATTTTTTTTTTCAATAAATTCGTGACATAAAAGTGAAATTTTAATAATGGATTTCTTGGAAACTATTTTTTACGTAAGTTATAGTGACTATTTTTCATTCTATTTAGTTTTTATTGGTCTTTACAATTTTTAATCTTGTATGTAAATTTATATGGTTAATAAATGTAATGTAATAGTAAACTGCACCATATACGTTTTTTGTACAGTTTTCGATTATTTTAATTATTTCTACAGTAATTTATAATATGCCAAACTACATTTAGTGAGGCTACATTTAGTGGCGCTTGCGATGCGATGCTTCTGGTGTTGCAGCCGTCTATAAGCTGCGGTAATCGCTTCCCATCAGGTGAGTCTTAGCGCTCCCACACACGAACGGCACGTTGCCAACGGCAGAGGTCGACGGCAGCCGTCGACTGCCGTCGAGTGCCGTCAGCGGCAGTCGACTGCAGCCGTCGACTGCCGTCGAGCGCCGTCAGCGGCAGCCGTCGACTGCCGTCGAGCGCCGTTGGCGGAGCGCCGTCGTCTGCAGTCCTCTGCCGTTGAGAACATGCCGCACAGTCAACGCTCTCGTAGTAAAGGAGCCAGTTACAAAATGAATTCCGAAGAAGAAACACTGTTATTGTTTTTACTTCGTCGCCGCCGAGAAAAACGAAAAATAAAAACACGTTTAGTGTGGGTTCAAGAAATACTAATCAATAGAGATCAAGATGGGCATTTAACACTCTATCCACTTTTACGAAGAAACGAGCAAAAGTTTTTTAATTATTTTCAGTGGTCCATTGCTTCTTTTGATGAGCTGACGGCTATTATATTTCCTCTATATAATATTAGCATACTAGCGACCCGCTCCGGCTTCGCACGGGTGCAATGCTGATACTAAATATAAAATCTCTATATATATAAAAATGAATAGCTGAATATATTGCTAAGCGCAAATCTCGAGATCGGCTGAACCGATGTCGCTAATTCTTTTTTTATAATATTCTTTGAAGTACGAGGATGGTTCTTACGGAGAGAAAAATTTAAAAAATTGCTTGAAAAAGTCTAAAAACAACACTTTTCTATATTCCTATACAAAAAATTCGTAATAATACTTAAAAGTCAATTTGAACTTTAATACCACACCATAAGGTTTAAGTGTTAGTAGAGGGGTTCCGGGAACGATAAGTATTAAAAAAAATTAAAAATTAAAGAATCGACTGTTAGGCAGTACGAAGTTCGCTGGGTCAGCTAGTATAAAATAAATATTTGCAATAATAAGCGCAAAAAATGTGTTTATTTACGATATCACATTAGAAAACTTTAAAACTATCAGTGTTCCTCTACTGTATTATGCATGTATTATACATAATTATAAACCTTCCTCTAGAATCACTCTACGTATTAAAGAAAACCGCATCAAAATCCGTTGCGTAGTTTTAAAGATCTAAGCATATTTATACAGACAGACGGACAGCGGGAAGAGACTTTGTTTTATAATATGTAGTGAAATATAAATAATAAAAAGATATAAGTAATTTAGATTATTTTTTTAACGAGATCAACATCATTTATCACCATTTTAAGTTGAAACAAAATACAATTACTACCTATAGGAACAATAATACATATTAATTATTAGTTACTTCTATTTTAATAACAATGGTTAAAAAAATCAAAATCAACTTTTAATAAACTGACCATTTTTTTAAAACATGTTTTTTTACTAGCTCAGTATTTTAATTTTTTTTCAATTTTTATAATTATTAATTCAATCTTGGCGAGATATTGAACTTTTTAAAATAGCCGTCAGCTCATCAAAAGAAGCACATCCGAAAATAATTAAAAAACTTTTGCTCGTTTCTTCGTAAAAGTGGATAGAGTGTTAAATGCCCATCTTGATCTCTATTGATTAGTATTTCTTGAACCCACACTGAACGTTTTTTTATTTTTCGTTTTTCTCGGCGGCGACGAAGTAACAAAATAAACTAAAAAATGTTTTATGTTATTCGGTTTTATTGCAATAAAAATGATGTAGTTAGGTTATGGACTAAAAGCTAAAAAATAATTCGGTAAGTCCTAGCTACCAGATCGCACCAATCTTCTCATCAATCTGGGGTATTGATCAGACAAATATAAAATCGTTGGGCGTATCCAGAGCGCGTATATTACAGAGTAAACATTATGATAGAAATTTCACGTGCCCATCGTTTCAAGTTTTTAGTTTCGTCGAGTAGTTTTTAGATTAGTAATAAATATACCTACACAGTCTAATAAACTATATTCTACCAATCAAGCCCTTTCATTTGATTTCCATATTGAGGTATTAGTAGAAAATATGTAATCCACCATTTTGAGGCGGCAGCCATCTTGGATTTTTCATAGTCAGCCCTATTCTACCAATCGAGCCTTTTCATTCTATAGTCGATACCCATATTGAGGAATTTATGGAAAATATGTAATCCGCCATTTTGTAGCGGCGGCCATCTTGGATTTTTCGTAGTGAGCTCTATTCTACCAATCGAGCCCTTTCATTCGATACCCATATTGAGGAATTTGTGGAAAATATGTAATACGCCATTTTGTAGCGGCGGCCATCTTGGATTTTTCATAGTGGGCTCTATTCTACCAATCAAGCCCTTTCATTTGATACTCATATTGAGGTATTTGTTGAAAATGTGTAATCCGCCATTTTGTGGCGGCGGCCATCTTAGATTTTTCATAGTGAGCTGTATTCTACCAACCAAGCCTTTTCATTTGATATCAATATTGAGGTTGTTGTGAAGTTATGTGATCCGCCATTTTGTATTGGCGGCCATATTGGATTTAGAACCATAAGAAATATACTATGTTGTATTTTCATCAAGATTAAGAATGTGTACCAAATATCAGATCAATCTGTCATGAGGAAGGGGGTAAAATTCCAATTACTAAATTTGACCCAAACACACAAATAAACAAAAAAATAAATAAATACCAAGCTGGTCAAGCTAAATAAAACCGTTTAAAAACAATAACAGTATTTCTTCTTCGGAATTCATTTTGCAACTGGCTCCTTTACTAAGCGCTCTTACACACGAACGGCACGTTGCCAACGGCAGAGGTCAACGGCAGCCGTCGACTGCCGTCGAGCGCCGTCAGCGGCAGTCGACTGCAGCCGTTGACTGCCGTCGAGCGCCGTCAGCGGCAGCCGTCGACTGCCGTCGATCGCCGTCCGCGGCGCGCCGTCGCCTGCAGTCCGCTGCCGTTGGGAACATGCCGCTCACACGTCGGCTCTCTTAGTAAAGGAGCCAGTTGCAAAATGAATTCCGAAGAAGAAATACTGTTATTGTTTTTAAACGGTTTTATTTAGCTTGACCAGCTTGGTATTTATTTATTTTTTTGTTTATTTGTGTGTTTGGGTCAAATTTAGTAATTGGAATTTTACCCCCTTCCTCATGACAGATTGATCTGATATTTGGTACACATTCTTAATCTTGATGAAAATACAACATAAGTATATTTCTTATGGTTCTAAATCCAATATAGCCGCCAATACAAAATGGCGGATCACATAACTTCACAACAACCTCAATATTGGTATCAAATGAAAAGGCTTGGTTGGTAGAATACAGCTCACTATGAAAAATCCAAGATGGCCGCCGCCACAAAATGGCGGATTACACATTTTCAACAAATACCTCAATATGAGTATCAAATGAAAGGGCTTGATTGGTAGAATAGAGCCCACTATGAAAAATCCAAGATGGCCGCCGCTACAAAATGGCGTATTACATATTTTCCACAAATTCCTCAATATGGATATCGAATGAAAGGGCTCGATTGGTAGAATAGAGCTCAGTACGAAAAATCCAAGATGGCCGCCGCTACAAAATGGCGGATTACATATTTTCCACAAATTCCTCAATATGGGTATCGACTATAGAATGAAAAGGCTCAATTGGTAGAATAGGGCTGACTATGAAAAATCCAAGATGGCTGCCGCCTCAAAATGGTGGATTACATATTTTCTACTAATACCTCAATATGGAAATCAAATGAAAGGGCTTGATTGGTAGAGTAGTTTATTAGACTGTGTAGGTATATTTATTACTAATCTAAAAACTACTCGACGAAACTAAAAACTTGAAACGATGGGCACGTGAAATTTCTATCATAATGTTTACTCTGTAATATATACGCGCTCTGGATACGCCCAACGATTTTATATTTGTCTGATCAATACCCCAGATTGATGAGAAGATTGGTGCGATCTGGTAGCTAGGACTTACCGAATTATTTTTTAGTTTTTAGTCCATAACCTAAATACATCATTTTTATTGCAATAAAACCGAATAACATAAAACATTTTTTAGTTTATTTTGTTACTTCGTCGCCGCCGAGAAAAACGAAAAATAAAAAAACGTTTAGTGTGGGTTCAAGAAATACTAATCAATAGAGATCAAGATGGGAATTTTTTAACACTCTATCCACTTTTACGAAGAAACGAGCAAAAGTTTTTTGATTATTTTCGGATGTGCTTCTTTTGATGAGCTGACGGCTATTTTAAAAAGTTCAATATCTCGCCAAGATTGAATTAATAATTATAAAAATTAAAAAAAAAATTAAAATACTGAGCTAGTAAAAAAACATGTTTTAAAAAAATGGTCGGTTTATTAAAAGTTGATTTTGATTTTTTTAACCATTGTTATTAAAATAGAAGTAACTAATAATTAATATGTATTACTAGCTGTGCCCGCGGTTTCACCCGCGTTGATTTGAGGGAAAAAATAGCCTTCCTTCTTCTTAAAGCATAACCTTTCTCTTCAAAATCTATCCACCTCAGAGGAATTTTTCAATTAGCAGTTCTTGAGTTTATACATAACATTTATCCAAAATACATGGATAGTGGCGTATTTTATATTTTAAAAATGTATAATAATATCAGTAATGAAAACGGATTGACGCAACAACGCAATCCAGTGCTGTGACGCCGCGTTGGCGCAGCGGTCACAGCACTGGATTGCGATTGGCTGTTGCGCGGGCGGTTGCAGGTTCGATCCCCGCACACGACAACATTTGTATTGGCCATACAGATGTTTGCCGTGGTCTGGGTGTTTGTGCAGTCCTTGTGGGTCTCCCCACTGTGCCTCGGAGAGCACGTTAAGCAGTCGGTCCCGGTTGTTATCATGTACACCTGATAGCGATCTTTACTCATAGTACGGAATATATCCGCCAACCCGCATTGGAGCAGCGTGGTGGATTAAGCTCCGATCCTTCTCCTACACGGGGAAGAGGCCTATGCCCAACAGTGGGATATTACAGACTGAATCGTGATCGTGATCGCGAGTTCTTGAGTTTAGCGTGTTTAAACAAACAAACAAACAAACCAACTTTCAGGTTTATAATCCATACTAATATTATAAATGCCAAAGTAACTCTGTCTGTCTGTCTGTCTCGGAATCACGCCAAAACTACTGAACAGATTTAAATGAAATTTGTTATACAGATAGTCTAGAGTCTGAGAAAGGACCTAGGCTACTTTTTAATGTGAAAAAAAGGTGTAAGGGGTTGTATGGTTGTAATGAAAATTTGTATTTATTTATTTAACAATTTATGTACACTGGAAAACAATAGGAAATAGCACTTATAAACAATGCTGATACAAAGGCACTACTTATCCCATGATGGAATCTCTTCCAGTAGTCCTGCCACAGGAAAATTATAAAATAATGGAATTATGATGTATAACGTTTGTGTTTCGTAACTGTCAAACATTTCATGTTCATCCCATCGATATAGTAAACTCTCCTCTAAAATTAAAGAACGTAGGTATTTAAATAAAGGTTTTGAATCGACAACATAATATATCCACAATATACGGATAGTGACGTATTTTATATCACGTAGTGGTTATATACTCTTTGTTTTATATTTTAAAAATAATAATGTCAGTACATAATGAAAACGGATTGACATAATAAATATTGGTTGTCAAATATTTATGCGTGCGGTGCGTTCAGAAATTTATTTAGAGTAAGCTAAGAAAAATATATCAAGCTACTTAACAATAAACGATAAATGTACAAATGATTTAAATACAAAAAAAAAACCGTAAACTAAGAAAAATATATCAAGCTACTTAACAATAAACGATAAATGTACAAATGATTTAAATACAAAAAAAGCCCGTTCAATTGATTGGTCTCATTGAAATATTCCAGATTATTCTGTCAACCCAGTTAAAGTCAATATATTAGGTATATAAAAAATATTTTATAGCTTTTAGTAGCTTGATATATTTTCCTTAGTTTACACTAAATAAATTTCTGAACGCACGCATAATTATATTTGACAACCAATATAAATTATGTCAATCCGTTTTCATTACTGACATTATTATACATTTTTAAACTATAAAATACGCCACTATCCGTGTATTTTGGATATATGTTGTCGATTCGAAACGTGTATTTTAATACGTTCTTTAATTTTAGGGGAGAATTTACCATATCCACGGGATGAACATTAAATGTTTGACAGTTACGAAACACGAACACACTTCCATACAAATTTTCATTCCCACCTTTCAACCCCTTACACCCTTTTTTCCGCATTAAAAAGTAGCCTATGTCCTTTCTCAGACTCTAAAATATCTATATACCAAATTTCATTTAAATCTGTTCAGTAGTTTTGGCGTGATTGCCGGACAGACAGACAGACAGACAGACAGACAGACAGACAGAGTTACTTTCGCATTTATAATATTATAGTATGGATTATTGTTCCTATAGGTAGTAATTGTATTTTGTTTCAACTTAAAATGGTGATAAATGATGTTGATCTCGTTAAAAAAATAATCTAAATTACTTATATCTTTTTATTATTTATATTTCACTACATATTATAAAACAAAGTCTCTTCCCGCTGTCCGTCTGTCTGTATAAATATGCTTAGATCTTTAAAACTACGCAACGGATTTTGATGCGGTTTTCTTTAATAAGTAAAGTGTTTCTAGAGGAAGGTTTATATGTATAATACATGCATAATACAGTAGAGGAACACTGATAGTTTTAAAGTTTTCTAATGTGATATCGTAAATAAACACATTTTTTGCGCTTATTATTGCAAATATTTATTTTATACTAGCTGACCCGGCGAACTTCGTACTGCCTAACAGTCGATTCTTTAATTTTTAATTTTTTTTTAATACTTATCCTTCCCGGAACCCCTCTACTAACACTTAAACCTTATGGTGTGGTGTTAAAGTTCAAATTGACTTTTAAGTATTATTACGAATTTTTTGTATAGGAATATAGAAAAGTGTTGTTTTTAGACTTTTTCAAGCAATGTTTTAAATTTTTCTCTCCGTAAGAACCATCCTCGTACTTCAAAGAATATTATAAAAAAAGAATTAGCGAAATCGGTTCAGCCGATCTCGAGATTTGCGCTTAGCAATATATTCAGCTATTCATTTTTATATATATAGAGATTTTATATTTAGTATCAGCATTGCACCCGTGCGAAGCCGGGTCGCTAGTATGCTTATATTATAAAGAGGAAATATAATAGCCGTCAGCTCATCAAAAGAAGCAATGGACCACTGAAAATAATTAAAAAACTTTTGCTCGTTTCTTCGTAAAAGTGGATACAGTGTAAAAAATGCCCATCTTGATCTCTATTGATTAGTATTTCTTGAACCCACACCGAACGTGTTTTTATTTTTCGTTTTTCTCGGCGGCGACGAAGTAAAAACAACAACAGTGTTTCTTCCTCGGAATTCATTTTACAACTGGCTCCTGTACTAAGATAGCGTCGACGTGTGAGCGGCATGGTCTCAACGGCAGAGGACTGCAACCGACGGCGCGCCGCCAACGGCGCTCGACGGCAGTCGACGGCTGCCGCTGACGGCGCTCGACGGCAGTCAACGGCTGCAGTCGTCTGCCGCTGACGGCGCTCGACGGCAGTCGACGGCTGCCGTCGACCTCTGCCGTTGGCAACGTGCCGTTCGTGTGTGGGAGCGCTTACGCTTGCTTGCCGATCTAATTATATAAAAAAGCGTTCATTCTTTACAAAGGTTTGTACCTTTATGCCAACAAAGGTTTTTGGAACAAACATTCAAACATAAGGATGTCAAAATAAATTAGATAACGTAATTAATGAAAGCCTCACAACGGCCCTCAGTGCACTTAATCGACATTATATCTATTAAAATACAAGACTACAAAACCCAAAAGACTTAATACTATCGTCCTAATTAGTACGAGTAGTATTTTATTCATTACAGCTATAATAGCGGTAAACTAGCGTAATTCCCAGCAAATCAAATCTCTACAGAGTCTTACTAACTTCAAGTTTTTTTTTAACTTTTTTTTCCACTCCGCTCGGATTCTTCAACACCGGGAATAATTAAGCGGTCAGTGGAATAAGATGCACAATGCCCTACTTAAAATGGAAATGGATTAAACAAATGGAAAATAATGGAACGCTTTGTGAAGCGCTGCAGTCGCTTTTTTGTACATTTTTTTGTTCTCGTTGCGCGGAACAGACTTCTAATTACTATTTTAGTTATTAATATAAATATACCTATTCTTTATCGCACCTAATTTTTTAATACAAAAAAGATGTCAAAGGTGAAGGTTTTGATATAGATCTTCTCCAGCATACTCTTGATAATAAGAATTGATGTTCAAGAAGGCACAATACTGCAAGAAATAATAACAACAGCAACATACACAATTCGGCTGCCCCATTTCAAAACCTAGTAAGTGTGATTGACAAAATTTTACAGGAGACCAAAAAAACATGTTTTGTGCTAGCCCTTCTGAACTATTCAGTACCTGTTGATGAATTGATGTTTCGTAAATAAGCTACTATGAAAGCTTTTATTTGATATATTTATTAATTTGCTAAGCCATTTAGGACAAGTTTTATAAGTCTTACTAATTTTGAAAATAAACATCTATTAAAATTTAAATTTCTTGTACAACTTTAAAACCTAGTAAGAGCTCTCACTGTGTTCTGAAATGGTTAACGTGATCAACAATGTATCGATTTTTGTAGACCAAAACCTAGCAAGAGCTCGGTCACCTCCTCGTGGTGCACCCTGGGCAACGGGACGGGCAGCAGTTGGTACGGTACTGCTGCCCGTCGCGGCTAACGACCGACGGGGAGGGAGCGTAAGCGCATTGGGGTGCCGGGGCCTTTGGGTCGCGCCCCAGGGAGGCGCGAAAGCGCATAGGAGTGTCGAGGCCGTTGGGCACGCTCCTAAGGAAGGGAAGGGCCTCTGGGTCGGTCCCGGATCACCGGGGAGCGGGTCTCGCGGACTTATGGTTCGCGGACTTGTCTTTCGCTCCGGGGGTGGGTCTCGGACCCGGATCACTCCGGGTTCCGGGGATGGATCTCGGCCCCGGATCACCAGGGCGGGTTTGCGGACTTATGGGGGTCTCGCGGACTCGTCTCTCGGCCCAGGGCGGGGCGGGTCTCGGTCTCGGATCACCGGGAGCGGGTCTTGCGGACTTATGGTCTTGCCGACTCGTCTCCCGCTCCGGGAGCGGGGTCTGTTAAGCTCTTCTTTCGGCTCGGAGGTCGTGCGCGGTGCGGGGTGGCACGTAGGTTGCCGACGGCGAGGGCTTGGCGCTACGACGCGGCGCGGGGAGAGGACGGGGTGGGTGGCTTCGTCGCCCGCCACGTGACGCAGAAGCGCGGGGGTAGGTGCGCTCCGGGTACTTCTCTGCTTCTCGGAGTGGACCCGTGAGCGCAGGCGCTGTGAAGGCGCGAAGACGTGGGGGTCGGTTTTTCCTTCCCCCACGCTGGGGACGGGGTGGGTGGGTTCGCCCGTCCGCCCCGGCGGCGCGAAAGCGCTTTCCCTAGTACCGAGGCCTCGGTCCGCGGGAGTACAGGGCCGTCGCCACCCCGGTCTTTCTTGACTTACGTTGGCACTGCCCGGGCGGTACGGGGCAGCCTAAGCGCCAGGCAGAGGACGGTCGACTAGGGAGGGGGTTGGCCGACCATCAAATCTGCCCGGGTCGGTGCGCGCAGTGCCTCCGCGCGCCACCTATACGGGAAGTGTCCGTAAGGGCAACGCCGCTGGGGTTTGCAGAGGAATTTGGACTCCTGCACGGGCGACGGAGGTGGGCACCGCTGGTTTTTAGTGGGTAGTCCGGCATTGCACCACCGCCGGGAGCCCCACACTCCCGCTGCCCAGCGCGGTGGCGGGGTCAGTGCGTAAATGCATTTTCCAGCGTTAAAAAAAAAAGGTAAACACCAGTAGGTACATTGATTTTAATATTGGGAAAAAATCGACACAAACGTCATTTTCGTTGTATGAGCCCCCCAATTTTTTTTTATTTTAATTTTATTATTTATTATTAAAGTAAAAATACACAATTAAGTACTTTGTGAATATTTTAAGTGCCTACCTCTTACTATTTATTGATATCGAGCAAAAATAGGCAATAAATCGCGTTGTTGTATGGGAGCCCCCCTTAAATATTTATTTTATTTTTAGTATTTGTTGTTATAGTGGCAACAGAAATACATAATTTGTGAAAATTTCAACTCTCTGGCTATCGCCGTTCTTGAGATACAGCCTGGTGACAGACGGACGGACGGACGGACGGACGGCCAGCGAAGTCTTAGTAATAGGGTTCCGTTTTTACCCTAATTATTCATTTTGCTCCAATTGGCCCATAAATGACAGGTCTATAGATTTATCATTAGTTGGCAAATGATGCCAAAAGGCTCTTCGAGATTCTGGCATCATGGGCACCAACTTTTTGATAATATCATTTTTTTTTAAATGGAAATAATACCCAGTAACTCTTTACTTTTTTAATACTTACTAAACCTAAAAAATATTTAATATCTTTATTTGACCACCCCAAAACCTAGTATATGTATTTCACCATTTCAATACCTAGTAAGTGTGCGAGACATACTAGGTTTTTGAAATGGTTTTGTGACTTACTAGGTTTTGAAAAAGTCAAGTCCATGAAGTCGTTGCACTTACTAGGTTTAGGGTATGCTGTAAAATATAAACTAAGCACGATATCGACGTAGGGGTTTCTTCATGTTGTAGGCACTTACTGGGAAATACGTTTTAGCTAAAAAACTCAAATTCTCATTTTTGGAGACATACTAGGTTTTGAAATGGGGCAGCCGAATTGTACTAATATCTCTTACTATCATGTAGGTACTAATTTTATTATATATTTGAAACGCTTTATTGGTGAGTCGGTAGCCCGACTGGGTAAGTATCTATCTCAACTTTACAGAAGAACACATTCAAATACGGTTTGATACAAATGACGCGTTAGTGTCAAGTTGCGCTGTAAATTGTTGCGCCAACACGTCGTCAAAATTGGTACATCAAGTGAAAAGTTATGCGGTATAATACATCGTTGATCGACGAAAAAATAATCAAGTAAATACGCATTATTAAATATAACTTATTAAATTACCTATTAAATTTCAATTTAATTTAAATAGGAGCACTTGACAATCACCACCTTTCGATTAAGAAAAATTGAATTGAGAACCTCCTCTTTTTTGGAAGTCGGTTAAAAAGTAATACTTTTATTAGTCATACTTATACTGCGCTAACAACTGGATAGAGTTTGCAGAGGGCTTGTGATGCACATGTTGCAGGCATCTATTCGCAACGATAATCGCTTATCACCTAGCAGGCAGTAAAATATTCTGACCATTAAAATACATCAAACTACACAAAAAATCACTATAAATATGGCAATAAATCTTTGTATTTAAACAGTTTAAGCTGAATAACTATCAGAACCCAATAAAGCGTCCAAATCCCCTTTAAATTTCTCGTGCCGTATGATCGCGACTGATTTCATTGAACACAGCAGTATCGTCAATCACTTTTAATATTATAGTTTTAAAATTATTTATAGCTTTTTAATTGTTATGAAGAGTTAAATTATATATCGATCACTAGGGGTGTTTCACATAAAGTTTTCTATTTACTATATCTCAAAAGCCATATAAATAAAACATAATTCAAAGATAGGATTAGAAATGTGACTATCCACGAGAGAACGATACTAACCGACATAGCTTACAGAATTAGCAAGTTGAAGTGGTAGTGGGCTGGTCACTTGTGTCGCAGGACCGATTGCCGTTGGAGCAGACGTTTCCTGGAGTGGAGACCGCGTGATGACAAACGTAGTGTGGGACGTCATCCGGCCCGCTGTACCGACGATCTACGTAAGATTGCCGGTTGAGGTTAGATGCGGATTTTCAAGAACTGGGATGTCTGGCGCGATGTTGGGGACACCTGTGTACAGAAGTGAACTGCGATAAGCCGAACTGACTGACTGACTGACTGACAGAAATAATTTAAAGTTCAAACGTATGTTTATAAATGACACCAATCATTATAATAAAGCAAATACGCATCAATTGCTGTGCTGTGTGGTTACGGCACTAAAGAATGTAGCCACCCCCTCTCTTCCCGTGGGTGTCGTAAGAGGCGACTAAGGGATAACACAGTTCTACTACCACCTTGGAACTTAAAAAGCCGACGGATGGCGGGATAACCATCCATGCTGGCTTTGAAATACACAGGCCAAAGGCGGGCAGCAGCGTCTTCGGTGCGACAAAGCCAGCCCTGCGGTCACCAACCCGCCTACCCAGCGTGGTGACTATGGGCAAAACACATGAGTTCGCGTCATAATATCGGGCGCGAACTTGTGGAGGCCTATGTCCAAGAGTGGACTGCGACAGGCTGAAGTGGTGGTGGTGGTGGTGGCATAAATTGTTTTCAATAACTACAAAGAGAGACGCTTTGAGAGAATTTTATGTCTCTAAATATTGGATTATGACGAATAAGAATTAAATTAATTTTGCTAGATATTTACTGCGTCATTATATTCATATACTGTGTCTACATTTAAAACTGCACGAGCACAATTTATCAAAATGTCAAAACATAACGAAAGTTAGTCTTTGTTACCTTGCCAGCAAAAGTTTTAATTTGAACGTAAGCAGGAGTTTCGTATAATTCGGTATTCCTATGTGAATTATGTGATTAACGTGTGTGGGTATTAGAACAAGTAGGTTTAGACTTAATTGCTTTGCTTAATACCAACTATTAAAATTAAGTTTTGTTATGGTATTAGGTAACCAAGAACAAATCAAGTATTTTACCTGTAGGTAAGTGGTCAATCACTTCAGCATATTGCAGTTCTCTGCTGGACATAGGCCTCCAAATTTCACGCCAAATACGGAGTGAACTCATGTGTTTTGCCCATAGTCACCACTGTTTGAACTGCGTTATCCCTTAATCGCCTCGGTCACCGCAGGGCTGGCTCTGTTGCACCGAAGACGATGATAAGTGGTTAATACCATTATTGTATCTTGAGCAACAAATACACTGACTGACAAAAATACACCTAGCTAAGAAGAAAGAAAGAAGGTAAAGACCGTAACTTCTTCTTATACGGTTGGTTCAACTACTATAGTCACCATACTCTCACAGGTATTCTTCCGTAAGATGTAACTGAGGTGGGGCATAGAGGAAATTTGTGGCTCCAAATATGAAGCAGCCCGACTGGGGTAGTTCCTCGACCTTACAGATGATCACAGCTAAATAATACTATTTTCAAGCAGTGTTGTTTCCCTGTTCGTGAGTAAGGTGACCAGAGCTCCTGGGGGGATTGGAGGTAGGCTCGGCTACGCGCTTGCGATGCTTCTAATGTTGCAGATGTCTATAGGCTACGGTAATCGTTTACCATCAGGTGAGCTGTACGATTGTTTGCCGACCTAGTTATATTAAAAAAAAATCGGGTGTGTCAGCTCCGACGCAGTTTTGTGTATGAGAGCCAAAAGTCAAAACATATTTTATCTTACCCATGCCGCCTCATCCATTCCATGTTACTGATCAGTTCCTGCTTATTCCCGTACGTATCTTGAAAACCATCATGTTTGTGACTACATTATGCAGCAAATGCATAAACATTGAATGCAGTGATTACCAATATATCCCATTTTTTTTATATAGCCTATGTCACCCGCGGATAGTGTAGCTTCCCAACAGTGAAAGAATTTTCCAAATCAGTTCAGTAGTTTCGGAGCCCATTCATTGCAAACAAACAATCAAATCTTTCCTGTTTATAATACTATTATAGATTATTTTAGAAATGTGGTCTCATTAATTCTTCCGAAAGTTGTCTGAAAATTATATAATGACTAGCTTCTGCGCGCGACTTCGTCGGCGTGGACTCCGCTCCTATTGGTCTTAGCGTGATGATACATAGCCTATAACCTTCCTCGATAAATGGGCTATCTAACACTGAAAGAATTTTTCAAATCGGCCCAGTAGAACCAGAGATTACCGCGTTCAAACAAACAAACAAACAAACAAACAAACAAACAAACAAACAAACTCTTCAGCTTTATATATTATTAGTAAATTAGTAAATTAGTAAATTAGTAAATTAGTAAATTAGTAAATTAGTAAATTAGTAAATTAGTAAATTAGTAATTAGTAATTAGTAATTAGTAATTAGTATTAGTATTAGTATAGATGTGTTAACTACATTACAGTGCCATTTGTCTCGGGGTTGAATATTTTCGTGTACATTGTAACATTTCCGAGCTGCAGACGGAATTCGCGGAGCAAAAGTGAAATTAATTAAACTCGTGTTGACGATTTAATTATCACCCGGAGAAACAAATGTTTCTTTAATGTCTGGTTTCCATTTAAAACTATGAATTTGTAGAAAATTTTAACAATTATATGGTGCATTGTAGGATGTAAGTGTGAAATATTAGTTAGTAGGTCGAATTAGATTATAAATAAATAAATAAAATAAATAAATATCTTATAACATTCTCACACGATCGTCTGTTCCTATGGTAAGCAACTTAATGCTTGTGTTACAGGTAATAGCCGACTGTTATAATTATATTTATTTTGATGAATATATATAGAAATAATACATATATAAATACCTATAAATAAATACCTACAAATATTACACCCAGACTCAGGCGGAAATCGAGCCCGCAATCCGCGGAACAGAAAGCAGGGCCACTACCAACTGCGCCAACGGGCTAGTCATTACAATACTGTAAAAAGGATTTTAATATTTTAAACCGTCTTCAAAATAAGTATAGGTTCTCAATTTTTATGCGTGTAACTTCTTTCTCAAAATTTGGAACAGCTAAACTGGAAGTGTCTCATTCTTACAGACAAAGTTGTATAATAGTGATCTCGAGTAGTTTTGTGTTTCTGTTATTTGGCAGGGTTAAAATAAAGTTAGTGGCAATGTTTTTATTTTTACGTTTACTAGGTCGGCAAACAAGCGTACGGCTCATCTGATGGTAAGCGATTACCGTAGCTTATAGATGCCTTTTTTATATCACAGGATAACCCATTTACGTCTTTTTAGTCCTAGACCGTATGTTGGACTCAGCACTTGGGGGCGCCAATACCGCACTAAACCCCTGCGGGAGCTTTCAGCCGCTTTAATTGGAGTGTCCCAGATCTGCAGGCAACAGGATTCCTTCAGCGACAGGCTGGCCTCGGCGAAAAGGCCAGACTTCTCCTCTATGGGGACTGTCCGGCTCACCTCAGTCTGAACAGTCCCGACGACGCCGTGTCTAGCAGGACCGGGTTCCCATCCAGGCCCGACACATATAGACGCCTACAACATCAGAAGCATCGCAAACGCGTTGCCGACTCCATCCCCAATTCTCCCCAGAAACTCACGATGCTCTTGGTATTGCAGTCATCCGTGAGCTATGGTATACGCTTATCATCAGGCAGTTCGTAAGCTTGTCCATGGACATTATATCAATGCTATTTGTTACGGCGCTAGACAGCCCAGCAGTGCCCCAGAGGTCTGGGCCCATCAGAGACCTCCGGCGGGCTGGCTAAGCGTCGGGTACAAAGTACCGATGATATTAATCAGCTGCGCGAGCCCGTTATAAATTATTACAAATTATTACTCACCGTCAAAGGAGGAGCTCGGCTATCCGGTCAAGTACCGTCAGGGTAGGTATGTGTTTAGGTAGTGGAATAGTGTGGTGACGTTGGTGTGTAATAAAGTGACCTGACAGCACTCGGCAGCGCCGCGACTCGACGACAGCAAACCCGTTGCGCCCAAGCACCTCAGCCCACTTCGCACTCGCGGTCACGGAATTAATAGTCTTATATAAACAAAACGTCGGCAGAGAAAAATCCAAGTTTAAGGCACATAAATAATATTATTACTTCTTTCACTCACACATACAAGAGCAACGGAACAAAGGAAATCCACTTATAGTCAACACAAACAATCCAAGGTAATTTTCAATTGGTTTATACGAGAATCGCAGCAATATTACGAACATAAACTGCACACAAACGCGTCGACCGCCAACAAAAATGGCGTCCGCGATCGCGATATTAAAGTCACCGCGCCGTAACTAATACACGAGGTCAAACCAAATATCTCACGACCGCCTCACGAGGGACCCCAGCACAAAATTTATACGAGAACGTCAATAGACCTCAAATTATCACTAGTTTCACGAACAGAATACACGTATGCAGTGAACTTTAGCTGCGAATCGCAGCGGGGCGGCCCAATACAGAGCGCGGCGTGCGCACCGCCCGGGTACTAGAAGCGACTGACTCCGGTCAAGGGGGGGGTCGCGGAGTCGACGCGAGTGCGCTCGCAACGGTCGTACGATATATCACGAACCACACCGAGACTGCCGCGAATTTCAAACTGTCGCCTATACCATGCTATCCAGCGCGAACAGTCCCCCGTCCCGGACAGAAGGGCATTATGTCCGCGAGAAAATCGTAACCGAGACAAATTTCAGAGACGAGTGGACGGGGTCGAGGAGCCGCGGGAGAAGAGCGGCTCCGGACAGCTCCAACTTAGGGATCGACAGGCGCGACACAATGGAGAGCCACTCTCGCAAGAGAGCACCGTTAAGAGGCTCGGGTCTCGCCTAACTACACACTAAGTCCCAGCGCGTCATTTAAGAGGACGTTAGGAAGAGAACCTACTATATCATAAGGACATGTACTCAAACTAGTATGCTAGGATGATCGCTAGCAGGGACCACTAATTCAGTTTTTCCCCTAGGAGCCGGAGGCTCAACGCCTCCGATGCCTAGTACTCGGCGCGATCCAGAGCTCCAGGGGAGCCCGAGTCCTCCCACCACCCTAGTAGAGGCCCCACAATGTTGTGAAGGTGGCCGTGGTGGGAGCTAGGGCGGCAAGTTCCTATCTGGAACTGCCGGACCCGTCCTCGCGCCGGGGGTCCTCGAAGCGACAGTCGGACGGCAATCCGACCACCGGCGGCGAGGTAGGGCTACGCGAATAGGCCCGAAACTCAGGGGGCCCCGGCCTCGCTGGCCGGGACAGATAAGAAGTCGCAGGGACTTGATAAAGTCGCCGACACCGACCAAGGGGGGGAGGGTGTCGCTCCAGTCGCGGCCACTCAGCTAGCGGAGGAGACAGGGGTCTGCACGACCGCTGAGTGGCGGCAGATTCCCGCTCAACCTGCGGAGGGGGGGTGCAGACCCCCCCGCCCCTGGCAGGGTGACCCCCCAACTGATCAGGGGGACGTCCCCTGTCCAGGCCAGAGGTGCAGGGGTTGGTGCGCGACTCAGAAGCGTCGCGCGCGTCAGGAGGGCGCTCACGAGCGCCCCCGCCCGTGGCGGAGGCGCGGTCGGGAGGGACGCGAGGGGAAGCGCTGATCGGGCCCAGGCACAAGACCTCATGATGAGGGCCCGAACAGTGCGGACAGGGCCGCTGGTGCGGGCAGTCCCTTTGCAGGTGCCGTTCCAGACAGGAGTAGCACCAGCGGCGTTCTCGCGCTATGGTCCGCCTAGCTTGCGCGGGCTTAGCCCGCAGCTTAGGGCAAGACACGGCTCGGTGATCCGAACCGCGGCAGTAGTTGCAGGTGTTGCAGGTTGCAGGGGAGGGAGTAACCTCCCTGGCCACTAGGCCGACATAGGTAGGGAGCGGGCGGCGCTCTCCGGAAGAAGCCTCAGTTGGCTTCCGCGGAGTCGGCTGCGACCTCCCTGGCGGGTTCAGCCTTCCAGGTGCCCGGGAGTTGTCGGCGGCGCCCGCCGCGTTTGTGACCTGCCTACACTGTTGCTCGAGGAAGGGCAGCAGGTCCTTGAAAGACGGGATGTGATCAGCTCCGTCCCCGCCGTACCTCTCCTCGAAGTGGATGCGCAGATCGAGGGGTAGGCGGGACAGCACTAGGTGGAGCAATAAAAATGATCCTCCGACCCCTTCATCGACCGGAAGCTCCAGACGTCTCAAGGAATTGCATGCGACTACGACAGGGTTGATAATGTCCTGGCGTAGTCTCGCCTTGTCCTGCAGTAGCGGAAGGTTAAGCAGCTGACGAGCATACTCGTCCGCCAGTAGGCGGGTATTTGCGTACCTCCTCTCGAGGAGGTCCCTTGCAATCAGATAGGAGTCGTCGGTCAGCGTCAAATGACCAACGACAGCAAGAGCCTCCCCTTCAAGGGAGGAGAGCAGGTATGCCATTTTTTGACCGAGGGACAAGTCCCCTCGGGCGTCGACTAAGCTATCGAAAAGGCCTATGAAGGCCAGCCATTCACCCAGAGCGCCCGAGAACTTAGGCAAGTCTAGAGTGGGCAACCTACCTAACAGCTCCGCTGGAGCTGGCTTCCGGCTCGGAGACACCAGAGGCGCCATGCTTTGCATCTGGCCCTCAGGCTCCAGCTGGCCCCTTGCCTCAATCAATTCATCCGTTATATCGATGAACTGCTCGTAGTCCTTGTGCGCGGAGTCCTTGACTCCGCCTTCCACGTCAGAAGAGATCAGCTCTGAATACGCGTCCTCGACCATGGCCATCCGCTCCTCAATCTGTTCCGCCCGCTGCACCAAATTATGCACGCGATCTGTACGCCCTATCAGAGTGCGGGCGTGCGACGCCCAGCGCAGCTGCTCCTGAATGATCAGTGCAGGTGCCTTGGTTTGCCTGTGTGGCGGCATCATAAAGAAATAAACAATTCAGTGATAGAAACAAATTCAGCAATATAAACAAATACAGTAATATAAATTCAGCAATAGAACCCAATACAGTAATACAAGCAAATGCAGTAGCACAAATTCAGCAATAGAAACAAATTCAACAAATAAATTCAGTAACAAAATTCAATAACAAAATTAAGTAATAGAGAAATTAAGTAAACAAGGCAGTAATAGAATTCAGCAATAGAAACAAATTCAGTAAGTAAACAAGGAAGTAATAGAGAAAAGAACTCAGCAATATAACAAACCCAGCAAATAAATTCAGTAATAAAAACAAAACAAAAAACCCGGGATGTCGCACACAGGCCAACCTTCCCCTACCTACCCGCCAGCAATATAGGTACCTAACCCTATCAAAAAGAGCTCGCGCAGCTCAAGGCGCGGTAACCACGCTCTGCTTACCAAATGTTACGGCGCCAGACAATCCCACAGTGCCTATGAGTTCGGGGCCCATCAGCGACCTCTGGCGGACTGTCTGACGTCGGGCACAAAGTACCGATGATATTAATCAGCTGCGCGAGCCCGTTATAAATTATTACAAATTATTACTCACCGTCAAAGGAGGAGCTCGGCTATCCGGTCAAGTACCGTCAGGGTAGGTATGTGTTTAGGTAGTGGAATAGTGTGGTGACGTTGGTGTGTAATAAAGTGACCTGACAGCACTCGGCAGCGCCGCGACTCGACGACAGCAAACCCGTTGCGCCCAAGCACCTCAGCCCACTTCGCACTCGCGGTCACGGAATTAATAGTCTTATATAAACAAAACGTCGGCAGAGAAAAATCCAAGTTTAAGGCACATAAATAATATTATTACTTCTTTCACTCACACATACAAGAGCAACGGAACAAAGGAAATCCACTTATAGTCAACACAAACAATCCAAGGTAATTTTCAATTGGTTTATACGAGAATCGCAGCAATATTACGAACATAAACTGCACACAAACGCGTCGACCGCCAACAAAAATGGCGTCCGCGATCGCGATATTAAAGTCACCGCGCCGTAACTAATACACGAGGTCAAACCAAATATCTCACGACCGCCTCACGAGGGACCCCAGCACAAAATTTATACGAGAACGTCAATAGACCTCAAATTATCACTAGTTTCACGAACAGAATACACGTATGCAGTGAACTTTAGCTGCGAATCGCAGCGGGGCGGCCCAATACAGAGCGCGGCGTGCGCACCGCCCGGGTACTAGAAGCGACTGACTCCGGTCAAGGGGGGGGTCGCGGAGTCGACGCGAGTGCGCTCGCAACGGTCGTACGATATATCACGAACCACACCGAGACTGCCGCGAATTTCAAACTGTCGCCTATACCATGCTATCCAGCGCGAACACTATTTTAAAGTAGATTTATCGTATAGTGTATTGACGTGACTCCAACAAACGGGATCGAAAGAAAGATAGAGGGCGCTGTGCAGCAACTACACGCTTATCCAGAAACCCTAAAGATGGCGTTCGGAAATTATTATTTTTTAACTTAATAGACACAGTCGATGACAATACATAGAGCAGACATGGTGTTATAATAAGATGTGCTAGGTCGCTTCTGCTTGTAATATTCCACTGCTGGGCTTAAGCCTCTTTCCCCATGTACGACTTCTCGTACAGCATGGTGGATTAAACTTTGATCCTTTCAGATTCATTCAGATTTTAATCCACCACGCTGCTCTAACGCGGTTTAGCGGATGATGATGAAATGGTCATCATCATCAGGTTAGATGTTTGTAATTGTTCTTCAAAGTTTTTTCAAAATACAGCATACATTCATAATTAATCTTTAAGCTTTATTTGTAATATATTTGTGGTGTACATTAAAGTATAAAATAATATTAAATAAATAATAATTACGTTTCACAGTAAAAGGTAAACGTTCATTTAATTCCGTATTTCATGTGTCGTAGTTTAACTAAACAATTTCACACCGAACTATTATAAAATTTTATTTCGAAAAAATTAACTTTAAACTACAGTTTGAATAGTTCAATAATAACTAGTTATTACATTTAGTTAACTAAGACTTAAAACCCGCTTTTAAAAACGTCGTAAAGTTTTCTCTTTTAATAGCTATGCCTGTTATATAATTTCGAAGTGGGTAAGTCGTAAGAGGTTGTACGCTTAGTTGCAAATGTTCTCTGCTCGACGTCGGTAACCGTTTCATTAAGTTTCGCTTCACTAATTAAATTTCTTTAAAATGCAACTGCTTATAACTTAACTAGTTCAACGTTAGTGTTGTTCTCTCTAGTTTTTCTAAGCAGCTCGACTAAATATACACATATCTATAGAAATATTGTAAGGCTGAAGAGTTTAATTGTTTGTTTGTTTGGATGTTTAAATAGGTTAATCGTAAGCACCGCTAGTTTGAATTTGAAAAATTCTTTTTGTATCGGATCACCCAATTACCAAGGAAGGCTATAGGCTGTTTTTTCCTGAAATTAACGCGGGTTAAACCGCGGAGCATAGCAGTTAGTAGATGAACAAGTTCTTTGATGTCACACCACGATTTTCTTATTCCACATTTTTACATATATAGATCTAGCTATAAATGTAAAAAAAATAAATCACCATTTGTAATTACGTTATTTTTCGATATTTTACAGACGAATCGTCTATAAATAAAATAAATCCGTATTTTTCTATATGTGGCGACGATAATAAAAATATTTTCGTCCCATCTCAGTCTGTTGTCACTTAGCAAACAGTGATGGCTCCCAAAGCTCACCTTAGCTACCCACATCAATAACGCGTTCTTAGCTCTCTCCTCGTCTGATAAATTGACATTAAATCTTTGTACTGTCACGTGGAATCAAGGTTGCTTGATCTTCGACAATCAAGAATAATAAATAAATAATAAATATCTTATAACATACACAGACGGTCGTCTGTTCTCATGGTAAGCAACTTAATGCTTGTGTTACAGGTAACAGTCGACTGTTATAACTATATTTTTTTTATAAATATACATAAAAATAATACATATATAAATAAATAAATACAAATATTACACCCAGACTCAGGCGGGAATCGAAAGAAACCGTAGAATTTAATTAATTTGATTACCTCACTGAAGGTCGTAGACGTTGGTGAGCATTGACACCTAATGCTATATAGTTTCTTAAGTGAATTATTATTTTATAATTGACCATTGCTTTCTCGTTAAATACAAATTTCAAGCAACATAGAATTTATTTTAAAGATAACGTAAAATAGAGATCGTTAAAAGATTGTTATCTTTAAAATAGAGGGTCGCAACCTAGCCAGTACCACTAAATTATCGATTACCAATTTTTTTGCCGATTTCAAAAAAAAGGAGATTGTCATTTAGACTATATGTTTATGTGTGTTGACTGTTGCTTCATAACTTTTGCAGGGTGTACTTATTTTGATGGTGAATTTTTAATCTAAAACTGGTGTTTGTCGTGTGATCCCATTTAAAATTTGATCGAGATCTGTTGATTACTTTTTGAATTATCGTTAATTATGTGTATTTAATTAACTATTTTTTCGACCTTTGTTTATGGGCAAACACAATTACGTTGCTGTTGATTATTTTTTTGTCTAGATTGTGATAAATAAAACTGAGCGCTGGAGTATAAGAATATTTTGAGGAAGCATGCTTCTCTAAAGAAATCGCTGATTATTATTATAGACATTAATTAACTAAATTGGTTTACATTGCATTTACCAGCAATAAAGTAAAGATAAATGTTTACACAAAAAATTCTCCACAAGCAAAACTTAAACGCTTGATATATCAAATTTTGGCATGAAATCTATTTAAATTGTTTCGAATACGGCAAAAGAAAATAAAAACGTTGCAGAAAAATGTATCAAGTAAGTGAATCTCCGTATTGCTCGGGTTTGCTCAGTGATGCCATGAATAAGGGATGAAGCGACGTTACCTCGGCCGTCTTACACCCGTAGCTCTTACCTTATTAGACATAAACGCTAAAATTGAATGAAAATATGTCGTGAATAAGTCAGAACGTCAATAGGCGAGTCTGGATCAAACTCCTTTCTATGCAGCGTGTATTTTAATGCATTGTATGTCTGCCGCAAGCGACGTTCAAGGTGTACTTTATTCTGAATATCTTGTCAGATTTTTCAATTGTTTTCGTTTTATGGATTCTATTATTTAAAATTGCTTTGACTTTATGCGGTTTGATTTATATTGGAAACGTTTTATAATTCAAATATAACTTTCAAAGTTATGTTCGTTTTGACATGAGAAAGCTGGTGGCATGTGGTGGTTTCGGCACGTACGTTGTCTTGATCATTTTATGAAATATACACTGTGTAATTCTTTCTTATATAATGACCGATATTTTTTTCGTTTTTAGTTCTCCAGCCAAACACAAGGGACATTAAGATTTATTTGTTGGTATTTATTTTTGATGAAATAATATAAAGGTAATGTCTACCTAGGGTTCCTGCCTGTTTTAACATACGGCGCCGAGACGTGGACACTGACAAAGGGACTAGTTCACAAGAACGAAACTAACTGACACAGACTTTAGAATAAGCAAGTTGAAGTAGCAGTTGGCTGGTCACCTGTGTAGCAGTGGAGTGGAGATCGCTTGTTGGCAAACGCATGGTGGAACGTCCTCTAGCCAGTGTTGCCAATACAGCGGCTTAAATTATGTGTCTAGCGACAAAAAAAATCTAGCGACTATTCTAACGACTTCTAGTGTTTAAAAAAAAATAAGTATTTCAACTATCTTCATAAAATATAACAAGATCTCAGCCCAGAAATCTCTCGTATATCATTCTGACAAGTCTGTCTTTTTCCCACTTGTAGCTTTCGAATGAGACAGACTCTTGTCACAGTAATATTTTTCCAATTTCGGAACGCTGCCATAATTTTCTTATGCTTAAGCCGTGATTCCCCCAATATTAAAAATATTATTACGTGTATGTAAATCAAATTCTTTCATTCCAACAGACCAAAAAAAAACTGTGCCCTATTCTACCGTACGTAAAACAATATAGTATTAAAGGTACTTGAAAGAATTGCGCTCAGTTTCCATCCATAGCGCTCATTCTACTAGGATCTTTTAGCGACTTTTCAAGTGTAAGTTAACGACTTTTTGACATGTAGAGTTGGCAACACTGCCTCTAGCTCGCTGGACCGACGATCCACGTAAGATTGTCAAAGGAGACTATGTGAGGACTGCGGAAAACCGGGATATTTGACGCGAACTTGGGAAGGCCTATGTCCAGCAGTGGACTTGTACAGGCTGAAGTATTATATTAGGTATTATGTCTCTAAATAACAAAGAATAAAATAAAATTTGCACTGGAGATCGCGGGCTTAATCACAGCTCGTGGCGAATCTTTGTTGGTCTTTTATATTGCGTATTTCCGAATCCCCCCACACACATACGAGTATACGATAGTAATATAGTTTCTTTCTCTCGCGAATAGATAATGAAAGTAGTTTTGCTTAAAACTGTGGCGACATCTATCGAGCCACATACGAACTGACGATTCTACATCGCGCTATCGAAGTTTTCAGAGAAATCGAATATATATACAAGAACCAGACAACAACCGTCGGGGCAGTAGCCCTACCAGACACAACACCCGTCTGGTCGGAGGATCCTCCCTTTTCCGAGGGTGGATGAAGAACCTACACCCTCACGCTCTCACCCCCAAAAAAACCATAAATAATAATAAGTCGTATTTGCATCCTAAACGATTTGGTATAATTATACTATCTAATTCTACCAACATCGGCTTACAAAGTATTTTTCCAACTACACAAACATCGTATGGAACAACCGTTCAATTGTGGGAACATCAAAGCGCATAATTCACTCTGAACTCATACAAAACCTTTAAAAGCTGACATCTGTCGCCGACAAATTCGAAAGCAAAACACCACGGATTCACGGTGATATTGACAAACGGGCGTTTTTTTTTGTGAAAATGTTCTAGATTCTAGTTCAGCTGAGAGTACTTTGTTGCGTGTTAAAAATACACAGGCTTTTTGTGTTAAATCGTTGAAAAAATATTTTTGAAGTAAAACTTCTTTACGCACTTTGATTTGGGGATTAAGCAAAAGAAAGAGGTGCGAGCACACATTTTCTTTTTCTCTTTCTCTCATAGCCAGTTGCGTTTCGTATTATTTAAGACAGAGTGCAGGCCTATTGTGTAGAAGTTTTACTTCAGTCGTGTGGTCTAAAGCACACTCGTTTTTTTTTAAATTATATTGTCGTATTAATTTTTTTTGTGGCTTTTAATCTCCTTATTTTTGTTGAGTGGCAAACAAGCTTAATGTACACGTGATGGTAAGCGGTTACTGTAGTCCATAGATTCCTGTAACACCAGAAGCGTATTGCCGACTGTACCTCTGACCCACCCCAGGAGTCCTCACTACATAACTCACCACAGCAACACAACTCTCCTTGAGCACTATTTATTGACTGTGATCTGAGATCTTCTGTAAGGTTAAGCGACTCGGGTACTCCAAACTTTGAACAAGATTTACTGAGGTAGGGCACAGCAGGAAATTTCCTGCTCAAAATATGGAGCAGCCCGACTGGGGTAGTACCTCGATTCTACAGAAGACCACAGCTAAATAATACTGTTTTCAAGCAGTATTGTGTTCCTGTTAGTGAGTAAGGTGACCAGAGCTCCTGGAGGGAATTGGGGGTAGGGTCGGCAACGGTGTTGCAGGCGTCTATAGGCTACGGTCTTACCATCAGGTGAGCCGTACGCTTGTTTGCCAACCTAGTTACATAAAAAAAAGATATTTCCTGCCGTGTCAACCCCAATGTACACTAAAAACGTACCACAAAAATTTTGTTTTATCTTTTAATAAAATTTTGTAATTTATTTCGTAGCAGTCAATTCTGAATATGAATGAAGTTATTAACCATATTGCGTCATATCTGGTGCGGGTAAAAATATTAGCGTAAATTGACACGCAACGAAGTTACTTATACAATTTATTTTTATTTTCGTAAATGAATTATTATTCAAACTGGTTGAAAATCGTGCTGAGAATAGGATAGAAATAAAAGGATTTAATAAAAATGAAAATATAACTCACTTCTATTCAATTGATTTAACTGTAGTACTATTTTTATTTCATACTTGTTAGTTTAAAAGAGCCGACAAATAAATTAAAAAATAATTTTTAACAAAAAAAAAAAAAAAACCGACTTCAAACAGGAAACTAAAAAGTAACAAATAAATTTACTTAGCACAAAGTAATTCTTATTTTGATTTAGTTAATCAGAAATTATAAAATAAATATTTTATAACTTTGAAGTCGGTGCCTTCAGTACTATATCCACCACAGATATTCACCGAATTTGTGAACTTTATGCCGTGCGCGGTCTCCGAATACTATTATAAGAAGATAATTAATTACTACAGGATAGATATTCCGTAATAATTACCTGCCAATATTAGCTTGAGGGGTGAGAAAAATTGATAATACCTATACCTAGTTATTGTTTTACTTGGCACCGACTTCAAAGTTATAAAATATTTATTTTATAATTTCTGATTAACTAAATCAAAATAAGAATTACTTTGTGCTAAGTAAATTTATTTGTTACTTTTTAGTTTCCTGTTTGAAGTCGGTTTTTTTTTTTGTTAAAAATTATTTTATTTTACAATTTTTAGTGATGTGTAGACCTAATTAGGATGCTTCTCGGCAGTATTAAGTAAGCCCAACAAAATAAAACGCTTCAGCCTATAATATCCTACTCCTGGGCATAGGCCTCTTTCTTCATGTAAGAGAAGGATCAGAGCTTAATCCACCACGCTGCTCTACTGTGGTTTGGCGGATATATTCCTTACTATAATAAACAATGAATAAACACTTCTTCTTCTTCACTTCACACTCAACGGCCCTCAGTAGGGTTTTCTCCTGTGTCAGGAGTCCGGAAACATACACAACACACAAACACAAACGCCCAGACCACGAAAAACATCTATAATTATGGCCAATACAAATGTCCGTCGTGAGCGGGGATCGAACCCGCGACCGCCAGCGCAACAGCCAGTGCTGTGACCGCTGCGCTAACGTGTCGTCATAAGTACCTACTAGGTATATATGAGTAAAGATCGCTATTAGGTGTTCGTGATATACAACCGGGTCTGACAGCCTAGCGTGTTCTCCGGGACCGAACCGAAACCTACAGACCGAAAATAAATATTTGTATAAACATAAATATAATATAGGTACACTCCGAGCGGGAATCAAACCCGCGACCGTCGGTGTTTAGGCGCCGCCGACACGGCACATGCACCATTATATCAAAGCGGTCGTCAAACAACCAAAAGTAACTGCTGTAAATTATCGAGGAATTCCCTCGACTATTTATGGGCTCCATCATCAGACCTGTAATGGCACTTTTAACTCATATGGGTGCAAAGTTCTCATCAATAGAAATGAATGAAGCTCAAACAGCAGGTGATTGCTGTAAATAGTTGAAGATTTCCCTCGACTATTTATGGGCTCCATCATCAGACCTGTAATGGCACTTTTAACTCATATGGGTGCAAAGTTCTCATCAATAGAAATGAATGAAGCTCAAACAGCAGGTGATTGCTGTAAATAGTTGAAGATTTCCCTCGACTAATTATGGGCTCCATCATCAGACCTGTAATGGCACTTTTAACTCATATGGGTGCAAAGTTCTCATCAATAGAAATGAATGAAGCTCAAACAGCAGGTGATTGCTGTAAATAGTTGAAGATTTCCCTCAACTGTCTTTCGACTCCATCATCAGATCGACTCCAGACCTTCATTAAATAGTAGTGCTTTATAGTAGTTAAGGAAAAAGTGATAAAACGCACTAGTCGTCACTACAATTTTCGAGGGTTCCCCTCGATTTCTCTGGGATCCCATCATCAGATCCTGGTTTCCTTATCATGGTACCTAAGTTGGGATATCTCCTTTCCAACAAAAAAAGAATTATCAAAATCGGTTCATAAACGACGAAGTTATGCCCGAACATACATAAAAAAAAAAAATATATACGGTCGAATTGAGAAACCTCCTCCTTTTTTGAAGTCGGTTAAAAATAAATATTTTATAACTTTGAAGTCGGTGCCTTCAGTACTATATCCACCACAGATATTCACCGAATTTGTGAACTTTATGCCGTGCGCGGTCTCCGAATACTATTATAAGAAGATAATTAATTACTTTGGGTTGTCTGGAAGAAATGGCTAAATAGCCATAAGTCCGCCCATTGTACTTCACAGTCTGTAAATGATATTTGTAGTTGTGATGTACAATAAAGTATAAATAAATAAATAAATAAATAAATACAGGATAGATATTCCGTAATAATTACCTGCCAATATTAGCTTGAGGGGTGAGAAAAATTGATAATACCTATACCTAGTTATTGTTTTACTTGGCACCGTCTTCAAAGTTATAAAATATTTATTTTATAATTTCTGATTAACTAAATCAAAATAAGAATTACTTTGTGCTAAGTAAATTTATTTGTTACTTTTTAGTTTCCTGTTTGAAGTCGGTTTTTTTTTTTGTTAAAAATTATTTTATTTTACAATTTTTAGTGATGTGTAGACCTAATTAGGATGCTTCTCGGCAGTATTAAGTAAGCCCAACAAAATAAAACGCTTTAGCCTATAATATCCTACTCCTGGGCATAGGCCTCTTTCTTCATGTAAGAGAAGGATCAGAGCTTAATCCACCACGCTGCTCTACTGTGGTTTGGCGGATATATTCCTTACTATAATAAACAATGAATAAACACTTCTTCTTCTTCACTTCACACTCAACGGCCCTCAGTAGGGTTTTCTCCTGTGTCAGGAGTCCGGAAACATACACAACACACAAACACAAACGCCCAGACCACGAAAAACATCTATAATTATGGCCAATACAAATGTCCGTCGTGAGCGGGGATCGAACCCGCGACCGCCAGCGCAACAGCCAGTGCTGTGACCGCTGCGCTAACGTGTCGTCATAAGTACCTACTAGGTATATATGAGTAAAGATCGCTATTAGGTGTTCGTGATATACAACCGGGTCTGACAGCCTAGCGTGTTCTCCGGGACCGAACCGAAACCTACAGACCGAAAATAAATATTTGTATAAACATAAATATAATATAGGTACACTCCGAGCGGGAATCAAACCCGCGACCGTCGGTGTTTAGGCGCCGCCGACACGGCACATGCACCATTATATCAAAGCGGTCGTCAAACAACCAAAAGTAACTGCTGTAAATTATCGAGGAATTCCCTCGACTATTTATGGGCTCCATCATCAGACCTGTAATGGCACTTTTAACTCATATGGGTGCAAAGTTCTCATCAATAGAAATGAATGAAGCTCAAACAGCAGGTGATTGCTGTAAATAGTTGAAGATTTCCCTCGACTATTTATGGGCTCCATCATCAGACCTGTAATGGCACTTTTAACTCATATGGGTGCAAAGTTCTCATCAATAGAAATGAATGAAGCTCAAACAGCAGGTGATTGCTGTAAATAGTTGAAGATTTCCCTCGACTAATTATGGGCTCCATCATCAGACCTGTAATGGCACTTTTAACTCATATGGGTGCAAAGTTCTCATCAATAGAAATGAATGAAGCTCAAACAGCAGGTGATTGCTGTAAATAGTTGAAGATTTCCCTCAACTGTCTTTCGACTCCATCATCAGATCGACTCCAGACCTTCATTAAATAGTAGTGCTTTATAGTAGTTAAGGAAAAAGTGATAAAACGCACTAGTCGTCACTACAATTTTCGAGGGTTCCCCTCGATTTCTCTGGGATCCCATCATCAGATCCTGGTTTCCTTATCATGGTACCTAAGTTGGGATATCTCCTTTCCAACAAAAAAAGAATTATCAAAATCGGTTCATAAACGACGAAGTTATGCCCGAACATACATTAAAAAAAAAAAAATATACGGTCGAATTGAGAAACCTCCTCCTTTTTTGAAGTCGGTTAAAAAATAAAATTGTTTTTGCACAACTAATACCTAATAACAATCATAATATTTATTTATTTCAGATTTACATCCATTAAATTGTTAGTAACATAACATACGAAAACTTAGAAACTAGTGTTAGTACGACACACTGTAACACAATTTTGTTTTCTATGAATCCGCACCCACCGATATATCAGTGGTTCCTTTTTTAACGCTGGGAAATGCCACAGATCAAGTGTCCCTTTGTTATTGATTTGTCTTTTGGCGTCATGAAAAATGAATTGAATTGTGTCCAATCGTCACTTATTGAAGTAAACTTTAATAAGTCTTATCAAATACAGTAAGATAGAAAGTTTATTTACATATGTATTGAAAAAAATTATACAATTCACCATAATACAAAGGAAAAACGAAACTTTTCCAAATTAAGTAGGCTCTTATCCTTGTACTTCTCAATCCTGACACCCTGCCCAACATTACGTAACCCCTTTGTTAAAATATTCATCGTGTACTCGCAGGTAAAGGAAGACATTACGTAAAATACAAATGAAAATAAGTAAATAATATTCCGTGTATATCTAATTTTTCTTACTAACAATAGAATTTTGAAATTAACTCCATTTTGAATTTTCCATCACATTTTTTTTTTGACGAGAGAAGACCCACATGGATATACTCTCAGTAGTCAGTACCTCTCACTACACCCCCACTTTCAAAACAACAAATTAAAATATTCATATTTTTAATTCTGAACATCAAATGAGTAACAAATTTTTAAAACTTTTTCGTCTGTGAACAGAGATTGTAAAATTGTTTGTTCATTACCACCAATTTTAACATATATCATAAAATAATTGAGACGAATACTTCTTTGTTGTTGAGTTTAAAGTTTTAGCTCGTAGTATAATAAATTTAGCTAAATGTGCGAAACGAAAACCATGCGGTATCTAGAATATAGATCATAGAATAGATACTTTGAATGGCACTCTGTAGTGACTCTGCTTTCTGCTCCGTGGTTTGTGAATTCGAGTCCCACCGCGAGTCTGGGTGTAATATACGAATACGAATTTATTTAAATATGTATTGTTTGTATATATGTTTATCGAAAAAAAATGTAGCTATGTATTATGTAATGTATGTTACCGAAGAACTTTTGATTGAAAAGGGAGGATCCTCCGACCAGACGGGTGTTGTGACTGGTGGGCTACTGCCCCACGGTTGTTGTCGGGTTCTTGTATATAATTATGTTCAATTGTTAATTTAATATCGATATCGATATCCTACGATAAGTCAGTTTTTAGTTCGTATGTGGCGAGATAGATGTCGCTACAGACATTTTATTTTAATCGAGATCTGATACGTACTTTTCGAGCTATATTTAATAATACGGATTTACTCGACTATGTTTTTCGCCGACCTACGTTGTATCTCATAACTTTTTTTTGGGGGTTCCGATTTTGATGATTCTTATTTTAATCAAAAGCTGATACTTGTCTGGTAGTCCTATTTAAATTTTTTCTCTACCTACTACCACAAGTATTTTTTCGTGTACCTACTTTGCATAAGTTGTGGATATACCTAATTGATGTGGATTTTTTTTTTTGTTTGCAAGCAAACACAATTATCTTACAATGTATTTCTAAATTTAAAGCAAAAATTCTTTCAGATAGACGTGGTTTTTGCCTTAATAACTTTATTTATAAATAAAAAGTTATAAATTTATATAAAAAAAATCACCAGAAATACATAATACAATAATGGAGGCACATCTGGTGTATATTTTGTTCTGAGGTCGATAGTGGATTATTATGAATGCTTTCGTTAATATAATAGAAGCTGATGATTGGACTAACAAGAATATATTACGTAGAGCTGATGTCATGAATTATTTCTAATCCGATTAGCGGATGTAACGTACATACGATACAAATCGACGCTCCAACCGCATTCACTTAATTCATTTATGTTATTACGTTTTGTTATTAATTTCAATTATATTTTCATAGTACCTTCTTTATTTATGCAACTAGATCGGCAAAAAAACATACGGCTTCTCTGACGGTTAGCGATTACGCTTCAGCCTGTAATATCCCACTGCTGGGCATATACCTCTTTCTCCATGTAGCAGAAGGATCGGAGCTTAATCAACCACGCGGTTCCAATGCGGGTTGGCGGATATATTCCCTACTATGAGTAACGATCGCTATCAGGTGAACATGATAACAACCGGGACCGACGGTTTAACGTGCTCTCCGAGACATGGCGTGGAGACCCATAAGTGGCTATAAGGACTAACAACCAGACCAGAAATAAATATTTGTATTTAAAAAATATTCACTTCCAGCAGGAATCGATCCCGCGACCGTCGGCGTTCAGATGCTGCCGACACGAGCGGAGCACACCAGAGGTCGTCTTATGTATATATAATTTCTAGCTGAAAAAAACAAACAAAACCGCAAACGTTGTTTTGCCATATATTATATTAACCCCCCCCCCCCTCTTGTGGGTGGAATTTTGTAAAACCCGTTCTTAGCTGACCTCTACTCGGCGAAAGGAATATTCCTACCAAATTTCAAGTCTCTACGCCTTATGGTTCCAGAGATTTCGTGATGAGTCAATGGGTGGAAATCTCTTTTATATATATAGATAATGTTGTGTATTTTTCTCCAATATTTCACCATACTGGTACTTATTGAATATTGTTTTTTAACCGACTTCAAAAAAGGAGGAGGTTACTCAATTCGACCGTATATATACATATATATATTTGATGTATGTTCAGGGATAACTTCGTCGTTTATGAACCGATAATTCTTTTTTTGTTGGAAAGGAGATATCCCAACTTAGGTACCATGATAAGGAAACCAGGATCTGATGATGGGATCCCAGAGAAATTGAGGTGAACGCTCAAAAATCGTAGTGACGACTAACTAGTGCTTTAGTTAATTTATTTATTATTTATTACTTGTCCATGTAATTGAAGTCGGTTTTTTTTCGTTTGTTAGCAAACACAATTATATTTACATAAAGTGTTACCCAACAAAGCAGCCTAGATACAAGACTACGGAAAAATTAATGAGAAAATTCCTATTGGCCAAGGTAAAAAGACTTAGGATAAAATCCATAAGTACATCGTTTAAGGGATTAATGATAAACGAAGGTAAGGCTCTGTTTATATTAGCTTAATTAACCCTCCCAAGGGTACAATAAGTACCTTTGGAAAGCTGGCAAGAAAAAATATATTTTTTATATTAGAACTAGCTACCCGTCCTGGCTTCGCACGGTTGCAAAAACTATCAGTGTTCCTCTACTATATTATGCATGTATTATACATATAAACTTTCCTCTGAGATCACTTTATTTACTAAAGAAAACCGCATCAAAATCTGTCGCATAGTTTTAATAATCTAAGCATAAATACAGCGGGAAGCGACTTTGTTTTATACTATGTATGATGAATAATTATTATTGCTTCAATCTCTCTTTATTTTTCTAAAAAAATTTTAATTATAGCAGTCTCTTTTAATGTATGCAGAGAAAAGATATCTTTTCAAACTTAATCCATTGCAGTACTATAATTGTCAGTTGTTTATGTCAACCGGAAGTGTCAGCTTAACATCGTTCCTGATATAATATGGTATAGCCACCTAGAAAAACAACCATACTAGAACAAATATTTTTACAAAAATTTAAATTAATAACCGACGACGACGACGCGTTGGTGCAACGGTCACAGCACTGGTTTGTGGCCATTGCGCTGGCGATTGCGGGTTCGAACGATCTCCCCACCGTGCCTCGGAGAGCACGTTAAGCCGTCGATCCCGGTTGTTATCGTGTACACCCGCCAACCCGCATTGGAGCAGCGTGGTGGATTAAGCTCTGATCTCTCTCCTACATGGGGAAAGAAGCCTATGCCCAACAGTGAGATATTACAGGCCGAAGCGTCGTCGAAATAAATAACCTAAAATCGTTGTCCTCAATGGTCAATCATGTCTAGTCAACCTTTAGTACTTTTAGACCGATCTATTTTCGTCTTCCTAGTAACATGTATTGCGGAAGTATTTTATAACGAAATTTAGAACAAGATGTTTGTGTATTTAACGATACAACTAGAAATACGAAAAATCGTGACTGATTTCTTGTGACGTGATTATTATTTAATGTGTGACGTAGCATGACGAACGAATGTGTGACTTAAAGACGGAGAGCTTATATTCCTAGGTAGATAACGCGACGACGCGTAGCGCTTGTGTTATTGGCGTGCAAACATATTTTTTTAACAAAATGATCTGAATTATTTTGCTAAAAGTGGCACAATATTCATAAATCTTTATAATGAAAAGAAAATTACGTTATACATGTAAGGGGTTTTAATGAAAGGTACGGTATCAAGCGGGCTGCAACTGGCCGCGTGCCAGCGTGCCGTCAGCTTCGGCGCGTTGGCAGCCTCTACGAACCTAACAAAATTGTCCTACTGATTTATAGTCTCCTGGTACCAACGCGTGACGTGCATGGACTATAAGGTCATAATTTTATGATATTTTAATTAAAATATAATTATATTTTAAAACTTTATTATTAAAACTTTTTTGTGGTGTACGCTTCAGCCTGTAATATCCCACTGCAACTGCTGAGCATAGGTATGTTTCCCCATATGAAAAGGATGTTGTGGTGTAGAACACTAAAATATAGTCAAAAATAAACTATAGACTTTTTAGAGATATAAAAAAAAGTTATGTTTATATTATACCTGTAAAGAAACACTCCACTCATATTATATTTGGTGGTTCTCTTAAGTTAGAACCTTTTTGTTAATTTATTGTTAGAACATAATAATGTGACGTGTGTCGTGATGAAAGAAATATTTTCATTTTCTGATTGTAAGAAAATCTGTTCAAGTAAAGGCTTTAAATGTTGTTTTTCTTGTTTTAGGTAAGTGAATATTATAATTATACTTAATGTAGTTCAAATGCTAAAGATTGTAAGAACGTAATAATATAAATAAATTTCTTGTTTTAGAGAAAATCAAATATCGTCTTTATTTTAAGATTTCTACTAAAAAGAACAGAAAAAGTATAATTTCTATTATATACCCATGCTCAAAATAATTATTCAAGGCTTAGGCTGCGGGTATAGGCCTCCTTCTTCCCAGCAGTGGGACACTACAGGCTGAATCGTGATCGATCGTGATTCAAGGCCAAGAGAGAAAACTTTATTTCAGAAATCATCTAAAAGCATTTTAAATTGTTTTACATTCAATATAAAATCTTATATAAATATCAAGTTAATGAAAATAATAATAATAAAATATTTCCCAGAAAAGTATGCAAAGACACTTACGGGTTAAAAGAAAATCGTAATTTCGAAGTCGGATAAAAACGAATGTTCTTTGCAAACGTCGCCATCGCCATTGTCCAAAGCAATCGTAAAAATCTAGAAATTAAATTCCTTCGTTAAAATTGAATCAGTTCTTTACGTCTTTTTACGAATTGGAAAGTTGATATTTGCATGTGAAGTTCAATTTAAATTTTTTACTTAATTGAATGTGTCATTACTTTTTAATCAACTTTAATAAGAAAATGTTATCAAATTGAAATATTATTCTAATATTCTTATAGCTTCTAATCAGCTGTGACTATTGTTAAGTAAACAGTGAATGATTTTTGAAGTGAAACTTCTTTAGGTGCATGAGGGGTAAAATTTGAGCGACCGCTGACACAGCAACGCGTCACATGGTCAGTACTTGGATGGGTGGCCTGAGAACACCGCGTGACGTGGCTTTTTTTCAATTAGTTTTTTTAATTCGTTTTTTTTAATTAGTTCGCCAAAGAAGTTTCACTTCTGACATGACGGTGTACCTACTTTGTACGCGCGTAATTTTGTTTTCTAGAAATAATAAGAAAAGTAATGTTTATTTTAAATAGAAAGGTACTAAGCTTTCTATCTTCTTTTCTATCTTTCGTCGTAAACAGTCATTGAAATTCGCAAATACACAGATACAGATAGACAGACAAACATTAAAAGAATAATGAATATATTTAAACATATCACATACATAATGTATTTTTAGGTAAAAGCGCATAAGCTTTGTGATATTTCAGTATTATAATGGCATGTCGGGAATTCGAAGAAAATAGGCTTGAGAATTTACACATTAAGGAATTGAATCCTTAGGATCTGAGACCTAAATTGAAAACAACTTGAATCGCTAAATAATGCTTGTTTTTCCACGATTAAAAAAAACTAAGTTCTGTATGTACTCCACATTTTATTTGATGCCTCAAATTCAATTATTCATACTTTTAGCTTTATAATATAGATATTAAACTTAATCTAAAAAAATCATCCTAAAAATCGAAAACTTAAAATATGCTAATCCGTTCTGGAAAAACAACGAAAATTTATTTCCAGTGTTTTTTCTGAAGAAGAACTTAGATTCATCATTCGTTTCACGTACTTAATTTTTGTTCCGGCTTATGTTAGTCCTCAGTCATTCAGTCAACGATAATGGTTTCAGCACATTCTGCTAACTGCAGGGTAGATGTTTGTTGATGTCAAATATTTGTACGGGTCATACAGATCTTTGTTTTGGTCTCCAAACCTGTTTGTGTTGGGTATGGGCGGAGTACGAGAAATAAACCTACTAGGCCACGTTAAATTTGAAGCACTTATTTTATTTGCTGTTGCTGCCATTCCCGATTTTACTCGTATTCTTCCCGATCTCGTGAAAATGTCGAAAATACTAGCTTATATATTTGTAACTCTAGATCTTGAGCTATCATTGTATCAAGTTTCATTATAATCGGATTAATAGTTCATATCTTCTAGTAAATGTTAACCTGAAGATTGTCTACAAAAGTATCTAATGGAGTTGTAACTCGATTTTATGGAAACGAGATTTATGCGCTTGACTTTACTATTTTTTTTAAAAATCAACATCCTCACCTTTCTAAGGATGGAAAACCTCAGTTGTCTTTTATAAAAAAAAGAAACTAAGGCATAATAGCTTAGAATCTGTTGGAACGAGTGCTCTCATTGGTAAGGTAATTATCTTTTTTAATAGATGGTATTTATAAAATTTATTATGCGTTCTGAACTTCATAAATACAACACTTCGGTTCCATCCATAAAAATCCAAGAGACACATATGTATACTTCTCTTTAAAAATAAAATATATTTATATAATCATCCACCACCACCACCACCACCACTTCAGCCTATCACAGTCCACTGTTGGACATAGGCCTCCACAAGTTCGCGCCCGACATTATGACGCGAACTCATGTGTTTTGCCCATAGTCACCACGCTGGGCAGGCGGGTTGGTGACCGCAGGGCTGGCGTTGTCGCACCGAAGACGCTGCTGCCCATCTTTGGCCTGTGTATTTCAAAGCCAGCATGGATGGTTATCCCGCCATCCGTCTGCTTTTTAAGTTCCAGGGTGGTAGTGGAACTGTGTTATCCCTTAGTCGCCTCTTACGACACCCACGGGAAGAGAGGGGGTGGCTACATTCTTTAGTGCCGTAACCACACAGCACGTATAATCATCCATAGAAGTTATTAATTATTATTCAAACTCAATTTAACATTTCACAACGGATAAGCGCGGTCATTGAGAGTAATGACTTTATTTGAACGAAAAACTGTTATCGTTCACTGAAAACCAATCTCTCCTGACTGACGGACTCGATTAAAATCATTCGCTTGAATTTAATTTATTTTACGTCCTGGAAAAACTGAGAAAAGAGTAAAACCTTAAATTATTTAGTTAATCCAATGGAATTTCCAATAATAATTGGAACTTTTTTTAAAATGTAACTAGGTCGGCAAACAAGCATACGGCTCACCTGATGGTAAGACCGTAGCCTATAGACGCCTGCAACACCAGAAGCATCGCAAGCGCGTTGCCGACCCTATCCCCAATCCCCCCAGGAGCCGGAACTTTCATTTTATACTTTGGATTCTATATTATTAAACTGCTATTTCTAGGTAATTCTTCAAGTTTTTTTTGCGATTTGACACAAAAAAATCACGGATAAAGACTTTTTATGTCCTAACTACAATGTATTTTGATTTTTTATTTAAAATATTTATTATAGACTATGTCTTCGAGATAAGCCCTTTTGAAAGTTATAATGCTGTAAGATACTTCAAAACTTGACAAAAGGGCATTTTAATCCGATCTACTCGAATGAAAATTTATCCCAAACTTTGTTTAACCGCAGATCTCATTAGAATCTTCGAGAAAACCCAAAAAGACAAGACTTTTTCTATTCGCTTTTAATTATTTTATCAGTCAATAAAATAAAATAATTAGTTTTAAAATATAGTGGAATACTTGAGAACTGTGGTCCTACTTCAGCAAACGGAAAATTCCATTGACAACGTTTAACAATTTAATTACAATTTAATTAAAGTCACAAACAACTAATAAGCATTATTTTTATTTATGTGTTACCCACACAAAAAACATTTTCGAACTAATAAGCGTCTAGTAAGCAACGTTAAAAAATACGTTTCGTTCTGAAAGCAAGTTCTAAGTAATTTGCATTAAAATATGCGTTTTCAGTGATGTTTTAGAGAGTAGTTAGTAGAGTGATAAAAAGGAAATTAAAAATGTGATTAATATACGATTATAACAAATTGTATTTTTCAAACAGGTTCTATAACTAGTTACTATCCCTCATCATAACATAGGAACCTTATTAAATAAAAAAATAAAACATTTTCTTATATCTAATAATAAAATAATTTAATACTTTCAAAAGATAAATACTCTTGAATTAGAGACTAAAGAAATAGGTATCTATATATTAATTTACGTGAAGCAAAAACTTTGTATCCCTTTTTACGAAAATTGCGCGGACGGAGGAGTATGACGTATACTAATAGTTTGTATAAAAAATAAGTGCAGTAATAATTTTAATAATATAGTAATATTTTTTTAAATGATGCATGTAAAATACATTAAATCAATAAAAAAACATTACACACACTACCATGTAGTTGATGCACACATATATTAACTTGTTTCTTAATAATGTTTAAACTTATAATTTAAATTAATTATAGTCGAATTTCGAACACTGGGTGACCACTAGTAAAAAATTAAAACTATATATATATAGCAAATAATAAAATAATATTACTGACACACAAATCACAACTACATTTTCAGTATAATACCATCACTTATACGAGTATCACTGTATCCCAGTGGTAGTCTTTGCCATCTTAATTGTCCATTTTGGTGTCATTGAACCTTTTCACTGAGCGATATTTTATCATCTCCCCGATGCTCCTCTGACGTCACTCGCAGACTCCGAGGGCGGTGGAGAGCAATGAGATTATTGTAAGATAGTATAAGACAAGTCGCTAACGCTTCAATTCGATTCACGAGCTTGTCGTTCGTGCTGAGTTCAAGCTTAATATGAAACCTTCGACAAATATATTTTGTTCAATTATCTGTTTTTAACAAATTTGTTATTTATATTAGTTATTTTCCAACGAAAAACCATATCAGATATACTCGTAAATAAAGAAATAATAAAAAGAAAATGCGTGTCAGAAGTGAAACTTCTTTGGCAAACTAATTTAAAATTATTTACTTACATAGATTTACAAAGTAGCGCGGCGTGCAGCGCGCCCTTCCCTGTCGTTTTTCCGTTGCATCCGGTTTGAAATCACAACTATTCTAAAGAAGTTTCACTTCAAAAAATAAAAAATGGGTATATCCTTAACGTTAAAATATAGTAGATAGGAATATATACACATATCTTTAAGATATATGTTATTCTTCATAATTTAGTATTTTTTTTAAAGTAATATTTGTCTTTTATTTTTCTTACTTACTTGTTAATACTTGAAACTTTGTCTACATTGCTTGTTATGTTAACAACGTATTTTACAGTGCAGAGGAAGAAACATAAAAATGCATCCGTCTGAAAAAATAGTGCTCTTAAAAACGTTGTTTCTTAAAATTATTACAATGTTGCAATTAAAGAAAATATCCCAATATTTTTAGAGAAGGCCAACTGACGAACAATAAGAATTAAAACGTAAGAGGTTAAATTGAAAATTACTTAGTAGTTTTCTCGTAATAAGCGAACACAAAAGATTTTTTAATAAAGATATCTGCATTTATTTTAATCTCCTGTACTGTTTTATTTAATACTAGCTGTGCCCGCGACTTCGTCCGCGTGGAATTTAACTAAGCTTGCTGTTCAGTTTGCAGAGTTATAAAATAAATAGGTAAGCCTTTAGACAATAGTATTTCGATTTATGGGGTTTTTTGAAAAAGTGGGGGGAGGGGGTGTGGTGGGTTATCCTCTGGTCTCTGGTCTATGGCTCTGGGAAAGCCATAATCCACCACACCCCCTCCCCCCACTTTTTCAAAAAACCCCATAAATCGAAATACTATTGTCTAAAGACTGGCCAATAAATAAATTTCTAAAATAAAAGTATCCTAGTAGTAGTTACTCCTCAGTGCATAAGCTATCTGCCAGTGAAAGTCCCGTCAAAATCGGTCCAGCCATTTCAGAGATTAGCCGGAACAAACAGACAGACAAATATTGTAAAAAATGTTGTTTTGGTATATGTACCGTACATCCGTATACATTTAGTTAAAAACAGTTATTTTAGTATTACAAACAGACACTCCAATTTTATTTATTTGTATAGACAAAGAATTTTTCTTCACTATTCGACATACACTAATTAACGTTATAAATATTAAAAATACCAACATTTAACAAAGAGAATTCCGTCTCCGTGGCGTTAATTTGCGCCACTATTTGTCTATGCGAGCGGCACTTCGCTGTTTCGATAACATTCTAAATTAAATTACTTATACTAAGTTCAACTCATCTTTGCGCGCGGGTATATGTGTGGGTAAACGTTGTATATTGGTCTAAGATTCGAATGACGGCGGTCGCGTCACTGCTACACAAATTAAAGTTGTATAATTACAAGCGCACGCACACGTAGAGCCGCGCGCAAAGATGACTTGAACTAACTATACTTTCTTTGTTTTCTGCGAATTTTGCTTTCCACTTTGATCCCGATACATTCGTGCACCCTTTGTTTACTGCAATGTAGTTTTTGTAACATATTCGCTGGAGACTCAGACATTTTCTCGTGCTAAATGTATTATTTTTATGATAATAACATGTTAGTTGCATGTAGACAAAAGATTGGCACGTTCCAGAATAAACAAATAAATCGACATAGGTATTTAAGTTACTTAGACTTATAAATATTGATAACCTAACCGACTTACTTATTACCCGTCTTTCAAAAAGGAGGAAGTTCTCAATTCGATTGCATTTTTTTATGTATGTTACCTCAGAACTTTTGACTTCCAATCAAGATTTTTTTTCGATCGAAAGGTGTTGCGTGTCATGTAGCCCCATTTAAATTTAGTTGAGATCTGACAAGCACTTTTAGAGTTATATCTAATAATGCGTATTTACGTGACTACTTTTTCGTCGACCTACATTGTATTATACCGCATAACTTTTAATTGGGTTAACTGATTTTGATGATTATTTTTTTAACCAAATGATGGCGCTTGCCTTGTGTTCACATTTAAATTTGATTGAGATCTGATGACTACTTTTTGAGTAATCTTTGATAACGAGTATTTACTTGACTAATTTTTTGTTTATCTACGTTGTGTAGAACAATAGCTGAAAACACTCAAAGGAATAATTAATTCTCACTACAAGTCTATAGTTATTTATTCACAACTCGCACTTTTAACTACAATAAAACATTATCACACTAATCACTTATACTATACTTATCGAGCAGCAACGCTAGCCGCACAATGATTAAACAATAACTGACTCTTCACTTACAAATTATCGTATTTATAGGACAGCAATCCCGCCAATAGATCACAAAGACGGCGACTGACCAATCATAAAATTAGTATTAACTATTCGGAAGATGGTGTCTCCATCTATATGCTCTTTCGATACATTAATAAGTAATAATTACAGTAAAACAACATAAACCATCTTATAAAATTAGTAGAAGCATAAATTAAACGATAACAGTATTTATTGAGTAACTATCCTGTAAAACTAAACAATAAAGATACCAACTGACCAATCGTAAATAAATATTAACCATTCGGAAGATGGTGGCGACATCTTTGTACTATTCCGGTGTTAAGCGAATATACGATAAAAGTAATATCAATACAAAATCCAATATTGTAATAATTGTCAGTAAATGCTAACATTCGGCCATCCGCACAAAATTCACGTCCCCGTGAATAATAGCAAAACACAATTATTAGAGAAAAAAAATAACTTAAGAATGTAATAACAAAAAATATCATGGTAGTTTGCAATTACATACGGTACAGGTCTCATCTACCCTGAAACCGTGAAACTTAACCCAACAATAGGGTATTCCACTATGTTTGAAAAATTACTTCAAAATGTTGATTTTCTAATAAAAAGCCACAAGAAAATATATTTCGGCAAAATAAACACGCTTTCATGCCATAAAAATTGATTTAAATTTTAAACCTTTTTTATTACCGCGAAAACGCTACAGCCATTTTGGTGACGTAATATGTGCAATAACAAAACTGTATGACGTATGTAAGAGAGTAACATAACCTACCAGCCATCAACAAATTAGTAATGAATGCATATTATTTCAGTTGGAACAAGATATGAAGAGTTATTATACGAAAAAATACAACTATTACTCCTTGAAGTTAAAATTGATAGATATTACAGATATTAGATATGTACCCTAGCTGTTGACAGCACTGACAGAACTATGTTATTGCCCGTATGACGTCACACCGTGGCGGCTCGTGTTTTAGGTCACGTGATATACAGATTAAAATACTTTTAATTTCAATATAATTAATCAATAATGTGCTTTTATGATTCCAAATCAGAATATTTAGGTGTATTTCTCTATACATTTTAGTTTTTATCAAATTTTATAATTTATTTTTCACTACGGAAAGTACCCTATTACATACGGTACAGGTCTCATCTACCCTGAAACCGTGAAGCTTATTTCAACAGTAAAAGTCGCTTCTACCTTTAAAACAATCACATACGGTACAGGTCTCATCTACCTTGAAACCGTGAAGCTTATTTCAACAGTACAGGTCGCTTCTACCTTTAAAACAATCACATACGGTACAGGTCTCATCTACCTTGAAACCGTGAAGCTTATTTCAACAGTACAGGTCGCTTCTACCTTTAAAACAATCACATACGGTACAGGTCTCATCTACCCTGAAACCACGAAGACTATTTCAAAGGCACAAGCCGTTTCCACCTTATTTCAATAGTACAGGTCGCTTCTACCTTTAAAACAATCACATACGGTACAGGTCTCATCTACCCTGAAACCGCGAAGACTATTTCAAAGGCACAAGCCGTTTCCACCTTATTTCAACAGTACAGGTCGCTTCTACCTTTAAAACAATCACATACGGTACAGGTCTCATCTACCCTGAAACCGCGAAGACTATTTCAAAGGCACAAGCCGTTTCCACCTTATTTCAACAGTACAGGTCGCTTCTACCTTTAAAACTATCACATACGGTACAGGTCTCATCTACCCTGAAACCGCGAAGACTATTTCAAAGGCACAAGCCGTTTCCACCTTATTTCAACAGTACAGGTCGCTTCTACCTTTAAAACAATCACATACGGTACAGGTCTCATCTACCCTGAAACCGCGAAGACTATTTCAAAGGCACAAGCCGTTTCCACCTTATTTCCGCCGACAGAAAGCGGTCAGCAGCTGCGTCGCCTGGTCAGGCGGCGCCCGAGGCCCGCAACCGGCAGGCAGGGCAGCCCGCGGACAGAAGACAGTCAGCAGCTGCGTCACCCAGTCAGGCGGCGCCCGAGGCCCGCAACCGGCAGGCAGAGCAGCCCGCAGACAGGAGACAGTCAGCAGCTGCGTCGCCCAGTCAGGCGGCGCCCGAGGCCCGCAACCGGCAGGCAGAGCAGCCCGCAGACAGGAGACAGTCAGCAGCTGCGTCGCCCAGTCAGGCAGCGCCCGAGGCCCACAACCGGCAGGCAGAGCAGCCCGCAGACAGAAGACAGTCAGCAGCTGCGTCGCCCAGTCAGGCGGCGCCCGAGGCCCGCAACCGGCAGGCAGAGCAGCCCGCAGACAGGAGACAGTCAGCAGCTGCGTCGCCCAGTCAGGCGGCGCCCGAGGCCCGCAACCGGCAGGCAGAGCAGCCCGCAGACAGGAGACAGTCAGCAGCTGCGTCGCCCAGTCAGGCGGCGCCAGAGGCCCGCAACCGGCAGGCAGAGCAGCCCGCAGACAGGAGACAGTCAGCAGCTGCGTCGCCCAGTCAGGCGGCGCCCGAGGCCCGCAACCGGCAGGCAGAGTCCGACAATGAAACCCAAGATAACAAATAAAACACGGACAATGTTTACCACGCAAACATATGCCACACACACCACGTCTCGTCAGAGGCCAACCCGTGGCATGACCCTGCGTGTTCAAATCCGCTATAAACTAAAGATGCGTTATAGTCTATTAACTATATTTTTCTAGCGCGCTATTTTATTTGCTATCATTATAACACGCTATTACAAAACTTGGCTGCAGTCTCAACGCGGAGACCAACGGAGACATTATTATTTTATCTGACAACACGCTAGTTATCTTGCAACTTAGCAACTACTCGCAACGCGCTGTACTGTATTAAATTGTATCGCAAAACTTTAGCTACAATATTGTTGTTCGAATTTAGTAGGCAAGTGGACTGAGGTTGCCAATCAAAGAATCAAATCGTAAATTATGCGAGGTTTCGATCTTTATTCGACCTTCATCAGGCATCTGTATTAATACACAATGAAAGAATCATTATACTACAATTATACATATATTTAACAAGAAACTAATAAAACAACGTAAATTACCTTTATAATTGATATAATTGACATCTATTTTTCGTTTGAAAATTTTTATTAATATTACTTTATATTCTCAGATACATTCAAAAATTCTTTTATTTTTTCCTTTCCCTTTATTATTGTGACAATATACTATATTTTTGTTAAAGCATTCTAGGATCTAAAATTATGTATTCTCTTGACTCATTAAAAGTGGTATTTTTCCCCATAGAACGTCATCTATTCTAAAAAAAATATACATTTAATAATTATAGGTTATTGTTTCTTTACCAAGGTAGCAAACAAAGTTCAGGTAATATTACGAATTATTACCTTGTCAAAATTTACATTATAATTCATTATATCCATTATTTCATCAATTGCTTGTCTAATACTTTGTCAGGCAGTTAATATAATAAAAATAAAAAAACAATAAAACAATTTTTAATATGTCATCAAGTTTCGAACAATTAATTGTACCAATACCTATAAAGATTCACTATACCAACCATTATTTATATCCTAGTAGTTAAATTATATTGTTTTATAATTATATTTTATCAAACAGTTTCTAGAATTCATTACGTTCTCAATTTTTTAACCAAAGAAAGTAAATATAATGTCATTTTCTCTAATCACAAACAACTAGTCAATATAGGTTCTCTGTTATTTACTACAATACCTAACCAAATAAGTTAATACTATAAAATTTAATGTTACCTTGTCAATAGGTACATATTAATTTCTTATATTCATTATTATTTGTCAGGCAGTTACTGTAATCCAAAACCAAAAAATTAATGCAGAGTATGTCTAATACATTAAAATCCAAACATCTAAGTATTCCAACAAAAGCACTAATCATTTGTACTTACAGATCATTATATATTGTATTAATTTAATTCTATTTTACTGTTATTACTAAATTTCGTTACATTTTGAACAAAGGAAAGGTCCAATTTATGTTACCATTAGGTACATATTTAAACCTATAAAAATTCTATTTTTAATTATACTAATTTTGAAAGAACTATTTAATTTTTATTTGTAGATATATTATATAATTCTATTCTATTATTACGTTACTTCTAGACTTTATTAATCCTTACAATAATTAAACGTTTCAACATAATATATTTTTTTCAATTAAATTAATTTTGAAAAAAAAAAAACAAGTTAATTGTTTGGTTATTTAATTCTACTTTTATATTCTTTTAAAATATCCTTATATAAAATACTTAAACCGTTTGTATCCGTTCTTTTATTCACTGTCTCATTTACCTTTATAAATATCATTTCGCTTATGTTCCGTTTTAGCCAATTCCCTTCATAGCCCAAAATTTCTACATTATTAAAATCAAAATTGTGATGATGTTCAAAATTATTTCACGCAAGCTGTCTTATTTTCGTTCAAAATATTGACATTTTTGCAATTATTTCTATGTTGTTTAATTCCTAGATTCCAAGAACTGCTTGGTCTGTCCTACATAGCACAAATTACATTCACACGGGATTTTATATACCACACCACAACGTTCCTCTTTATTAAGTTTATCTTTTAATTTTGTGTATACACTTTTTACTTTTAACAAATTATAACAAGCTAGTCTCACATTAGTCCACATAAACTATCTGTTAACATCATAATTCATAAGACAACTTAGGCAAGAAAGGGAAACGACAGTATGTGATAGAGTTTACTGTTTTTACATAATTATTTAGTCGATTAATTGCTTGTTTAAGTTACAACTATTATTTATTATAGACATATTTAAAAGTTCATTGATTGTATTTACAAAAAAATAATTCCACAAAGCCGTTTTATTGCCTTCACTGGACTTCTCGAAAAAGTTTGGTGAATCGCTACCGCGAGGCATTTTACTAATTCTAAAACTACCAATTTAATTGTCTAAAACTTATTTACAAATCACTATCCACAGTTTCACTTTGTCACACAGTAACATCCTACCTATTTACAATTCTTAAAAACGAACACACACTATTGTTTGTTTTTTTTTTTGTAACTTTGTGTTGGTATGTAAAGAAGTGTAAATAAATAATATTTACAATAGCACGAGGAACGTACGAAACATGAGAAATATTATATTTACAATTACAGTACTGTAGTACAGCTAGCACAGCAACCAAATTATTATTAAAAAAAAAAAAACGAACGTGCGAACGCCTTGTTGTTCACAAAACAACGCGTACGTAATAAGATAATAATAATAATAGATAGAGTATGCTGACACGTCATAACTCACTGCCAAAATAAATCAAATAACTCACTATTAAACATAGCAGAGCACACAGCGGGTGTACACTTTCCTTGCCACGGAATCATGTATTCAGCAGCCGCTTGCGTTGATTTCCCGTAACGGCCGGCCGCGAGCTTAATCTCATAGCAACCGTGAGGAAGAACTCTCACCACACGGTAAGGCCCTCGCATACAGGAATCCAGCCTCCTAGTCGATTGTGCCTGTTTTCTAACAAAAAAAAACAATGAACTCACTTCAAAAGTACGGAGCAGCTTACGACCTTGGTTAACGTATGCATATTGACGCTGTCGATTAGAAAGCTGTCGTTCAGTTTGCGACTACCACGACGGCTCACACTATGATCTCGCTCACGATCTGGCATTGTAACTAAATCGAAACAAATGCTGAATCGGAAGAAAAAAAAATCTGTTAGCAAAATGAATCACAACTACCCACGTATCCCAAAACAGAACTAAATTCAACAAATAACCGGTAAATAGAATAACGTAAGCACTTGTACACCGATGAGAATGCAACAGAACAACCGAAAAGAACTAAAATATCGGTGTACCCACTAATCACCATGAAATATTGCAACTTACTTGCACACTCAGTAAAAATAGAATTTAAACAAAGAAATCAAAACTCTGAACTAAAAATACAATCAATAGCACCAAAATAACAAATTAAGTGGGTTAAATGGGTTCATCCCACTTCTGAGATGTAGAACAATAGCTGAAAACACTCAAAGGAATAATTAATTCTCACTACAAGTCTATAGTTATTTATTCACAACTCGCACTTTTAACTACAATAAAACATTATCACACTAATCACTTATACTATACTTATCGAGCAGCAACGCTAGCCGCACAATGATTAAACAATAACTGACTCTTCACTTACAAATTATCGTATTTATAGGACAGCAATCCCGCCAATAGATCACAAAGACGGCGACTGACCAATCATAAAATTAGTATTAACTATTCGGAAGATGGTGTCTCCATCTATATGCTCTTTCGATACATTAATAAGTAATAATTACAGTAAAACAACATAAACCATCTTATAAAATTAGTAGAAGCATAAATTAAACGATAACAGTATTTATTGAGTAACTATCCTGTAAAACTAAACAATAAAGATACCAACTGACCAATCGTAAATAAATATTAACCATTCGGAAGATGGTGGCGACATCTTTGTACTATTCCGGTGTTAAGCGAATATACGATAAAAGTAATATCAATACAAAATCCAATATTGTAATAATTGTCAGTAAATGCTAACAGTTGTTACTTGTTGATGTAATTGAAGTCGGTTTTTTTTCATTTGCGAGCAAACACAGTTATCAAAAGCTTGTTTTGTGTTCATTTCCTACATAATTATAACAATATCTGTAAGATGTTTTGACTGTTCTTGGTAAAATGTTATTATTAGGTACATTTGAAAACGCAATTTATATACTTAAATATTGTACAGGGGAAAGATTTGATTATTCACGGATTTTTTAACGGTAAAAAGTTTTTTAGTGGTAGAAAATGAAACTGTATAAATCGTGTAGTCCACACGAGCGAAGTCATGGCGAAGAGTAAGTATAGTAATAATCTAATCATTTTCTCGCGAGACAAATCGCTTAAGATCGACGTAATCATAGAACATTCCAGAAAAGTCGACGTGTCTTGGTAGGTACTGGTTATTGACACCGAGGTCGGTGACCTTCAATTTGCTTATTCCGATAATATATAGGGTAAGGATTCCTTATTTATTGCTTCCAACCGTTTGAGATAGATTGGAACTCAAAACAAGTAATACGCACCAAGTCAAGTTATTTGAGCTACTTCGAGGGTATTGAAATGGTTTCATATTGGGTGCTTATTCTATTTTACTGACAGTTATTCTTGAGTCAGTTAAAGAGAAACAGAAAACGCTCCACACTCAACGGCCCGTCGTCCGTCCCGATTGTTATTAAAGCTATCTGAATATAACTCTTGTTATGATCCGTCTTCTATTCAAATAAAACCTAGTATAACGTTTACATGCTGTTTAAGTCACTTAATAATTCTTTTTTTTTTTTTTGAAGTGAAACTTCTTAAGCGACCGGTAGCGTAGCAACACGGCAACGCGTTCAGTACTTGGATGGGTGACCTCATGGGAACACCGCCTGACTTTTTATTTTAATCAGTTTTTTTAGTATTTTAAATTCGTTTTTTCAATTAATTTTTTTAATCCTTGTCCTATATGTAGAAAGAGGTGTTGGCCAGTTGTGGGATGATACAGGCTGAATGCACATTTATTTAAATAAAGAAATAAACATGTATTATATCAGACAGCTGTCTCCTATAAAACAGCCATTAAGTTACCTTACCTTGTAAACACGGCAACCTTGTCTGTATGCTAATAATCAATATCATCACTTCAGCCTATCGCAGTTCACTGCTGGACACAGGCCTCTACAAGTTCGCGCCAAAAATGACGTGAACTCATGAGTGTTGCCCATAGACACCAAGCTGGTCAGGCGGGTTGGTGACCGCAGGGCTGGCTTTGTCGCACCGAAGACGCTGCTGCCCGTCTTCGGCCTGTGTATTTTAAAGCCAAATAGTTGGACGGTTATCCCGCCATCAGTTAGCTTTATAAGTTCCAAAGTGGTAGTGGAACTGTGTTATTCCTTAGTCGCCTCTTATGAGCCTCTTTAGGGGTGGCTATTATATTCTTTACTGAAGTAGCCACATAGCAATAGTCATTTAATAATTTATTTATTATTTCAAAATTTACTTAACAAGATATTCCAGTTGGAGAAACTCGCTAGATTCAAGCAATTTCCAGAAATACAATCACCCAATCCTCAACAAACGACAACGTCTCAGCACGTTTTACCAATAGCTTGTATGAAGCAATTGTTCGAAGTGATTCTTGGAATCGAGTGCTTTGTATATAAGCTGATTGCACATAGTTCACATAGGACTTAGGGCGCCTTCAAATTAGCAGCGCGGCGGCAGCGCGTCTGCAGCGCTGCTGACGCGCGACGTTGTAAATGTATGTAAATAACAACGCGCGACAGCAGCGCGTAGCCTTCAAATTTGTCGCGCTAATTTGAAGGCGCCCTTAGATGGAATGAGGTTTTTGTAATCTTAAGAAGATTGAAAAAAAATGAACTTTACGAAATAAAAAAGTAGATATTTCGTTTGTAACCTTGAATGTTCTGTTTTAAATCTAAGAAAATAGCTTAACTTCTAGTAAGTATATTTCCACTTGATTTTTTCAATAAAAATTGGTTGTCTGTAAAGTTGGTTTACGAACGATAGTTCATCGTGACAACGTCATAACAAAACATCTCCTCGGACGCATAGGCTAATCGAGTGGAAGAGAGATAGATGAAGCGCAAGCGTACAATGAGCGTAATGGGACAATGAGCGTAACAGGACAATGAGCGTAACGGAACAATGAGTTATCCTTTTTCGTGCTTGCAGCCGGCGTTCATCAATTTGTTTGACGTTGTCACGTCAAAATAGTAGATATTTCGTTGGTTAAGTACTTTGAATGTACCTACTGTTTTAAATCTAAGGAAGTAATTTAGCGAATTATATTTTTACTTGATTTTTTCAATAAAAAAAAATCAATATTTAGAAATTACTCAGACATATTCGGTTTATAGGTCTCGGTATATTGTACTGAAAGTAACCTCGCTAAATTTTCAGTAGTCACCAGTTACTATTTTAAAATGTCACCAATTCGTTTTAGACATAACTTTATTTTATAGAAGACGATAGAAAAGCGTTAAATTGCAGTCTCTTCAAAATGTAATCCTTTAAGCCTCGTTTCGTCACGTCGGAGAGAAGGTGTACCGACTGTCGTATATTTTGTGAGAAAGATTATGTGTCTCGCAGTTGTAAAGAAAGAATATTCATAAAATAAGTATAATTCATAGTGTAAAATTATCTATATAAAAAACGAGCGTGCTTTAGACCACACGACTGAAGTTAAACTTACGAAACTTAACTCTCTTTCTATCTTCCTATACTTCCGTTCGCCTCGCCCGTTCACACTTTTCGTAAAGTTCTCGTCACGCATTCACCAGTTTACACCGCAAGTCAAGCGTGCTTAAACATGTTTTACTTCAAATACAAGTAAGTTACACATGCAATCAAACATTGACGTATTTACGCACACACGCACGCTCGCACGCACGCTCACACGAACGCTCACACGCACCTACGCAACCACACATAGACGCACAAACACACATATGCAGGACCCCAACGACACGTGCATATTTTTACAGTAATTGTCTATTTGACGTTCTAAACATACATTATTTTATTTTAATGGAACTGTTTTTGAAGTTATATGTACTTCTTTTGGCGCGTTGGAGAAAAATGATGAGAGTAAATTTTTACTATGCGCGTGTGGATACGAAGTAGTTCAAGCATGCATGAATAGATGGCGACACTAAAGTACTAATCTTTAACATTTCTGAGAGATGGCGTTGTGGAAATATGAGAGTAAATTTTTACTATGCGCGTGTGAAGCGTGAAAAAACGGAACGAAGTTCAAGCATGCTAAAGTAGTCTTGGCGTTGTGGAATTATTTTCTAAGTATTTTAATACTCTAGCTTGAAGTATAACTTCTTACGTGCGTAAATAAGTACACACACACTTTTTTTTCTATAAAGAGCAACTCAATTCATACGAATCTTTACAAAACGTCCACCTACGCGACGGTATAACAGAATGAAGAATGTTCTGGATTTTATTTCACGACGACGTGAAAGATGCAGTTTTCGTTTCAAATGTATAAACTGTGTGATATGCATTTTATACTTTATTATTGTCAGTTATTTGAAAAGTGTAACATTTTGACAAGTTCAATTTGTCAGATAAATATTTTAATCTTCTTTCGTACAGACAGCTTCGTATCGACTTCGCAGTGACGAGCCCGTTGGCGCAGGGGGGTTTGTGGGTTCCCACCTCAATCTGAGTGTAATATATTTTGTATTTATGTATGTATTATTTCTATTTATTTTTATATAAAAAATATTTAGCTAGAACAGTCGGCTGTTACCTATAACACAAGCATTAAGCTGCTTACTTTAGGAACAGACGACCGTGTGTATGTTATAGATATTAATACAAGATATTAGTTTAAGAAATCAATCGTATTTTTATACGAGTATATTTTAATAAAATGGTTCATTAAGAAAAACAAACCCCTTTTTTATTTTAGCATACTTTACTTCAAGAGTCTCTCTGATTTAATTAAATACTTAGCTATCGAAAATAAAAACGATTACTAAAATTGCCAATTAGATTTGAATTTAGAGTTTTATTATTTAAATTGGCAATTAAATTACAGTATTGTCTGTTTGATCTAGAGTCTAGACTATCAAATTGTTTCGGGACTTAGTAACACAATCCTTGACAGCTTTTGATTACTTACCAACAACTATACAGAATAACTTGTATTTTAAATAAATATAAATTCTTAGATTTGATTTACAAAGACTAATTAGTTTTTTAATATTTTGCCAATAATTTAAAAGAATGGTACATTTCATGCAAGGACTGATCGTGATATCAAATATTTTAGGGAATAAAAAATGTGGAATTTATTCCAAAGGTCGTGGATTTAAGTACATTTTTCAACTATGTTCTTATTACGAAACTCGATGTTAAAGGATACTACGGCATCTTTTCAGGAATCTGTAAGTAGATCGTCTATTCTGACCTTTAAAATTACAAAAGAAAAAAAAGAGTATGTATGCTTTAGAACACACGACTGAAGTAAAACTTCTGCACGATAGGTCTACAGTCTACACCGTGTCTTAGATATATGATTTATATGAAACGTAACTGGCTATGAGAGAAAGGGATAAAGAAAATGTGTGCTTGTACCATTCGCCTCGCCCGATCACACTTGTCGTAACGCTCTCGTCACGCATTCACCAGCTTACGCCCTAAGTCGAGCGTGCTCTCCGAGGCATGGTGGGGTTCCACAAGGACAGACATTCAAACCGGAAGGAAATATTTGTATCATTACAAATATACAAATCGGACCCGCAAAGCAGGCACCACTATACCACGGCCATTCTCCAATTCGGCGTTATTTGCCTAATTACCGTGACGTTTTTTATTTTTCACTGATTTGACTTAAACACATTAAAATATGAAACAAATCAAAGATACGAATTCAATAATTAATTTGGCATGTAACAATTAATTGTAGTTTTCTAGATAATGAGACTTAAAAATTTTATGAGTACGGTAATTAGAAATGTTTTTATATTTAATGTAACGGTAATTAGAAAATAATATAAAGTCTATGTAAAATATGATAAATGATAATAACACACATTAATAATTCGTTCTCATATAATTATAATTAAATCGAAAGAATTAACGATGTCCCTCATAACCATAACCTACAAATAGTGAAAAAGAGATTTTATCATTGCTCTAATTTAATAAAAATTAGAACACTCAATCAATTTCTTGTTGTCTCTTCTATTGACGTAACGAGAAGAGTATCACGTGCACGCATGTTAGCGACTGTAGACATAGAGAGATAATACGAGTAAAGGGGTAGACAAAATTTTGTTTTGGCGCGCATGCTAGGCCTACTGAGCAACGATACTATTTGCAGTTCTTTTTATCGTTGCTCCTACGCCATCATTAACATTTTCATTCATTCAACATTTTTTTATTTCGATATTGGCTAGTCGGAGAATCTGATATAAAATGAAAGACATTTACATGAGGAGCTTCATTTTCAATGACATTTAAGACAGGTATGCTATAAGGTCATTGCACGTATGAGATGACTCCATACTGCAACTGCGTCATGTCTATGAGTGAAGGACTCAAAGTGCAAGACTCTGGAATCACGACCCAAAATGGTCGCATCTTGTAAAATGTCCAGTTGCTGATTTTATAAGAGTGAGTAAGTTTATCAGTGTGTGACGTGTGTGTGAGTAATTTTATAAGTATGTGTGAGTTTTCTTCCGGTTTTTTGGTGACATTTCGCAGACAGGTAGTATTTTTTTATCTCGTTTACTTTTATTCAGTCAGTCTGACAGTTCAGCCTATTGCGGTCCACTGCTTGGTCATAGGCCTCCCCATGTTCGCGCCAGACATCCTGAATTTCCGCAATCCTCATCTCCAGCCTACACCGGCAATCTTACGTAGATCGTCGGTCCAACGTGCCGGAGGACGTCCCACACTGCGTTTGCCAAGACGCGGTCTCCCCTCCAGGACCCGTCTGCTCCAATGGCCATCGGTCCTGCGACACAGATGACCAGCCCACTGCCACTTCAACTTGCTTATTCTGTGGGCTATGTCGGTTACTTTTGTCTCTCACGGATAGTCTCATTTCTAATTCTAACTTTGAGAGAAACCCCAAGCATAGCCCGTTCCATTGCACTTTGAGCGATTTTAAGCTTGTGGACCAGTCCCTTGGTCAGTGTTCATGTCTTGGCTCCGTATGTCAACACAGGCAGGACGCATTGCTCGAAGATTTTGGTCTTCAAGAATTGCGGATTTTCTTTTATTGTACCTTTCTTTCTCCTTTTATTTTGATTGCTGATACAAAAAGGGTCATTTTTAATTCGTTGTCGGCGTTGATTGCGGTTCCAGTTAGTAAACAAGTATTATTTTTTCATACAACGGTAATTATAAACATATGGTAATTAGTATACGGTAATTAGAAAACGATAGATTTTCTTTAAAATCTCGAAAACCAACACAGTATGCAAATACTAGCGTATTACAACGTACGGAGGCCAAAGTACTGTCTTCATTTACATGATCAACTTGGGTCTATCTTAAAAATCAAGTATTAAACTAAGAACAACGGTAATTAGAAAAGTTTTTAACCAAGGCTACGGTAATTATATACTCACGTGCTTCATTGGAGGTACACTAACCATAGAGACATTCAGATGCTGATGGGCCTTGACACACACTGAGGAGACGCGACGCGTACGGTAGTGATGGTCCAAATACTTTTATTTAGGGATGTGCACCCGAGAACAGCAAATGTTACGGGAATTATAACTTTCCATTGGACATGCGATTACTTAATTATAATTATTTGTAGACTGGTTCTATTGAGTCGATATTTTGTTGTGCGATACACGTTACTTAATATCATTTAAAACATTGAATGAATCAAAGTAAATCTTTACGTTATAAAAATTACAAGCAATTTTTAAGATTAAGTTGGTGTGCGGACACGCCACGGTAATTAGAGAACAGAGGTTCTTTGAACATAAGTTAAATTAATTTAGTCTTAATTACTTACAACAGAAGCCAATATTTTTTTTACAGCTAGATACGGATGCTTTCTAATATATATAAAAAAATTATGATTGAATATGATAACATTACGGATTATACAAGCCCGGACACCTAAAATTTGCTTCTCGGAGAATGGCCGACCACAGTGATGTGGTTGTTAACAACACATAGTTGAAAATTCCACATTTTATGAACAAAACTCAACATCAAAAACCGCTTAAAGAGAAAAGGTGTCAATATAAACACCATTTTTGCATAAAACATTTTATTTCGCGACTATTCTAGAACCAAAGCGAACTTCTGTATAATTCTAACTTCATACATTTATAAGTTCCCGCAAAATTCTCAACAGAAATCTTTTCAGAATATATTATTTAGGTTGAAACTATCTTTTGGATTTCGGCAGTCGTTTTGTCGCCTTTTTATTTGCTAAGTGAAAACAACTAAGGACTTTTTTTTGCTATTTTCAAGTTTCTATTATGCGTGTACGAGGTTATGGTGACTTAAACAGCAAATAGATTTTTATAAAGATGTTTAATACGCCGAAAACATAATACATTAAAATATATGTATACAGTTGTTTTGAAAATTTCCAGAACTTTTGTTTGGGTTTACTGATGATTTTTTGAAGTGAAACTTCTTTATGGGGATAAAATTTGAGCGACCGGTAACGCGTCAGCGTCATGACGGTCCGTACTTGGATGGGTGACCACCTGAGATCCTTTTTTAATAAGATTTTTTTAAAAGTTTTTTTTTAATTAGCCAAAGAAGTTTCACTTCTGACATGTGTACTTTGTACGCATGCATTTTTTTTTAATTGAAAGGTGATAAATGTCATGTTCCATTTAACGCTTGTTTGCCGGCGTAGTTGTATTAAAAAAGGAAATAGAGTTTTGACATTTTTTTAGATATTAAGAGGTCTTGTATAATCTATGGCCAATCTTTTCGGGTCTCTCGTTAATGGCTTGCTCGCCATTCTGAACAATTCGGGTCTGGAACTAACGTTCCGTGTGGCTTTTAGGGTTCCTTATTTAAATGAGGATCACGCCTTAGCAAGCGTTGGACCCTAACAAAGACGACAATATATGATGCGCTAGGGAGGAAGTTGACAGATAAAGGTCCTAAAACTATAATATACAGCAGTGTTCCGCAAACTTTTTGTGTTCAAGGTACACCTAGGAAAAAGTAAATATTTTGCAGGTAGGTACAACACAAATAAAAAAAATCATTTTTTTAAGTAACATTAATCAACATTTATTTATTAAGCATCGAAACAATACAAACGGTACCGCACGGTACACACTTTGCGGAACACTGATATACAGAACACCCATAGTTTTTAGATTTCAATTAAATTTAAATGGAGCCACATGACAAGTACCTACCACCTTTCGATTAAAAAATTAATCATCGAAATCGGTCAACCTACTAAAAAGTAAATCGGTCAACCTACTAAAAAGTTCTGAGGTTATATACATATTTTTTGGAGTAGGTTAAAAATAAGCTTACTCCAAAACAATAAACGACTTATTCCACGTTTCGGATCAAATATTAACGGTATTACGGAACCTTTACCACGAAGAACCAGTTCTTACTTCGCTGGCTTTTATTTACAGCCGAAATCTTTCCACGGCCGATAAGTATAACCTTATGTGCGTTCTTTCGTCTCAAATATGGATTACATGGCGTAAAAATCAACCGAATACGGGTTAGATTCTCATATAAAAATTTTCGTACTTTATAGTGTTTCTGTAGGTACCTACTGATTTGAATCAGCATCTAAAGGGCCCTGTAAACGATGAAATAATTTGTCAAATAATTTGTCAATTTTGTTTGTCAAATTTCATGTTTTCATATAACTAACAAACACATCAAACAAGCTCGCACACGTTCAAAAAATTTGACAAATTATTTGATCGTTTACGGGGCCCTTAAAAGTTCCACTGCTAGGCAAAGGTTACTCTATATAGAGCACAAGTTTAAAACTTAAGCTTCTCTGCTGTTCCGAAGAGGATAATTACTCGACTAAGAATAATGATCGCCATCGACGTGTATGACAACAACTATAAGCTTTACTTTCTCTTCGAGGCATGATGGGGAGACTCACAAAAATATTACAACTGACAGATGACAAATGAATATTGCTACAAATTCAAATATCTGACTTGAGTGGGATTCGAACTAAAACTAGAGGCTCCAAGTCCATTGTCATAAGCTATCTTACTTTACATAATTGTTATTCGAACTCCCGTATGGACAATCTTAAAATATTGATACAAAGAATCTTGGGGCCGTGTATACTTACGTATTTGACTAGCCCGTAGGCGCAGTTTGTAGTGGCCCTGCTTTCTGTTCCGCGGGTTGCGGGTTCGATTCCCGCCTGAGTCTGGGTGTAATATGTGTATTTCTATATTTATATATGTATTATTTCTATGTATATTTATTTAAAAAAATATATACATGTATTTAAATATAACAGTCGGCTGTTACCTGTAACACAAGCATTAAGTTGCTTAGGATGGGAACAGATGACCGTGTGTGTATGTTATAAGTTATAAGATACTAGCAAACCCGGCGAACTCCGTTTTGCCACCAGATGGCTTCATGGATGGCTGTAAAAAAGATTTTCCCGCTTTTCTGTTGAAATTTTTCCTGAATTTTCTTTGCTATAAACCTCACGGAGCCCGAGACCTTTCCAACGAATGCAAAACCGTGGAAATCGGTTAGTTATGCGTCAGGAAGGAAAACCCGACTTATTTTTATATAGTAGATCTATTTATTTATTTATTATTTATACGTTTCATAATTAATCCCAAATTATTTTATTATTAATTAAATTGAATTCCTTTACCGATTCTGTAAAACTTGAAACCTTGACTACTACTTATGTCTATATTTAAGATTCATCCATTTTAAACTGGAATATTCTTCGTAATATCAAAGCCAAAATGTCCTCAGACAAACCGTTATTCGATATTGTTACCGGACAATAAAGTACTGAAGTTTGCGTTAACCGTCCTCTAGTATTGACCATGTATATAAATCAGATAAACAGTCAAAACTGTCTTATGGGCTAATAAATTATGTGGCGTATTTCTATGCCAAAGGGCTGGCTAAGTGCCAGAACGAGACTCAATAGATAGCAGTTTAAATTCAGCCGGAAGCAGCATTATGCCATTTCAGTTGCCATAATTATCGTCAAAGGGGATTCACCACGACTTAAGATGGTCTTCCACATGGTCTTCTGTACGATTAATTAAAATGTATTTCATTAGAAATTATTTGTCAAATGGAAAAAAATAATGATTTTATTTCACTCAAAATATTCCAAAATTTTAGAAATAAGCTGATTCTAAAAGTAAACTGTTTAGAAACGAGGTCTTTTCAAATATATACTTCACAAGAATATTTGGATTTACTTTCTCAAAAGAATAACTTATAGGACCCGTTTTCCATTGAATCCATTTTAAATATATATTTTTTTCTGCCTGTAGTTTTCTATCTTCATACTACACAACACAATAGAGATTTTCTACACATAAACCTTAAATACATGACATTAGACTGGTTGAAATATTAAAAAGTTTTCGAACATTGATCAGGAATTATGCTTTCTTGATTTAAAGCGCTGCAAAGCTTTATATGTATATGTATTTGGTGGTTGATCAGCATGAACCACAACTTCTGTGAGTGAATTATTCTCGCCGCTGAAGCCATTTCAAACGCTTTCTTCTTAAATTGACGATGAACGCTTTCAATTTGAAACCTAATGAGCGCTCAGTGGTATGATCCAGATTTATACAACAGAGCCTTTTACAAAAATATAATCATAATTATTCACCAGAATATTTACAGACTAACCGACCTGTGCCCACTTCGTTGGGCGTTAATTATTATTGTGACACAATTATATAGTAAATTATTCATCTCGCTCGCATTTTTCCGACTTGATTTACATATACTATTATTTTTCACTGAATTTTTGTTCAATAACAATAAAATATAGCCTATGTCACTCCTGAATAGTGTAGCTTTCTGTTAGTGAAAGAATTTTCATGATCGGATCAGTATTTGCGAAGATTACCCCTACAAAAAACAGAGTTAAAAACATTACCGCTTGATAATATCATAGTATATACGTGTATAGTATATACGTGTATATTATATGTGTGTGAGTAGTATAGATACAGCCTCTAGATAGTTCTGAATCTCTCTTGAAGTTTGTTTCTTAATTGTTGAGGTGTAGTTGATTGGTTGAGAGGTGGTTAGGTTGGGTTAGAATCGAAATTTTTGTGAATCAAAAATAAATATTTTAGTATTATTATTATTCAGTGGCAGATACCTATTTATTTATCAATAACATACATTATTCTCATAATCAGAATTTTTGAACATGTGTCAAAATAAAATAATTCTATAAGTTATACATTTACCTAAATATTCATTTGCAAATAATATTACAGTAAAAAGTATGTCTGTGTACGTCGGGCATGTAAAAAACATATAAATAATCATAATATCATATATATATTGATAAAATCCATAAACGTTGTTTCATTATAATGAGTGAAATTCGCGTAAACATTAGAAAACAATAAATTATTATTATTAATAGAATACCGTAGAATTACTTAAAAACGTTTTTGCGTTATTTTAACAAAAATGACCACAAAAACACCATTATTTTATTTATAATTAAAAAAAAAATAGAACATCATGAATATGTTATAACGATCAAAAGTATTAAAACATAATACCGAAGACCCATTGTCTGGACGCTTACAAATTTTTTCGTTCGCACAATCGAATTGAACCCGGGGCGTGGTTATTCGAAAGAATCCTGTAATTAATTTCATTCCATCGTAATCCCGACTAATTCTTATAAAACAGAATTCTTATCATACTTAATTTCGTAGTCTTTATTGGAAAAATTAAATTGGTCTTTTAATTAATTTCATGAATGGAATTACAGTTTTATATTTCAAGAACTAATTTTATTTAATTATTATTTGACGTGTCCTGGAGTGGAGACCGCGTCTTGGCAAACGCAGTGTGGGATGTCCTCCGGTCGAGTGGACCGACGATCTACGTAAGATTGCCGGTGTAGGTTGGATGAGAATTGCGGAAAACCGGGATGTCTGGCGCGAACTTGGGGAGGTTTATGACCAGCAGTGGACTGAAATACGTTACTATACCTGTACCTGTACCTACTCGTATATCGGTATATATGGTATACTAGCTTCTGCGCGCGACTTTGTCGACGTGGACTCCGCTACTATTGGTCTTAGCGTGATGATACATAGCCTATAGCCTTCCTCGATAAATGGGCTAACTAACACTGAAATAATTTTTCAAATCGGCTCAGTACCTAGTTCCAGAGATTACCGCGTTCAAACAAACAAACAAACAAACAAACAAACAAACAAACTCTTCAGCTTTATAAATTAGCATAGATAGGACTATGATATTTATTGTTATTTGTGGTTTTCTCTTTTGCAATTACGTATATTTTTGCTGAACTGCGCGACGCATAGGAGCGTAAATAAGATATTTAATTTTAATAGATAAAATTGCATGAAATGAAGAATGAAATGAATGAAAGAATAAAACTATCTAACAATTTATTCATTCATTATCAACGTCGAATCTAGAATACTCGAGTGTTCTTCCATTAAAAATAGTGTGCGGTTCCATCTAGTTAATTACTCTTTTAACAATTAAATAGTACGACGCATTCTACCTTACTTTAAATTTCTTAATAGTAAATGTCGTGTTGAACACCTTACACTTAATTACACTCCGTTGGAAGAACATTTTAAGATACGAGGCTATCATATAGCTATAGCATATAGTATACAAACATTTTGCTTTAATTTTTTTTTTTTTGTGTTACCCACACATGAGAAAATTATAAACATTTTTAAAATCATATCAAAATTTTGCCAAGGTTTGCTTAAAAACCAAAATCATCGTATCAAGAATTTCGACCCAGCTTTATGTGGATCCATAGCTCAGTTGGCAGAGCGCTGACACGGCACGTCAGAAGGCGCGGGTTCAAATCCCGCTGGGTCGAAAAATTTTGATATGATTTTAAAATGTTCATACAAACATTTGTTGTAATGTATATTCAACTGTTCAACATCGCAACAACTTGGCACTAATATGAAATAATACAGTAAATAAACTAAACCTGAATAATTAAATAAGACACGTTGGCGCAACGGTCACAGCACTGGTTTGTGGCTGTTGCGCTGGCGGTTGCGGGTTCGATCCCCGCACATGACAAACATTTGTATTGGCCATACAGATGTTTATACAGATGATGGAGAGCACGTTAAGCCGTCGGTCCCGGTTGTTATCATGTACACCTGATAGCGATCGTTACTCATAGTAATTATATCCGCCAACCCGCGTTGTGAGCAGCGTGGTGGAATAAGCTCCGATCCTTCTCCTACATGGGGAAGAGGCTTATGCCCAGCAGTGGGATATTACAGGCTGAAGCGTAAGCGTAAACAAACTATCCTTGAATAATTAAATATATTTTCTAGTATATTTTTTCAACCGTCGTTCGCTCCTTTCGTAAGTTGTCTCAAAAGAAAGTAGGTACACTTACACAGAGCTATAGAAAATTACAGCATTCAGAGGAATGCAATTTGGCGCGCCCTTGCTCTTATAAAAAGTACCGATGAAATAGACAAGCTTGAAAATAATTTCTTTGAAAGACTGAGCTTTATTGTATCGAGTTTAGATGTTTCATTATATTTATGTAGACTTTCTTGTACGTGAATTTTTAGTATTCATTATGTTATAAAATGCTAAATGGCGGTTTTGGTATTTGAACCTTATAATTGATGCGCTGGAGTTAGTTAAAACATGTGTCGCTTAAAAACTGGAAAAAAATTGTAGTAATCATACGAATGACTATTCGTGACAACGTGACATAACAATAAATCGTTTCCACAATATATTATAAAGTTCTAAAATATTAAGCATAAAAATTCAAACAATTGTGTAAAAAAGAATAATTTTTAAAATCCACTTTTAATTTTTTTTATCGAACATAAAAAATCACTTCAGCCTATCGCAGTCCAATGCTGGACATAGGCCTCCAAACATAAAAATAATAACGACTGTGCTTTAGACAACACGACTGAAGTAAAATTTATTGTTTTAAATTTTCATGGTTATTAACGTTATTTGAATTCACTTTATCGGGATTTACACCATGTGCCTGTTTATATTTGAAGTAAAATTTCTATAGCTCAATCTAACTTATATCTCATCACAACACTCTCGTCACCCATTCACCAGCATACTCCCCAAAGCAAGCGTGCGTAAAGAAAATTTACTTTAAAAAAAAAAAATTACACGTACAAACATAACACAAACCTTAACACACTAATGCGCGAAACGGAAAATATCGAAGGCCACTTAAAACGAAATACGAAAACGTCGACGGGTACTTTCGAGAAATTTCCATTTCCATCGATCCCCTTCAGCTCACACGACGTAATAACGACACTCACGGAACTCCTTGCACGTGCGGAGACACCGCGAAACATTAACGTGCAGATAATTTATACAACTTTGAATCTTATTTTCTGAAACATAAGGAAACAGTGAATGAAAATGTTCCGGTGGCGAATTCCAATCCAGTGTGAGAAGCTAGGATGTAAATTGAATGATGCTTTCTTATGCTATATCCGTGACGAATAAAGACTCTGGTCAGAATTTTGAAATTAGAACAACGTAAAGTGTATAGATGTTTCATCTTGATGTGCGTACAATGAATGACACAAACACATACAAGATTATTTTCATACATGTTAATATGTCATTTGATATTCGTTCCACATTTAAAATTGAAAAATTTAAACAGTTCTATTTAGCAAAAAATTAAAAAAATTTTTAGAAGTCGTAAGATCAGTGTGTCTATTACTGTCTCGTTACGAAGAATAATTATGAAAAAATATGATATAAGGGTCTAAAATAAAGTAAATAAGAATAACTATCACATACTTTCTGAATACTAGACTATACGTACTTAGTACCTACTATTTATTATATGTGCTATTTTCCTCATAAAAAGCTTTAAAGAATCATTATATTTATATTTAGAAAAAGTTTAAAGATAGAACACAATTTTTTAAATTCAGATTCTAAATTTCCAGCACTCTCAGAGCCAGTGACTGATGCACAGCATCAATCAGACGGACCCGCGCCGCGGTCTGGCTTCTTATTTCTTCGACTTTAGAGAGGATGCGATGTTTGATTTTTATTCTGCGCTCTTTAATTTCTGTGTGGTTCAAGCTTAAAAAAGTAAAGAAATAATATAAAAGAAAAAAAATTTGCGTGCTTACAAATTACACATGTCATAAGTGAAACTTCTTCGGGAACTAATTAACAAGGTTTTGGTAATTAGCACTAACTAAAAAAAAACTATTTAAAAAAAACGAATTTAAAATACTACTACAAATATTCATATACAAAGTAAAAAAATGAAAATCGTACGCAATAAGAAATTTCATGTTATTACAAAATATTACTCTATTTCATGGCTCGACCATTGACTAATCCAAAAATCTAAATATCGATCAAAATGACAAGGAGATTGCAATTGTATTAAAGCTAAAATTCCACCAACCCACAGTGGAGCAGCGTGGTGGATTAAGCTCCTTCATCTACATGGAGAAAGAGACCTATGCCGTAATAGTTATACTCGCACCTATATAAAATATTCTTGATGTAAATCCTCTTACATTGGAACTAAAAAAGTTTGTGCAAAAAATCGTTTTAACTTCGGTAGTGCAGAAAACATAGTGAAAACATTTCTTGAGAGAAATTCAAACAGTTCCGTATATCCCAATATGCAGTATCATCTTTTGCTCTCTTTATATGCGAAAAGGCTGAAATATAAAACGATAGTTTGTTCAGCAATATCTGAATAACATACCATTTTATATATCTTCTGTAAAATCCTTAATTTTCTATTTTATCTGTACTAATATAATAAGGCTAAATAATTTTATCTATACTAATATAATAAGATTTTGTTTGTTTGATTGTTTGTTTGTTTGTTTGAACGCGCTAATCTCAGGATCAACTGGTTCGATTTGAAAAATTCTTTCGGCGTTAGAGAGACCATTTATCGAGAAAGGCTATAGGCTATATATCATCACGCTAAGACCAATAGGAGCGTAGCACCAATGAAGAATGTTTCAAAATCGGGGTGTTTTTTCCTTTTGAGAGCTTCCGCTGCGTAAACTGTTAAAGTTTCACATAAATCATGTATGACAGAATTTATCCTATTCCACGCGGACGAAGTCGCGCGCAGAAGCTAGTATCTTATAAATATAAAGACGGCAGCATTTAAGATAATTTCAGTTGCATCATTCAGATATATACAGTTGTTTCATGAAAATCCATATCAAACTGTCCCATAAGAATATTGTACTTCTAAAACAAATATCTCTTTATTTAATTAGGTTTCGAAACCACTTTTGAACCAACATTGTATATATATTTATTTTAATCTTTAAAAAAATATTATAATAATAATGAAGGTATAACCAATTCGGTATATAGATTATACAAAGACATATGGGTAAAGACGCCACACTCAGTTAATCCTTGCAAAAAGTTTTATGTTTTATTTAGTAACAAAAAGTGGTCTGTTTAAGAAACATCTACTCGTAGGTTTTAAGCTTTGTGACAAAATCGATCTCACGAACACAATACATTTTAGAGAAATAAAAATAGTTTATCTCTCTGGTCTCTGTGTTAAATTTCATCATCATTCGCTTAACCGATGTGTCAAGATTATTTATCAAAAGTTCATCTAATAGCAAGTATATGAATGACTTATATCTCCATAATATTAATACGATTTTAACACAATCTCTTCTAACTTACACCACATACCACTTCCAATAATCACATTGTTCTTCGTCTGAGTCGCCGGTGACGAGGACGGAGCGAGCATCGCTTTTTAAAAGGAACGAATGTCGCCTACTCGAAGCCGTTCGAGTTCTTCCGTGGATTTCGATTCTTGAAAAATGTTACATTTTGCACAATTTTCGTTCATTTTTAATATAAGTATTTTGGAATGAAGTTCGTTATGAGGCGTTGCAGGGGGATACCCTAGCCGGCAAAAACGTCCGAAACGTTAAAAAATGATATTATTATTTTTTATATTGACTTTATGTATAGATATATATAGATACTGTATAGTCTACGTGATTACTGTTATCATTATTGCAGTTTGCTATTATTATTATATCATTCGATAATTATTATATATTTTTATCTTATACTATTAAACGAGCAATTCTTGTATATATATCCATACTTAATATTATAAATGCGAAAGTAACTCTGTCTGTCTGTCTGTCTCGCAATCACGGCAAAACTACTGAACAGATTTAAATGAAATTTGGTATACAGGTAGTCTAGAGTCTGAGAGAGGACATAGGCTACTTTTTAATGCGACAAAAGGATGTAAGGTGTTGAAAGGTTGGAATGAAAATTTGTATGAGATATAATGTTCGTGTTCGTAACTGTCAAACATTTAATGTTCATCCCGTCGATATGGTAAACTCTCACCTAAAATTAAAGAACGTATTTAAATAAAGGTTTCGAATCGACAACATATATCCACAATATACGGATAGTGGCGTATTATACATTTTAAAAATGTATAATTATGCCAGTAATGAAAACGGATTGACATAATATATATTGGTTGTCAAATATAAAACGTACTGGTTATAATAAACTCTTTGGTCAAATATTTATGCGTGCGTTCAGAATTTTATTTAGTGTAAACTAAGGAAAATATATCAAGCTAATTAAATCTTATACTATTGAAAAAAAGGAAAGCATTTTTTCCCTCAAATCAACGCAGGTGAAACCGCGGGACACAGCTAGTATATATATATATAGAATTTGAATCTCGGAATCGGCTCCAACGATTTTCGTGAAATTCAGTATACAGGGGATTTCGGGGGCAAAAAATTGATCTAGCTAGGATTCATTAAAAAAAAATGTCGTTTTATCCCTGTTTTTAGGCAATGAAAAAATATCATTAGAATACAGAGCTTAATTTCACTTCTATCATCATAGCTGTAACAGCGTAATTAGGAAATCGGCGGGTGTCAAATCGTGTTGACCCGAGTTCGAATCTCAGTCTCCCGATTAATTTTTTTTCTTTTTTTTTTAATTTCACTCATGATTTATTATTTAAATAAAATTAAAATATAAAAATACCGAGAAAAAAAAAGAAAAACAAAAAATAAAATGAAAATACCGAGCTAGGCTCGGTCACCCAGGTACTAAATCATTGTAAATAACATAAAGGTGTTAAGATAATTTTGTAAAGCAGACTTTTTTTATCGATAAAAAAATAATTATAAAAATGTATACCCGAACAATTATTGTCTTTATACCTCGAATAGAACTTGAAATTAACATTTTATTATATGGAACGTCGTTCCTATCTGGTATCCAACGACACCACACGGTATTGTCATGTCTTTTTTATTTATTTAAATGCAAAACATTAGATGTTTTTTCCGTACTTTAAAAAAGAGAGTGTGAAATTGACACGTATGTTTACTTTATTAAGCTGAAATATAATTATCTAGAACATTTATTATGGCTGTAAGTAAATGTACAAAAATTTAACAGCGCATAAATGCCTATACATATATTCATATTTACGACTACTTATATGTTAATCCAAACATTTGTCCGTCAATCATTACCCGACTGCCAAGGAAGGGTTATGTTTTTCGCGCGTATCTTGTATGTATGTATGTGATATTCTTAACTACCTGATTCCTCTAGAACCGCTGAACGGATTTGTATAATTGAGATATCGTTAGATTCGTCTTAGCAGCCCAAGTGTTCTTAGATATGTGACATTTAAAAAAAACAAACATGGCGGCTGTGCGAAGCCATTGTAGTTAATGAAGAAATATATTTTTTTTTAGAATACTATAATATGGGTATCAAATTAAAGGGCTCAATACAAGGATTTCAAAAATGTATATTATGGTTATTATTACTGTAATAATAATAAAGAAATACAATAACAAAGTTTAAAAAATGTTGAATTTGCTCTTTCCCATGCGTAAGGCAAGCAAGATGCGAGCCGAGTTTCTTCCTCGCCTCCTAGGCAACGTCCGACGGTCAATTTCGGGGTCTGGCCTTTCCCATAAAAAAAGAATTATCAACTTCGGGCAACTTTAGAACGGCCGCATTTTTTTCGTCGTTAATAAATTACTTAATCAACCACATAATGTAAACTATTTTAATGAATTGAACCGATTACGTAATTTGTCTAACTAAAAAGACATAAATAAAATAATTATTAAAAGAAAACAAAAAACCCGCCTGCATAAAAAACAACTAATAGAAAATGAACTGAAAAGACTAGAACAAGTTAAAAATTCAAAATTACACAAAGCTAGCGAAACAAATCGAAACAATATCAAACATTATGTACTACACTTAAAAATATCAATACGGTAGTCCTTTAAAATTTTATGCAACATCGTACATAATAATATGCAGTCGGAGACATGAAATTGAAGAAGAAGATGATTAAGCTTGTTCAAACTTTGCTTACTGAGAAATAGTTTTTTAACAGTTAGTTCCAGTTTTGTTGCTTCATTCGATAGTTAGGGAGATGTTCCGCTTTTTTCAGTAATAAAAAGTTTTCTACGTACAGAGCGAGCAATATTATAGACATCGAAAGTAACAGGAAAACAAAATGATAATGAAAAAACGAGTGTGATTTAGACCAAGGACAATAAACCTTTTTAATCAATGGGAAAATTTTAATTTTAATTTTTTTGTCGGGCAGCACACAGATTAACTTGTATTAATAATTTACGAAACTTTTTTTGTAATAAATATTAGAATAAAAAAAATATAAAATTAAAAAAGTATAGATTTCATATACAAATTCTAATGCAAGAAAAAATAAACAAGAAAAGAACAGAAAAGCGATTTTACTTGAAATTTTTAATGTGTTTGGCACTATTTTGACGCACAAACATGTTTAACGGGCCGCAACGCTGTCGTCACGCATTCACCAGCTTACTCCTCAAGTCAAGCGAATTCAAAATATTTTAAAATGTTGTCACTTTTTATTAATCTTAGAAATCAGTAAAATATAAAACATGTATGTATGTTTATTCCTAATTATAATATCAATTGAGAACATCGATATTAAATTTTAAGAGAAGAAGTGATTTGATAATTTAAATGTTAGTCATAAGTCAGTGATTGTTAGAATAAAGTGTTGGTTGCTGAAATTCATTGAAACAGTTATATCTATGTAGTCTAGTTATACCTTCAGCAATTCAGCCTATCGCAGTCCACTGCTGGATATAGGCCTCCACAAGTTCGCGCCAAAAATGACGTGAACTCATGTGTGTTGCTCATAGTCACCACGCTGGGCAGGCGGGTTGGTGACCGCAGGGCTGGCTTTGTCGCAAAAGATATTTAAGTCTAATGTTTATACTAGACTATTGTAAGTATAATAATTTTTAAATATCAGAAAACCCGCAGTTAACTGAGGTAGGACACAGCAGGAAATTTCCTGCTCAAAAAATGGAGCAGCCCGACTGGGGTAGTACCTCGAACTTACAGAAAACCACAGCTAAATAATAATGCTTTCAAGCAGTATTGTGTTTCTGTTGGGGAGTAAGGTGACCAGAGCTCCTGGGGGGAATTGGGGATAGGGTCGGTAACGCGCTTGCGATGCTTCTGGTGTTGCAGACGTCTATAGGCTACGATATTTGCTTACCATCAGGTGAGCCGTACGTTTGTTTGCCGACTTACTTACATCTAGAAAAAAAAGTGGAGCAGTATGTTCGGAGCTTACTTCGACACTTTTCCTACATGTATAAAGATGCGTATCAGTGCCATTGCGTTACAGGCCGAACCAAGCAGTCATTCAATTTTTAAATAGGATATATTTTTTTATGTTTATTGTTGAGCATTCTCAATATTTTGGCACTATAGCAAGCATGGCGCTTGCAAATAGATTTAATTTATAATTACCTATGACCAGTAATTATCATGATATGAATTTCGTTTTACATATAAATTGTGTTAAATTTTTTTTTAATTTATACCAAATTTGCCGAAGAAATTGAAATCGACTCCATGAAAAATGAAAGTCAAATAAAATAAAATAAAATTCAAATCAATCGAATTCGTTAGACAAACGAATTGAATTTATTATCTGTAATTAAATATTCCTCTGAAGCCGAGTGTTTTACTTTAAAATCTTTCGTTTCTTAGGCTTTGAATAGTATTATTATGTCGGTATCTTTTGAATATTCAATACTCTTACTGTTTTATTTTTAATGGATTAGATACTTTATGTAAATGTATCTTAAGTTTAATTCATCAGTCTTTTAATATTTTACTACTTCTTGTTACTATGTGTAAGTAATGGGTACTACACAGATACTTTCTTATTTTAATATACATAATGGTCTAAGATCCGAGATAGCTAAATATTCCCTCAGCTGTTAATTAGATGAAACAATTTTTTATAGGCTGATTTCAATATTGTGAATTTATAAAAACAACCTCTGCCACCATAAGCCTGCTGCAAATATATATTTTTTTAATCTTTTCCCTCTTATGTGTAAGCTAAAACCGTTAATATTTTACATTTTAATTATACCTGACTGTAGTAGGCACCCATCTCTATGATTGCTACACTTACCTGAAGCCAGGTCAGTAACCTCAGTCAGCAATAACCTGGCAGCATAACTAGTTCGGCAAACAATCATACTAGGTAGGGATCCCTAGTACATTTTTTTAACCTGATCAGTATCAAGCTAATTTTCCGTGAGTAGCTTCATTTTGATGAGAGGAACAAAAAGTTCCTCTTCGAAAACTCTCGATTGTGGTAGATAATAGAGTTAGCAGGAGGTAGAGCAGCAGTGAGCGTAGGACCGGGATAACGTACCACGCAATTTGGAGGACAATATTACCATCAAATTATATGAATATTAAGTAACTAAAAGAAAAAAAAATCAGCTGGTTAGCAATAATTTTTGATGACCTTACGAGGTCATCAAGTTGATGACCTCGTAAGGTCATCAAAAATTAATTTTTTTTCTATTTTTTTTTTGCTTTTAGTTAGGTAATATCTATATAATTTAATAGTAATAATGTCCTACAAATTGCGTGGTACGTTATCCCGGTCCTACGCTCACTGCTGCTCTACCTCCTGCTAACTCTATTATCTACCACAATCGAGAGTTTTCGAAGAGGAACTTTTTGTTCGCCTCATCAAAATGTAGCCACTCCCAAAAAATTAGCTTGATACTGATCAGGTGAAAAAAATGTACTAGGGATCCCTAACTATACGGCTTACCTGATGGTAAGCGATTACCGTAGCTTATATATAGACGTCTGCAACACAAGAAGCATCGCAAGCACGTTGCCGAGCCCATCCCCAATTTCCCGCAGGAGGTCCGGTCCTCCTCACCAACAGGGACACAACACTGCTTGAAAGCAGTATTATTTAGCTGTGATCTTCTGTAAGGTCGAGGCACTACCACAGTCGGACTGCTCCATATTTTGAGCAGGATACCTCTGCCCTAGTCAAAAAATTTTCATAACAAAATCCTGTTCCACTCAGAATTATCCTCGCAAAATAGCTATTAAGAAAGCATCAAAATTCCGTAAGATAAAGTAAAAAGAGTGACGGAAACAATTTCTATTGCTTTCCGAAGTTAAAAAGCCAACTTCGGTTTCAATTTTTTTTTTGTCGTAACAAATTTGCATAATATCTCCGAATTCATTCTTCATGTCTTATTCATTCGAAGACTGTCAAACTTGTGATGTGAATTTTGCGGCTCGGATCGGTTTAGAATTGTTTGAGAATTCAATTTGTAACTCATTTACGTTTGATTCGTTCCTTGTTTACAGTTCGAGGGTGTTTTTATTGTTTTAAGGAGTTTGGTAATAATTTCATTTGGCGAACACTACTCGCTAAAACGCCGTGACGGCTGCGAGCGAAGTTTTAGAAGTCAAATACGCTTTGAGTGTTTATAAATATAAGTCTTACGTTTTGTAAGAAATTTTGATTTACATGTTTTATAATTAAATATTTGATGTGGAATTTTATATGTATATATAAAATTATATTATAAGCTACGGTAATCGCTTATGTGCCGACCTATTAGTGAGCGATTATACAGGTCAAACATAATATTAGTACTAAAGAAGTGAAAACAGTGATGCTATTATTATTTAATTCAGTAATTACTTAATTAAATAATCTATATGTAATAAAAAGGTTTTCAAGCCAGAAATTTTGGGGCGATAGAATAAAAATTTTACTTTGATAATTAATTGTGTTTGCTAGCAAACGAAAAAAACCGACTTCAATTACATCGACAAGTAATACAACGTCAGAGTAACTTATATAATTTTCGAAGATTCCCTTCGATTTCTCTAGGATGCCATCATCAGATCCTGATTTCCTTATTATGATACCCCCTTTCTAAAAAAAAAAAACAAAAAGCAGAATCGGTTCATAAACGACGAAGTTATCCGCGAACACACTTAAAAACGAGAAACCTCCTTCTTTTTTGAAGTCGGTTAAAATAGTTTTTAAAACATTAACGGCGAATATTGAACTCCAGTAAATGAACCGTGGCAATTAAGCGTTACATTATCAAATGGAAGTATCTTTTTCAAAAAATATACTTATATAATTGGCAGGCTGCCTATCTCAGAAGCTGAATATCGATGTGAGCCATTTGGACCCATCGCTGACCCACTAAATATAGATACCATCCATATCTCGACCTGCTATCCTGTCTTGTGAAATATCTTTATTTTCCTATACATTTTTATTACATGAGTTTCTATTACGTGTTTTTGAAGTAAAACTTATTTACGTACGCTTAACTTGGGGAGTAAGCTGGTGAATGTGTGACGAGAGCGTTACGAAAAGTGTGATCAATTGAGGCGAACGGAACAAGAGAGAGAGGTGGCTCTTTCTCTCATAGCCAGTTACGTGTCGTATATCTAAGACAGTACAGGCCTATTGTGCAGAAGTTTTACTTCAGTCATGTGGTCTAAGGCTTTTTGAATATGCCTTAATTTTGGTTTCAGTAATTATTTATTGAAGCAGGTTTCTCAAGCAATTCTTTTACCAGCACAGCGGTAAGCAAGCATAGGATCTGATGTCTAATTTATGCTTAGTATTTTTTACGTTTGATTATGTACGCTATAGCAATATTGAATGTTTTACTTTACTGTTGTTATAAAATTACTATTATTTATTATTCAAGCTTAAGTCCCACCTGATGGTAAGTGGTTATTATAGTCTACAGATGCTTGCACCACTTGTTCTCCATCTATAATTTACTATTTCAATCATTTTAAAAAATAGTAACATTTTAAAGTACTAGGTAAACAGAAGTGAAGCGGCGTCCACTGTACCTACTCATTTATTTGACATTTCAATAGTTGATAGCAACAATATTGTTATCATGTCGAGATTACGAACAAATCCGAATTATAAATCCATTTGAACTGTTATTGAATTATCAGCTTATGTGTTTAACGGTATTACGTGTACAGTGTTATTGATAAACAGGAATAATGAGCCTAAGTTTAAATCGATGACTATTAACATTATTCGGTTTATTGGAGCGAATGGGTCTATTTGTCTAAATATTCAAATCCAAGGCTATTGTTTCAATTATCTTAATTACAGTTTAGATATACATTTACCGACATTTCTATCCAAATTTAAATAAATAAATACGTATAAATAAAGGCCTTAGACTCGTTTGTAAGGTCGAGGTTGCTGTAGATTTTGAGCGGGATATTTCCTGCTGTGTCCTAACTCAGTTAAATATCGTGTTGTACCTACGTAATATGATAATTAAAAAAGAACACAAATGTGCTTACATTTGACTGTTACCCAAAACACTAGTTTATTTTAGGGAACAAAAATCATGTCAAACAACTTTTTGAACAAAAACAGTTTAATAAATACACGTACCTATGTATATAAATAATATAATATTTAAAAAAATTATAATATGTAATAATATTAAAAAAAAAAAAAATTGTGTGCGTACAAAGTACACATTTCAAAAGCGAAACTTCTTTGGCAAACTAATTTAAAAAACGAATAAAAAAAAACAAAAAGCCAGTGTCACGCGGTGTTCCCAGATGGTCACCCATCCAAGTACTGACCGCGCCCGACGTTGCTTATTTCGGTGATCGGACGAGAACCGGTGTATTCAACGTGGTATGGCAATGTGGCAACGTTTAAAAATTCGTGACTCGTGACGCCGTGACTCGTTTGATCCGTAAATATTTTACACCACATGCGCCTGAAGAAGTTTCACTTCAAAAAAATGATAATTCGTAATAAAACGTCACATCATCTCTTGAGATGTAAATAAGGCAATTTCAGAAGCGAATAACAGTTACATATGACTATTCCCTGTCCATAACACTTTCTTTAGACGTTAGTTTAATTCACTTTTAAAAACAGTTTTTACCAAGGTTTGAGACGGTGTAGTTTTTCAACGAAGTAACGAAGCGAGGCTTAAAGGATTAGGAATTGAAAGGACTGCAATTTAACACCCTTTTATCAGCTTCCACAATAGGAAAAATATAGATGGTGAGAATTGAAGATGGAATAAAATTATTTCGTCTTTCAGCGTTCGATTTTTTAATGGAACCGATGGATCGTAAGATGAGTTCTTTAACGTTCTATTATATTTCGATAGAATTTGTTGAGGCCAGTGTTATTAAAAGTAACACGATATTTTAGCAGGGAAAAGTTGTGCTGGAAACAAATTACCCCTCCTATGAAGTTGGCTGGAAATGACACGTATCGTTAAAAAAAATAAACAAAATAAAGCAAAAAAAAATTTCACCAAAATATTTTCAGAATTGTTTTACGAATACACTTTAATTAGTTTCTTAAATTTTAAATTAAAGTAATCTACAGCATATAAATCTATACTTAATATATAAAGCTGAAGAGTTTGTTTGTTTGATTGTTTGTTTGTTTGTTTGTTTGTTTGTTTGTTTGTTTGTTTGTTTGTTTGTTTGAACGCGGTAATCTCTGGTTCTACTGGGCCGATTTGAAAAATTCTTTCAGTGTTAGATAGCCCATTTATCGAGGAAGGCTATAGGCTATGTATCATCACGCTAAGACCAATAGGAGCAGAGTCCACACCAACGAAGTCGCGCGCAGAAGCTAGTAATTACTAAAATTATACAAAACCGGCATATTTAGCATGTTTTTTATTTTAGTTCGCGGAGTTCGATATTTGGACATTAGCTACGAATGTCATATTCACGAGACTGAACCGTGACACAGTTTTTGAATAATTTAAGCAATAAAAATAGCCACGTTTATTTAAAACTAGCTTCTGCGCGCGACTTCGTCGGCGTGGGCTCCGCTCCTGTTGGTCTTAGCGTGATGATATATAGCCTATAGCCTTCCTCGATAAACGGGCTATCTAACACTGAAAGAATTTTTCAAATCGGCCCAGTAGTTCCAGAGATTACCGCGTTCAAACAAACAAACAAACAACCAAACAAACAAACTCTTCAGCTTTATTATATTAGTATAGATTTTATATAAGTAATTAATTAAAGAAATGAATCTTCATAATTATATTTCTCAGGTTAAATGTTTATAAAAGAAAGCCTCTCAGAATTCGACTCAAACGGCCTCTTACTTCCCATACAAAAGCCTTAAGGAACCTTATAAAAATAAAATAAGTAGCAAATTATTTTTAATGGACACAATAACACTATCTGCGAAAACAATTCTCATTTCAATTACACTGGCACTGGTAAAAGAAAACTGGACCAGTAATAGCCATCTGCTCGATTACACACTTTTTAATATAGATATATATCTAGGTCGGCAAGAAAACGAACGGGTCACCTGATTCTAAACGATTACCGTAGCTTATAGACGTCTGCAACACCAGAAGCATCACAAGCGCGTTGCCGACCCTATCCTCAATCATCCCCAGGAGCTCTGATCACCTTACTCACCAACAGGAAAACAATCCTTCTTGAAAACAGTATTATTTAGCTGTGGTCTTCTGTAAGGTCGAGGTACTACCCCAGTCGGGCTACTCCATACTTTGAGCTGGCAATTTTCTGTTGTGCCCTACCTCAGTTACATTGTCATAGATACTTAGTAACACCGACGTTCCAGTATGCGACCGTTATTTAAAATCATTTAGAACATAAAATAAATAGTTTAATTTGACTTAGTTAGTTTACAGACAAGCTAATTTGATAGACTCATTTCGCATGATACTTTCGTGAGCGTAAACACGGCTACAATTAACAATTAAAATATTCTACGTGAAAGAGAATTAGTTTCCAAATGCTGTTATTTAGTTGTATGCGATAGTTGATATATTTCACATTATGGACATTTTTTAGAGCTAAAAAAATTGTATTGGACGGTATGCAGAAGTACCTTGCCAGAGTAGCTCGCATATAAAGACAAAGTTAAAATTTGAAAATGGACTAGATTTTTAAACGGTTTTATTTAGCTCACCCCGTTTGTTTTATTCTTGGGTCAAATTTAGTAATTCAAATTTCACCCTCTTCCTGTCAACCGATTAATCTGAAATTTTGTATACACTTTGGATTTTGGTGACAATACAATTATGTTTATTCATTATCATTATAAATTCAAGATGGCCGCCGCTACAAAATGGCGGATAATTTATGTTTTATTAATCCCATCAATATGGGTATCAAATGAAAGGGCTCAACAAGCAGAATACAATATACTATAAAAAATTGAAATCCAAGATGGCGGCCGCTACAAAATGGCGGATAACGTAGGTTTTATCAATCCCATCAATATGGGTATCAAATGAAAGGGCTCAACAAGCAGAATACAATATACTATAAAAAATTGAAATCCAAGATGGCGGCCGCTACAAAATGGCGGATAACGTAGGTTTTATCAATCCCATCAATATGGGTATCAAATGAAAGTGCTCAACCAGTAGAATACAATGTACTATATAAAATTAAAATCCAAGATGGCGGCCTCTACAAAATGGCGGATATCTTAGGTTTTATCAATCCCATCAATATGGGTATCAAATGAAAGGTCTCAACAAGTAGAATACAATTTACTATGCAAAATTGAAATCTAAGATGGCCGCCGCTACCAAATGGCTGATAACAATTTTTTATCAATCCCACCAATATGGGTATCAAAGAATGCGAAATAAAAACTAAAAACTAGAAAATAAAAATAGGTAAAAAAACTTTTTAAGGTAAACGGTTTTATGTTAAACATACATTGCAATGTTTAAGATAAATGTACTAAAAACCAAAAAATAATAAAATAGATACAGTCGTGGGAATTATAAACATATGCATAGACTAGACTAAAATAAAACCGTGGGCACGTCAATTGTCTACAAATTATCGACTTAATGTGCGATAGAAGAATCGTTTAATTCGTCGTTAGGCAGTTGGCCCGCAGACGGTGAGGAAATTACTTACTATTTTCTTGCTCATGGAAATTCCAATAGTTATACACTCCATGTAAATAAAAGAGATGTTATAGTGTAACATTACAAAACAATTCTTCTATCGCACATTAAGTCGATAATTTGTAGACAATTGACGTGCCCCACGGTTTTATTTTAGTCTAGTCTATGCATATGTTTATAATTCCCACGACTGTATCTATTTTATTATTTTTTGGTTTTTAGTACATTTATCTTAAACATTGCAATGTATGTTTAACATAAAACCGTTTACCTTAAAAAGTTTTTTTACCTATTTTTATTTTTAAAAAGTGAAACGTTATCTATAACACCTAGAGAACCCGTAATTTCAAGGAACGTTGTTAGGAGTCGAACAATCTAGATATTAACTTGCATTTATAATATTAGCAGGCAGCACAGGCCGCCCTCCAAACAGGTGGACTGACGACCTTAAGGAGACAGCGGGAAGCCGCTGGATTCAGAGGGCGCAGGACCGGAGTGGCAAACATTAGGGGAGGCCCATGTCAAGCAGGGAACTGTTAAGGGCTGATGGATGGATGTAAAGAAAATATAGCTTTGAGATAGAAGTCCTCTGACGTTGATTATGCTCTATAAATAAATGTAAGAATAGATACTTATTAAACTTACAAAAATGTCAATTAAATATATATTTCAATTTTGTAAAATTCTATTTTATAACTAAAATTGAATCAACACAAATTGTACACACAAATTGTATATTAAGTGTTTAAAATAATTGTTTAAATGAAAATTAAATGTAATAAATTTTCTATTATAAGTATAATTAAATTATTTTTATAAATTACACAGAACTGACCGTTTACTCTCAAATTAAAACTAAATTACATAATTAATTTTTATTAAAACAAGTTACATTAATTAAAACAAAATTAATTCTGAGCGATATAATGATATTAAATGGGTTCCTTTATTTCTCTAGTAAAATTACTTTTATAAATGAAATAAATATGATCTACTGTTTTATGCTTTGATTAATCACTCAGCCGGCCAGTAAATTATTTTAATAATAGTTATTAATTTAATATTTTGTGTGAGGAAAGTTTTTGTGTATCCTTATTACTTTTTTGACTATCCCGTTGGCGCAGTTTGTAGTGGCCCTGCGGTCTGCTCCGGGGGTAGTGAGTCTCATTCCCTGCTCAGTCTGGATGATATAATGTATTTATTTATATATGTACTAGCTGTGCCCGCGGTTTCACCCGCGTTGATTTGAGGGAAAAAATAGCCTTCCTTCTTCTTAAAGCATAACCTTTCTCTTTAAAAAGGCTATCCACCTCAGAGGAATTTTTCAATCAGCAGTTCTTGAGTTTATACATAACATTTATCCAAAATACATGGATAGTGGCGTATTTTATATTTTAAAAATGTATAATAATATCAGTAATGGAAACGGATTGACGCAACAACGCAATCCAGTGCTGTGACGCCGCGTTGGCGCAGCGGTCACAGCACTGGATTGCGATTAGCTGTTGCGCGGGCGGTTGCAGGTTCGATCCCCGCACACGACAACATTTATATTGGCCATACAGATGTTTGCCGTGGTCTGGGTGTTTGTGCAGTCCTTGTGGGTCTCCCCACCGTGCCTCGGAGAGCACGTTAAGCCGTCGGTCCCGGTTGTTATCATGTACACCTGATAGCGATCGTTACTCATAGTACGGAATATATCCGCCAACCCGCATTGGAGCAGCGTGGTGGATTAAGCTCCGATCCTTCTCCTACACGGGGAAGAGGCCTATGCCCAACAGTGGGATATTACAGGCTGAATCGTGATCGTGATCGCAAGTTCTTGAGCTTAGCGCGTTTAAACAAACAAACAAACAAACCAACTTTCAGGTTTATAATCCATACTAATATTATAAATGCCAAAGTAACTCTGTCTGTCTGTCTGTCTCGGAATCACGCCAAAACTACTGAACAGATTTAAATGAAATTTGTTATACAGATAGTCTAGAGTCTGAGAAAGGACCTAGGCTACTTTTTAATGTGAAAAAAAGGTGTAAGGGGTTGTATGGTTGTAATGAAAATTTGTATTTATTTATTTAACAATTTATGTACACTGGAAAACAATAGGAAATAGCACTTATAAACAATGCTGATACAAAGGCACTACTTATCCCATGATGGAATCTCTTCCAGTAGTCCTGCCACAGGAAAATTATAAAATAATGGAATTATGATGTATAACGTTCGTGTTTCGTAACTGTCAAACATTTCATGTTCATCCCATCGATATAGTAAACTCTCCTCTAAAATTAAAGAACGTAGGTATTTAAATAAAGGTTTTGAATCGACAACATAATATATCCACAATATACGGATAGTAACGTATTTTATATCACGTAGTGGTTATATACTCTTTGTTTTATATTTTAAAAATAATAATGTCAGTACATAATGAAAACGGATTGACATAATAAATATTGGTTGTCAAATATTTATGCGTGCGGTGCGTTCAGAAATTTATTTAGAGTAAGCTAAGAAAAATATATCAAGCTACTTAACAATAAACGATAAATGTACAAATGATTTAAATACAAAAAAAAAACCGTAAACTAAGAAAAATATATCAAGCTACTTAACAATAAACGATAAATGTACAAATGATTTAAATACAAAAAAAAGCCCGTTCAATTGATTGGTCTCATTGAAATATTCCAGATTATTCTGTCAACCCAGTTAAAGTCAATATATTAGGTATATAAAAAATATTTTATAGCTTTTAGTAGCTTGATATATTTTCCTTAGTTTACACTAAATAAATTTCTGAACGCACGCATAATTATATTTGACAACCAATATAAATTATGTCAATCCGTTTTCATTACTGACATTATTATACATTTTTAAACTATAAAATACGCCACTATCCGTGTATTTTGGATATATGTTGTCGATTCGAAACGTGTATTTTAATACGTTCTTTAATTTTAGGGGAGAATTTACCATATCCACGGGATGAACATTAAATGTTTGACAGTTACGAAACACGGACACACTTCCATACAAATTTTCATTCCCACCTTTCAACCCCTTACACCCTTTTTTCCGCATTAAAAAGTAGCCTATGTCCTTTCTCAGACTCTAAAATATCTACATACCAAATTTCATTTAAATCTGTTCAGTAGTTTTGGCGTGATTGCCGGACAGACAGACAGACAGACAGACAGACAGACAGACAGACAGAGTTACTTTCGCATTTATAATATTAGTATGGATTATTTCTATGTGTATTTATCGGAAATAAAAATTGCTATATCAGCTAGCTGCTACTTATAACACAAGCATTAACTTGCTTACTGTAGGAACGGATAACCGTGTCTGTATGTTAGGTACCTATACGATATTTATTTATTTAAAGATTTACTAGCATTCCGCCCCGGCTTTGCACGAGTATTTAATAAAAATTTCAACATACTTTTTTTCCATATATTTAATGTAGCCTATGTCACCAGCGGATAGTGTAGCTTCCCAACAGTGAAATAATTTTTCACATCGGTCCAGTAGTTTCGGAGCCAATTATTATATTCATCATCATCATCATTTCAGACTATCGCAGTCCACTGCAGGACATAGGCCTCCACAAGTTCGCGCCAATAATGGCGTGAACTCATGTGTTTTAGCCATAGTCACCACGCAGGGCAGGCGGGTTGGTGACCGCAGGGCTGGCGCCGTCGCACCGAAGACGCTGCTGCCCGTCTTCGGCCTGTATACTTCAAAGCCAGCAGTTGGATGGTTATCCCGCCATCGGTCGGCTTTTTAAGTTCCAAGGTGGTAGTGAAACTATGTTATCCCTTAGTCGCCTTTTACGACACCCACGGGAAGAGAGGGGGAGGCTAAATTCTTTGCCGTAGCCACACAGCAATATTTTATATTATATTAGTATAGATTACAAAATTCATAAAATTGCTTTTATTATTGAGAGTAATTTATTTTTAAATAGTAGCTATTTCGTCGTTGTTCGCATGGTACCCTAGGCAGCCACTGAAAATCAGCGTGTGACGTTTAGGTATTTTATTAGGATCCCTGAATTATTACAAATGCTGAATAGCCTTCTTTGGCGATACGCTGCTGTACCTACAGCCGTTCATGACTTTGGCAGAGGAATGTTGTGTTTTGCTTTTATTATTGCCAAAAATATTAAATAATAATAATAATTTTTTTCTTTAATATATTTATCAGGCTATTACTTTTATGTGTACAGTTATAATGAGATACTGTATTTTGTCTTTTATTTTTTCTTCAATTTTTGTTTTAGGGAAAAATGATGAGAGTGAATTTTAAGGATGCGCGCGCACACCGTTGCAAAAAAATCCGACACCCTGAAGTTAGCAAGTCAACGAAGAAGAAGTTAGCAATGTGAAGTTAGCTAGCCAATGAAGTATAACTTCTTACGTGCGTACATAAGTAATTAAGTACACACACATGTTTTTTTTTATTGTGTTATATTACAGACTGAATCGTCGACATCAAACATAACACAGGCATAATTTTAGATCGGTAATATTCTCTTGAATACATCTACATCCATAATATCTACATCCCTAATATCTACATTCTACATCCTTAATATAGCTAGCTTCATTTATCATCAAAGAGACCCTTCAGTGTTTCCCTGTAATAGTTTTGATTACAGCTATCGGATTTCTATTAATTAATATACATGATATAGCTACGGTTATTATAATTACCCGTGAGTGCGTGTCAGCAGTAAATTGTACGGTATTACCGTTTTCATTACTTACGTTATATTAAAGCTTATTAATTATACTTATTGAAATGTGGGTGATTGTTATTTGATATTTTTATTATCTCGGTTTTATGAATGTTATTTATAATTATGACTAAGTGCTAAAAGGATTTTCAGATCGAGTTATTTTTAGCCAATTTTTATAGTAGTCTAATGATATATCTATAATAATATTATAAAGCTGAAAAGTTGCGCTAATCTCCTACCTTCTAAAAGAATCTGCTACCTTAAAAAAGGCATGTTTAAGCCATGTTTGGGTTTGGTTTTATACATTTAGCGATGCATTTTATTTTTATAGATTCGTAAAGATAGAAGTGTAAAATAGCACAAGTAACTTTGCTAACTGATGCAATAACGCTAATTAGCAAGTTAAAATGCCAGTGGGAAGCGTGCCACGAGAAGCGATTTGCATTGGAGAGAAAAACTAATTTAGATGCAACGTGATCCGTGACGCTCTATCAAAGAGATGATCAGGTCTTAATACCTTAGTGAGAGAGAAGACGCTGATAATATATCACGATTCAGCCTGTAATATCCCATTGTTGGGCATAGGCCTCTTCTCCATGTAGGGGAAAGGATCGGAGCTTAATCCACCACACTGCTCCAATGCGGGTTGGCGGATATATTACCTACTATGAGTAACGATCGCTTTCAGGTGTACATGATAACAACCCGGACCGACGGCTTAACGTGTTCTCCGAGGCGCGGTGGGGAGACCCACAAGGACTGCACAAACACCCAGACCACGGCAAACATCTGTATGGCCAATACAAATGTTGTCGTGTGCGGGGATCGAACCCGCAACCGCCCGCCCAACAGCCCATCGCAATCCAGTGCTGTGATCGCTGCGCCAACGCGGCGGATAATATATAATTATGCTTAAATTGTTTCTAAATATGTCAAATAAATAATAAATAAATAAATTGTAACTAATTAAAGTTGTCGGATAATTATATTGTTTTTGGCTGTGGAGGATGTGATTGAATAATATTATATTTAATTAATATCCGACATTTATAGTTTTTAATGGCAATACTTTCTTTATGACAAATGTCAACTGTCAGATATATTCACTTGTCAGAACTCAGACGTAATAAAACCTTCGAAAGAAAAAGTGCGTTTCTTATTAGCTGCGACCCTTTTAAATTTTCAAACTAAAAATAAAGTTGAAATATAGCGGCGAGAGCATCTACAACAACGCGCCACCACACAAGCATTGACATAAAGTAAAAAAAGGTTTTAGCCGATTAGTAGGTACATTTAAATTACGACATCAAGTTTAATACTAATAAAATATTTTTACACAACCAATGTCTGATCTGCTTACAACGTCCGATACAACAAAACGTCGAAAGGAGGTCGTAGGATTGATGTTTTAGACTTCGTCCGCCTGTTTACGCCGACGCCATTGTTTGCCTTTTGATGGAAATAAATCCAGTTTCGCCGAAAATTGACTACGACTTAATGAATGTGAAAAAGCGTGAAACAATTAAAACGGGTCGCTCGTTGAGTTTAATAATATAAAAATAATTATCGTAACAAATGCTTTTTTTTTCTAAAAAGTAAATAATTATGTATCTACTCATTATTATTATTTGAAATGATAACTTAGTTTATGTGGTTAATACAATATCCTTTCAACGTCTTATCAATTATTAAAAATCAATTGGGTTTGAAATATGCTTAGCTATAGTCAAATTATTTTCAATACAAATATTTATATCATTGAAGAATTTTGCTTAATAAAGACTAAAACAAAGCGTCCACCACATGTGCATTGATAAATAATTAACGTATTAAAATGACCAAAAGCAATGATATTTTTGTCGACTGTACCTACATTGTTGTTTTTTTTTTTTGAGTAAATCTTCTTTATGCACGCTTGACTTGGGGAGTAAATGAATGGTGAATGCGTGACAAGAGCATTACGAAAAGTATGATCGGGCGGAGATATGAGTCACTGAAGATAGAAAGAGAGAGAGAGTTACATTTCGTAAGTTTTACTTCAGTCGTGTGGTCTAAAGTACAGTTGATTTTTTAGGGTTCCGTACCCAAAGGGTAAAAACGGGACCCTATTACTAAGACTTCGCCGTCCGTCCGTCCGTCCGTCCGTCTGTCACCAGGCTATATCTCAAGAACGGTGATAGCTAAACAGTTGAAATTTTCACAAATTATGTATTTCTGTTGCCGCTATAACAACAAATAATAAAATTAAAATAAAATTAATATATAAGGGGGGCTCCCATACAAAAAACGTAATTTTTGCTCTTATACAACAAAAGTGATTTTTAGCCGCTTTTTGCCCGATATTAAAATCAATGTACTAGTTTACTTTTGTTTACCTAGTCAATGGTACGGAACCTTTCGTGCGCGAGTCCGACTCGCACTTGGCCGATTTGTTTTTTATAAATGTCTGAGTAATGGCCATTAGTATTCCTTAGGTTCAGTATAAATCTGCAACTATCTCGTTTCTGTCAATATTATGAACGAAGTATTTATTTTTCATTAAAATATGCAAAACATATTATTATGCACTAGAAGTTTTATTGGATTGTGGAAGCTATTAAGTTTTTCAACACCCGTCTCCACGAGCGCACGCCCCAGTTTCCCTCGATGAGTTGCAGTGTTTTAATCTCTCCCATCTCATCAAATTCCATATCGATTAGCAACTTCCCTTAAGTTTATAACACAATTTTAATATAAAAATGCCCGGGAAATGATTTATCAAAGTCCAACGGTACACTTTATCGTTAAATTCGAAGTGAATGGAGAAAAAAAAGGGAATTCGAGGATAACAAAAGACGTCCCCGGACGGGGCGGTGAAGAGATATTTCCTGAAAAAATATGGAACAATAAAGATCAGTATAATTTTGTTGGTAGCTCCGTTGAATAGTTAATTTCGGAAGTTGCTGGCTGTCGGGGGCATTAAAAGTTTTCTTTTGACAATACCGTCGGGCGTCGCTGCTCGATCGAGGGTAATGGCGCCTTAAAAATTCGTATCAGATTCTTCTTCGGTGCTACGTTTTGGATTCAACTGGCGTTCTCTTACTGTTTTGCTTGATTATTAAACGTATTACGTTCCATTTATCTAAATAGATTTGATAAATTTAATATAAGACATGCTAGAAAATATTTACTTTACATTTATATAGGATTACATGTGTTTTGATTTTGTTTTACTTTTCACATGCTTGAAATACTTTAAACAAACGCTTCAGCCTGTAATATCCCATGACATGTATGTAATATCTTTCCCCATGTAGGAGAAGGATCGGAGCTTGATCCACCACGCTGTTCCAATGTGGGTTGGCGGATATATTCCTACTATGAGTAACGACCGCTATCATGTGTAGGTACATGATAACAACCGGGACCGACGGCTTAACGTGCTCTCCGAGGCACGGTGGGGAGACCCACAAGGACTGCACAAACACCCAGACCACGGCAAACGTCTGTATGGCCAATACAAATGTTGTCGTATGCGGGGATCGAACCCGCAACCGCCAGGGCAACAGCCATACACAAACCAGTGCTGTGACCGCTGCGCCAACGCGGCGTCGTTAATCTCCAATCAATAGGTACCTACTTTCAAAAAGTCTGTTTATTTATTTTTTTGTTGCCTCGATAAGAAACATTGTTTTTTTTTGTCCTAAAATTGATATTGATAGTTGAAATACTTTAATTGGCAAACCCTTTGTTTTCTATTTGTAAATTTGCACTGTAATATGATATTTATATAAAAATTCTAGTTTAGATTCAGTTGAAGTAGGTAATAAAACAATTTTTCAGGAAAAATGGTTTTTATTAAAACCCCCGTTGCATTCATGAGAAAATTGTTATAGTCACAGATATTCACGTCAATTCTAATATTTACAATCCATTAAACTAATACATTTTATATACACAGAAAATAATATCGTTAAATACAACACTGTAACAGTAAAATACAACCATTAAATCATTACAGTATATAAAAAAAAATATAATTAAAAATGTTTTAATGTAATAAAAATCGTCGACAGTGATTCTAAATCAAATATGAATCAAACATGGAAGTAAATAAATCTTACCGATCACAATATTGATCTATAATACAGTAATAGTTAGTACTTTATACAAAATTTTCTAAATATTTCATAAAGTTTTTTTGAGGTAAACGTAGAACATACTTTACAGATTATAACTACGGAGATATATGATATAATACAACTAAACATTGATATATCAACTAGTAGTAGAATTGATTCAACGGATTCATATAAAATATATGTAGTTATAACGATACAACTTATAAATACGATTCAGTTATCCTCAAAAGAATCGAACGCACGATATTTTGAATGAAAAAATCGTTATTTATTGTTCCCTGGAAACATATTTCACGATAAAAAACAATTTTTATTGTATGATCAAAATCGAAATTTATTAAATAATTTTATTATTTAAGACGTCCTGCGGCTTCATTGCATTTACTTAACACATGATAACAACTTGTGAATTACTTTTATGGCTTTATTCTGTCCTTTTGAGCGAAACCTATTAACTAAATTATTAAAAAGCAATTAAAACACGTAAAAAATAAGAAGCAACCTATTTTTCAAACAATGGTTAAAGATCGTATACCAATCCTTTTTTTACATGTTTATTTAATAAATTCAGTAACTTTAAGCAATTTCTCATTCTAATCTTTGTTTGAACCGAATATAAATATATTTGTTGTCTGAATACAAATAAATAAAAGACCAACCTCTAAGTCTTTTAAGTAAGTCAGAATAAAAAGCAATAACAACAATTGTTTACATCTTCAAGTCGGAAACTCGAAGAACTCACATAAATTTAAAATCACAATACGGAGTCAAGACGGAAATGAATTAAGCAAAAGAACCGTTCCATCTCGGTACTAAAGTCCACACAAATAGGACCGTTCTCACTTGAAAATCGTCGACTTTAACACCTACACATAATATTTACAGACCAGACTACACAAACCTTTTAATATCAGATTTTCCATTAGTGTCATGATTATTATTAGTTCAGTCAGCCATAATAAGTCTGTTGACAATCAAACTTTTTAATATATCAATCATGCGTCTACGATTATTCAGCCCAGTTCAGCCCATTAAACTATAACAGATCTGTAGTCTATAGTTTCAAGATGAATCGGAAATAACCGATAACCGTTTATTGGTCAAAGTCGATACATTACTATACATACCAAGGGTTAAATCAAGTAATACGCGTGCATCGAGCTACCGATGCAAGGAGAGCCAGTGGAGCGAACGAAGCCCGCCCACCCGTGACGAACCGACGGCTACATTGGCAGATACATTTCACTCCACTAATTTCACAAGTTAACTCTACCATTCACAATGTCATTCAGTAGTCGTTTATAATTTACTTAGTCGTTGTGCGAGTTCAGAAGTCTTCTAGACAGATATCTCTTGGATTTGCACGCGTTTTTTTGGCGGTGCGTTGATCGGTCTCTCTTTTAACTCTGCCTCGCTGCTGCGCTGTGGAAGTCGGGAAATATGTTAATAGATTGTTATGATCCATAGTGATTTTTACTAACAAATTGTGTGTGTGATCATGGAGTATCTAGTTACATAATAAGTATAAAACTGAGTTCCAATAATGAAAACACACGAGTTCGCGCCATAATGTCGGGCGCGAACTTGTGGACTATATATGTCCAGCAGTGGACTGCGATAGGCTGAAGTGGTGGTGTGTGATTCCAATAATGGAATTTAAAACTATCTTTATCACTTCAAGATTGGATTTAATTGTGTTAATTCTAAATGCATATTTAAATAAGTTTTAATTTCATTGAAAATTGTTATAAAAGGCAAAAACGACGATACGGGCATCGGTTCAGGGTAGGTCTGATATTGTCATGCTTCTGAGAGGAAATATCCATCAACATTTTGGCCCTTAATCCCAGCCCAGTCTAATATTATTAATTTATACAAAAAATATAAATATCATAAATGGTCATAAACATTTATGATATGTTGAGACAAAGTCCGACCTTTGCACGCTAAACACTAACAGGTACTTACTACATTTATTTCAAATTTCCAATAAAACGCTGATTTTTTTTTTTGAAAATGTAAGTTTCATTCAGAAAATATGTTCTACAGCAAATTGAATTATATTCGAATCTTTCAAATACTTTAAAAGGTCCTCTACGAGCTTTCAAGAATTACATTTCATCAAGAGAAACGTTGCAGAAAAGCCTTATTCTTTTGTAAGTATAATATCCACTTACTTAAATCAATGTCTATAAACGAGGGAAATATCAAAAATGTAAGACATTAAAAATAAATAGTTAGTACGTATTTTTGAAGTTAAACTTCATTAGGTGCATGAGGGGTAAAATTTGAGCGACCGGCAGCGTCATGACGATCAGTACTTGGTGGGAACACCACGTGACGTTAGTTTTTTTTTTTCAACCAGTTTTTTTTAAATTAGTTTGCCAAAGAAGTTTCACTTCTGACATGTGTACTTTGTACGCACGCAATTTTTTTCTATTTTGAGAAAAAAGGAGATTATAATTATCCCACAGTGACCACGTCACCTCCATCGGTCCGAGCTAAGTTATTGAAATACGTTACAACTAATAAATATTGTTGGCCTCGTTAGAAGTCCGTGATGCCCAGATACTGTTGAATACCCGCACATTATTGAAAATTATGATCGAAAACAACTTTATTCAAATAGGCCTCAAAGTCACCTTCGCATCGTCGTTTTACAAAATAAAATTTTAAAGTAACTATTGTTTCTAAAAGTAAAGCTACCACTGATTCGAAATGTAGCTTCTGCAGAGAAGAATCGACATACTATACATATAATCCACTTCAGCCTATCACAGTCCACTGTTGGACATAGGGCTCCACAAGTTCGCGCCCGACATTATGACGCGAACTCGTGTGTTTTGCCCATAGTCACCACGCTGGGCAGGCGGGTTGGTGACCGCAGGGCTGGCTTTGTCGCACCGAAGACGCTGCTGCCCGTCTTAGGCCTGTGTATTTCAAAGCCAGCATGGATGGTTATCCCGCCATCCGTCGGCTTTTCAAGTTCCAAGGCGGTAGCAGAACTGTGTTATCCCTTAGTCACCTCTTACGACACCCACGGGAAGATAGGGGGTGGCTACATTCTTTAGTGCCGTAACCACACAGCACATACATATAATATACATATTATATCACTACGTATATACATATTATATATCGGTACATATTATATCACTACGTATTCCAAATAATATAATATCTTGTTTTACGTACAGTTAAGCCATTGTTTCCATATTTGCATTTTAAACATTGTTAAATTATTGTCGAGCTAATTGAACCGTATTAACATCAGCACTAACAGTGAAATTGTGCGCATCACTGCTACATGATCAGACTTACAATTGTTAACCTACGTCCAAAAAAGGAGGAGGTTCTCAATTCAACTGTTTTTATGTATGTTAAGTCTGAACTTTTTTGAACAAAACGTGGTGCTTCTCATGTAGTCTCATTTCAATTTGATTGAGGTCTGACGAGAATTTTTTAAGTTATCTCAAATAATGCGTAGGTATTTACTTGACTATTTTTTTCGTCTACCTACTCGTACGTTGTATTACTTTCTCTTTTGCTCATTGCATTTTGCGAGCACAATGCAATGCAAAAAAACCTGTGTGGTTTTATGAAACCACGGTAAAAGTAAAACTTTTTTTCACATTTTAGACATTTTACTTAAAATTTAAGGGTATAAAAATCGCTTTATCAATCTTACCGCGCGGCCAACCGTTACGCGACATGCAACACACAGACGAAAAAGTTTGAGACGAAATAATAAAAGTTTCACTAAATATTTATTTTTTATTTTTTTTTTAAATTAACATCCACAGGCATGCATTATAATTATTATTTGACTAAAGATCGAAAGCCCCGTGATTGCCTAGTACATAGTACAGTTAGGACAGACTCGTGATGTTGCAATAAGCGGAACTGCCGCGTCACCTCCTCGCATTATCCCGCCATTTTGAACATCAATCATTTCGAATTGTGAAATGGCTGCACTTAATGACAACTCATCTTTAGGGTAGCGAAGCGTTATGTTCGAGAATTTTTAATAACATCCCAATATCCTTGTATGTTTACAGTGTTTCAGTGACAAAATATTGTTACTATACTGAATACCTACATTTAATCATTGGTCAGTCTATCGGAATAAAGCGTTTAACCGATTGATGTGTGACGATTATTACATAATTAATAAATGCTTTGATAATAAAATGATGTACTTCAACATTAAGTCGAATATATTATGTAGGTACCTAGTTACCTACTGATAATGTCGACAATACTGATGTCCGGTGAAACTCGAATGACTTTATGTGCCATCTTATCATTAATGATTGTATTTTATATTCTTAATTTCTTACATGTATGTATCTTAATAAATAAATAAATAAAAATAATATTGATAAAATCGACTGCAGCAACGAACAGTATCGAACCTACAAATCTCATACTTTACAGTAGAGCAGTTTAAAGTTGTATTTTGATCTCTAATGAAAACTAAAAATGGTATTAAAAAAGTTAAACTTTTATAAGAACAGGTAATTTTATGTGTTTATTTTGGCTTATACCTGATTATAGAATTTTATTTGTATTTTATATATATTTCATTTTCGATAATGTACCTTGTCAAAATAAATTGCAATTTCATCGAAAGTGGAAGATTCGATAGTATTCGAGGTTTATAAAATTATAGAAAATGTTGAATCTACCAGTTTCGATTATATTCTTTGGCAATTTTTGTAGGAAACAATAAAAAGTGAGCATTTCAATAGTTGATTCATAAGTAATTTGTTTACATAGTTGCCTTCTGAAGCAAGGAGGAAGGGGTACCAAAAAGAAATACTTCGTTTTCTTATTTATAGTATTCATATTTATTAATAATGAAACACAATAACAGCCATCCTAGCATGAGATCCGTTACGAGTAACAAAACAGTACCTAATTATTATACAAAACTAATCAAATTGTGCATCACCTAATTATTAAATCACACATTATATATTTTATATAACTATATATTTAAATTAAATATACTTTTGTACTACCTGAGATCCTTAAATCTTATTACGTACATTAAAAAATCTTATCATGTAACCTTACACACCTATATGTATATCACAATTATAAAATTAGTCTCGTAAGTTAAACCCTTGAAAGTAGATAATTATATCAAAATTCAACAAAAATCCTTTTAAAACAAAAAAAGTATTTTAACAAAAAAAATCTAACAAACAATTACAAATCAAAAAAAAATCCAAAAAATATTTTCATATAAATCAAAATAATTCAAAACAATAACAATTAAACAAAAATAATTGAAAAAAATATAAAACTGAAGTTTAATACGAAAGTAATTCGAAAACGGGATATTTACCATGTTTATTATTTTCTTTTTGCGGAGCTCGATATTTCGACATTGACTGCGAATGTCTTGTTCACGAAACTCTCACTAGTCCCTTCATCAGTGTCCACGTCTCGGCTCCGTATGTTAACACAGGCAGGACGCATTGTTCGAAGACTTTTGTTTTCAAGCATTGCGGAATCTTTGAAGGGAATACTCGAAGAAGCCTGCCAAACGCCACCCAGTCCAACCGAATCCTCCTATCGGCCTCCTTCTCGAAGTTGTTGCGGCCTAGTTGAATGGTATGGCCTAGGTAAATATAATTCTGAACAACTTCGAGAAGGGTACCATCTACAGATACCGATCTTGGTATGACCTGGTTGTTAAACTTAACTTTCGTTTTGTCCAAGTTCATACCGAGACCGACTTGTCGAGAGGACTCGTTTAGGCCGGCCAGCATTTGGCCTAGCTCATTCAACGTCTCCGCAAAGATGACGATATCGTCGGCAAAACGAAGGTGAGACATGTATTGGCCGTTGACGTTGATGCCTCGTTCCCCCCAATCCAAGGTCTTAAATACATCCTCCGGCGCAGTGGTAAACAGTTTCGGTGATATTACATCACCCTGTCTTACACCACGTCGGAGGAAAATGGGTCTTGTTCTCTGGTCTTGGATATAAACGGTCATCGTCGCCACGTCGTACATACATCTCATTACTTCAATATATCGCCAGTCAATATGACATCTCTGCAGAGAGTCCAAGTCCAAGCCCAGGTTTCGAAAGAGTCGAAGGCTTTCTCATAGTCCACAAATGCCATACACAGCGGCTGATTATATTATTCTGTCTTTTGAATAATCTGCCGAACAGTCTGGATGTGGTCTACGGTGCTGTAGCCATTTCGAAACCCAGCCTACTCCGGTGGTTGGAATTCGTGGAGTCCTCTAGCGAGAGGATTCGTAACGACCCTCTAAAAAAGCTTATAGACGTGGCTCAGAAGTGAGATCGGCCTGTAACTCTTTAACAGAGATTTATCGCCTCTTTTAAAGAACAGCACCACCACGCCTCCGGCGTGGTACCTCGGTGGATGACGGCGTTAAAGAGTCTCGCCAAGGCTTTTAGGGCAGGTCGCCCTGCGGCTTTATGTAGCTCAGTAGTAACTCCGTCATCCCCCGGGGCCCTCCCGTCTTTAAGCTGCCCGAGCGCCGCGCTAACTGTCTTCTGCTTGTGAAGTGGGAAATACATCGTCATAAAGATCTATCAATAACCATCATTCTTCTTCAGTGTAGTCGTTGTCATGTACAGGGGAGTCTTAAAACAACAAAAATAACAAAATATAATGACTAACTTTAATTAGGAAATAAAAAATGTGATAATAACTAATTGTCAACAATCGAATCCGGCAATAAATCAAATATCCGGCGTAGAACACTATAGTAACTGGTAGATTCGATAAATGTTTTCCTAAGTATACAATCGTAAGTACCACATTCGATTATTGTCTTACTTACAATGTCCACGTATATTATCGAAACTGGTACTTTCGATATTTGTCAACGATACGTGCACTTGGAACACTATCTATTCTACCAGATTCGATAGTTTTACTTGTTAACCTTAATATAAATTCTAAAAAGTGCATAAATATTATTAATTAAAAAAAAACAAACGACAACATAATATTATAATATAAGTTATTTTCAATATTATTTAAGTAAATTAAACAGAAAATGTACACTTACCGGGATGATCGTCGTGTTTCTCATAGGGCGTGATTTTGAAACTGTGGTGTTGTTCTCCTGTTTTCACTAAATTAATCATACGTCTACCTCGACTATTTATTTTTGAAGTTGTATTAAGTAATAACAAAACACTCATAACGAAACTATGAAAAAAAAACTACCTTAAAATTATACAAAACCAACGCCCAAATCACGACGAACACTAACGAATCGGGCAGTTACGGTGTGTGCACGCGTACCGCCACGCACGAAAACGATCGAACTTGTAATTTTCGATGATGTTAGTTGCTCAAAGTGAGAAGAATCGATTGTATTCGACCCAAAATTTGTTTAAATATTATTTTTTTCAAAAATGTTTTTAATGTTTTAAATACTATATTATATGCGCTATCGATTCGTACAATAAACGAAAAAATGAAAATTTTCAGATTCGATACTTTTCGTTGCGGCAGTCGAAATTAGTAATTGCTAAATTGATTGCTAAGTGCAATTATGATAATTTTATTTTTATTTAACGACGTTTTAAAGTTCTCTAAAGCGTAATTTCAGTTATAAATTATATTTTTGGAAATAAAATGAGAAAGAAATACAAATAACAATATGTTGTGTCTCAACAACATAAATGTCCTGAAGTAGAAACTTTGAGAATTGAACAACACTTTTACCTTTAGTGTGCTCTTTCTCGGCGATGTCACGTTGCCGGGCTCACTCATCGAACCTGTTCCCCGACTGCTGCAACTACCTGTTATCAAGATCATTTTTAATCTAGCGGCTTCTTTCAATACTCTATCGCTGAATTTGCTTACTAGACGTAGAATTTTGACGTAAGCTCCATACTTATTGTGCCAAAAACCTACCGCTAGCAAGCAAAACCAGAGATAGATAGATTAACTGAGGTAGGGCACAGCAGGAAATTTCCTGCTCAAAACATGGAGAAGCCCGACTGGGCAAGTACCTCGACCTTACAGAAGATCACAGCTAAATAATAATGTTTTCAAGCAGTATTGTGTTCCTGTTGGTGAGTAAGGTGACCAGAGCTCCTGGGAGGAATTGGGGATAGGATCGGCAACGCGCTTGCGATGCTTCTGGTGTTGCAGACGTCTATAGGCTACGGTCTTACCATCAGGTGAGCGTTTGTTTGCCAATCTAGTTACTTACATTAAATTTTTTTTATTGAAATCGTTGTCTGGAAGTTACTCGAACTGTAGCTATCGAATAACTTGTATGTATAAGTTATAACTCCCTCAAGTTACTTTAGTTTCAACTATTGCACGTGACGTATTCACAACTTTCCAACCTCAACTTTTCTTTGAAATCTAACAATTCTGTTTGATTTTATATTTTATTGATTTTAAATTTGCATTGACTTTATTTCATTTAGTAATACAAATGTGAATTTCTGAAACATGTGGAATGGACAAAAATTCTGCTGTAAAGTTATATTATTTCAAGTAATTAAAAAATCATATAAACGAGTAAAACTAACTAAATCTATAATTCAAATATACTTTATATGATAAACTATATAAAAGTAGTTACTAATTAGGACTTAGATTGATACCTTCTCTTCTAGGACGACGGTTGTTCCGCCTCTTGCCGCGCTGGAGGTAAATACCAGCAAATACCAGAAGATTCAGAGCTAGAAGGAAACATCCAGCACCGACAGTCACTCCCAACGCCACGGTGTAACTATGGAAGAAACAGTGTCATTAATAAAAATAAACTACGAGTATTAAAGCCCCGCTCTTAACAATTGAACAAATGTAAAAGTAGTCCGAGAGCTGTGTAGCAAATTTGTACACATGTTTTTTAAAGGTTAGGGTTTAATTAGCCATCAGTGTGTTAGCCTACGAACTTTTCAGCCCAACTGATATTATTATAGATAAATTCTATAGAATTATTAGCCTTTATAAAGGTGCTGAAACATTGAAGTATACGCTTGATTACTGCTATAATAATGAACACGAATATTTTAATGGTGATGATCGGAACCGAAATTTTAAGGGACACATTTATTTATAATGTAAAAGTCGATTTTAAATAAATAAAGGTTACAATTCAGTTCGGTCGATTTCAATATATTTTTACTAAGGCTTATCTAGGAAAGAAATGTTTAAGATAAGGAAATGCTGAGGATGCAAAGATAGTAAGTAGTGAAACTTGAGAAAAGCTTAAATAGTACCGATAAAGACAAGCAAATGCAGTACATTTTATTTTCTGTATTGTATATAATTATTTCAGTGGACCATAATATGAAGAGACGCTCACTTTGATTTTTTTATTAACAAGAAAAAAAAATTAAAACCAATTTGAGGGACTTTTACAAGAATAAACTTCTATGATTTATTGTATCGATAAACATTAAACTTTAAATAATATTTATATCTTTAGACGAAACTTTTCAACATATTCAAGCAAAGTTTCCCCTTACAATGAATTTTTACTTGAAAGCATATTTTAGCGTCCTATAACCTATTATCCCAGACCTTCGGCGAAGATAATTCAAAGTCAAAGATATATTACTCAGCTTCAATAGCTTTTAGTCCGGCCCAGTTAGCGCCGTTCCTTGGAGATGGAAATATTATTTACAGCTGAACATCTGTCTGAAATATTGCACCATTACCGGGGAAAGTCCGGTTAATAGTGCTGTTAGTCATCAATTATCATTATCAGTCGTATCCAGTCGCGGGGAAAATTCGGGGTCGAGAGAAATAGGTCTACAATAAGACGTTAGTCGGGGACAAAAATTTTCGGTAGGGAAACAGGTAAACACATTAGCGAGATTACTTTTAGGGAAATACGTTTATCAATCTTGTTTATAGCTCCGGGCGTGAGGACGGAATGAACGTTTATCTGCTGTTGCTTTGGGTCTTAAAAATGAGATCTATTTTCTTGGATGCGTTTGAAAACTTTATTTTTGAGGAAATCGGTAGAAAGTATACTTTGATAAGTTACGCGCTCAAAGTAAAAAATTGCTGATATTAATCAGAATTTGCTCCATAGATATATATTTTCTTAAGTAATTTGTCATTTTGGTGTAAGTAAATTACTTATCACAATTGACATTTAACATAAGTTTTAACAAAGTTTTAGTGTATTTGAGATGTAAAGATAAAAACCGTCTTTAACAAAATGTAAACTGCGTCTCGTAGCATATTACCTTAGTGGCTTCCTTTGGCTAGTTATAACTGTAATTTAGACCCTGTACTTATTTGATAGTGATATTAAAAATGGTAATTTTAAAAAAATATGCACCTCAATTTATGATATAAGTTTGTATTTTAAATTTCAGATGATCAGTATGCGATGTAGTTTCTATTTTAAGTAATTTCAAATATTACTTAACAAAGCTTAAGTTGGAAGAGATAACACGAAAAGCTGGCGATAGTATAAAATTATTATTAGCATTTAATTATAAACGCTTGACACTGCATGAGAAAAATGCTAATAACAAGCTTTTCTCCCGGATTATATTGTGTTATCGTTAATTAAAAATCTATGTTTATATAATTACAGAACAGTCTAAAATTTCTGGTTTAAAATATAAAATGATGAGAAATATGCTTATAAGTAACTTCAAGTTAATATTAATTTAACATAGGAAGCGATGATGAAAATTGGTTAAAACACATACACAATTAATATACTGTATGTACAGACAGAAACAGTACACGTAACAGAAATATCCAAGAAAAAAAATGTGTACAAAAGCATTTTTATCCCTAAAGATCGATCTCTTTCAAACAATCGTTAGAAAATGGACAAGAAAAAGAATATAGGTACATGGTTACTTCTATTATTGAAACTATTTAAAAACATTAAATGCGAATGTCTTGTTCGCGAGACTCGTGCACATAGTTACATTCACAGTTAATGTCGAAATATCGAGCTCCAAAAAAGAAAATAAAAAATTTAGTAATAAACTGAAATTTTGAACATGCGTCGATGGCACTTAAAACTATATTTTTTTTTACAAACGAATGTAATTGAACTGAAACAAACTATAACATTTATCTTGTGATATTTACTCTTTCAAAACAATTAGCGTAAGTAATATTTGAAAATTCGAATGTTCAAGTGTAATATATTTTTGGACCAAGAGCTATCAATAATAATAATAATATACTTTATTGCACACTTAAATAAAGAAAAAGCAATCTCTTCCAGACAACCTGTCCGGAAGTCCGATCAAATACAATATAAGTTTTTTGTTTCGTTAGAGTGCTTTTAGGTAGATAATTTCACTACCAACTGTAACGATCATTATTCATTGTGTGGTATAAAAAGATGGAACCAAAGGCTTCGAGTGTTCTATGGATTCTAGTAGACTCACGAGGAAAAACCCCCTGATTAGATACAAATAATTGCACTAAGCCATAATTATATCACATCTGAGCGGGAATCCAAATCAAGGCTATCGATGACGTTTTGGCACCATTACATCTAAATCATTTATGTTCACATTAAACTTACCTATAATATTGATTATCAAGATTGGTCAGTGAGTCTTCTTTGGGGGCTGGTTGAGAGCCAGGGAGGGCGGCGAGAGCTGGTCGCGCGGATGGAGAAGGCTCACACTCCTCAACCTCTGGCTCCTGTTCTTCTGGAGTCTCTTCTTCTTCCAGAGAAGGCGTTGTGTACAGTTCTGGGAAGACTTCACCTAAAGCAATGGGAAATTCTACTTAGATGTTTTTATCTACTGAAATACTTTTGCGTGTTATTAATAGTATTGTATAATGTCCATGTAGACAAAAACGAGAATAAATAACAATATTGACTGAGATAGGGCACAGTAGGAAATTTCCTGCTCAAAGTGTGGAGCAGTCTGACTGGAGTAGTATCTCGACCTTACGGAAGATTACAGATAAATAATAGATACTGTTTTCAAATAGTGTTGTGTTCCTGTTGGTGAGCAAGGTGACCAGAGCTCTTGGGGGAATTGGGGATAGGGTCAGCAACGCGCTTGCGATGCTTCTGGTGTTGCAGGTAATATAAGCTACGGAAATCGCTTACCATCAGGTGAGCCGTACGCCTGTTTGTCGACCTAGTTAGTTATAAAAAAATATATTTATACTAATTTATAATTTCATACTCCAATAAATATGTTCTGGTTATTATATCCATATTTTTTTTATTTTGTCGGAAATTACTTTCTATTAAATATTAATGTATTATTATTTATGTAAAAATAATAAAACTTTTTCTTACATCTCGATAAGAGCTTTTCGGTTGCTTGAATATTCATATCACGAGCGCCATATTTTTGTTAAGTGGGTATAAGATGGCGAAAAAATTTGCGAACCAATATTTCACTAAGTACAGAGTTACGAAAAACTTTAATAAACCAAAAACGTACTTGGGGCTGCGAGATTTATATTGGAAGGTAAAATGTCAGGCGCCACTATTTCCTTATTTCTTGACGTTATTACACGAAATTAACTGCCTTCGGCTTCGTATTGTCTTATACTTTTGGCAACGGTTTTGGGGCGAGTCCGTAAATAAAATTAATGCTTTTGTTTTGATGCTACACCACACGTGAATATTGTAACACATTTTATGTTTCGCTTGTAACGTTAAAAGAGATCAGTGAAAGCGTTCTAAGGAGTAAATTTTAGGTTTAATTAAACGAGGACTTTTTTTAATAATAGTAATATTAAAGATTCACCAAGAATAAAAAAATAAAACATTTCTTAAAGTAATTTACAGAGATTTTAGAAAAAATTCCGGTGAAAAGGTCGTAGGCTCAGCTTACAATTGCTTTTCAGTCCGCGCCTTTATAAGTGCTGCCAGCAGAGAGTGTTTTAAAAACTAAGTATAGCAAAACATATGAAACATTAAAGAAGTATATGAAAATACTAATTAATAAAAACCAGAATTAATAAATGCAGTATGTTGCCGTACAAGTAGGCAAAGTGGCGAGCCACGTGAGACACATTATACTCTTATAATAAAGTCATAGTTACTACAAATCCAGTTCAATGAGCATTTCGTACCAAACTGTCTGATGAAATGACAGCAGTACTTTAAGTCTTCATTATACATAAATGTATTACGATAATGTGAGGCTACTGTCTGATTCAGAATATAGATTCTGAAAGGAACCGGCGAGAAATTTAACAGTTATTATTTAAAAAAAAATTTCAGCATATAATTTTTTTGATATGTAGACGTTTTCGCTCTAAATTAAATCAGAAAGAGAAAAGAAATATCTAAAGGACAGATATAAGGAAAGTGAGAGAGGGCGATACGTAGAAAGAGTTTGCCATTCCAACTTCACGTTGAACATACAAAGGAATGCAATTCGCGGTATAAAATTAAAATACCTAAGTAAAATAAGAATTACGAGATACAAAAGCCGCATTGTTGCTACAGTACAATGAGTGCGCTATGAATGCATTAATCAGATGCGCGGAGTCGAGCCGCCGGATTAGCAGACTACGAGTACTTGCGTCAACATAACGCGACGCGCTGCTCTCATAATGAATACTATCTGAAATGACATTTACCTTTGAATAAAATACATTAAGTTTCATTTCATGTATTGCTTAGTAAAATTATGAAATTGAAATTTTTGATTTTTTTGGACTAAAGTCGGTAATTTCACAAGTTTGTCATCCCAACTTTAAACCCGTTAATTTTATTTATTCAATTCAATGCTTTATCTCAACTGACTATCACTGTCATCAAAAGCCTATATTAATTATTATAATAATAATAAAACTACTCACTGTACACAAAAAATGAGGAACGAGTTCACTTCTTCAGATCGACTCTCTAAATATGCACAAAAAAGACTTTATAGTCTAAGAAAAAGATTAATACCACATCAAATTGTAAATAAATGAATCAAATAACACCATCTGTCGATGGCATTATTAGAAAACGTCGTAACCGATACCGTCGTAACCGTCGTAGCCGGTACCGTCGTAAACGTCGTAGCAAATAGATAGCGCACAAAAACGTAACGAGGTCATTCGTTCAGTAGATTTTACTCCTCATATTTTTTTTCATACCGGGGGCCTTATATGAGAATCGATTCTTAAGGAGTAAACTCCAAAAAAAATTGTGTCAAAAATTTAAATTTAATAAATCAGTAGTTTGTTGTTGTTTTTTTATTCAATTTTAATTAGTTTAATACGTTTTCAGTTCAGTTTTACTGAAATCTCTTGTTGGAAAAGAATTCCCACCTAAAAAAATATAGTTTCAGTAATGGAAAATGGAAAGTTTTTACCAAACGATTACTGTTTGTTAAATGTATAAAATTTCCACCTTGGTCAAAGAGAGGCGTCATACACGTGCATATAAAAGCAAGCTCACTACTAGAAGCTTTACGCGCTAACGCCTCACTAAAACTTTCCATTGTATTCTGGTAATGCCAGAGTACTATCAAATAGTTACATTTTCACGAGTGCAGCTCTAAATACGCGTCCAGTTTTTAAAAGCGTTTGTGCACTTGTTGGTATCTAGGAAACAAAATGTGTAAAGAAAATTTAGTTGGACAAGCAGCAAAGCTTTTATCAAATGACATGTAATACGTACTGAAATTTGGTTCAGAAATAATTATTAAAAATTAATGTACTGAGTTAATTTGTTTACCAACTATAAAGTATAATATAAGTATAATATAAGTTCTTCTATCTAAAATATATTTGAAAGTCCCTTCAAGGTCGTCAAGAATTCCATCTCTCTTGTATACTCCATTTAGTAGCACTAATTACCGGAAAAATTATTTCTTAATTAGAACCTCTAAAGAAATTAACACATTGAATGACATTCCAGAACTTGATTTCGATTTATTCAATACGTCAGTCGATGTTCTAAAAAGAATTATGACAAGGCACTGGTTTGATGCGATTACTTAAAGCTGCTGTGTATTATGAATTATTATTATGTTAGTCATAACCTTCAGCTCAAACTTTATTCTTTATTTAGCAAATGTATAAACTTGTAAATCTTTCTAGTGATAGCTTCTTATTTCCGTTTAAATTCAGTCATTAATTACTGTACAAGCCTTAGCTTTTTAAGTAGCAACCACATGTGAAAACTTTTAATTGGTGTATTTTTTATTTTATTTTTATGTAATTAGCTTTAAACTATGTCAAAAATTACACTGTCTATTTTCCTAAATATAATTAAAAAAAAAATGACGTCTGATTGGTGTTTTGTTTTAAGTCAATTTTTTGTACTACATTAGATTTTTTATTGTTAAATGAAGACATTTTAAGTAAGAAATATTTCAAGTTCAAACACGAATATGACATAAATTTGTCAACAAAAAACACTCCATAACTCATCACCATTGTTCAAGTACACTTTTATTCAAAGAAATCCTTTTTTCACATCCTTATTTCGAAATAAACTCGTCATATTTTAATGAGAATTCTGTCAAGTAACGAAAAGCAAGAATTACAAGACAGGTAGCAATTAGTAGCGGTTCCTGATAGACACTCTCAGTATTGTTTACCTGCTCTTAGTGATGACGCAATGTCGATAAATGTGATGTCGTTATGACCTTGAACATTAAGATATCGATACTTTGCTGCCATTGTGTATTGTTGGTGTTAATTTGTTTCCGTCATATATTCACTGTTATGCTTTTATATAGATGTTTTCTCATTCTTACAACATTTTATGGACTAATTTGATTAGCCCGTCCTCGCACTTTGCAGTGCTTTGGTGTTCTGCTTCGGGGGTTGAGGGTTCGATTCTCGACTGGAGTCTGAGTGTAATGTATGTATTTATTTATATATAAATATTATTACTCTACATTTATTAAAAAAATGTAGCTATGTCAGTCGGTTGTTACCTATAACACAAGTATTACCGTGTAGTATTACCGTGTAGTATTATTTACCGTAGTAGTATTGCTTATCCTAGGAGCAGACGACCGTTATGCTATAGATATTTATTTATTTTATTTAATTATTAATATTTTGTTGGTAACATCAACAATAAGTTGACGATCGTTACAATTAATCTACGCCATTTATAGTGATGTTGTAAATATTCACAGTTACAAAGGTATCCTTTAGCGGACTATCGATAGTTTTTCGATGTTATATTGGACATCACTACCTGCTCATTATACAGGAACTCGAGCTGTGGGTAATTAGTAATGACTTCATCGGCTTCCCTGCGATATTTTTAATATCTCATTTCCTTCCTTATATTATTTCTGAACGGAATAATTTGTTTTTGGAATTTATAATGTAATTAAAAAGTAGAATGCTATCCTGAATAAAATAATCAATCTCGTGCTTAGATCCGCTGTACTGCCTAGACCAGAATATCGTTCTATATAAATACTATGTTTGTATCGTTACGTTTATGTTTACCAGTCATTAGCTTACAACAATATGTTAATTCTACTAGTTGTATTAGTCTAATTAAGATCTTAGTATTATTAGTAGGAAGAATCAATCATAGTAGGAAGCATAAGCACTTACTTGACTTTAGCCAATAATTTATCTATCCGACCGAATACCGATATACAAAGTAATAGGCATCCGTAAGGCTCTATATCAGCAGATATTTTTGATTTTAATTTTGATATAAGTCTTACTTGTGTGTGGCCTCTGGGCCAAGACACATCATTCGTTAAAGTACTATCCGAGCGAAACACACCTCCATATGCAGAGCCATTCATCTCCCTGCCCTTATCCTATTTATATAGGGTCGGCACAACATGTTCTTCTCTTCCTCAGACTCATGTTGTAAGTGATTTGGCATAATATTATTTTTTACGACCGGCCGCCTGCCTGACATCAACCCTCCTTGGGAATCAATAATGAGATATGTATATGCAGAGCCATTGTATTTCGCTTAACCTCCTTGCACTATCACATCAGAGGCATCTTCTTCTTTGACAAAGTTTGTATCAAAGGTTGCATTTTCGGGTACTGCCTTGCAGTTTCAGTCATTCATGCTGATCGTTCGATACTATTTGTCAAATGTAATTTCCTTTATAGAGCAAAGAGCACTTATAGTCCCTATCTGCAGCAGCATTCCCCTTAGACCAAAGGCTGTCTTAAAAGTTCGTAAGTGATATTGCACTTTTTTAAATTGATTTTGTCCAATACCATTAAATTTTCTGCGGTCGGGAAACTAGTATTTATTTTGAAAATAGAAAATCAATAAAAATAGCTACTTTTTGTTGTATCAAACTTGCTATACATACATACTTTAAGATAATATTATTATCGTTTAAAATAATTTGATGTTACATAGTACGTGACGAATGCCAACGCGTGTACTTACATACAAATAGATTTAAAGTAACAAAATTAATTTTAAAACATTAACAAATCAATCCCCGCACATGACAAACATTTGCTTTTACAGATTGTTGCTGATGGTCTGGGTGTTTGTTCAGTCCTTGTGAGTCTCCTCACCGTGCCTCCCGGTTCTATCGTTATTATGTACCTACACCTGATAGCCATCGTTACTTAGTAGGGAATATTTCCGCCAACCCGCACTGGGGCAGCGTGGTAGATTAAGCTCTGATCCTTCTCCTATATGGGGAAAGAGCCCAGCTGTGGGATATTACAGGCTGAAGCGTAGTAAGCGTAAACGTAGTAACAAAAAAAAAATGTCAGCGTAATGTAACTGACAGTGAAACGAAGAAATCTCAATATACCTTTTCGAGAGTAATCGATTTTAATTATTTATTAGTTCTGAGTACATTTGAGAACTAATAGAGGTTCTACTTCACATTCACTGAATCTTTTGTAGCATTCAACGATGTACTATGTCTTCATTCATTGTCGTAGCCTTAATACTTTTTTTACGAACTACAAATGCGTACTGTAACGTAGCTTTATATGATGATTGTTATACCTTTTATTGTATTAATGTTTTTTAACTCTTTTAACACTTGCTAATAAAAATGAAAACTAATTTTTAACCGACTTCCAAAAAAGAAGGATGTTCTCAATTCGATTGTATTTTTTTTAAATGTACTTATGTTAGATAAGAACTTTTGACTGGGTGGACCCATATCGATGAATTTTGTTTTAATTGAAAGGTGTTGCGTGTCACGTGGTCCCATTTAAATTTAATTTAGATCTGACAAGTACTTTTAGAGTTATATCTAATAATGCGTAATTACTTGACTACTTTTTCGTCGACCTACGTTGTATTATATCGCATAACTTTTCACTGGGATTTTTAGTTTAATCGATAGCTAATGCTTGTCACCTAGTTTAATTTAAATTTGATCGAGGTCTGATAACCGCTTTTTGATTAATCTTTGATACCGCGTATTTACTTGACTATTTTTTCGTCTTATTACGTTGTATTACTTGTCGATGTAATTGAAGTCAGTTTTTTTTCATTTGCGAGCAAACGTCACCTGTATTTTTTTTTTTTGACTCATGCCATTGTTTGCTACGAAAACTAACTTTATGAGGGTAGTTTCACAAACCACACAATTTCCGTAATTCAATCTTAAACTTTAATAACGTTTAACATAACTTAAACATAACACCAGCTATCAAACTCGTGCCGTTTCACCGAGGATCGCATTGAAACTATACACTTGCGCGAAATATTTTGTTTACGACCAAAAATATTAGCTCTGATATTTACTAAAGGGAAATAAGCTCACTAAGTTACGGGGAGGTCTTATTTGTAGAGGTGAGAGGTGGGCGGAGGATTGTTTATAATACAAGACATGTCGTAACTTACAGGCACTTACATAAATTGATGATTTTACTTAATTTGACTGACGGCCATTTTACTTGTGAAGATGTACATTTCACTGTTTTTTAACCGACGTCAATAAAATGGGGGTTCTAAATTCGACTGTATTTTTTATCTGTGGTTATCTCATAACTTTTTACCGGGTGTTAATGTACGTAATAGATGTCAAAAAAGTATGAGGTATTGAGGTTCGACTGTATTTTTTATCTGTGACTACCTCATAACTTTTAACCGGGTGTTAATGTAAGGGTGGTGCTTGTAATGTGGTCTCATTTAAATTTGATTGAGATCTGACAAGTACTTTTTGAATTATCTCTTATAGCTCGTATTTATGTCTACCTACGTTGTATAACAGGTCGATTAAAAAAAAAGATTTAAATACATTTTTTTTAGAAAATAAACATAATAATAATAAATGTTATTAAAGTTGTTGTTTTTTTTTTGTTTGCGAGCGAACCCAATTATTTAGAACACTTTCTTTGTCAATGTTAGTTGATCCTAATTAGTTGGTGACTGGTTTCATCTTTATAAAATTACTGTCTAGAGACATTTATTTTGTCACTAAAGTATATATACATACTACACAGAGGAATGATTTTAATATTCGATTTTGTTTACTTTCTCTCTTTGTGTCATTAATGTAGAGCTTATAGTAGTTTACTACTCGCTCCATCACAGATTTTACAATCAATTCATGGAGCTAAGACGTGACGTCATCGTCCATGATCATGTACCCTCATAGCGCCAAACTTCTACCCTCCCTACTCGCCAAACTTCCAGACACCTGTCAAACTGCCATTTTCAAAACTGAATCTATCTATAATTTTATACGAAGAAGCTCAAAAAATATATACAGTTTCCGTAAAAAAAGCACTAAAAGATTAAAACGCTTGACGTACATCCGAGAAATTAAAAAAATAAAATCAATTTAGAGGCCGTCGAATGTACTCATAAAATGGCATTTTATTTCTCTTTATATTAGCGAAAGTTTGACAAGGAAAATTGGCTGCGATTGTAAGGCTGCGTTCCTTTCCTGTTCTCCCCTCGTAACGTAAATCTTGGGCTTGATGTGATTAAGAAAATAATGGGCTTGAATCGATTTGGTCTTTTAAATTGCCTGCTCATTTTAAAAAAAAATAAGGGACAGTCTGTACTAATCTAAGCTTTTAAGTATGTACCTACATTTTTTTCTTTTTTAATCAACATAAAAAGGAGGGGATTATAATAATAATAATAGAAAATTTTCAAGAACATGGTGTTGAAGTTGTACAAGGTTAACATAACTAATCCAATCCAAACATATTCTACCTTACGGTGTGCAAATATTAATTATCAATTGTTTATTTATTTATTTATTTATACTTTATTGTACACCACAACTACATTTTAAACATTAAACACACTTAAAGACATTTTCAGACTGTGAAGTACAATGAGCGGACCTAAGGCTATTTAGCCATTTCTTTCAGACAAACCAAGACTTGTCCTTAATTCGACCATTCCTTTATTTATGTTACCTCACAAATGTTTACTCGGCGTACTGATATTGATGATCTTTTTATATTTGTTAAATATGTCAAAAGATAATTAATTATTCGGGACAACAGAAAAATAGCTAGTCAGGTTTAAAACTCGTTTAATCCACCCCGTCACAGATACAAATTATCACCAAACAACAATATACGAGACACAGATAATTAATTCCTTTTGTCCCAAATTCGTAGTCTAAACTTATGTTTATAAATAAAGTAGTTAAGTAGTAAAGTTGTAATGTCTGCGATCGCGTGCCAAAGTATCATACATTACGTACTTTTATTACTTAATTAAAGTAATTACTAAAAATAATGAAACATTTAAAATATGGTAATAATTTCTAATAAAATGTCAGTATTTTTATTTATTTTTAAAGTCTGAAATTTAAATGCTGCTTAAAAATAAAAAAGGGTATTTTAATGAATAAGAGTATGTAACACAGTAATCTCATTTGACATATTATTACAAACTTAATTAAACAATAAAAAAATTGCGTGCGTACAAAGTACACATGTCAGAAGTAAAACTTTTTTGGTAAACTAATTTAAAAAACGAATTTAAAATACAAAAAAAAAAACTACTTGAAAAAAAAATGTCAACGTCACCCGGTGTTCCCCTGCGGTCACTCATCCAAGTACTGACCGTCATGACTCAAATTTTACCCGTCATGCGCCTAAAGAAGTTTTACTTCTAAAATCTCAATACTTTTATATCAGTATACAATAAATAAGTATTTAGCGACATCTCTGTGGTGTAGTGGTTCGTGCACCGTGCAGCCGCTTACACACAGGTGATTGAGGGAATCGATTCCGGTTGCGATGGATTTTTGTATTTGTACAAATATTTATTTTCAATCTGGGTGTCTGTCTTTGTCGGTCTACTCACTATGTCTCGGAGAGCACGTTAAGCTATCAGTTCCGGTCGTTATCATAAATACGTGATAGCGATCGTTACTCATAGTAGGGAATGCAACCGCCAGCCCGGAGTGGAGAACCTTCTCCTACATGGAAAAAGAGGCACAAGCTGAGTCACTCTAACATTATGCATTTAGCTTAATTCATTCAGTTATTGTACACAATTTCTTAAAATATAAAAATATTAAACATAATTATAATTGCTGTCAGTAATTAAATTTGCAGAATGCTTTATAGCTGCAGCAACGTGGTGTTGGTGTTTATTTATATTTAAAGATTTTCCACTTCATTAAAATGTTTTAAAAATGTTTGTTTCATTGGATAACGTTTCTTTAACTATCAAAGAATGAGTTTTAATGAAATAATGCAAATGAAAATTATTTTTTCATTTACAATAAGCCTCTATACGTATATTTTGAACTGCATTTGGTTAATTCGTAACAAATCTATACTACTATATAAAGCTGAAGAGTTTGTTTGTTTGGTTGTTTGTTTGTTTGTTTGTTTGTTTGTTTGTTTGAACGCGGTAATCTCTGGAACTACTGGGCCGATTTGAAAAATTCTTTCAGTGTTAGATAGCCCATGTATCGAGGAAGGCTATAGGCTATGTGTCATCACGCTAAGACCAATAGGAGCGGAGGCCACGCCGACGAAGTCGCGCGCAGAAGCTAGTAACATATATGGCGAAACAACGTTTGCGGGGTCAGCTAGTTTAATATAAAATTTTGTTTATCATCATATAAAATTTTGTAAATCATAATTAATTCAGACAGTAAAATTTTAAATTATTGTTAACTTGTTATTTCGTCCCTCAGTAAATTAAAATTTAAAATATACATTTTTAAATAATTTGCTTAAAGAGATCATAGGTATTAAAATATCGCATTTCTCATTTAAAATATAAATTAACATTTAAATTATATTTACGGTACAATGAATTAATTATTGCAAAAGTTAAATTGAAATGCATATTTTATTATGTAATAAATTACTTAATTACATCAAATAATGAGATAATTTTAACGCGCGGGATTGGCATTTTTTATGATATACATAAAATACCCATATACGAGTATATTATATATGATAATAATGACTAACTGAATGCTTTTTTTAATATTAATACTAGCAACCCGCCCCCGGCTTCCCACGGGTTGCAATGCTGAAACTAAATACTATCTACAATAAAAGATACGTTAGAAACCTCTCTAAAATTACCAGTGTTCCTCTACTATAATATGCATGTATTATACATAAAAACCTTCCTCTTGAATCACTCTATCTACTAAAGAAAACTGCATCAAAATCCGTTGCAGTTTTAAAAATTTAAGCATACATACAGACAGACAGACAGACAGCGGGAAGCGACTTTATTGTTTTATAATATGTAGTGATGATGATTGAGCTATTGTGACAGTTGGGAGTAGAGCCAGCATCGCGCTAGTGATATCTATATTAAATGAATAAAAGAAAGTCGTGTTAGTTACACTATTTATAACTCAAGAACGGCTTAACTGATTTGGCAAAAAATTGATAGAGAGGTAGCTTAGAACCAGGAGACGGACATAGGATACTTTTTATCCCAGTAAATTACAGTTTTTTTTTAGAATAATCTATACTTAATATATAAAGCTGAAGAGTTTGTTTGATTGTTTGTTTGTTTGTTTGTTTGTTTGTTTGTTTGTTTGTTTGTTTGTTTGTTTGAACGCGGTAATCTCTGGTTCTACTGGGCCGATTTGAAAAATTCTTTCAGTGTTAGATAGCCCATTTATCGAGGAAGGCTATAGGCTATGTATCATCACGCTAAGACCAATAGGAGCGGAGTCCACGCCGACGAAGTCGCGCGCAGAAGCTAGTGTACCATAAAATTCAACAGTAATGTCATATTTTATTGACAGGTAGTGAAGTGTCCTGTGCATAACAAACAACTACAGACTACAGTTCTTGAAATACGATAAATCGATCATATGATAAAAATAATTTGACGAATTGGGGGGGGGGGGATTAAGAGGGTTAATACCATATATGGCAAATACTTAATATATAAAGCTGAAGAGTTTGTTTGATTGTTTGTTTGTTTGTTTGTTTGTTTGTTTGTTTGTTTGTTTGTTTGAACGCGGTAATCTCTGGTTCTACTGGGCCGATTTGAAAAATTCTTTCAGTGTTAGATAGCCCATTTATCGAGGAAGGCTATAGGCTATGTATCATCACGCTAAGACCAATAGGAGCGGAGTCCACGCCGACGAAGTCGCGCGCAGAAGCTAGTGTACCATAAAATTCAACAGTAATGTCATATTTTATTGACAGGTAGTGAAGTGTCCTGTGCATAACAAACAACTACAGACTACAGTTCTTGAAATACGATAAATCGATCATATGATAAAAATAATTTGACGAATTGGGGGGGGGGGGGGGGGGGATTAAGAGGGTTAATACCATATATGGCAAAACAATGTTTGCGGGGTCAGCTAGTCACTACATAATATATTATAAAAGAAAGTCTCTTCCCGCTGTCTGTCTGTCCCTATGTGTGCTTACATATTTGAAACTACATAACTGATTTTCATGCAGTTTTCTTTAGTAAATAGAGTGATTCCAGAGGAACGTTTTTATGTATAATACATGCATAATATAGTAGAGGAACACTGATAGTTTTAAAGTTTTATAATGTGATGTCACAAATAAACACATTTTTTGCGCTTTAGATTGCAAATATTTATTTTATATTTTATATTTAGTATCAACATTGCACCCGTGCGAAGCCGAAGCGGGTCACTAGTGTATAATAATAATGATAATACATCACAGTAACTTTGTATGGTGCCACTTATCATCAAACATCTGCAACATCAGAGAAGTTGAGGGTGTGTTGCTCGCCTTAAAAAATACTACTCTCGAAAACCCCAAATTTTGAACGACTGATCGACCACTGATTTACGATTACGATACGATTGTAGCGGCAAAATAGCGCTAAAATGTCCCGTTTAAGCAACGTCCGCAAAACTTGTAAATAAAGTTATGTAATCAATTAAAAGCCTGAACTTGCGCTGAAATTTGTTTAACCGATGTAATACTGAAACGAGGTCAGCGGTTGAAGCAGAAGGAAGCGGTCTGAATGAGGTTTTTGAGAGTAATGGTACTAAACGCGATACTAACTTTAGCAACTAATCTTTAAGCTGGATTTTATACTACTACAAAAACTGTTACACAAGAAAATAATCAAAGTGCTTTTAAATTTAAGTTTTTATATCACACACTCACTCACTTCAGCCTATTGCAGTCCACAGCTGGACATAGGCATCCGTAAGTTCACGCCAAAAACGGTGTGTTTTGCCCATAGTCACCACGCTGGGCAGGCGGGTTGGTGACTGAGTTTTTATGTAACAAATATTAATTAATCTTATTATTATTTAATGACTTTTAATAACGAAAAAATACAAATTTTAAATTAAAATAAATCTCTACTAAAATAAACTACTAATTACTGTATTGCTCCTTCACCTACATGTACAAAGAGGCCTACTCTGAGCAGTGGAACGTTACAGGCTAAATCGTAAATTAAAAATTTGTTTTCGATTCTTTCAATAAATTAATTACTGAATTATAGTTGATTTTCCTGAAAAATGAACGAAGAAAAACTTAAGTTACTCTTTAAACTAATAAAAAAATAGTTACATTAAACTTGAACGAGATTTATATACTTTTTATTTTTTTTACTTTCATTTTTATCAAACTTGAGGGTGTGGAAATAACTTAGCTTCGGATATTGGTCTGAAACTTCTTAGTATAAGCGTGGAGAAAAACATTTTTAAAATCAGAACATGGTGTCATCCGAAGTAATCTGGAAGTTTCTACTTAATTCTAGATATTTAAATTGAGAATGTATTCGAATTTTGAAAATCATTTTACAGATCTTGAGGAACAACGAATTTTAAATTTAGTTTCTATAGAATCTTAAAACTTAAAGTAATATTGTACATCGTTCAGAAGTTCGTTTAGTTTTGATATATTAGATTTATTTGTTAATTTTATCTGCAATTTTGTACAATATTATTATCAATGGGTAGCTTTAAGACCAAACAGACTTATCTCCTAGTCAAGATTAGGATTTTAAGTAAAGGTTATAGTTGATAAATATATATTCTGTAAAAATAATAATTGTTTGCTTGCAAACTTCCGACTTCAATTACATCAACCAGTAATACAAAGTTGCTACACAAAAAAGTAAAGTAAATACGCATTATCAGAGATAACCCAAAAATCTTTATTATAATCAAATTTAAATAGGACCAAATAAAACGCATCCCTTTCAAAAAGTAAAAAGTTGTTAGGTAACATACATATTTAACAAATATTAGTTGAATTGAGAACGTCCTCATTTTTTTGAAGTCGGTTGATAATGGCATATGTTGGAATTACATAACCAATGACAAATTGTAGACACTGCTTGTAGACTTTGGATTGATTCCAACAAACTAAGTAAGCAAATGTATTGTCATGTATATATTTCCATGTATTACAACAATCGTTAGCCCCAGAGTCGTATGCATATTTACACGATCTTTTTATAAAAAAAAAATTATACAACTTGAAGTTGAAAGTGAAAATTTTGGTTTCGATTTCCATAAAAATTCAAACCTTTCGAATATTTCCGCTGTATATTTGCCTAATAAATAAAAATTCGTCTAACCAATCGGGGTGTTTAAAAACACCCTTGCTTACATATGTGGTAATTTATTTTATTATTTATTCATATAGATGAGACAGTCGCTGTTACGTGGAAAAAATACTAAATTTACTGTAAGTATATCTCAAACCGTTTGCTGCCTCTCTTCCCGTGGGTGTCGTAAGAGGCGTTCACTACCATCTTGGAACTTAAAAAGCCGACCGATGGCGGGATAACCATCCAACTGCTGGCCTTGAAATACACATGCCGAAGACAGGCTGCAGCATCTTCGGTGGGACAAAGCCAGCCCTGCGGTCACCAACCCGTCTGCCCATCGTGGTGACTATGGGCAAAACACACGAGTTCACGCCATTTTTGGCGCGAAGTTACGGTGGCCTATGCCTAGCAGTGGACTGTGATAGACTGAAGTGATGATATCTCTAACCGTTGCGGGGACTGTTGCCACTCGACATCAAATGATCAAGACTTAAAAGACGACAGTTACCTAATTTTAACTTTAGTTAAATGTTCTATGTGATAAAGCTTTGTTTTGGAATGTTAATATTTCTTTATTATAATGAGAAAATAACGTTTTGAAAAAAGCGCAAACGTAACAGCAAGTTAACAAAGCAACAAACGTAGCGAGATAAATGTTAAAGTTGTTTTTCTATTACGTAAGTATTTTATTACGCAGTTCGTACGAACTGGGCTGAACTGCAATGCGATGACGTCACAATCTGACATCACACAGTGAGAAATAATATGGCGTATTCAGTCAAATTTTATTACAAAACGGAAAACGGACTTATTGTTAAAGATAGCGAATTTTTTATATAATAAATTTTTTAAAAATATAGTGAATAATGATTTGTGGAAATTTAATAATATCGAATAAAGCACAAAATATTAAATACGTTGCAAGTGAGGGGTGAAATTAAAATAGGAATTTTATTATATTTTTTATTTGAATAAAAATGTTAATTTGAAAACTATATAATTATAATAATGTTATATAACTTTTATGACTTTGGTGTTTCGTTGCTTTAGCTATATGTTATTTTTATTATAAATACAAGAAAAGTTTGATTTTTTTAATAATAAGCATTAATTGTAGATTAATCTTTCAATAGTGCCAAAGCGAGATGATTCCGCCAATATCACATACAACGGAGCAGACATGAAAGATATTGAACGGTGCCATCGAGAGTGATAAACCCTTACCAAAGAAGAACAACTTATTAAAAATACGTCATAATATGTAGGATTGTAATCCACAAGTATTACCTACTAACGAAATATCGTTAGTAGGTAATACTTGTGGGCAATTCTGTTTCTGACATACACAATATGTTTTAGTTGATCGTGTAATTCCGCCTGTAACATTCCACTGTTGAGCATCATTGTCCATTGCTTCACTAATTACGATAACAACCGGGACCGCTATATATGAAAACCATTTTGGTTGTGTCGAATATCAATTTTTAAACTAATCAAATAGAGATATTACATAATACTCTAATCTATACTAATATATAAAGCTGAAGAGTTTGTTTGTTTGATTGTTTGTTTGTTTGTTTGTTTGTTTGTTTGTTTGTTTGTTTGAACGCGCTAATCTCAGGATCTACTGGTCCGATTTTAAAAATTCTTTCAGTGTTAGATAGCCCATTTATCGAGGAAGGCTATAGGCTATGTATCATCACGCTAAGACCAATAGGAGTGGAGCCCAAGACGACGAAGTCGCGCGCAGAAGCTAGTTTTGATATATGCCCCATTTTCATTTATTCAATTTATCTCTATTTTCAGCCCGTTTTACTAAAAGGAATAAAAAAAATGCTAGTTTAATAAATTTCCTCCGTGATATCGCGGGAAACGGTTCATATTTATTCAGTTGTAACAAAGAGGTGTCCGTCTCCCGTTCTCGGGGTATTCATCTGTGAAATTTCACAATGATTGAGAGGTTGAAGCGTGACGAAGGCGAATAGATAATTGCAGCTGGACTTTGTAAAATATTATTTACTAGCTTCTGCGCGCGACTTCGTCGGCATGGACTCCACTCCTATTGGTCTTAGCGTGATGATATATAGCCTATAGCCTTCCTCGATAAATGGGCTATCTAACAGTGAAAGAATTTTTCAAATCGGACCAGTACATCCTGAGATTAGCGCGTTCAAACAAACAAACAAACAAACAAACAAACAAACAAACAAACAAACAAACAAACAAACAAACAAACTCTTCAGCTTTATTATATTAGTATAGATATAAAAATATGTTTTTTTTCCATTTAAATTTTTACATTTGAAATGCAATAATTTTTATAAACGTAAGTTTTTTGTTATTTAATTCGTATCATTATTTATTATATATTATTATTTATTTTATTTCTGGCACGAAATTGGGGAGGCCTATGTGCAACAGTGGATCGCAATAGGCTGAACTGACTGGCTGGCTGACGAACATTATTTATTTCTATACCATTAAAATACTTTTTTTAGGGTTGATTGTAAGCTATACAATATCATATAATGAACTGTATAAATTATTAGAAAAGCAAGCAATTTCATTCTCCTTGATAAACTTTACCGGCTGGTGGAGGGACAATGAGTGATAAAATCTCCAATTTTTTTCGCATTCAGCCTGTAACACCTACTACTGGCCATACGCCTCTTTCAACATCTAGAAGGAGGACTGGCGTTTAATCAACCACGCTGTTCCACTGAGGGTTGGTGGATATGTTCCCTACAATGAGTACCTAACAATCGCTATAAGGAGTCTATGATAGTAATCGGGTTAGACGGCTTAACGTACTCTCCGAGGCACGGTGAGGAGACCAACGAGGACAGACATCCAAACTGAAAAGAAATATTTGTACAAATACAAATATCCATGCTGAGCAGGAATCGAACCCGCAATTCGTAGGTGTTTTAGGCGATTGCATCCACCACTATACCAGAGCGGTTGTTATATGATATACAATGCAAGAACATTTATTTGCGACCAAGAGCATCGCTGCATCCACTCAAGTGTCTATCACTGAGCACAATGAAGCCATCTCCGCGCCTGCAATATTGCTTTTATGGCCGTAATTGATTGTCAACACTCATCCAGGCGAAGATTCTACGATCGAAGATATAGCTAATATAGATCAAAGAGTGCCATTATTTAATTTTAAAGGATTTTCAGTAGTAATTAACGAAAGTATAGAAAAAATATTATTTATAAACGATAAATCTAGAAGTGGATAAACATCAAAATGGTAGTAAACTAATGTGGTAACATAATATAAAAATTTGGAAGATACATTTTGGACGTTGGTGAAAAACTATGGAAGAATTATACATGTAGTCCAACATGTCCAATATTTGTTACAAATATTGCTCAAATATCAGACTGAAAGGCAGATAAATATTTGATTTACAAAAAAACAAATTGGACACGTCACAGAGTCATAAAATATTTCATGCTGATATTTTTACGTAAAAATATTAAATTAGCACAGCATTTCCAACATTCAAGTATTCTTATTGAGTAGAATTTTTAAATTCTTGCATCAAAATTAAATGTCAAGTAAAAATAGCTCGGAGATGAGAAACACGGTTCGTAACAATTACCGGCTCTCACTGGGGAAGCGCTTCGTTTGCTACCGAGGACTCGATGTAGAGAAATTTGAGCCGGCGGGTATTCATAATTGAAGATCACCGATAAATAATACTGCACTCAAGCAGTGTTCTGTTACTGTGGTGAGGAAGATGGGCAGAGAGGGGTAGGTCAGCAACATGCTTTCGATGCTTTTGGTGTAGCAGGTGACTATAGGTCTTACCATCAGCTGTTCCGTACTCTTGTTTGCCGATCTAGTCGTATACAAAAAAATAAATGATGAATTCATCGTTCCTCCCCCCACATCCAATTTCCCCCTATCACCCTTCAGTGAGTATCAGTTACATCGATGTTTTTTTCTAATCTTCGCGATTATTTCCTTCCGAATCGTTTCATGTCCCATCGAGACTCGTATTATTATATGAGCCATGTGATGTGATATTAGGGCGTAGATCTATCTCCGATTTTTATGTGTTCGCAAGTCTTAACATGTTCATATTGTAACAGATTGGAGGAAAATAAATGTCGGAGAAAGTAAACGATGGAAGATCGAAAGTAATATTGCTAAACGACGAAGAAAAAAAAATGACGCGCTATCATTAGATGACGGAAGAAAATTGCGAACGATACAGTTTCGCGCGTAAACTAAAATCTATTAAATCTTTTGGAAAAATCCGGGAATTTCCGCACTATTTAGGGGAAGAACTTTTACGGAGCAGTTAATGAGGGCGTGTCTTGCAAAGTGCGAGGAAATGGCTCTAATGGCCGCGGATAGGAGACAACACACCTCGCTAACTAGACGCATCCATTAAAGCTAAATATTAAACAAGATAGACAGGCGGAAGTAAGTTATTTAGTTTTAACCAACTTAACGAAAAGGAGGATATTGTTCAAGCATATTTATTAAGTTAATATTATTTAGTTTTTTACTTTAAATTTAGAGAATGAAATATTTCAACCAGCAGTTGCAATGGAATTAAAATTAACTGAAGAATTAAACACTTATTATCAATTGTAGGTTTCAATTTGAAACAAAGCTATGTTTATTAATTCATTTTATTACTATAGTTGCACTGAAGGTAGGATACAGTAGGAAATTTCCTTCTCAAAATATGGAGCAGCCTGACTGGGGTAGTAACTCGACCTTACAGAAGACCACAGCTAAATAATACTGTTTTCAAGCAGTGTTGGTGAGTAATGTGACCAGAGCTCCTGGGCGGAATTGGAAATAGGGTCGGCAACGCGCTTGCGATGCTTCTGGTAATCTGTAAGGTGAGCCGTACGCTTGTTTGCCAACCTAGTGGTATAAAAAAAGTTGCAGCATCAGTTGGTAGTAGTGCAGTAGCAGTAGTTGGTAGCAAATTGTACTCAATGAAAAACTGTAACTGTTAATTGCAAATATTAATTTCACGATAATATGGTATTTGTAAAATAACTTTACATTAATTAGTAATTATTAATTAAGTTAATTATATCTTGATAACTGCAACTAAAGTACATTGTAGCGAATATATTAATTAAAATGAGTTATTGTTATGAATTTTAATGACCAATGCAGCGCTGATAAAAAAGTGGAGTTATCGTATTTCGAGCACGTTCAGAGCTCATATTTCCCTAATTATTTTTTCATTTGCTTTGTAGCAAGAACTGGCAACAGATTCACTAATCAATACATAAAAATATTTGGCGCAGCTGGGTGTTATCCTGCTTCTCGTTTTGGAGGAAATTTAGGAAATTTTTATTTAAATAAATTAAGATCTATGCATAGTGTATAATATGTATGTTTATTAAAAACTAGCTATACCCGCGACTTCGTTCGCGTGGGAGATTGTATCTGGATACTCATTATTTTTTAACAGTGAGATCTTGATCACATTCGATCGAGTAAAAAGCTATATGCAATTGAAAAAACACAGTCATTTTGAAATTACAGACAGACACTTCAATTTTATTTATATGTAGAGATATTAAAAGTATAATAATTATTAAATGTATAATTAATATAACCACTAAAAACACAGCTGTGTTTTGAAAAATTTGACAAATTAATGATTTAGTGAGCTCACTAAATCATTAATTTGTCCAATTTTTTATTTATTTTAAATATCAATATCTAAATCAATCATGAAAACAAAACTACAAAGACTAAATAAAGTAAGTTTAGAATAATGTAATCCGAATGTACATAATTATTTTTGTATATTGTTTTTCTCTTGCCACTGGATACATCATTAAATCTGTACACAATATTAATACCAATAACAATTTGTCTCATATCAAGCACATTCCTGTAACATAATATATTTTCGTGTCTCCATATATACAAACAATGTTCTTTACGTATTCCCATTTTCCTCTCCAAGTAAGCGTCAACCGAGAGCTTTGAGCACAACAATGGATCGAATCAAATAAAGGTCAGGAGACCTACCATTTTCACATCGCCAAGCAAGTCGTATGACGTCGAGATAGAGCCTTGAAAAATTGTATTATTCGTAATCTGTCATTTGTGAAAATAATCTAGAAAAAATATTTATCTGAGCATTTTTACCGTGAGTTAAATTTTAACTTTTATTAGTATTAAGTCGTGTGGAACGCTGGTTTAATCATTTTTAATATTGATGATAAAAATAGTCAGCTTAGCGTGGAATGAAATATGAAATATATTTTAGTAAATATATAAAAATCAATCATTTACGATACGCTTTTATATTTTAATTTATTAAGATAAACATAAAATTTATACTTGCATATCACTACATAGTATAAAACAAAGTCGCTTTCTCTGTCCCTATGTCCCTATGTATGCTTAGATCTTTAAAACTACGCAACGGATTTTAATGCGTTTTTTTTTAAAAGATAGAGTGATTCAAGAGAAAGGTTTATGTATATAATTTAGTATAGTTTTATGAAAATTAGCAGAAATACGGCGATAAATGTTGAAGAAGTCGTACAAAATCGGGCCAACTGGGAGCTTTCCACGCAAACGCCGCGTAAACTAGCAAAGATACAGTGGAGTAATGTACTAGCGAATTCTAAATCTATAAAAATGCTACAAAAAAGTCCGCGATAGCATATCTCTATCTCTTACGGTTGACTTACAATAACCACTTTTATGTTCAAATTTTTAATTAAAAACATTACGTTATTTTCCAAGCCATTTTCTTTAGTTCAGTATTAATCCTTATCCAAACAAATATTTTAGTTAGCTTAGGAATTTAATGCAGATTAAAATTGCCCTTTACACTATATCAATCAGATGAATAGGTTTCCAGATATCGTCGTTAGAAGTAATTAACTCGGCGCTGCTCGCTATGGGTAAAATTTACCCAGCCCTATACATTTTTGTTTATATTTTTTGATTTGCCAATCACAGTGTGCCGCGCTTCTAGGTACCTTCAAGTTGTGTCTTTGACTTTGTACTCTCGACTCGACAGTCAGTTGGCGCGACGGGCTTACGAATGGTGGACTTGCAAAGTGAGTATGGGTATTTTTCACCCGAAGCGATTATTTAAGTTATATATTTTTTAGAAAATGTATATACGTTGTTTTTGTAATTAGACCGTATCATGGCACGTCATGTAGTTGCTGATGAAGATATTCAACAGTATTTGGAACAAAGCGATAGCAGTTGTTCCAAAATTGAAGATTTTGAAGAGTTCAGCGAACACGATACTGATTCAGTTCAAGAAGGTGAACTTTTTCACGAACACTTACGGGAAGCTGCAGGTGCTACTGTGCCACCAATTTCAATTACCAGACCAGACATTACTATACCAGAATATTTAGAAGACATCCCTGTAAGTACCTTGCGACGTGGTTATTATATAGGCAAGGATAGCACAACCCAATGGAAAGTAAACGAACCATCTCAGCGTTTTAGAACTCGTTCTCATAACATCGTGCTAGAGGCACCAGGGCCAAAAGGAGATGCTAAGTAATGTATGAATAAGTATTCTTGATGCAAGGAATGTATTTTTTCCCAATTACGATTTACAGTTGATTGTTGACTGCACTAATATTTATATTGATAAACGTAAAGAGAAGTGCCAAAGAACACGAGACTGTAAACATACCGATGTGATAGAAATGAGGGCCCCCATTCTGTTTGGATTATTATATTTCATTGGACTACGTGGAGCCCATTAGAATACTGAAGATCTATGGGCTACGGATGGCACTGGATCTGATATTTGCTTAGCAACATTGTCTCGGTCGCGGATTCATTTTCATTATTGTTGTGTTTTTTAGTCATTTTATTTCGTTATTTTAATGTTGATTTAGAGAGGTAAGATATCATAAATGTGTGTAATTTCTTTTCCTAAATTAAAACTAAGACTGTTTTTATAAAATTAAAGCCATAAGATTAATAAAAAATTTTTAAGTTATATATATTTTCTTTGTTTGCAGTAGTAGTTATAAAAAAAGTTGCTGTTTGCTATATAATTGTAGCGTTTATCTGTTTGTTCAATAAATACTGTTAACGATGATTACTTACTTTTATTTAACATTTTACTAAACCTCCTTTACGTATAAACAAAATAATAATAATAATAATGAATAAGAATCAATGGAGACACGATATAAAATTCGGGTATTTTTCACCCGTAGCGAGCAAAAGTGTTGCTTAAAGGGGTGCGACGAACGCCGGGTTAACAGCGAAACATTTAACCCTTTAACCGCCATCGCCGTAATATTACGTGTTGTAAGAGTAGTACCTCAGCCGCCACGTCGGAATATTACGTAAAGATCCTGTCATTTAAAAATGTCATCATTGCACCCGTGCGAAGCCGGGGCGGGTCGCTAGTAATTTATATTTCTCTTGTATTGACCAGAAATAACGATATTGCAGATTATGATTGGGAAATCGTGAAAAGCAACTTTTAGTATTAAACCTTTTAATTAGAAAAAAAAACTAGAAACACATTTCAAATTCTATCGTACTTCATCAGTACATACATCGGTATATCGGTTTTCTTTCTCATGCTGTTAGTACTTGGTTTTTGGAGTTTAAAGTTGAACTTAAAAAAATATGAGGAGTAAAATATACTGAATGAATGACCTCGTTACGTTTTTCGTAACGCCATCTATCGGAAAGATAAACCACTAAGAAAATGTCGTCGTCTATCGGAAACCTATTGGGTTCCAATAGACGACGACGTTTTCTATTAACGCCGTAGACCGATCGATAGATGGCGTTATTTGATTCGTTTATTTACTATTTGATATAGTATTAATATTTTTCGTAGACTTAGTAGCCTTTTTTGTGCCTATTTAGATAGTCGATCTGAAGGAGTAAACTCTAATTGTGCGTCGGAGCTGACACATACGGTTTTTTATTACGTAGTCACATTTTTTTTTTCGCGTCAGTAGAAAGTTCCTGAAATATTTACGTTATAGGATAAACAGAGCGGCGTGTTTTATGAGTTTCCGTTACGAGGCGGACCATCCTCGTAATACCTCATCCGACGTAAAACAATGACCGTAAAATACGTGTCTCTATAAAACACAGATGTCGAGATGTTAAAAAGTTACGATTTGGCCAACATTCTTATTGATTGGTTGCTTGGTTGGTAGTTAGGCTTCGAGATGTAAGTGTTTTTGAAAATCAAAAAAATTATAAAATGTTAAATATGCATTCAGCTTCTAACATCCCACTGCTGGGCATAGGTCTCTTTCGACATGTAGGAGAAGAATTGGAGCTTAATTCTCCACGCTGCTGCATTCTGAGTCATGGCGGGGAGACCCACAAGGACATACATCCAAACTAGAAGGAAATATTTGTACAAATACAAATATCCATCGCAAGCGGGAATCTAACCCGCATACCGTCGGTGTTTAGGAAGCTACACGCACTACTACACCAGAAAGGTGGTTATGTTGAATGTAATTTGATTTTAATATTGCGTTTTGTATTAATTATTTTATTTAAAATAGTTTCGATACTTGAGACCAGATTTAAAAGAAAATAACTGTCAGGGTGGTCTTAAAGATAGAATGTGTCTAGGTAATTAGATTTGTGGTTTGTAGAATATTAGGCAAGTGGCTTTTTTATGTATATTTCGATCTTCAATTTCTACAAAATGATTTTATAATGCTTAGTAAAAAACGAAATTGTTTCCGTTATGATGGTAGGTTAAAGATTTTGTATATAAAAGTGTACAATGTGAAGAGTGACCCACCTGCGAACATGTCGGGCTGCACGCGGAACTGGTGGTGGCGCGGCGCGGCGCCCGGCCGGTGCAGCTGCGGGACCAGGTGCAGCCACAGCGCCATCTTGTGGCCGCGGTAGTGACTTCTCACGCGCATTTTTGTACCTTAGAAATAATTGCCAGTTTAGTTGATGGGAAAATTTTGGTCAGTCCAATGTTTGACGCCGCGTTGGCACAGCGGTCATAGCATTGGATTGCGATTGGCTGTTGCGCGGGCGGTTGCGGGTTCGATCCCCGCACACGACAGCATTTGTATTGGCCATACGGATGTTTGCCGTGGTCTGGGTGTTTGTGCAGTCCTTGTGGGTCTCCCCACCGTGCCTCGGAGAGCACGTTAAGCCGTACACCGTACACCTGATAGTGATCGTTACTCATAGTAGGTAATATATCCGCCAACCCGCATTGGAGCAGCGTGGTGGATTAAGCTCCGATCCTTCTCCTTCATGGGCAAGAGGTCTATGCCCAACAGTGGGATATTACAGGCTGAATCGTCGAATGTCTGATTTTAACTGTAGGTAAGAATTGTACGTGTGAGTGAACTGAAATTGTAAAAACGTAACTTATATAAAAATATGTATAATCTTGTTCTCTTTTTTCAGGTATTGCACGCTTTTCCACTTATATCGTGGTGGACTTAGAATCTGTAGTAAAACTTTAATATCTTGCTGACACTGACACTGTTTTGTCTTGCTTTTCACTTTGCAGAATGTTCTAGCATTCTGCACACTATGAAATTTTACCGAAATACCAGACTTATACTATTGGGTGGAGATAGGTAAAGCTTTTATAATGCTTCGAACTACATCTTCTATGTTTACTGATTAGTAAAACTCACCTATACTCAAATACTGTTGCGTGTTCAGTTCATACTGAGGCCAGTTGACTGCCTCATTCCTTTGGTCATCAATCTTAGGAGTTGGGTCTCCAGTTTTGGCGAAAGCTGCCAATAGAGCGACGGTAGTTTCTGCCACAGCTACATCCCCCCTCGAATAGTTCCTCGGCGAAAAGGGCAATCCACCGACAAGAGGCAAGCCGAGGAAGTATGGCAACGTTTCACTAGTAACACTGCCAAGACGCTGTTCAAAAAAGTTTTAAGTTTGTAAGCTATTAGTTTTTAAGAATAAGAATTGAAGACAGTCAGTCTAAACAGCTAGATGCTTAACTGTTTCAGATTAAGAAATATATAAAAATTGATCAGCATAAAAAAGTTGGTTGTCTGTAAAGTTGGTTTACGGACGATAGTTTACGTGACAAAGTCATAACAAAACATCTCCTCGGACGCATAGGCCAATGTAGTGGAAGAGAGATAGATGCGGCGCAAGCGTACAATGAGCCTAACGCTACAGCCACAAACCAGTGCTGTGTCAGTGTATTTACCTGAGGATAATCAGAATCTTTGCTCTGATGAGCGAAATGAGCGAAGTATGTTTTCGCGCCGCGCTTCGCGTGCAGTTGCGCGAGTCTGAGCGCGGGCGCGGCGACGGCGGCGTCGCTGAGAGACTCGAGCGTCGCGTCGCGGATGTTGATCGGATGCTGGATCGGCTTCTCCCAGTCCGTGTACTCGTTGCGGACGGCGGCGAATATCTCGTTGCGGTGGTAACGGTACACGTTCCTTACGTACGTTCGGAGCACGCGGTTCCTGATTTGATTATACAATTGAATTATTTCATTACTAAAGTGAAACTTCTTTAGGCTTAAAATTTTTACGGATGAAACGTCACGAACAAGGAACGTTTTTGTCGAACGATAGAGCCAGCTAGCGTGTACTATAGAAGCTACAAAGGTTGTTACATTAATATCGATAGTATTGCATTGCAAACTAACTAGATGGCGCTGGAATGGAAATCTAAAGAGTAAGAAATTTTTTTACGTCATACTTTTTGTAACTTCTTTTTTGAAATTGCTGTCAAGAAACTTTTTTTCAATAACAAAACTGGACGTTGCACCTTAAACAGATTTGTAATATATATTTTTTATATTTTGTTTTTTGATTCTCTGTTTTTGGGTTTCTATAAATTATAATTTTTCTTCTTTCTTTTACGGGAAGTGGAAAATGAAATCGGATTATTTACGTCCTAGCTGCTTTAAAATATTCATTTTAAAAGTCACAATTTGGACTTCTTGGAAATTTTATACAATGAAGTGCAAATAAAAAATAATATAGTATTTTATGGTGGTCAATTCATGTCACATACCTGTGTTCTTCTTCAAAGCCATGTCGTACTTCATCTTCGCTGAAGAACTGATAGCTTTCAGTAGTCGTTACGACCACCGCGAGCGCGCAATCAAGGAACACTTCACTGGCATGAAGGGCCTTGGTCGGGGCCTGCAGTTGCGAGTCCCGAACAGGGACTGACGGGGCCCAGCCCGCGAGGAACCGGGCGCGCGGGGCTTCCACGGCCAGCAGTACGGGCAAAGGACGGGAGCGGATACACGCTACTAACCTGAATAATATCATCTGCGTTAGCTAGATCTCATCTAAACGATACCTGAATTACATAATATGTTCTAAACTATTTTTAACAGACTTCAAAAAAGGAGAAGGTTACTCAATTCGACTGTATATTGTTTTTTTATGTATGCTCGAAGATAACTGCGTCGTTTGTAAACCGATTTTGATAATTCTATTTTTTGTTGGAAAGGAGATATCCCAACTTAGGTACCATGATAAGAAAACCAGGATCTGATGATGGGATGATCCCTACTTACATATTTTGGGTTGGGTTATTGTACTTCACTTTCTGTACTTATCGTTAAGCTTTATTTGTAATATATTTGTGGTGTACAATAAAGTACAAAATAAATAAATAAATAATGTTTTTTTTTTTCTTTCGCGACATCTAATTTTGTATACTGCGTGATTTGTTGCTTTATTTGTACTCACCAATGTTCCTCAGTACTCGTGTCTCGAGCACACCTCAGCGCCTGCGCGGCGTGTTCCCGCGCGAGCGCAGGCTCCGGCGCCAGCGCTGACGGACTCAGAGCTGAGCCGCTGAGCACTAGCACTCGGGATATTAGACCTGGATTAGAGAGAGATTAGATTAGATTCAGCCTGTAATATCAAACTGTTGGGCATAAGCCTCTTCACCATATAGGAGAAGGATCGGAGCTTAATCCGCCACGCTGCTCTAATGCGGATTGGCGGTATTTCCTACTATGAGTAATGATCGCTATCAGGTGTATGTACATGATAACAACCGGGACCGACGGCTTAACGTGCTCTCCGAGGCACGGTGGGGAGACCCACAAGGACTGCACAAACACCCAGACCACGGCATAAATCCGTATGGCCAATACAAATGTCTGTCATGTGCGGGGATCGAACCAGCAACCGTCAGCGCAACAGCCAGTGGCAATCCAGTGCTGTGACCGCTGCGCCAACGCGGCGTTACAAATTTGTCACATTTAGTAACCTTTTGTCAGAGGCAGCATCAGCATGACATTGGCCAGCGCCGCGCCGGCAGAGTGTCCCGCTAGCGTCAGTCTCCGCGGGTCGCCGCCGAACGCCGCGATGTTCCGTCGAACCCACGCGAGCGCCGCTGCGACGTCTAACGGCGCAGCGCCACCAGACATTGACACTTCGTCTGAAGCGCCCGTTGTTAAAAAACCTGTGGGAAACTTGAAAATTAGAAACCACTCGGAGAAGATGAAAATTGCTTGTACACAGCTGTATAAAATTGTGGTAAAATAAATTAATTGATCAGATATCTTAAGACTAAACTTGTAACTTATAAATAATCTTTTAAATTCAGGAGAATAGTCCAAATATTCTTTATCATTCTTTACAAACTAAGGTAAACTAAGATCCTGCTCAAAATCTGGAGCAGCCCGACTGGGGTAGTACCTCGATCTTACAGAAGATCACAGCTAAATAAAACTGCTTTCAAGCAGTGTTGTGTTCCTGTAGTGAGTAAGGTGAAAGTAAGTACTTTTGTGAATAACTGTTTAGACTACAAAATAGGTTAAATTAGTTCACCATGTTGCTACTTGAAGCATACAGGGTCTCCAGACCAATGCCTTCTATATACTCGTACCCTTACACCATTTAGTAGTTTTAATAAAACCTGAAGCTATTTATTTGCCTGAAGTAGACCGACCTAATAAACCTAGCCTATAGTTAAGAGTGACGACAAGAAGGTGAGCTCGCGCGGCGAGCACGGCGCCGTCCAGCGCGTTGCCCGACCCCCACTCGTGCGCCGCGCCCAGCCACACCACCACTGCGTAGGGCGCTTCCACCCCACGCGCGCCTGAACAACAAAAACAGCAATGTACATTATCTTTCTCATTCTTTATAAATTCCGTATTGATTATAATAATATAGCTGCTTATTTGGAATACATTTCTGCTGAAGAGAATCGGTGGGATACTCAGCAGTTGTTTTTGAAGTGAAACTTCTTTACGCACGCTTGACTTGGGGAGTAAACTGGTGAATGCGTGGCGAGAGCCTTACGAAAAGTGATCGGGCGAGGCGAACGGAGCAAGAGAGAGGTGCGAGAACACATTTTCTTTATCTCTTTCTCTCATAGCCAGTTACGTTTCGTATCTAAGACACAGTGCAAGGCTATTGTGAAGGTCTATTGCTAAAGAAGTTTTACTTCAGTGTGTTCTAAAGGACACTCTTTTTTTAAATATAATCTATAATATATAAAATGAAACAAGAATTTAAGATATAAATAGAAATTTTGGTTTCCAGAAAGTTTCGAGTAATGTAGAATTTGTGAATATACTTACCGCTACCGGGTACGTATATATTTAGGTATAGGCAGTCTTCGCTCTGATTTGCAAGCAGTGGGATAGTGACCTTGAGTTCGTTGTACAGTCCTAGTGGCATCTTTTGAAGGGCTGCACTCCTGTTTAAAGTACGAATTATTTTTGAAAACACTAAGAAACAAGAAAATGTTTTATATAGTATTGTATTAAAGTACTACTATGTGAACTTTGTAATATATCCGGTTTGTCTTAGAACTGAATTGTAAAATACTTGTATCACTATTAGATGAAAGTGTAAACCGTAAAATGATATTGAACTGGTCTGAATTAACAATATTAAACGCCTCATACTCCGCTGCCACACCATAAACACACACATACACACAATCGAACCAACGACAAGAAAGCAAAGAATGACTATAAAAAATATTACCATGGTTGAGGATCGAACCTGCTACTCTAGCGCAACAGATAGTTACTCTGACCACTATGCCAACCTATCTTGTAGGCTGTAATAGGCTTGACGTGACGCACCCATAATATTGTTATTATGAGATCGTCAGGCGGAGTATGAAACGTTTAATATTGTAAAAAGCTGGTGTTTTAAATATTAAATGATAACAATCTACAAAGCGTTGCATGACAGTTTGTTTTTAATAGCTTTAAATATTTCTACATTAACAAACTTTGCATACATTATAGAGAATTTCATGAATTAAATTATAACCTGTCACGAAACAGCATAACGTGCAGCTTATTAATACCTACTTAATGAGTTCATTTAATGTGATATTATAATAATTAAGAATTTAAAACGTTTATTGGCTTGAAGAGAAATATGAAAGTAGGACCATTAACAACAATGAAGTAGATATTCAAACAAAGATAAGTGATGGTTGAACATAATGTCTATGAAAAGTCAGACAGACATGAATGGAAAAATGGTACGACTCGATATGTTTTGTCAAAATTAAAAACTATGTAACATAATTAATATCGTTCGTTAACAATGACACCAATATTAAATATCAATTAGCTAATAGTATACTACGTATGATCACGCACATAAATGGATCTGATATTATTTTTACAAGCTTTTTAATTACAAATAACAATCAGTGGTATACATCTGCATCGTCGTAATTTCCGTAGACTAAAAAACCTGTGTGGTTTTATGAAACCACGGTAAAAGTGAAACATTTTTCACATTATAGACATTTAATAAAAAAAATTTGGAATTACATTCCATTAAGGGTATAAAAATCGCTTTATCAATCTTACTGCGCGGCCGACCGTCACGCGACATGCAACTCACGGACGAAAAAGTTTGAGACGGTATTATAAAAGTTTCACTTTAAAAAGTTTTCGTAGCATCTGTGAAAGTTTAAGAAATTATATCTGAAATACTAACTTGTTCGATATGTCTGGGTAGCGCTGCGGGCAGACAGGTGCGAACGTGTCCGCGAGACGTGTTCCCGGCCAGGATGGCGGGGGCGGGGGCGGGCCGAGGCGGGGCGGCCGGGCTCCGTACGGGACCCCGCGGAACACTTCCACGGGCTCCAGCCGACGTGATGCGGGTTCCACTATGATACCTCTGATTGCTCCTAAATAATAAAATGGTTTCAGTAATCTGATGAATGCGTGACGAGAGCGCTACGAAAAGTGTGATCGGGCGAGGCAAACGGAGCAAGAGAGAGAGAGAGAGAGAGAGAGAGGTGCGAGCACACGTTTTCTTTCTCTCTTTCTCACATAGCCAGTTACGTTTCGTATATCTAAGACACAGCGCAGGCCTATTCTGCAGAAGCTTACTTCAGTCGTGTTTCGTTTTGTTTTTTTAACTGTAGGTACTGTTCTTTAACAGCTGTTTTACAACATTAAAAAGGTTAATCTTGACTTTAATTATAATTAATTAATAGAAACAAATACACTTTTAATTTCTCAAATGACAATATTAAAAAGTACTCTTGAAACCTATTTGAATAAAATAATGTTTGATTTTATTTTTTAATCTGACACTACTCAGTTTCCCGTTGGCAATCATTTATAAATATTTTCATCGAAAATAAAGATTCAAACACAACTCTTTCATCATTAAATAACAAACCTGCTCTAAACTTTTTTTCAGTTCAGATTTATGTACTTTCTACATAATTTTTTTACTACTTTCCACTAAATGTTATATAGCTTTCACGCCAATATATATGAACTAGCTGTACCCGCGACTTCGTCCGCGTGGAATTTAACAAAAAAGTTAAAAAAAGTTCGATAATATGATCTTTGATATTCTTTGATTTCCTTTAATAGCATGAGCAGGCGGTCGAGCGATGCGGGGCAGAGGGGATGGACTCGCCCGCACCGTTATAGGCATCTCAAGGAAAGAACGCTCAACGCTGGCTCGCCGAGCATTAAATGTTTCGCTGCTACTTACTTCTAACGAAGATATCTCAAAAACTATTTGTCTGATTAATATAGTGTAAAGAGCAATTTTAATCTGCATTAAATGCCTAAGCTAAATAACATATTCATTTGTGTAGTGTATGTAGATATAGTGTTTGTATCAATGTAGTGTTTGTATTCATACAATGAATACAATACACTGTCTCACGTACCACACTGGAGGGGGCAAGAGTGTATAAAGGTAGACACCTACGGACTGAGGGTAGTCATGTGACGAACGCGGTACGGAGCGGACGTGCGCCTGCGCTCCAGTGTGGTAGTAGTGAGCCAGTGTCTTATCTAAACTCTCCTTGAGGGACTATAAGGTCCTACATTGGCGACGAGGACAAAGGTCAGTAAAATATAATTATATATATCAATGAAAAAAAAGGAAAGAAAAGAGAGTTAATATTTATGAGTGTCAATTAAAACATTGCTATCAAAATAGTTCATTTTGTAACCAAAACTGAAGTTCATTTGTTGTAGACTTCATTATAAGCAAAAAGATGACAATATGAAGTCCAATATACAAAATAATAATAACCTTAAATAAAATTTATTAAAATTTTATACATAGTGTTGGTATATTTGTAATTCTGACAATTGTTAAGTTATTGGATTTGGTGTCTATATTGCTCTCGTTGTTTAAAACCGGAATAGTACGGGGATGGTGGCACTATCTTTCGAATGGATAATACTTATTCATTTACCATGGGTCAGGCATTATCTTTGTGTCTGATTTGCAGGGTAGTTGCACAATAAGTACTGTTAGCATTAAATTTGTGCTTCTAATTTTCTAGTGTTCTTGCTATGATTATTTATTAGTTTTGAAGTACTGGAAGAGCATAAAAAAGTAGACAACATCTCCCGAATAGTTAATAGAATTTTATGAGTGGCCAGTCGCCATCTTTGTCATGTATTGGCGGGATTGTTGCCCTCTAAATATGATAATTGGTAAGTGAAGATGCAGTTATTATTTAATTATTGTGCAGCCAACGTTGCTACTCGATAAATGGCGTACTTACAAGTGATTAGTGATAATCAAAATCAAAATGTGATACCAACTTATTTGATGTAGTTAAGTGTGTCGTGAATGAATAACTATAGATTCAAAGTGAATAAGTGTTTCGTGAGTGTTTTCAGTTGGGTTCTATAAAATAATATAATATTCGATTTGAAATAATAGTCGATTTTGTTTAAGAAGAATCTTTAATCGAATTAATGAATATTTCTTTGTTAAAATATTAATTATTCGTTTAATAGTTGTTTTGTTAGTTCATTTAATCTTTAGTTATTCATTGGTATTCCCAAATTACGTAGCTGGTTTGTTGAATAGATAGGTACGTAGGTATGTGTAACGCCGCGTTGGCACAGCGGTCACAGCACTGGTTCGTGGGTTCGGTCCCCGTGCATGGCAGCATTTGTATTGGCTATACAGATGTTGGCCGTGGTCTGGTGTTTGTACAGTCCTAGTCTGTGGGTCTCTTCACCGTACTTCGGAGGGCACGTTGAGCCGTCGGTCCCGGTTGCTATCATATACACCTGATAGCGATCGTTACTCATAGTAAGGAATATGTCCGCAAACCCGCATTGGAGCGGCGTGGTGGATTGGGCTCTGATCCTTCTCCTGCATGGGGGGGGGGGAGAAGGCCTGCGCCCGGGTGTTACAGGCTGAGGCGAGCGAGGTATGTGATTTTCCAAGTATATTTGCTCATAACTTTTGAGATATACTTGATTTAGATTTTATAACCAGGCGGTTTAAAGTTAAAATTTCACTGACGCGTGCGTAGTTACAGTTTAAGGCAGCCGTCAATGAACAGAATTATTGTCTTTTATTTTGGGTTTTAAGTAAAATTTCAAGATTTCGACTTGATTCCTTGTAAATAATCTTGCGAGTCATAGATACTATTGTAATTATAATTACATGACGTCAAAATATTTTTATCATATTTCAAGAGCTGTCTCATGGTCTGTGGTTGTCTGTAATGCACAGAGCGCTCCACTCAATCAATCGGGCCGTCAATAGAGTGTGACATTACTGTAGAATTTTATGGTGCGTTATTTCGAAACAGTAAAAAACTGTAAGTTATAGGCGTGAGCTGTCAAAAGGAGGATAGAGGTTGGACTAGGTATAATTGCAAAATAATGTTTACAATATTACTATGATAAATAGCGGAAAATTTTATTCGAAAGGACCTGGTTGAATTGATTGAACATTATTACACCTTCGGGTACTTACAATAACAGTCTAGTATCCACTTGCCTATTTTCTTTTGTTTATAAGGAGTTATTTTCCTGGTAGGTATTTGTGAATCAAACAAAGTTATTTAATACCTTGAAAGGACACTTCTTTTAAGGACACGGCAGAATATATTTCGCAGTTATAAAATTTAGAGGTATATTAATGATATACAATTAGACGTTTGCAACTGTAAAGTTGCATTGAAATTTAAAAATTACTTAAGCAAATTAAAGTAAGGCGCTTTATACGCGTTCGTTTACGTTCACCGCTTATTACGTGTACCTATATAGTATTTGTTTGTACCTACTATTGAACACGAGACGGCGTTTGTAAAATTAAATTTCGGGAAATGGTTATTGTCGCATTAAATAAATTGCTATATCGCAATATAAAACAAATAAAATCGTATCAGTACCTAATGAGTAATTGTTTTAAATGGTATATAATAACAATTTAGCATTCCAGTTAATGTAGATTCGATAGAAAAACTGTGTTTATAAACCCAGAGGTCAATATGAATTCTTGACTATCCCCTTTGGTTTAAAGAACGCGATCTCTGTATTTCAACGAGCAATAACGAATTCTCTGGGTGACTTGGCTCATAATTATGTTATCTTATACGTCAATGACGTATTGATTAGTGGTGGTTAATAAAATGACTAGCATCAGAATATAACACGATATGTATTTATAGCATCTAGCGTTTTGTACCGACTCTGACTTGGCGCTAGAAATATAACGTCTCTAAAAACTAGGCGTCTCAAATTCTAAATGTACAAATGTACATAGCGAGGCTAGAGTGGGATAGGATTATAGTTTTATAAATTTTATAGTCTCACTCACAGATATTGTTATATTATTTCGTGTACAGCGCGTTGCGAGTTAGCTAGAGTGTTGACAAATAAAATGATAATGTCTTCGCGTTCAGACTACAGCCAAGTTTTATAACATGTTATAATGACGCTAGAGAAATATAGTTTGTAGTCTATAACACGTTGGTTTAAAGCGGATTTGAACATCCTTGTGTTGATACCTCTCCAGCTATTGAATCAGGGCTAGAGAGACTCAAGGTCGTGTTAGGAACTTTGACTGATGCTGGTTTCTCTTAAAATCATAAGGAATGTTTCCTCTTTAAAACAAGAGTAGAGTTCTGTTCTGTGTTTATTCGGAATAAGTGCGATAAGCATACATTTTATGAAGGTAGTAATACAAATAAATAGATCGTTCAGATACTCGCGTGGTCCGTGTCGCGTGGTATAGTCGTATGTGAAAGTTGTATAGGAAGTTATTTTGATTGATCATTTGATAAAGTTATTGTAATTGTTGGGTACAAATGCACCCCCATTAAATTGGATGCTCTAAGGAAGCACTAAATTGTAAACGTACCTACAAATTTGCTCACGTTAGGTTGAGGAAAATGCCAGCAAGTCATGTACCAGACGATATTGATGTAATTTATAATGATGATGTTCAAGTTTAAGTAAATGGAGAGACTCGAGTGAATTGACCTATTGACCGTAATTTCGAGGTCAGTTGAGGCTGTAGCGTGTAGTCACAGAGGTGACTGACACGGGTGATCCATTCGATGGATGTGCCTACTGAAATGTGAGAGAGCAATGTGATTGCTTCGGCTAGAGAACCGTGGTGTTAGAGGTCGTTACTCGAGGTTTTTGCAAGCTTGGTTGTAACCTGTTGTAGAAGTAAAGTATATAGTTTTGGTTGTGATGACGTCGATGGTACATGGCTGTGGTATTTGTGTGTTGGGTTAATGACAATTATGATTCAGATTAAAGCTTTGCTTACAAATGCGCACATGATAGATTAAGGAAGATGCCAGATCAATACAAGGTCATGTACCAATTGAGTTTAATGTAGATGACGATCGTAATGGTGAACATCTTAGTTAATGTGACAGAAAACTGATGAAGCACTCTAAAGACCGTAGTGTGTAGTCATCAGGAGGATGATACACTGTGACATGATCCAAGAGATATACACGTGGATTGTGGAGCAATTGTAATTGCTGGCTGGCTTAGGGTGACTTACATAGTTGTTCGTTTTGTAGAAAATGAGTTTGATTATTGAAAGTTTGATTGATGTTGGTACATAACTCTGGATAGTTACGAGTATATCTGCTTTAAGGTAAATTTTGTGTTAATAAAGTTCTTGAAACAAACTAAGTTTAGAGCGTAGAGTTTGATGAGTACAAGGTACTGTTATGGCTTTTCTTTTACTCCAGGTTGACCATCACACAAGGGCGTGTGCTAGCACGATGGTCGTAACTTGCCATTTGTTACTTAGTTTGTTATAGAGATGAAACAGGCCCACACTGACCTATACAGGCCTATTCTGATTATAATAATAATTCATGAGTTTAATGGCTTTTAGTTATGCCAGAGAGCACTGTCTATTAGGTATTTAGGCAGATAGGTAGTGCCACCGGATTTCCATTAAATCAGAGATATTTCTTCGGGCGTCTATTAAATTGGATGAGTGTTTAAAAGTACAGACGACTTCTTTTAAATAAGAAGTAGGACTTCTTTTAAATAAGGAGTAGGACTTCTTTTAAATAAGGAGTAGGACTTCTTTTAAATAAGGAGTAGGACTTCTTTTAAATAAGGAGTAGAACTTCTTTTAAATAAGGAGTAGGACTTCTTTTAAATAAGGAGTAGGACTTCTTTTAAATAAGGAGTAGGACTTCTTTTAAATAAGGAGTAGGACTTCTTTTCAATAAGGAGTTGGACTTCTTTTAAATGTAAGAAGCAGAACTTCTTTGAAATGTAAGAAGTAGGACTTCTTTGAAATGTAAGAAGCAGGACTTCTTTTAAATGTAAGGAGCAGGTCTTCTTTTAAATGTAAGGAGCAGGACTTCTTTAAATAAGAAGTATTAGAAAATGCAAATGGACTTTAGGTCGCCTCAACCCAAACCAGCTTCCGCACTCGAGAGGTTGGATCTCGGAGGCGGCAGCACATCAGTCGGTTCGAAATGGGAGAAATGGAAGCGATCTTTGTGTATACATATATTTGGAAGCAGCTGATATTGTTACGCTTGCTAAAAAGGAACTACAGTGGTTAAAGATGGGGATGTTCAGTATATATTTAATTTAAATAAAGATATAACAAACATTAATGAATGCAACAATCTGATTGGAAATTATTTATATATAATTAAAATAAAAAATATATGATGTAACATTCGAGTTGAAAATAATAATAAAACAAAATCTTGTTAAAAGGGAAGGGATGTAGTGTATGTAGATATAGTGTTTGTATCAATGTAGTGTTTGTATTCATACAATGAATACAATACACTGTCTCACGTACCACACTGGAGGGGGCAAGAGTGTATAAAGGTAGACACCTACGGACTGAGGGTAGTCATGTGACGAACGCGGTACGGAGCGGACGTGCGCCTGCGCTCCAGTGTGGTAGTAGTGAGCCAGTGTCTTATCTAAACTCTCCTTGAGGGACTATAAGGTCCTACAATTTGGATAAGGATTAATACTGAACTAAAGAAAATATCTTTAAAAATAACGTAATGTTTTTAATTAAAAATTTGAACATAAAAGTGGTTATTGTAAGTCAACCCTAAGAGATAGAGATATGCTATCGCGGACTTTTTTGTAGCATTTTTATAGATTTTGAATTCGCTAGTACATTATAAAACGATATCTTTGCTAGTTTACGCAGCGTTCGCGTGGAAAGCTCCCCGTTGGCGAGATTTTTTGCGACCTTCTCAACATTTATCGCCGTATTTCTGCTAATTTACATTAAAACATAATAAATTATATACCTAAACCTTCCTCAAGAATCACTCTTTCTATTGTTGAAAACCGTATAAAAATCCGTTGCGTAGTTTTCGAGTTTATCGCGTTCAGACAGACAGACAGACAGGAGGACAGAAAGACGCGGCCGGGGGACTTATTTTTATAATAAGTATAGAAGCAAAGCACGGTACTAAACAATTCTTGACTGCTGCTGTTATGTAAATAAAGTTGGTTTAATCAATTGTTCTAAACTTGCATGTAATTATTTTAGGGTAATCTCAATTTAGAAAATGGATGTCCGAACCACAACTCTGTTTAAAACAATTAATTTGGTATTACCTATCTCACTTATAGGCATCTATTGAGGAATGTTGTGGCGTACCCACACATATACAAACCTTTCTGTATTAGAATATTAATCAAACATCATTTTGTATTTTTACACTTTTATAAAAATATTTTTTTAATAGTTGTCAAGAATCTATATTTATCGTTCTTCTTCTGTACAATTTATATTTTAGATTCATTCTTTTATACCTATATTTTGCTAATTGTAAGTGTACGTTGCTTTTTATTTTATTGTTTTTAAATAAAAGGTTCCTGGCACATTACAAAGTTATTATCACTACTTCATCCGTTAAATAACTCATAGCTAAAATATAAAATAAGTGATACAAAAATTTATTGCAATCCAATAGTAGTGTGGATACAAATTCAATTTAAAATACAAACCCAGGACGAGAAGCTAGCTTTAAATAAATTAAACAAGGATCGATGCGACGTATACCTACACGAGTTTACATGAGCATAAAATGAAGAGGTAGCTGGGGTAACAAAGTAAATTATATTCTAAAGTGAAGTAAACTTGTTACGCAACGTATTTCAAAGTTTAATTATAACTTCATTTAGGGCATGCAGTTGTGGTTAGTGCCGAAGCTAAATGAGGTACTGTTTAAGAGAGGTTCGAGCAAATGAGTGAGCCAAGTCGTAAATTCGATAGCTGCAGTATATTTAAAGGCAGGTTATATTTAAACCGAAAACTTCACACCCTTTTCAACACTCGTTTGACGAGGAACTGGTGGAATGGAAGGGACCGAATATTTTAACCCTGACTTCGGTGAAACTTCTAATTTCGTAGGAATATTTTAAAACTAAGTAAATCAAAGTTAAGATAACTCTGAAAAAAGCGAAGGTTCTTGATTTATATATTTATTGAAAATTAAATTTTGCATTTTAAATAGAATTCGAAACGAAGAACAAAGTTTGCTAAAGTTAAATTTAATTGTATTAAGCTCTAGGAATCAAAATGGTCAATCTTTTTTTTTTTTGGAAATTTCATGCAACGGAAATTTTGCGAAATTGTGATTTACTCTTAAAATATATAATTATATAAAAGTTCTGAAAAACACCGAAAAACTACATTACAAAGATCACCTCATAAGTATTATATCTACTGTGTGGTTACGGCAGTAAAGAATATAGCCTCACCCTCTCTCTTCCCTTGGGTGTTGTAAGGGGCGACTAAGGGATAACACAGTTCTACTATCACCTTTGAACTTAAAAAGCGGACTGGTGGTGGGATAACCATCCAACTGTTGGCTCTGAAATACACAGGGCAAAGACGTTCAGCAACGTCTTTTGTGCGACAAGCCAGCCCTGCGGTCACAAACCCGCCTGCCCAGCGTGGTAACTATGGGTAACACACATGAGTTCACGCCATTTTTGGCGCGAACTTGTGGAGGCCTATGTCCAGCAGTGGGCTGCGATAGGCTGAAGTGAGTGAGTGAAGTAAAGTATTATATTTTGACCATAATGCAAATGTTCACTAATCTACAATCATGAACGAATACGATGCACAATGAACAGACAGGAAATGTCATTAGTTTAATAATGGCACTGACCGCTGCCAGAAAAAACCCACTTTGCATAAAATAATAGACAATGTATACAATTTTCTCATATTATGTCATCACGATGTACGTGTTTTACAGTAAATGAAACGTGTTTTGAGCAGTTTCATTCAATGAGAGTAATTTAATAAAATTTAACCCGAAATCTTGTATCTTGATAAAACGAATTCAAAATAAAATAAATCAGCTCGACCGACAAATGATGAGTAAATTAAACCAAACGAAAAACAAAAAAGACTGAACATAACGGACCAGAACCACGTAATTAAATATTATTGATGAATAAAAAAGCAATTCAAATGAAACAAGGCTGGTTAGACTAGGTCGAATCAGAACCAACACGCCACCCAATTAAGCGGTCACGAGGTGCCCCGGCAATTATTAATTTGGGCCGACACCCTCGTCTCTTGTAATACAAAACGGAATGACGCCATTCACCCACAATATTCCGGGATTCAACCCCGGGATCCCAGTCTGATTGATTTGTTCCGGGATTATGCTAACCCGATACCTGATCTGGAAGCGTCACTACCTTATACGCTAGACGCGGGTAAATGGTGCTTGATTTCTTGCGGTAAATGAAATTATACAGATTAAATTGCTTTACGTATACTGCTCAGTCAACAATTTGGAAGTTAAACAGTTATTACAGAGTTGGAGCCGGTTTAAGCCAATTACGTCAATTACCATTTGTGTCAACAATATTTGGCGTTCGGTCTTACAAATATGTACAAAATAGAATTTTTAGTTGCTTCTGCCGCGAGATCATGACAACTGTTGAATGCTAATGATATGTTTATAAAATTGAATTTAATATGTAAATACGCAATTTTGTTAATACTTCTTGTGAAATATCACATCTTGTATACAATTTTGTAAACATTTTACGTTTTTACTTTGTAAATCTTTTTCATTTTTGAATAAATGAATTTGATATGATCCTTTAATTGCAGTTTGTATTTATCTGTAGTGGACTGCTTAGATGATTTTTGCCGCAAACTTTACAAAAATTTACCGCAACGCTTGTGCATTGTCGAATAAACGTGCTACGTCATGGATTATGAAATGGAACGACAATGGATAGAACGATCACCAAGTGCGTTTTTTCTCTCATATTTTCCTCTGTTATTTATACTCCAAATGATACCAATTATAGAAATTGGAAACAAATAGCGCTAGCGATTAGATTATATAAAGAACAAATTCGTGGATAGGAAATTTACTAAGAAGTTGCGGATACTATCAGCATTTAACGTAAGTATATTATCTTCATAGCTGACTATTGTCTGTACTTGACAATCGCGGTGGATTTAATTATCACGGAGCTCATTCACAATATTGTAACCCTTTCTGAAAAAGAGATCGACGAGTGAACTTACAAAAGACCCGAACTCATTCACAGAAGATTTAACTTAGCGTCTAACAGTTTTTAAAACTTTTATATAGTAAATGTTTTAAGTAAAACAGACGTGTTAGAAAATTATTTACTACATTTTTTTGAACTTATACTTCTTTTGGCGCGTTAGGGAAAAATGATGACACTAAACTTTCACAATGCATGCGCACACCGTCACAAAAATCCGACACCCTGAAGTTAGCTAGTTAACGAAGAAGAAGTTAGCAACTTGAAGTTACACTAGCCAATGAAGTATAATTTCTTACGTGCGTTATATAAGTACACACAAACTTTTTTTATTTTCTTTGAATAGAGCTACAATATTATTTACATTTCTTAAGTAAGAACCCATCCCCTTTCATTTTAAATTTAATTTCTATTACCAATTTTTACAGTGTTCATATTCAGGCACGTTTGTGACTATTGCGCTGGTGGTAGCGGGTTCGATCCTCGCACACGACAAACATTTGTATTAGCCAAACAGATATCTGCCGTAGTCTGGGTGTTTGTGCAGTCCTTGTGGGTCTCCCCACCGCGCCCCGGAGAGCACGTTAAGCCGTCGGTCCCCGTTGTTATCATGTACACCTGATAGCGATCGTTATTCATAGCAGGGAATATATTCGCCAACCCACATTGGAGCAGCGTGGTGGATTAAGCTCTGATACTTCTCCTACAGTGGGATATTACAGGCTGAAGCGTATATTTAGGCATATATCTTGTGATATCAGGTGTATTTATAACTAGCTGCTGCCCGCGACGTCATCTGCGTGCGTTCACTGCTCGTTCCCCGTAGGTGATAGCGTAATAATATGTAGCCTATATTGACCCGACTTCTTAATAATATTCGTGTCAAATTTGAAGTAAATCCATGCAGTACTTTTTGAGTTTATCCCGGAATTACAATTGACTTATCTATCATTTTATTATATGTATATAGATGGTAATGTTTACCAGCGTGTGTGTGCACGATGCGCGAGCTGTACCGCGGGCCCGCCGCCGCCAGCACGGCCAGCGCCAGCGTCGCGCACCACGCCGTCCGCGCGCACTCCATGCGCCATCACGCGACGATTGGCTGAAACAACATCTCTATCAGCATATTTCTTTATTTCGACAAACATATAACTAGACAAATTAGTTTTTAAACTTTCACTGCCAATGTGAACGAGTCTTGTACATGACGTCTGCACGTGGTAAAAAAGTACCGTATATAAATATATGTCCCGTATAATTGGAGTGTAGAGGAGATTTTAGGAACTTTTTTTTGTATCAAACTCTTTCAAATGACAGTCTTTTGACAAAGTTTTTCTACAAGCTTTTCTATGATATAGATTATGTGTAATGACTTTATAAGTAGATAGTAAAAGTTTTAAAGTAACAATTTATTTTTTTCATTTTAGTGCATTCAAATAAAAGCTTGTTTTTTAAAAACTTTTAATTTTCTATATTTTTAAAATCGCAATATTTTTACAGAATATTTTTCTAACTTCGCAGTTAATATTTGGTTAGTACATTCTCACATTTGCATGTAAGAATATTGGCAGTAATTACTTAAGTTCAGGTTTGTAATAAAAAAGTTTACTAATCGTGTCAAAACTTCAATTGTATTTCATGACGCCATGCAATAACCCCGAAACATTTTACCTCAATACATAAACTCAAATTTTCTTTTCGTGTGAACAGCACGTGAAATTCGGAATTCTGTGGATTTATCGTGCATACGACAATACCTTTACATTCATTGCTTTGTATATATATGCCCCAGTTTTGCTTATACACATGTATTAAATAAACATTGTAACGCGCGGACCTGGCAACGGCGTCGGTCGAGCCTAGTTGCTACGCGGCCGACCGCGCGGCAGTTAGAGACAGTCGCACAGCAACCCACGAACCTGGCAACAGCGCGACGGTCACGCGTTGTCGCTAGGCCGCCTGAGCGGCGCGTGCGGTCGTTAGGGGCGCGAGGCGCGGAACCGCGGGTATTTAATGCGGGCGTGTGCAGGTGCAGGATCAGTGGTACTCGCGCCGTCGTCCTGAGCGGCATGTGATTAGTTCGTTACGTTATATTCTGGCGCCCAACGTGGAGCTTCGAACTCTAACGGTTAATTAGTATTTACCTACTTGTGTTTTGCCGCGAAAACACGCGACGAACTAAAGTGGTCGAACTCAAACTGTTAATTAGTATTTTTTCCTACTTGTGTTTTGCCGCGAAAACACGCGACGAACAAAAGTGTCTAGTAAACGCGACGAACAAAAAGCGGTTAATACCTACTCACTTGCCGCCATGCCGAAAACGAGGTCCACGCGCGCTGCCGATGAGCATCGGCAACCTGGCGACCTGCTGAGCGACGACGCAAGCGACCCTGATGTCACCACGGCGGAGCCGCGCGCCCGAGGCGCCCCCGCCCCCGCTGCCCCTGGCGCTGCCGGCGCATCTACGAGTGTGGACACCGAGAGGCTCTTGACGAATGTCATGCAGTCCTTCGCCAGAATGCAAGCAGAAACGAACAGGACTCTGGTTGAAACCCTGAGGTCATTGTCCTGCAACAGCCCCTGGAACCCTGCGGCTTCCCCATCAAACAACCTCCCGCCTGTCGCCGCCGCCGCCGGATGCGGCAACTTCGGCAAGTGTACGGCGAGGTTTGATGGAAGTTCACGTGACGCAGAAGTGCTGGAAGCGTTTCTAGACGCCGTAACTATCTACAAGGAGTGCAACAACGTGAGCGACGAGCACGCGCTGCGCGGCCTCCCGATGCTGCTGGTGGGCGACGCCGCCGTGTGGTGGCGCGGAGCTCGCACCGGCGCCATCTCCTGGACGGACGCCGTGGCGCGCCTGCGTTCCATGTACGGGACACCGCAGCCGGCTTACAAGATTTTACGTGAAATCTTCGCCGAGGAACAAAAAGACTCCGAACGAGCTGAAGTGTTTATGTGTAAAGTGCGGTCGTTATTAGCAAAGTTGCCCTACGTAGTGCCTGTGCGTATGCAGATAGATATAATATACGGACTATTGCATCGACGTGTAAGAAAACGTTTACATAGAGACGATACTGGTGAAACTGTAGATTTATTTATAGATAAGGTTAGGAGTGTTGAGGACACGGTAGCGGAGTCCCAAGTATTGTCGAATAGTACCTACTCCGTCTCTGGCGCGAGCGCGCCAAATCTCGAACCGAAGTCGAATCGTTCGATCGATCGCGGCGTTACCCTTACCACCGGTCCGAGCATTACTACCGGAGCGCAACTCACTCCCAACTCGAAAGAGAATTCTAAACGCGATAAGCGCGTTCGTTGTTCGTATTGTAAATTTTACGGTCATATTGTTACTGATTGTCGTAATTTACAAAATAAAATAAGTGAACCGAATAATGTAAGTTCGAATATTAGTGTAGGTAACAATAATAATAATCCGATACGTTGCTATGGATGCGGCCAACCGGGCGTAGTGAGATCTAGATGTGAGACATGCCTTAATAAAAATGTACCTACGAAGTCTTCGGATTTTAATATCGTCGACGGCACCGCTACCGACGCCGATGTAGACCACGCGCTGTGCGCGACGAGTGTGAGTAAGTGGTCACATCCAATGGTGTCGGTTGTCATCGCGAATAGGGAAGGCGTAGCGATAGTCGACACTGGGGCTACGTGTAGTATTGCTAGTCCCATGTTACACGATATTTTACGTTCGAGCGGGGTACAATTTCGTGAGTCAGAGCGCACCATTGGGCTTGCGGACGGCTCTCGACAGCTTAAGGTAGTGTTGACCGCTACGGTGCCTGTAAAGTTAGAGAGTAAAGAAGTAGCAACCGAGTTTGTGGTGTTCCCCGGCGAAAACACCCGAACTCTTTTAGGCCGAAGTTTTATTAGTGAGGCTGGCTTAGTACTAGACTTAGCCCAAGAGTCGTGGTATTTTTCGGATAATCCCGATGTTGTTTTCCCATTTGTTCAATCTTTTGTTTTGAATAACGCCACTGCCACGCGGAGCCCCGAGCAGCGAAGCGCCTTTGAGACTATTGAGTCTCTTCTAGTGTCAGCACCGACACTGCGTCAGGCTGATGAGTCGAAGCGTTTCGTTCTCAGGACTGACAGCAGTAGTTATGCTCTCGGAGCAGCTTTACTCGAGGGGGAGGGCGTCGACGAACGACCCGTGGGATACGCGAGTCGCCTCCTCACAGCAGCGGAACGGAAGTACAGCACGACTGAACGCGAAGCCCTAGCCGTCGTGTGGGCTGTATCCAAGTTCCGTAAGTATATTGATGGGGCAGAAGTAGTAGTTAGGTCCGATCACCAACCGCTTAGGTGGCTCATGAGTTTGAAGTCGCCGAGTGGTCGACTGGCCAGGTGGGCTCTGAGTCTTCAAGGGTACAACTTGAAGATAGAGTACACTCCAGGTAAGTTTAATGTGATTGCAGATACCTCATCGCGCCCCGCGTGTACTAAAAGTAAGAAGTTGCCCGTCGTGTCGATGGACGCGAGACACGTCCATGAGAAGGCCCAGGCAACGCAGAAAAGGTACGCCGATGAAAACCGCTGGCCCGCGCCAGATTATAAGGTTGGTGATTACGTACTTTTAAAGACCCAAGGCTCCAACGACGCTGATAGAGGACAGACGCCAAAGTTTATACCCCGTCGTGATGGGCCGTACCGTGTCCGGGAGGTCGTAAGTGCAACGACTTTCGTGTTAGAGCGCATTAGCGATGGTGTTTCCTTGGGAAAGTATCACGTCTCCTTGTTAACCCCGTTCGTTGGTCGCATCCAAGCTCCAGTTCAGGAAAAGCGTAGGAGGGGAAGACCGCGAAAGGCTAACCCGACTTCGAGGGCGTAACGTCTGGGTTAGAGGGGGAGGATGTAACGCGCGGACCTGGCAACGGCGTCGGTCGAGCCTAGTTGCTACGCGGCCGACCGCGCGGCAGTTAGAGATAGTCGCACAGCAACCCACGAACCTGGCAACAGCGCGACGGTCACGCGTTGTCGCTAGGCCGCCCGAGCGGCGCACGCGGTCGTTAGGGGCGCGAGGCGCAGAACCGCGGGTATTTAATGCGGGCGTGTGCAGGCGCAGGATCAGTGGTACTCGCGCCGTCGTCCTGAGCATTTGATTTGTTCGTTGCGTTATAGTCTTGCGCCCCACGTTGGGCGCCACTTTAACAACTCTGCCCAACGTTGGGCGCAAGACTATAACGCAACGAACAAATCAAATGCTCAGGACGACGGCGCGAGTACCACTGATCCTGCGCCTGCACACGCCCGCATTAAATACCCGCGGTTCTGCGCCTCGCGCCCCTAACGACCGCGTGCGCCGCTCGGGCGGCCTAGCGACAACGCGTGACCGTCGCGCTGTTGCCAGGTTCGTGGGTTGCTGTGCGACTGTCTCTAACTGCCGCGCGGTCGGCCGCGTAGCAACTAGGCTCGACCGACGCCGTTGCCAGGTCCGCGCGTTACAACATTTTTATGCTATATAAGACAACATCCATGGGGTCTTAGTTTTGTGTCCCGTTTTTTATGCGATTTAAAACGTTTAACCACATGCACTAAGAAGTAGAATCAACTAGTAAAAAAAACCTTATGACATGTACAGAAAGATATATAACCAAAATGTTGCTACTTTATCAATGACTTTTCATTCGAATGACGCTAGTGCTGGTAGGAGCTCTAACAGCATCATCATCAAGTTCGCGCCAATAATGGCGTGAACTCATGTGTTTTACCCATAGTCACCACGCTGGGCAGGCGGGTTGGTGACCGCAGGGCTGGCTTTGTCGCACCGAAGACGCTGACAGCATAATAGCTATTAAATACGTATCACGATTCACAATTTAGCAAATAACATCTCATTGCCGGGCATGGGCTTCTTTCCCCATGTAGGAGAAGGATTGAAACTTAACCACGCTGCTCCACTGCGGGTTGGCGGGTATTTTCCCTACTATGAGTAACGATCGCTATCAGGTGTAAATGATAGCAACTGGAACCGACAGCTCAAAGTCCCACAAGGACAGACATCCAAACCTAAGAAAGAAATATTTGTACAAACACAAATATCCATCCCGAGCTGGAATCGAACACGCAAACCGTCGGTTTACACGCACCGCAACACTAGTTGTGTTACTCATTAACTAATTTGATAGCTATCCTGTTTCACAACTGTATAAGAAGTCGCAAGCTGAATCTGATAAATTGAGATTTTTCTACTTTGATATTAATAAATGGTGTTAGAGGTATTTTGTCGTAAATGTTGCAGAAAAGTTATGTTCACATCGCTGAGCCACTGAACCTCTAACTTATTACGTGTGAACACCTGACAGGATATAACGCGATGGCGCAATATTTGTTCTCAAATTGTAAATATTTATGAAGTTAAGCGATTTTACATTGTTATCAGCTATTTTACCTTCGAAAAAAATGTAAATTGTACATATTGTACACGACTGAAAAGTGAAAACACTCAACGAAATACTTATTTCTCACTTCAAAACTATATACAATTCATTGACAATATACACTTTCAATTACATTGAATAAGTTATCACACTAATCACTTATAAGCCACTTATCGAGTAGCAACGTTAGCCGCACAATAAATTTAAATTATAACAGTTTTTATTGTGTAACTACCCTGCATAACAGATAACAAAGATGGCGACTGACTAATCGGAAATGAATATTAATTATTCGGAAGATGGTTTCGCCATCTTTGTACTATTCCGGTATTAAATGAATAAACAATAAGAGTAATATCGGGACACAATCTGATATTTTAATAATTGTTAGAATTACTTTAAATGCTAACACTATCTATACTTATTATAAAAATAAGTCCCCCGGCCGCGTCTTTCTGTCCTCCTGTCTGTCTGTCTGAACGCGATAAACTCGAAAACTACGCAACGGATTTTTATACGGTTTTCAACAATAGAAAGAGTGATTCTTGAGGAAGGTTTAGGTATATAATTTATTATGTTTTAATGTAAATTAGCAGAAATACGGCGATAAATGTTGAAGAGGTCGCAAAAAATCTCGCCATCGGGGAGCTTTCCACGCGAACGCTGCGTAAACTAGCAAAGATATAGTTGTATAATGTACTAGCGAATTCAAAATCTATAAAAATGCTACAAAAAAGTCCGCGATAGCATATCTCTATCTCTTATGGTTGACTTACAATAACCACTTTTATGTTCAAATTTTTAATTAAAAACAGTACGTTATTTTTAAAGATATTTTCTTTAGTTCAGTATTAATCCTTATTCAAATGAATATGTTATTTAGCTTAGGCATTTAATGCAGATTAAAATTGCCCTTTACACTATATCAATCAGATGAATAGTTTTTGAGATATCGTCGTTAGAAGTAATTATTAAAAATAAATAATGCGTAACGAAGTGGGCACGGGTCGGCTAGTTAATAGACAAAAAGATCTATCAAAATGGTGTTCATGATATTAAAAGATGCGAATAGGTTTATGTATTGGTGGGAGGCAACTGTTACAATATTAATGCGTTGCATTCATGTGACAGTACCGTGATTATGATGGTGATCTGGTCTGTTATAAGTCTGTGGAGGATATTAAAAATATTACAAAAAATCCAGACATCTAATGAAAAGTTAGTGCAGCAGTGGATGCTCTTCTTTACCTCGATTCTTTTTCTCGACCAATCTCTAGCAAGTTTTTATAATTCTTGATAAAAATAAACACCAAAATCAAAATAGCAATCTATATAATTAGAAGCATTAAATTCTGGTACAACAATTATTGTAGCATACAAACGATCTCATACAGACGTCAGTTCATACATAAATTAATTAGGATCCTGTCATTAACGTGGCAAATCCAATAGCGCCGCAATCACGATAATACTGGAATCAACGCGAGTATTGACTGGTATAGTTGTATCATATCTATATTGAACATATTCAGATTGAAACATGTGTTGTCTGAGTTCAATGAGCAATTTTAATGACATTTGATAATTGCATTCAGATCAATGACTACAAAAAGTCCGCCTCTTAGAAGCATTTACAAGATTTCATACCATAAATAACAGTGAAGAAATTTACTCGTATGATAAAATTTTCCAGCGTCGTAAAATTATTTCATAAACTGGTGATCAAATAGAGACATTTTATTGAAATATTTATTAATGTAACAAAGAGTAAAAGAGGTTTTATATAATATGTATTTTATTTGTATGAGAATTGTATCTTTATTGTATTTTGGTACCGTCAATCCAAGAGCAAGAAACCCCACCTAGGGTTATTAACACTGAGTTACATATAAGTAGAACGTATAACTTAATTTATAATGGCCGAGTATTTATTTTTATTTTAAACAACTAGGTTGACAAACAAGAGCGGCTCACATTATCATAAGCGATTAGCGTAGCTTTTGCAACACCAGAAGCATCGCAAGAGCGTTGTCAACGCTATCCCCAATCCCCCCCACCCAGGAGCTCTGGTCACCTTAATTAACACAACACTGCTTGAAAGCGGTATTATTTACCATTAGGTGAGCCGTACGCTTGTTTGCCGATTTAGTACATAAAAAATAATAATAATAATACACTTTATTGTACACCAAAGACAGAAATAATAAATAGCAAAGAAAGAAATTTTTTAACAATATATCATTAAAAAGCGATCTCTTCCAGGCAACCTTAGGGCAAAGGAAATGGTTATAGCGTCAGCGTAGGTGTACAAGCTACAAACAAAAAACATATTTGAATAAATAAAATTTTGATTTACTTTTGATGACACAACTTCGAATAATATATTTGCATATAAAAATAAGAAAAAGAGATTCTAGGCTTCCAAATTTTCTTGAGCTTTAACTTTTAATGTTTGCTGTTGGAATTTGTTCTTAAGACTTCGAGTTTGTTACTTGTAATAATTTAGTTTACTTGAAATCAATTTGTATGCTGACGCTATACAAATTATCTACGAAATTCGTTTTAAAAATTTCCCATTGTTCTCTATTTCTTAAGTGATGACTGGTAATAAAAACAGATAAAGTTAAAACTTAGGATGACTCCGCATCAATGTCTGCTATGATGAAAATGTTCATAACTATAATTCTTATCTGATGGAAGGATCAGTCTGACTAACTTTAAAATATTTTAACCAACTTCCAAAAAAAGAGGAGGTTTCCGACCGATTCGATGATTATTTTTGTAATATCATTCAAATTTAATCGAGATCTAATAAGTACTTTTCGAGTTTTATCTAATAACGCGTATTTACTTGACTATTTTCTCGTCTACCTAGGTTGTATTACTTGTCGATGTAATTGAAGTCGGCTTGTTTTCGTTTGCGAGTAAACACAATTTGAGAATTTGCGTTTTAATTACTGTTTATTTTACGTGTTATATTGCTAAAGGTAGGCGGTAAAATATCAAGTTAAGGACCGGAATTGCTGTTTTTTGAGCATGTACATGGAACACTAAACCAGAGCGGTGTCATTTATTATATGAGCTTCGTAATGACATGAACTAAATACATAGATAGAAAATTATCTTTAAGAAAAAAATCCCAAACCAAGTAACATTTTCAACAATCTACATTACCATAATTATTTTCAATTAATAAAAAGTGTTTCATACCGAAATTGAAATTGATCTTCATTTCAATTGATATCAAGGACATTTTCCCGGGACCCGTACCTCGGGATCCCTTTCTATGTAGATTAGGGTCGGAAGGTCGGCGTCAAGTCCTCCAGTAATGATATGGGTATACCTGCGGTGAGGGCCCGCTCGATACAAACTGATGTCTATTCAAAATTCCGTCACGAACATAACTTGTATCCAACGTTTCGCCGAAATGAAATACCATTTTTTTAATAAGACTTTCGTATATAATTTTTTCTTTACTTATTTACTACCAAATTGGAACGGCTCTTTGAATAGTACTCGTTTAGTTATCAGGATAACCTTGGATTAAATCATATTGGTAATATTGAAAGGAGATTCCATCTTGCAACAGTAAGGGAAACAATAAATCTGTTCTTAAATTCATTACGCATCTTTTTACCAAACAAACCCGGTAAACAGTGGATGGATAACATAAGATAGACATCCTGAATACCTGTGAATTGAGTATTAGCAGACTTATAAACTTGATATACAAAAAGATGACGTCTTATTTATGAAGATATGTTTTATACATTTTAGTATACTAGTGGTCGGCCAGAAGTCGAAATTCGACCATAATTAAAATTTAAATTAAATAAAACGAAATAATTATGAAATAAAGAACCTTTTTTTTAAAATCTTCAATTTGACTATAGACTTTGACAATCAACAAAATAGTATAATATGCGTATTTGTGTTAATTAGATGGTAGTGTGTGTAATGCTTTTTTTATTAATTTAATGTTTATTTTATGTACAATTTTAAAAAAATATTAGCATTCTGCACTCCTTCTCTATATAAACTTGTGTGAAATTTCATACTCCTACGTACGCGCAATTTCCGCAAAAAAGGGGTACAAAGTTTTTGCTTCATGTATTAATATATAGGTATATTTAGTAATATAGTTTTAAGCCATTACAATTACAATAGTGTGGTGAAGTAACTTTTCGGATACAATTTCAAATCCCAGTTGGGTAAGATGTTTGTATTTTTGGTCAAATCTGATCTGGACGTAAATCCTCTTCTATTTTCCATGTGTACATTGTAGAGAGGGCAAAGCCCAGTCGTTATCAAAGATATAATAGCAATCGTCATGATAGGGAAATTAATTGTTATCTTGTAGTCTACACGCGGTGGATTAAGCCATAAATCTTGTTATACAGTAAAGATATCTTCGCAGCAGTCTGACAGTTAGAAGCTGATTTCAAATGAAGTTTAAGTTATCGAGTTCAACTCCGTTTAATCTCGAAATACCTCTCTCTACTTTTAAACTCCTTTAAATCACAAGATCGAAATAAATATATTATGTTTTATTTGTTATGGTCCAAACATAAATTTAAAGTTTTTATTAAAAAGAGATTAAATAGATAAAGCGTATTATTCGGTGCAGGATTACATCTATACTAATATTATAAAGAGGTAAAGTTTATAACTTTGTTTGTATATACGGGGTAATCTTCGCAAATACTGATCCGATCATGAAAATTCTTTCGCTAACAGAAAGCTACACTATTCAGGACTGACAAGATAAAAGGAAAAAGATAAAAATATATAAAGATTTTAAATCAGCAGGATTTGAACCTGCGCCCTCTGACGTGCCGTTACAACAATTCAATCTAATCAAGCATTATTATTTGCCTTAGAAATTAATTGGTGTAACGCGCGGACCTGGCAACGGCGTCGGTCGAGCCTAGTTGCTACGCGGCCGACCGCGCGGCAGTTAGAGACAGTCGCACAGCAACCCACGAACCTGGCAACAGCGCGACGGTCATGCGTTGTCGCTAGGCCGCCCGAGCGGCGCGCGCGGTCGTTAGGGGCGCGAGGCGCGGAACCGCGGGTATTTAATGCGGGCGTGTGCAGGCGCAGGATCAGTGGTACTCGCGCCGTCGTCCTGAGCACATGCGATCTGTTCGTTGCGTTATAGTCTTGCGCCCAACGTTGGGCAGAGATGTTAAAGTGGCGTCCAACTAGTGGCTTCGAACTCTAACGGCTAATTAGTATTTACCTACTTGTGTTTCGCCGCGAAAACACGCGACGAACTAAAGTGGTCGAACTCAAACTGTTAGTTAGTATTTTTACCTACTTGTGTTTTGCCGCGAAAACACGCGACGAACAAAAGTGCCTAATAAACGCGACGAACAAAAGCGGTTAATACCTACTCACTTGCCGCCATGCCAAAGGCGAGGTCCACGCGCGCTGCCGATGAGCATCGGCAAGCTGGCGACCTGCTGAGCGACGACGCAAGCGACCCTGATGTCTACGACGACACCACGGCGGAGCCGCGCGCCCATGGCGCCCCCGCCCCCGCTTCCCCTGGCGCTCCCGGCGCATCTACGAGTGTGGACACCGAGAGGCTCTTGACGAATCTCATGCAGTCCTTCGCCAGAATGCAAGCAGAAACGAACAGGACTCTGGCTGAAACCCTGAGGTCATTGTCCTGCAACAGCCCCTGGAACCCTGCGGCTTCCCCATCAAACAACCTCCCGCCTGTCGCCGCCGCCGCCGGATGCGGCAACTTCGGCAAGTGTACGGCGAGGTTTGATGGAAGTTCACGTGACGCAGAAGTGCTGGAAGCGTTTTTAGACGCCGTATCTATCTACAAGGAGTGCAACAACGTGAGCGACGAGCACGCGCTGCGCGGCCTCCCGATGCTGCTGGTGGGCGACGCCGCCGTGTGGTGGCGCGGAGCTCGCACCGGCGCCATCTCCTGGACGGACGCCGTGGCGCGCCTGCGTTCCATGTACGGGACACCGCAGCCGGCTTACAAGATTTTACGTGAAATCTTCGCCGAGGAACAAAAAGACTCCGAACGAGCTGAAGTGTTTATGTGTAAAGTGCGGTCGTTATTAGCAAAGTTGCCTTACGTAGTGCCTGTGCGTATGCAGATAGATATAATATACGGACTATTGCATCGACGTGTAAGAAAACGTTTACATAGAGACGATACTGGTGAAACTGTAGATTTATTTATAGATAAGGTTAGGAGTGTTGAGGACACGGTAGCGGAGTCCCAAGTATTGTCGAATAGTACCTACTCCGTCTCTGGCGCGAGCGCGCCAAATCTCGAACCGGAGTCGAATCGTTCGATCGATCGCGGCGTTACCCTTACCACCGGTCCGAGCATTACTACCGGAGCGCAACTCACTCCCAACTCGAAAGAGAATTCTAAACGCGATAAGCGCGTTCGTTGTTCGTATTGTAAGTTTTACGGGCATATTGTTACTGATTGTCGTAATTTACAAAATAAAACAAGTAAACCGAATAATGTAAGTTCGAATATTAGTGTAGGTAACAATAATAATAATCCGATACGTTGCTATGGATGCGGCCAACCGGGCGTAGTGAGATCTAGATGTGAGACATGCCTTAATAAAAATGTACCTACGAAGTCTTCGGATTTTAATATCGTCGACGGCACCGCTACCGACGCCGATGTAGACCGCGCGCTGTGCGCGACGAGTGTGAGTAAGTGGTCACATCCAATGGTGTCGGTTGTCATCGCGAATAGGGAAGGCGTAGCGATAGTCGACACTGGGGCTACGTGTAGTATTGCTAGTCCCATGTTACACGATATTTTACGTTCGAGCGGGGTACAATTTCGTGAGTCAGAGCGCACCATTGGGCTTGCGGACGGCTCTCGACAGCTTAAGGTAGTGTTGACCGCTACGGTGCTTGTAAAGTTAGAGAGTAAAGAAGTAGCAACCGAGTTTGTGGTGTTCCCCGGCGAAAACACCCGAACTCTTTTAGGCCGAAGTTTTATTAGTGAGGCTGGCTTAGTACTAGACTTAGCCCAAGAGTCGTGGTATTTTTCGGACAATCCCGATGTTGTGTTCCCATTTGTTCAATCTTATGTTTTGAATAACGCCACTGCCACGCGGAGCCCCGAGCAGCGAAGCGCCTTTGAGACTATTGAGTCTCTTCTAGTGTCAGCGCCGACACTGCGTCAGGCTGATGAGTCGAAGCGGTTCGTTCTCAGGACTGACAGCAGTAGTTATGCTCTCAGAGCAGCTTTACTCGAGGGGGAGGGCGTCGACGAACGACCCGTGGGATACGCGAGTCGCCTCCTCACAGCAGCGGAACGGAAGTACAACACGACTGAACGCGAAGCCCTAGCCGTCGTGTGGGCTGTATCCAAGTTCCGTAAGTATATTGATGGGGCAGAAGTAGTAGTTAGGTCCGATCACCAACCGCTTAGGTGGCTCATGAGTTTGAAGTCGCCGAGTGGTCGACTGGCCAGGTGGGCTCTGAGTCTTCAAGAGTACAACTTGAAGATAGAGTACACTCCAGGTAAGTCTAATGTGATTGCAGATACCTCATCGCGCCCCGCGTGTACTAAAAGTAAGAGAGAGAGAGAGTTGCCCGTCGTGTTGATGGACGCGAGAGACGTCCATGAGAAGGCCCAGGCAACCCAGAAAAGGTACGCCGATGAAAACCGCCGACCCGCGCCAGATTATAAGGTTGGTGACTATATACTTTTGAAGACCCAAGGCTCCAACAGCGCTAGTAGAGGGCAGACGCCTAAGTTTATACCCCGTCGTGATGGGCCGTACCGTGTCCGGGAGGTCGTGAGTGCCACGACTTTTGTGTTAGAGCGTATTAGCGATGGTGTTTCCTTGGGAAAGTATCACGTCTCCTTGTTAACCCCGTTCGTTGGTCGCATCCAAGCTCCAGTTCAGGAAAAGCGTAGGAGGGGAAGACCGCGAAAGGTTAACCCGACTTCGAGGGCGTGACGTCTGGGTTAGAGGGGGAGGATGTAACGCGCGGACCTGGCAACGGCGTCGGTCGAGCCTAGTTGCTACGCGGCCGACCGCGCGGCAGTTAGAGACAGTCGCACAGCAACCCACGAACCTGGCAACAGCGCGACGGTCATGCGTTGTCGCTAGGCCGCCCGAGCGGCGCGCGCGGTCGTTAGGGGCGCGAGGCGCAGAACCGCGGGTATTTAATGCGGGCGTGTGCAGGCGCAGGATCAGTGGTACTCGCGCCGTCGTCCTGAGCACATGCGATCTGTTCGTTGCGTTATAGTCTTGCGCCCAACCTTGGGGAGAGTTGTTAAATTGGTGATTTTAAAACATTTATATTTATCTGATTTGCTGAAAATAGTGAGAGTGTATTGGAACATATCAAATTTCACCGTACCCTTCTTATGTGAAATGGATTATAACGCCCAAAGAAGTGGGCACGGGTCGGCTAGTAGTTGATAAAGATTGTGGACGTAGTGACGCTGTATTTCATGCAAGATATTACTAATTTTGTACTAAAACACAGTTTATATATTTTTTATTTATATTTTATTATTTATTTTTTTGTTTATATTTTCAAAAGAGTAACTGCGGAATTACTTGCCGATTCTTCTCTGTAGAATATATGTTCCAAATCGGTGGTAGCTTTACTTTTACAAAAATACTAATCACTTTAAAATTTTAATTTGTAAAATGACGATTCGAAAGTGCGCTTAAGGCCTAATTGAATAAAGTTGTTTTTAATTTTTTGATTTTATGTAAGTAAAGAAAATCTTTGTAAAACCAAAGTTACGTCAGATTGAAGGTGAATTGAAGTGACGTATCTCGTGCGTTAATTCGAGTATGATAATATCACGAGTCAAACTAGAACGTAATAAATCCAGGAAAACGTCGACAGGTAATTGGAACGATTTCATTAATAGAGAAATTAATTTAGCTAAGCTCCTTAATTGTCATTATCTCAACTTACAAATTGATGGAGGAATATTTTATGCTATCAATTAATTTCGCTTAATTCTTTGTATCTTACTGTATTGACTACTTCTAATTTTTAGGAGACATCATACATGTCTGTATGTCTCATACATCTTAATATATTTAATTCTTCTGTACGTGTGCTTGTCACCCTTTTTTTCAAACTTCGTTTGTACATTTCAATAGGTTCATGGAGAGTTTGAAAGCAAAACTGGACCCGGTAGGTGGCGCTGCTGTCGGTAATTCAGCGACCATATTTGGTGGCTGCTATGTATGGCAGTAAAACGTTTCCCGAGTCAGATAGTTTATTATATTTTAAATAAAATATTTTCCTAGTCCTTACAGGAGGAGGTACCTACTAGAAGAAGTAGTTCTGTCAAGTTACTCTCATCTATATACGAATATGTATGTTTGTTTAGACGCACTAATCTCAAGAGCAATTGGTTCAAATGAAAAATTATTTTTGTGTTGAATAGTTCACTTATAGATAAAGACATTGTGCTACATGGAATTTGATCAGGTACCTACGTTTTTTCTCTAATTAACGCAGGTGAAACCGCGGGACATAGCTAGTACCTTATCGAAAGCTTATATATACCTATTATTGTCTCTGGAAAGTAAAAAGGAAATTAATCCACAGCACTTTTTTACTGTACCTATATTGATATAAAACACAATTAACTATATCAAACAGAGTTCATTAATCACATCATGAATTTTAAGCGTAAATTTAACCCTGAAAACTATTCCAGATTTAATAATCGTAAACATTAATTTATTGTACCGGGCTATTTCAATTCCATTGCCAAATAAAACGTAATCAACATCATGTTGAGAGTATTAAATAAAACCATCGCTGTATCACTTTTCAGTGTTGATAAAATATTAAAACGCAATTAATATTATGGTATCTACATTAAAATGAATGAAGTTATTCGTTAGTACCGAATAGTGGCTCTTAGTGTAATGGAAAATTGTGGGTAGAATTAATGCTCAGTATATTATGCATTTGGATAATATAACTCGCACAGTTTTAGGAAAGGTTGGCAAACAAGCGTACGGCGCACTTGATGGTAAGTGAACATCGAAGCCTATAGACATCTTCAACACCAAAAGCAACAACTCCAAAAATATTTATGCAAAAATCAAATACAAAATATCTTCCCAGTACTGGAATCGAACTAATGCAGTTAAAGCAGCCAGCCACAACTAATAACGAAAACAAGAACAACTTTCACTGGCTAAGACACTTTATCTTCAAAGTATTTCAACGTTACGATAGCTTACAGTTCCAAGGTGAATAAGCCAAATATAGTATTTACATATTGTGTATTTTACGAGATGTTCTTCTAACTAATATCGTCAATGTAGCCGAAAAGGAAATAAGCCGGGCTTTAGTGGTGAACGCTGCCAAAACTAAAGCACATATATCAAAACTTTGTATGGAAGATTTGTGGATCGTAAAAATAGTTCAGGAAAGCCTCCGACAACGTATATTATACACTTTAGACAATTTAGCGGTCACTGGCTTATTTTCACAATAATCCAACCAGCCAAACTTATGAATTATGGGCGTGATCGGTAAAATATGTGTAGGTGTATCCTTTGTTTAGGTGAAACGGTTTGCTATGCTGGTGCGGTTTTAAATAATTGAATATCATGTTATAGTTTCGATATCCGGAGCAGCAATTACATATTCATTAGTGATAACAGGACTAAGAGGAAGGTAAATGTAATCAATATGTAACTAGAAGTAGAGAGAGTAATATAGTGTGGAGTTTGCTCCCATAGAGGTTTAATTATCAATATTATCATCAAATTATTAGGCCCTATGAGGTTGAGTAGAGTAGACAGTATCTTGGTAAAAATATAGAGCAATGCAACTGAAAATGTATCTCAACCTTACAGACGATCACAACTGAATAATACCACTCCCAAGTAGTGTTGTGTTCTCATTGTGGGTAGCCATAACTCCTGAAAATGCGCTGAATTAACAGCTTGGGTAGTAGCACGCTAAGCGTCTATTGGAGACGGTAATACTATCAAATAGATTATATGCTTGTTGGCCACGATATGGGTTTCAATAATCATCACAAAATTTAGACGATAATTTCTTTCAAAATTCAGTAACGGTTGTTCTCGTCATTCTTGTTAAGAAACCAACAAAATATGAACATAATATAGGTACTAGGATTACATAGGATTGATAGCAGATTAAGATTAACTCTTAAAATACTTCAGCCTATCGCAGTACACTATTGAACATAGGCCTCCACAAGTTCGCGCCAAAAATGGTGTAAGCTCATGTGTTTTGCCCTCAGTCATCACGCTGGGCTGGCGGGTTGGTGACCGCAACTCTTACAAATAGTATTAAAGTTTAATTTGAAACGTTTACATAAGCGAGTATGGTGTCAACTACAGGAACTAGTAGTACGCCATTAAGTTCTTGTACTTAGTATGGTAATGATTCAGTACTGAGCTTAATGTGATCATCCAAATCGTTGTCTAAATCACGTTCCACGTTCGGGGCATACGTGAGTGTAGCGTCTGCGTATGCTTTATACCGCTGTCAAGTTTAGCTTCTGTTGGTGTGTGTGACGACGTTACTTTGATATTAATTGTTAACTAGATGGCCCGGTGAACTTCGTATCACCTACATATATTTGTGAAAAATATACACAAAACACTTTCTGAACGCACCTATAAATATTAAAAAATTTAGTCGTATTAAGCTAAATCGAGTCTTAGGGTAAAATCTAGTTTTAATAAAATCAAGATTTTTATAATTTTTAACTTTTCAATCACCTAACTCAGGGGTGTCAAACTCAATTTTGTAGAGGGCCATATATTAAATTTAGAATGTTTAGGCGGGCCAGATTAAAAAAAAAATGTAGTGTGTTTCATTGTTCATGTTTCATTTTAAAACTTCCGTAGAGGAATCAAGTGAAATCATGATTCTTCTTTCTGTGACACATTGCGAATGCGGGCCGTATCTTTGACATCCCTGACCTAACCGGTTCTATAGTGTTACTCGCCCACGGAGTAAATGATCAATCCCTACAAAACCTAGCAAATAACGAAATTGAAATCCAAGGTAATATTGTTAAAACAATACTGTAAATAACACCAACTTGTTCTCGAAGTAATTTGTAATTGAATACGAAGCGGTACAAATGAAATACAGAATATCGATTTACAAATCTAAATTCTGTTGTATTTGTTACGTCTAGTTTTTAGCCTACAGGCGTATTTATGTTTCTTAAGTAAAATGATATTGCTTTTAATTTATCTTCTGTGTTTATTACGATACGTGATTATAAGCATTAAGAACGACAACGCTTCGCAACATAACGCTATGCTAACGCTACGCTAACGCTACGCTCCCTCTACTCACGGTCCCGGTTGTTATCATGTACACCTTATAGCGAACAGCAGCATGGTAGCTTAAGCTGTGATCCTTCTCCTACATGGGGTAAGAGGCCTATGCCCAGCAGTGGGATATTACAGGCTGAAGCGCGTATTAGTCTAATAGCGTGATGTAACTGAGGACAGCGCCATCTAGTGACGATTTCGCTACTTGACATTTCCTTATTTAATTTAATAAGGTTTATTAAAATACATACCAAAACATAAAAAGAACCAAACGAGCATATAAAATACATATATGAGAAGTAGGTAAATTATTCTTTATCAATTTTTAGGGTTCCGTACCCAACGGGTAAAAACGGAACCCTATTACTAAGACTTCGCTGTCCGTCCGTCTGTCACCAGGCTGTATCTCAAGAACGGCGATAGCTAGATAGTTGAAATTTTCACAAAGTATGTATTTCTGTTGCCGCTATAACAACAAATACTAAAAACAAAATAAAATAAATATTTAAGGGGGGCTCCCATACAACAATAGCCATTTATTGCCTATTTTTGCTCGATATCAATAAATGGTAACAGGTAGGAACTTGAAATATTCACAAAATACTTAATTGTACTTATATTTACTTTAATAATAAATAATAACTTTAAAATAAATGTACCTACTGTTGTTTACCAAAAATTAATGGTACGGAACCCTTCGTGTGCGAGTCCGACTCGCACTTGGCCGATTATTATTTTTCTTTACTTAGAATGAATTGTTATTGAAAAAATATTTTATATATTTTATTCTTACTATTTACCCATTTATCAACATTAATATTTGCTTTATATTACCGAAAATAACTACAAAGTAGCATGAATAATTTTGTACATCGAAACCCTCCTAGGGTTACCAAAATACAAATAAATAATTACACGCCTCACAGTCAAAGGTCTTTTAGGTATACTCTGCGAGGGTCCGGAAACACAACAAACGTTAAGTGTTGTAGACTGTTGTCCGCCATTTTAGATTTCCGGTGACGTCATATACTGAACTTTCTCTTTTTTAATTTTATGTAGAAGTAATAATTAATTCTGATATTTAATTATGTACAGTTGAGATAGTCAACAGGGTAAAGTTGGTTTAAATTTGGGACATTAAATAGTGCATTACATTTGTCATTATGGTATGAAAAACACCAAGTGCTAGCAAAACCTAAGATTATTGAATAAGAAAATAAAAAATTATTAAAAAATTTAGTCGTATTAAGGTTTTTCAAATGGAGAAAATATTGTAAAAATTTCGCGAAGTATTGACAAAATCCGACTACAACTTATGAACATAAACTCAATTGACATTTTTAAGAAAACAAACAGATAAAAAGAAAAATAATAGTTGTTAATAATTAAATAAAATAAAAAAATAAACAATTATAAATTATACACTGAATGATCGAGGATAATTAAATTATTAAAAAATAGAAATTTAGGAACTGTATAAATTTTATTTTATTAATTATAATTTTTTTAATTTTAGATATTTATAAACATTAATTGTTACTTATCACTACATATTATAAAACAAAGTCGCTTCCCGCTGTCTGTCTGTCTGTATGTATGCTTAAATTTTTAAAAGTACACAACGGATTTTGATGCGGTTTTCTTTAGTAGATAGAGTAATTCAAGAGGAAGGTTTTTATGTATAATACATGCATATTATAGTAGAGGAACACTAGTAATTTTAGAGGCTTCTAACGTATCTTTTATTGTAGATAGTATTTAGTTTCAGCATTGCAACCATGCGAAGCCGGGGCGGGTCACTAGTTTATTATAAAAATAACATACAAATGTTAAGATATATTAAATTATCATTTTTCAATCACAGTAATAATTGGTGAATTGGAAGTGTCGAGAAAAAATCTTGTTACGCTTTTTTCGCTCCTATCTCGCTTAGTGCGTGTCCCGCGCGATAAGGAACTTCGTTACAAAAAATCCCCTAAATAAATAAAATTAAATACTTCCAAGCAAAATAATTATGTAGGTTTACGCTTCACGGTTTGGTCCACCAGTTCAAAGTCGCTCAACGTGCAATGGAACGGGCTATGCTTGGGGTTTCTCTGAAAGATAGAATTAGAAATGAGGCTATATCCGCGAGAGAACGAAAGTCACCGACATAGCCCACAGAATTTGCAAGTTGAAGTGAAAGTGGGCTGGTCATTTGTGTCGCAGTTGTGTATTAAGTTTCCTCTGTATGTACAAATATTAAATACAGTCATAGCTACACAAACTATTCGTACAAAATAAAATAGCGCAAAGAGGTTTCGCATTTCCAATACTCCATATTGACTTTCATCTCGTCGCTTGTTTGTTGTTTATCTTCAACTGTTTCTAGAATTGCAGCAAACATTTGCTTCTGTAAAAGGCTTGATGAGATCTTACTATATATACTTGATTTATGTGTAGCTTTGAAAGAAGTTAGGCTATTTTAAAATTATAGTATAATAACTTAGATATATCAATAGGTTACATTACATTAGGTACATATCTTTAACATACCTACAAGGTTCTAAGATAGACAAAAAGCAGAAAGTAGAGTATGACTGAACGAATGACCTTCTGACTGACGTTTCTCGTATCGCCATCTACGTTTCGACGTTTTCTAATAACGCCATTTATCGGCGATAGATGGCATTATTTGATTCGTTTATTTACCATTTGATATTGTATTAATCTTTTTCTTAGACTAGTTAGCCTTTTTTGTGCATATTTAGACAGTCGATCTGAAGGAGTAAACTCCAGTCGTGCGTCGGAGCTGACACACACCACTTTATTAATTCAAATGATACCGAAAGTGATAATCGTAACTAGGGTTGCCAACTTTTTTTGACAAAAAAAACGTATAAAATGGTTTGGATAAGAAAAAAATAAAGTATTTGAAATAAAAAAAAAAGTATTATTCAAATTTTATGTTTTTATTGCTTTAAAGTTTAAAGGTGTATTTTTGTGTGCTTTTAGCACATGCTAACAATTTTTTATTACCTTTAAATGCTTCAAAACTTGTTTTACAATCTAAATTTAAATTTAAATAAATAAATAATTCATTTTTAATTAAATTGATTGTCGCTCTGTTTCTCTCTTCTCGCCACTTCAGATTCATTATTGAAAAAACTCTTTCAGTGAAAGCTGAAGTGGCGGGAACAGAGAGTAAATAAGAAATAATTTTTGTTATGTTTGGTAAGCTACCAGATGCATTTTTTAAAACATATTGCCATTTTTCACTTGTACTTTTTACTGAAAATTCTTTATCATTATTAGTGGTTTTTTGAATCTCTTTAAGTATTAAAGATTCAGAATACAAATCATCCATTTTAATATTTAATGTTTCTTGTAATTTGGCCTTTGTAACTACTATTTCGAAATGTTCAAATTTGACTTCATTTTTCAATGACAAGTTAGGAAGTATTGATAGCCAGTTATCTTCAGTAAAATCAAACAATTTTTTTGAATAATTTAAGCTTTCATCAACAAAAACTGAAAAATTATTCATAACTTTATTAAATGTCTCGGGTGATGACTGTTTAATTTTTTGTAATCTCATTTTGGATTCATAGCCAAAGTACTTATCTACTTTTCTTTGTTCTAGTTCAATTTTTAAATTATTCATAATATTATAGACATCGAGTATGGTTACATCATTTCCTTCTAGCCGTTTTATTGTTTTATGAAATACATTAATCATGTGGCTAGTAAAATGAAGATAAATTTCAACAACTTCCCTCTCCTGTTGATCACTTAGTTTTAATAATTCTTTTATAATTATTGCACAATTATCACCTAAACTTATAAAATAATTACATATTGGTGCCTAATTAAGTAAAAGGGTGTCAATGGCTGGAAGTAGAGATAACCAACGAGTGCCAATATGACGTTTAATTTCGTGAAATTCGCCATCAACCATAGAAACAAATTTTTTTAACTCTTCTCTTCTACAAGCAGATACCGAAAAATGACTGTATATTTTTAAAACTATATTTTCTATGTCACAAATCAAGTAGCCCATAGCATGTTTCACTGTGTTATGGACAATGTGTGCATGACAGTTACTTTTTATTAGATTTGGTACTTCTTTTTTTATATTTGTATATAATGAGTGATGAATGCCGAAATTAGCATTGCAATTGTCTGCACTGAGACTTGACACATGATTGAATGAGAGGTTGTAGGAACCCATAGACTTCTTAATAGCTTTTAACATGCCATCAGCAGATTCATCAGAATTTTCATAAAAATCTATCAGTTTATTTTGGATCCCTTCATTTATTGAAAAATATTGCACTACAAGAGGAAATAACTTAATATTCTTTTTATTTGATGCATCTGTCTGGAGACAGAAAAACACATCATCATTTAAATCTTTTATTACACATTCCACAGAATATGGACCTAATACTTCTGTTACTAAAGCTTCCATTTTAGTTCTTGCCAAGTGTATTTTATTGGCTATTTTGGAATCTACAAATAACAATTTGTTTAATTTATTTATGCAATCCATGATATTATAAGATAAATTATGCTTCACAGCGTGAAAAGTCAATGCTAATTCCACTGCTGTAATATTCTCATCATCACTAGATCCTTGAGAGTGAGTTGATGTAAGGAAATTTTGTAATGCACCAGATGTTTTATTCATTTCAGTTTTCATCTTATGCTTCTGAGTATTTTGATGTTGCTTAATCTATAGAAAGAAAACAAACAAAAACTGAAGCTACCACCACCATATTAAACCATCACCATTTTCAAAATAATGATGAATCATGCATTTCCTATTCTTCAATTGACTGATAAATATTAAAATATATATTAATATAATTTTATCCAAAAACAATTATTTGAATTAAATGAGAATATAAACATTTTAGATTAATACAGACAATTAGATGAAAAAAATATATATTTTAATATTATTATAATAACAATTTAAACAAGATTATTTAAAAAAAAACACAAAATTTGAAACATTCAAACTAATTTCCCATGCTCATGCTTAAAAAATAATTTAAAATTGTAAATGCAAACTAAATTTTAAACATGCAAAACTATAAGTACCTAACTGTTTTTAAAACTTTTCAAAATACAAAGTCCTACCATATACAAACTGGTGACTTTTTTTTTGTCAAGATGTAAAAAAAACTAATTAATTATTAATTAGGTTAGGTAAGTTAAAAAATGTAAATAAGATAACTATACCATAGGAAAGGTCAAAGGAGAAGAAACGTAGCTTTAACAATATATGTACGTACACATTAACAAAACATACCTGTCCAATACCAGCTGAACTGATTGTAAAACTCACGCCGCAGGTAATACATTTTGCATTACTTTTATTTTGAAAATCACTTGTTATCCAGTTGAATTTTTTTTCCCACTCAGGTTTATACTTTTGTAAAACTTTGGATATTTTAGCTTTTTTAGGAGTCACTGGTGTATCGCTATCAGAATTACTCGACATTGTAAGCATTAATATTTACTTTAAAAAATGTATTCTTCAATTATAAACAACAACCAACGGACAATTTTTGTACAATTTCGTCGATAGTGACACTGACATATGTGACAAATGTCAGAATGTCCTGTCTCTTTCGACGTAATCACGTAATTCACAACACACATCTGACATCTAACATTTCGTTCAGTAATTATAAATCATTTTCATCATCCGTTAAATAGTTAGAGTATTTTGTTTTACGCATGACAGTAAAGGTTGAAAATAAAGTATTTTCACATACTTTATTTGTATGCAAAAGTATAAAGTATAATTACCCAAAATAAAGTAGGATACGTTATTATAAAGTATGGTTGGCAACCCTAATCGTAACGTGGTACGTTCACTTCCTGAATCTGTCTAATGAAATTGATGTCATATTAATAAAAAACGAGCTTGTTTTGACCACACGACTGAAGTAAAACTTCTGCACAATAGGCTTGCACTGTGTCTTAAACGTAACTGGCTATGAGAAAAAGAGAGAAAGAAAATGTGTGCTCGCATCTCTCTCCTGCTCCGTTCGCCTCGCCCGATCACACTTTTTGTAACGCTCTCGTCACGCACTCACCAGCTTACTGCCTGTCAAGCGTGGGTAAAAATTTTCACAAAGCCATGGACAATATCATAAATGGGCATAACAATACAAAAAACGAGAAATACTTCTCGCAAATTAGCATATATTGAACACATCCTTATATCAGTAAAAAAAATTCAATTTTTCATTTTGCATCAAATAACGATTCCACGATTGCTGGCTTAATTAACCTTTGTGCACTATATCTTCGAACAATAGTATTTACAATGCCCGATAAATCAATAAAACTCCCTTCATACATATTTACGATTTTGATGTGCAAAAATTAAAGCACCTCTCAATCGACAATTTATGTGCAGTATTTCATACTATGAATTACTTTTTTTTATTTAACTTACAATATAAATATTTAAATTTTACGGTCTCTATTACATATATGTTAACGAGATAATCGTATAGTATAAACGTTAAAATATTTTACTGAGATAGAGCGCAGCAGGAATTATCCTGCTCAAAATCTGGAGCAGCCTGATTGGGAAGTACCTCGACCTTACAGAAGATCACAGCTAAATAGTACTGTTTTTAAGCAGTATTGTGTTCCTGTTGGTGAGTAAGGTGCCCAGAGCTCCTGGGTCGGCAACGCGCTTGCGATGCTCTGGTGTTGCAGGCGTCTATAAGCTACAGTTTGTTTAGTTGTAGTGAAAAAATTATGTTTAACCTTTATAAGTTTTTATCCAATCATCTTATATCAACAAAAGCATACAAAGCAACCTACAGTAATCTCAAGTTGAAGAAAATAAATCAAATATCAACACAGAACATTGTTTACTCATCAAAGTAACAGTATTTGAGGGTAGGGCTAATGAATACAGTAGTTCAGGAGTTAAGGAGGGGAGGATAAACAGTAAACAGCTGAGTCCTGTAAAGGGCGATAAGAGGTTCATTCGTATTTACATTTAAAAAAGGCGGAGAAAGGCTGCGGAAGGTACACTGTTTATATTTGATGAGATGGCTCCCTTTATCTAAATAAATTAAAACAAATTACAAAACCGCAAATTGCGCTGTCGAAGTTACGAGGGTCATGAGGTCGATGATTGTGGATTCAAAAATGTTAAAATTAATCAAATCTTAAACATAATGCAATTATAAGAAACTAGCCGACCTGTGGTCACTTCGTTGGGCGTTAATTATTTTTGTGATGCAATTATATTAAAGTGTTCATCTCGCTCGCACATCTCCGACTTGATTTACATATACTATTATTTTTCACTGAATTTTTTGTTCAATAACAATAAAATATAGCCTATGTCACTTCTGAATCGTGTAGCATTCTGTTAGTGAAAGAATTTTCATGATCGGATCAGTATTTGCGAAGATTAACAAACAAACAAAGTTAGAAACTTTAACTGTTTAAATAATATTAGTATAAATACATAAGATGACAGAGACAGAGTGACAAAAATAGTCGCACATAGTAAATGTCTGATTACTGTGGATAAAGAAAAGAGGGTTAAAGTTAAAGTTTTAATTTTATGTTGGTTGGTTAAATCAATAATACGATAAACATATCCAAACATGTTCCGTTAACGTAACGGACTTGTCAGTGTGATTGACATTTTTATGTGTGACGTACAGTCTAATTGATTTGCGGTCCATTTGAATTTGTACAGATAGATAAAAATTTCGTTGGACATTCGGTCAATGTTTGATATTATTCGGAGTTCTTCAAATAGAAACTTTGAATTAGACGTAAGCTTTTTATTGCTTTATCTAAAGCTTGCAAGTTGCTTCAAGGTTTATAAAACTGTTTCCAGTATTTTGTATTACAAAAAATTGCGTGCGTACAAAGTACACATGTCAGAAATGAAACTTCTTAGGCAAACTAATAAAAAAAAAAATTAAAGAAAAAACGAATTTCAAATACAAAAAAAAAACACTAATTGACAAAAAAAAAGCCAACTTCACGCGGTGTTCCCAGACGGTCATCCATCCAAGTACTGACCGCGTGACGCGTTGCCGCGTTACCGGTTGCTCAAATTTTACCCCTCATGCGCCTAAAGAAGTTTCACTTCAAAAAATAAAACGAGATTATTGTTTTTAAACATTAGTTATATCCCACTACTCATTACACGCTCATAATATTATGATGTTATACTAACCATAAAAGCAAAGTTCGTTAACAAAGTAAAAAGCTAAATACTACCCTTTAAAACCACACACGATACATTAAACAAAGACTAAAATCACTTAGAAATTAACAAATTATAACTAAAACCTCCGTCAGAAAGTTACAAATAGAACCTATCAATATTCAGCCGAGTACGCTTCGCTTTCTCGTTTCAACTTTATCGAAATTATTTAACGCGTATTAGATTTATTCAGGCATATTTTTACCCGTTTCGTTTAATATTCACTTCATAAAATTATTACTCTCAATAATTTCTAGCCCAGTCGCCCGGAGCCCGCATTAACGCCGCTGTCAAGCTATTTCGAACTTACGAAACTAAGACGCCTGTCATTCTTTGATAAAGACTTGTACGTTTTGGGGTTCTGTGCTAATTTCTCCTTTAATAATTATAATGTTTTATAAATGGCATAGAGTCCAGTAATTAAAACATAATTAGGTATGGCATAATTAGGAGTTTTCACTTGTACATTTTGAGTGACTGAGTAAATGATGAGAGTTTTTATTTCCAAGAATCTTTATATTGTCTACATTACTGCACTCTCTTAGCCTGCTATATTACATTAGTTCTCACTATCACAGCTTGGCTGGAAGAGATCTCTTCTAGAGATAAGTCCACCGTTGCTAACTAAATTTGTATATGGATAGCTGTAGAAAAATTTTAAGTGCAATAAAGAATATAATCTTTATATTTAAAAGAGATTTCCACCCATTGACTCATCACGATATCTCTGGAACCATAAGGCGTAGAGACTTGTTTGGTAAGAATATTCCATTTGCCGAGTAGAGGTCAGCTAAGAACGGATTTTTCGAAATTCCACCCACAAGGGGGGGTTGCGGGGGTTAATAACATAGGTCAGCTAGTATAATATATAATGGAAATGTACGCTTTTCGTTTTTCTAATCTGATTTTTGTATTAAACATATTTCACGATAGGTAAATTTTAGTTTTTGCCGAGATCTCCATTTCTAACAGCGCGCTTTCAGATCGACACGTCGATTGACACGAAAAATGGGCAGCTAGCCAATAAGTAGGTTTCGAAAATAAAGAGAGACGGTCCGCAATAGAGAAATTTTTAATTATTGGTTTTTTTTCTTTTTCATTTTAAGTAAACCAGTACATTACGTATAATGATGTATTATACATAAACGGAGTTCGTTAAATTTTGTTCATCGTTAACATAAATTATAGATTAGACGAATGTGAAATTCATCTTACTTTCTTTACGTCTTAGGTGGTTTTGTAACCATTTTGTTATTAAAAATGAAAATCAACAAAAGGATTAAGAAAATTAAACTTACAATCTTAAACTAATAAGCAATATTAATATAATAGTAGATATTGTGTAAGAAATTAAAGGATTTTTTATTTTATTTTTATTCATTATAATTTTTTATTAATTGTTAGTTTTGACGTCCTATCTTCGTGATTTTTTGTTTAAAATAATAATAAAAATTGCGTGCGCGCAAAGTACATATGTCAGAAGTGAAACTTCTTTGGCAAACTAATTAAAAAAAAAAGAATAAAAAAAAAACGAATTTAAAATGTACAAAAAGTACCTAATTGAAAAAAAAAACAAAAAGCCAACGTCACGCGGTGTTCCCAGGCGGTCACCCATCCAAGTACTGACCGTCCCTGACGCTGGCGCGTTCCAGTCGCTCAAATTTTACCCCTCATGCGCCTAAAGATGTATCACTTCAAAAATCCATCCTATCTTGTCAAAGTTTTCTGAAAAGTTGTGTAAAGGCGCAATCCGTCAATCTCTTCACAAAGCGCGACGGGATTTACAACAGAATTGAACAGAAAATTGTTTTTGTTCAAAGAACAGCTGAGGAGTGGCAGGGAGCTTGGAGTAATTATATTATAATGATAATATCGGTTGTATGAAATCGAAAGTTAATTAAAACGATGTACTTTTAATTATAAGTTCTTCTATAATCAAACATCCTATAATAATGAATGAATGTAAGGAAAGGAAGGAAATATATTTTTTAAGTATTTAGCTATGTTTAAATTAGCTACTATTTTAGCGATTAGGTATATCGTGAGACGCCTATATCGTCACGGCTGTTATGTCTCTGATCATGCGCGGTAATGTATTTTCTCGATGATTCTTAAATTATAAAAATCGCGATAGTGAGAACAAAACCACCGTAGTCTACGGGTATCATACACATATAGTCTGTTGTTTACTAAATATATATGAAACACTAATAGTTTATATATGTGTGATGAGTGATATAAAAAAAATGTATATATAGATAAATAAATAAATTATGAGTTTTAAAAAAGGGCACCTGTCAGAAGTGAAACTTATTCGGCAAACTAATTGAAAAAAAATCTACAGTCACGCGGTGTTCCCAGGCGGTCATCTATCAAGTACTGACCGCGCCCGACGTTGCCGCGTCACACTTTCTCACAAATTTTAACCCTCATGCGCCTAAAGAAGTTTCACTTCAAAAATTATATAAAAAATAACAATAATGTTAAGGCTTGTTAACGAAAGGATATTGGCTTCAGCAATACAGTGTTGCATTGGGTCTCCTACAGGAAATATTATTATCCTGATTGTAACTTCAACCGTTGACACATATAATTATTATACTAGCTTCTGCGCGCGACTTCGTCGGCGTGGACTCCGCTCCTATTGGTCTTAGCGTGATGATATAGCCTATAGCCTTCCTCGATAAATGGGCTATCTAACACTGAAAGAATTTTTCAAATCGGACCAGTAGATCCTGAGATTAGCGCGTTCAAACAAACAAACAAACAAACAAACAATCAAACAAACAAACAAACTCTTCAGCTTTATTATATTAGTATAGATTCTATTATTTTTTAAACAACATACAGATCTCATACAAACTATTGACGGAATTGTTAGTAAAGGTAATCGAGCAGTTCTTTGAAATGAAACTCAACACCCAGGAGACTGTGCGTCTTAACGAAATTCAGGAAAACGGCGTCCCGTAACCGCAGGAACAGAATGTTCCGAGTACTTTGTGACGAACTGGGAAAAGATCTCGTTTTGAAAGGCTCTTTGTTGTACGTAATACAATAGTGGAAATGCCTTTTTAGGTGAGCGCCTTCCTTTATGGAATTCTGCCGAAATTGTATGAGAAAGATATGTTTAAATAAATACATTATCATGGTACGGAGACATGTTTTATCAAACGATCACGATTCTATAATGTTAAGATAATTTTATTATAGGTAAGTACTTATATAATTATAATAATGACTTTAATTGTAATTGTCGGCAAACGAAAAAAAAACGGTCTTCAATTACATCGACCAGTAATACAACGTAGGTAGATAAATAAAAAAAGTGTGTGTGTCGGCTCCGACGCACGACTGGAGTTTACTCCATCAGATCGACTCTCTAACTAGGCACAAGAAAGGCTTACTAGTTTAAGAAAAAGATTAAAACCATATCAAATGGTAAATAAACGAATCAAATAACGCCAATGGCGGTGCACAAAAACGTAACGAGGTCATTCGTTCAGTAGATTTTAGTCCTCATATTTTTTTCATACCCAGGCCCCCGGGCCTTATAAGAGAATCGATTTTTAAGGAGTAAACTCAATTATCACTCAATTAAATTTAAATGAGACCAGATGCAAGCACAAACTTTAATTTAAATACATATTTATGTTTGATCGCAAACCAAAAAAAAACTAGTTAAATTACATCGACAAGTAATACAACGTAAGTATACGAAAAACATATGCAATCGAACTAAGAGCCTCCGCCTTTTTTGGAAGTAAGTTAAAAAAGAATCATCGAAGTCGGTTCATCCAGTAAAAAGTTCTGAAGAAATAAAAAGAATACAGTCGAATTGAGAAACTCGTCCTTTTTTGGTAAATGACTCCTTTTTGGTGGCTGGTGACTTTGCATCAGAATACGAAGCATTCACTTTATAAAAAAACTCTTTTTTGTTTATTACCCTTGTCGGTTTACTACGGAGTAAAGCGGAAAATTCATGTAGGAAAATACGTTAGAATACGTTTTTTAATGGACGATTTATGACAGGTAATATTAGGTTTCATATATTAGATGTTTCTACTCTGCCAAGGAAAATAATGATCATATACATACGATAAGGAGACACAATTTTATGTAGTAGTTACGTCTCTAATCATCTCTCTAAACTTTTAATATTAACACTATGTATCGTTTCGCTTTCACAACTTTTAAAGTTTTAAACTGACTCAGTCAATCTTGTTATAGTTTTTAATCTCAAACTTGTATAAAAAAAATTTCAAATAAATTTTCCAACGTCTTAATTAAACTCAGTATTACCGAAGCAAACTTTATATAGCGGACTCGTGTTCCCCTATTTGACATTTAAGAAAAGTTAAAAGTATCAAAGGGAGTGAAGTTACCGCATATTCCACGCGTCATTGGAGGTGAGTTTCATAACTTTGGATATTGAGCAGAAAAGTTTTGTTTGATTGTCGTACCTGTGTGGGAGAGAAAATCAGGCGGAATTATATTATAAGTTTATGTTAAGTTATGAATATATTCCCTACTATGAGTAACGATCATCAGGTGTACATGATAACATCCGGGACCGATGGATTAACGTGCTCTCCGAGACACGGTGGGGAGACCCACAAGGACTGCACAAACACCCAGACCACGGCAAACCATCTGCATGGCTAATACAAATGTTTATCATGTGCGGAAATCGAATCCGCTAACCGCCAGCGCATTAGCCACAAACCAGTGCTGTGACCAATGCGCCAACGTGTAACAACTTTTATCAATGGAAATTCATAAAATGAACTCAAATTAAACTAAACTAAGTCCAGACTACTAGATGAGACTAATCGATGGAGTTATATTGGTATTGCTGACAAATCCTTCTCGTACCGCTTGCTAATGAGGGAAATGGGTTTCACATATCATTTGATTGAAATATATTGTGAGATTAATTAACCGTCCGTTATGACAAACCCGAGCCCATTCGAGGAGGGTTAAACAAAAACATTTGTAAATTCAAGTGGGCTAGAGAGAACCGTTGATCCGGAAATCAGAACCTTTCAACTAAAATAACACGTTTAATTGTGAATTTAAAGCATAATTAATATTTACCCTAACACTGATAGATTGAATAATTTATTTACACAATACGATTGTAATACTCCGGGCATTATTATAAATGGTGTGGAATTTGAGAGTATCGACGATTTATGCTTGCTATTAGCAGTTCCTTTGATGAAAGCACTCGTCTCAGACACAATATTTGTTTATTTAAAACAAATTCTGGTACTGACATATTTACCTCAAAGCCTACCTCTAAAAGCCTTTCAGTAAACGACGGAAAAAATACCGTTCATACATGACATCATTAGCCGAAGGCAATATTGGGTTACATTTTGTAAAAATAACTCACATTCCGCGCCGAAAAAATATAAAAAGATACACAATATTTTCTTCGCCATTAGTTTCCGTGGAATAACCTGAGCAATAAAAATATCTGTACAGGCACAAAAAATTGCTTACAAGTCTTTTTATGAGAGAAATCGTATTTCCTCCAGGAATGTCAAATGTGCAAGACGGGCGCGTGGGGGCCGGAGTCGAACGTGGCAAGGCAATATATCACAACCCACTCTCGCTCCACGCCACGTCCTAAATAAAAAGAGGCGTGAGACAAAATGTCGACTTCGTTTAATCTGAAATGTATTAAATTGTCTTCAAAAGTGTTATAAATCAGATGAGCGTAAATGCTGCTATAGTCTTAGTGCATTACTGATTCCCTCTTACTTACTTACTTATCTACTTATTAAAGTATTACGATCTATATATCGCTAGACTTCAAATACTCTTGTGAAACTATGATTAAATTTTTATGATCATAATATTGCTAGACTTCAAATTGATGCAGTGATTATAGCAGTAAAAAGGCCTATGTCCAGCAGTGGACTACGATAGGATGAAGTGATGATGATGATTATAGCAGTTAGAAGTTGTGGTTTTGGTACCTCTCTTCTTAAAAGTCTGTTTAGTCTACAGGAATTTTGCGTAGATTAAACGTTGTGCTGAAGTCGAAAAACAAAATAAGGATATATTATTTTTAAGTCGTATAATTAATAATTATGTAAATATAAATATCTACAGCACACACACACTCGGTCGTCTGTTCCTAAAGTAAGCAACTTAATGCTTGTGTTATAGGTAACAGTCGACTGGTATAGCTACATTTTTTCTTGGTTAAAACAAACATATAAATACTACATATATAAATAAATAGTATATATTACACCCAGACTCGGGATGGGAATCGAACCCAAAACCCCCGGAGTAGAAAGCAGGGTCACTACAAACTGCGCCAACGGGCTGGTCAAATTACCCTACTTGTGAGTTAGCAAAGCCTCTAGAAACATAATAATTATGTGTATTGTTTATAAAACAAACAAATAGTTATACAATTAATCAAACTACTTGTTGCTATGAAATCAAATTTCAACTATTTGACATTGTTAGAGAGCTACGAAACACGAGAATACATTTTATTGTTACATAAAATTCGTTCATAGTACATAAAATTGATAGCTGTTTAGTTTTTATCTATTTTATGACTTTTATATTAAAACTAGCTGACCCCGCAAACGTTGTTTTGCCATATATGTTATTAACCCCCGTAACCCCCTCTTGTGGGTGGAATTTGGTAAAATCCGTTCTTAGCTGACCTATACTCGGCGAAAGGAATATTTTTACCAAATCTCAAGTTTCTACGCCTTATGGTTCCAGAGATATCGTGATGAGTCAATGGGTGGAAATCTCTTTTATATAATAAATATAGATATAGATAAAAACAATGTTCTACATTTATCTATTTTAATCTAAATAACAGCAAAGTATGTCGCCCGAAAAAGCTTAAATTTTGCTGTTCGCATTGCCGTTCGCAATCGGCATGTTCTTAATGTAGTATTGAAGCAACGTGGTAAAATTCTGTCTCTCTTTCTTTTTTTTCCTGGTCTTCGTCCTTCAATCCCATCATCAACTCAAAACATTTCCAAGAAGTCTAGCTACTTTATTCATCATAGGAATGAGGGAACTGGGGATGGGGTTGGCAACACGCTTGCGACGCTTCTGGTGTTGCAGACGTCTATAAGCTACGGTAATCGTATACCATCAGGAGAGCCGTACGCTTGTTTGCCGATCTAGTTACATAAAAAAAAACCACCACCTGATACCAATATTGTTGTGATCTTCTAATGATCTTGTGGTATTTCTCCAGTCGGGTGGCGCTAAATTTTGAGCAAATTTGATAAACTCAACAGTCATCATTTTAAACTTTTAAACAAAGATTGTTCTCCTACAAAAGTCGAAGGGTTGATTTGTTATTTTCAAGACAACTTTAGCACATCAAAAACTCAAGGTCAGTCCAAATTTGAATCAGTGATATCTAGCCGGGAATCAGTTGTCCTATTTACTACCTCTTTGACTGTCCCTAATAGGTAGGGATCCCTAGTACATTTTTTTAACCTGATCAGTAACAAGCTAATTTTCCGTGAGTAGCTTCATTTTGATGAGGCGAACAAAAAGTTCCTCTTCGAAAACTCTCGATTGTGGTAGATAATAGAGTTAGCAGGAGGTAGAGCAGCAGTGAGCGTAGGACCGGGATAACGTACCACGCAATTTGGAGGACAATATTACCATCAAATTATATGAATATTAAGTAACTAAAAGAAAAAAAAATCAGCTGGTTAGTAATAATTTTTGATGACCTTACGAGGTCATCAACTTGATGACCTCGTAAGGTCATCAAAAATAATTTTTTTTTCTGATTTTTTTTTTGCTTTTAGTTAGTTAATATCTATATAATTTAATAGTAATAATGTCCTACAAATTGCGTGGTACGTTATCCCGGTCCTACACTCACTGCTGCTCTACCTCCTGCTAACTCTATTATCTACCACAATCGAGAGTTTTCGAAGAGGAACTTTTTGTTCGCCTCATCAAAATGTAGCCACTCCCAAAAAATTAGCTTGATACTGATCAGGTGAAAAAAATGTACTAGGGATCCCTAACTATAACTCTTTAGTGACATCAAAACTTTGAGTAGTTACGTCAAAATGAGAAGATTAAACAATAAACATGCCTCAGTATGAAGTAAAGTGAGGGTTAGGTGTGAAATCAGAAATAATTTAGTGAGAGCATTATGAGCGTAGCAAAGTTAAATCACTTCATTGCTGTGGTCGCGTATAATTTAAAGTTCAATGTCTATGTGCTTTAATAACAAAGTTGTTAGTTTACGTTGAGCAACTTTGATGACGACGTAATCAATTTTAATAAACAATTTAATGGATTCCATTAAAATACTGATTAGTGACATCTTACACGTGTTAATTTCAAGGGTGTTTGGTATACTTTGTGTGAGACCCCACCCCTAATTTCTCCAAGGAGCTCTAATGGTGACCAGATCTCTTTCAAGTAGTGTTGTGTTCTTTCAAGCAATTTTCAACACTGCTTCAAAACAGTATTATTTAGCTGTGATCTTCTTTAAGGTCGAGGCAATCCCCCAGTCGGGCTGCTCAAGATTTTAAGAAAGATATATTCTAATGTGCCCTACCTCAATTAAATTCTCTATACAAAGAAAGTATCCCTTTTAATATCCTGTCCTTTTATTCCTGCCAATCTTACCTTACAGATTAAAATGCAAATGTTCATGACGATGGATATATACATGGGTGACTATGTCACGCTCATAAAACGGAAAGACGTAGGTAATACGGTAGAAAATATACACATGAATATTTGGAAAAAAAAATTGAAGCTCTCGGCCTGTCAGTCTAAATTAGGACTTATTAAATAAACCAAAATATAATAAATGTGGCAAAGTTTTCATCTCCTATGTTGAAATATTAAATGTGCCTTATTTTAGCGTAGTAAATAACTCAATTTTGATAAGCCTTGCCTTCAACTTTCCATCGTGTTACTTCGTAATTAAGAACGTTTTACTCTAATATCTAAAGCTATCTCTACTCTTAATTCTAAATATCTTTATTCTCAACATTTTTGACATCATATCAAAAATCGACCGTTCCGACGGGGATCGAACCTGCATCTGCTATAGCCAATTAAGCTATGTAACGATATACCCATTAGGTCGTAAAATAAATGAATTTCTTAACTAAAAGTAGCCTAAGTTACTGTTTATTACATCAGCTATCTACCAGTGAAAGTCCCGTCAAAATCGATCCAGACCTTTTAGAGATTAGCCGGAACAAACAAACAGACAAAAATTATAAAAAATATTATTTTGGTATAATATGTATCGCGCTTAGAGTATACTAGGTACAGTGTATAGATCCATATGCATTTAATAAAAAGCATTTATTTTAATACTAGCTTCTGCGCGCGACTTCGTCGGCGTTTACTCTGCTTCTATTGGTCTTAGCGTGATGATACATAGCCTATAGCCTTCCTCGATAAATGGGCTATCTAACACTGAAAGAATTTTTCAAATCGGCCCAGTAGTTCCAGAGATTACCGCGTTCAAACAAACAAACAAACAAACAAACAAACAAACTCTTCAGCTTTATATATTAGTATAAGATTACAAAAAGACACTCTAGTTTTATTTATTTGTTTAGAATATAGTATACCTAATGAAACCGATTCAATTAAAATTTTCAATTTAATATGGTTTAAATTAATGAGTACGTTGAACATCGTCAAATAGAATGTTTTTAAGAAACAAATTTCATTAAGATGTTCCGAAGAACGGAATGATTAAACATTTATCCGTTATGTGAAACATTCGCTGTTTAACGTACACTGGAGTGGCTTTAAAATTTTAACGATCCCACCCATCGGAGAGATGGAAACAGGGAATAAAAATTTAATTCAGAAATCCTTCCTTTGAAACCATTTAAATTTGATGGATAGCTGTAAAGGAGTATCGTAAATAATTCAAATCATTTATTTATTAACGGCAAATGTTTGTTCTTAAGCAAAAAAAATATTCGTTGTCTGTAAAGTTGGTTTACGGACGATAGTTTAACGTGACAACGTCATAACAAAACATCTCCTCGGACGTATAGGCCAATCGAGTGGAAGAGAGATAGATGCGGCGCAAGCGTACAATGAGCGTAACGGGACAATGAGTCATCCTTTTTCGTGCATGTAGCCGCCGTTCATCGATTTATTAGACGTTTTCACGCCAAAAAAAACGCTTCAATCTTTCAATGACAAATAAAATAAGAATATAACCAGCGATAAAAAAATATAATCTAGTTTATAATTGCCTATTTTTCAAGTCGGATAAAAACCAAGCAATACCAAACTAAGTTAGTGGGATTTGTAATTAATGATAAGTGATAACCAAACGATCAAAAAAAAAAAATATTCTTCAGTAATTATTATATTAACACTTTCAGATAGTTAAACTTTTCTTAGTTTAAATGATCAATTGATGCTGATGACGTCACAATAAACAGAATTACGTTATTGTACAATATTCTTTTTATTATACCTTTCGAAGCAAACAAAATGAGTATCAATCTAAGTTATTTATAGACTGAAAATCGTATCGCAGTGTACAATGTTTGGGCTCATTGTCGATTTATTGAGCAATCCTGGCTGTGCGCTGCTCTGCGCTGCTCTGTGCTTCTGTGCCGTTAATTGGATCGCTTCGAATGTTGTCGCGGTAATTGGTACAAGGCTTGTGTCGCGAAGCTGCGGACGTTCCCTGCTTACACTTTATTTATGTGTTCAGAATTAGAAATGAAACGCTTTAGACGATATTCATTTAACAGGACTAAATAATTGTACCGCAATATAATAATAGAAATTGGAAAGTAAAACGAAATTGTAATGCAGCAATCGCTTATAAAATAAACAGAATTAAACAATATTTGTATTTTTAATAATTTAGGCGTAAGCAGTAGCCATCATTGTAGACCTATAATTATAATATACTAGCGACCCGCTCCGACTTCGCGCGGGAGCAATGCTGATACTAAATATTTGCAATCTAAGCGCAAAAAATGTGTTTATTTACGACATCACATTAGAAAACTCTAAAACTATCAGTGTTTCTCTACTATATTATGCATGTATTATACATATAAATCTCTGGAATCACTCTATTTACTAAAGAAAACCGCATCAAAATCCGTTGCGTAGTTTTAAAGATCTAAGCATCTATACAGACAGACAGACAGCGGGAAGAAAGTTTGTTTTATAATATGTAGTGATATATTCCCTTCTCCTACATGGAGAAAGACGCGTATGCCCAGCAGTGGGACGTTACAGGCTGAAACGCCGTCGTCATCATTGTACTAAAGTAACACAAATAATCTAATAATCTTGTGGTGAGGTTTATTAACAAAAATATAGCCTTATGTATTATTTTTAGCATTACGTTTCTTCTGCGGCAGTCGGTTAAAAAGGAAAATCACAACCAGGGACGTACATTCTTAGGGAACCCGAGATTCCTTTCCAAGCAATAAAGGTACGAAAAAAAGGCAATAAAACCTGCAATATGTCACCAAAGACGTAAAACGTCAGAAACAAAAATTGAAAAAAGATTTGATTGTTATTTTTCAGTTTTTATATTGTTAAGGAAATTGATAGGAAAACATTTACTATTATGAAAGGTAATGGCGGAAATTCTCCTAAAAGTTTCCGGTTTCACAAGCGACTTGGTAACAAAAAAATAAAATACAAAGTATTTTAAAAGTATCAAAACTTATTTTTAGATATCGGTCAAATAATAATTTTGCCAATTTCTCAGTATTTTGTTAAATTATTCCAATTTCTAAAATGTGATAACCTTTGTTGACAAACACAGTTAATTTTTTTTTCAAAAGAGTATCTGCAGATTTTTTGCCGATTCTTCTCTGCAGCATCTACATTCCGAATCGATGATAGCTTCACTTTTAACGATAATTAATAGTTTAATTTGTAATATGACGAATCGAAGGTGGTATTTAGATATTGAATTAGCATTAAATAGAAATAAGATATCGTATTTTTCTCTACGTTTTTCTACTTCATCACTACAAAAAGGTAAGCATTCAGACGAAAACTACAAAACTAATAAACACTTATAATTTCCATTACAAAAGAGAATTCCAAGTATTTTGGTCTCAAAAAAATAAAACTGGGTTCTTCAAGTATTCGCTAGAAAATTTTCATCATTAAACGTTCTCGCTAAGCTAGAAATAAAATTAAAATACCTGGAGGCCTCCGTCTCATCTTACCCTCCGACGAACCCGGACAAAAGGATTAGTACCTGCCTACCTGGAACAAAACAAAAGTGATTTAAGGAAAACGTATGAATACAACGTACTATACAATATTATTACGAACATCTGGGATACATAAGATAACAGAATGATTACATATCCGGTTATAATTAAACATGTAATTAAGATACTTCAAGATAATTATATTTTTGGAAAAATGACAACCATTAATTATGTTATAATATTATATTATGTAACTAAATAGAGGCAATCAAAGACAATAAACAAAATAGGTATATATATATATATATATATATATATATATATATATCTTTTGTTTACTTAATTACATTTTTGTTACTTTTTGTGTTGGTGTGCAAAAATGTGTAAATAAATAAATAAAATATAAACTTTGAAGCAGAAACCATGGTCAATTGTCATTCTCATTGCATACGAAGTAATTATTATTTATAAAAAAAAAACCGTGTGTAGTCCGACCTGAGACACCAGATAGCAACGAAGTTCCTTATTTTATAATATTATTAATTTCAGGTTCTATTGCAAGTATAAAGAAAATAATTATCGGGTATACATTTTTATTATGATTTTTTTATCGATAAAAATAAAAAGTCTACTTTACAAAATTATCTTAACATCTTTATTTTATTTACAATGATTTATAAAAATCTATACATATAATAAAATGATAGGAATGTATCATCAATCAATCAATTGTATGTATGTCCTTGATAAACTCAAAAAGTACTGCATGTACTTCAATTTTGGCACGAATATTATTAAGAAGTCGGGTCAGAACATAGGCTACATATTATCACGCTATCACCTACGGGGAACGAGCAGTGAACGCACGCAGACGACGTCGCGGGCAGCAGCTAGTATATAATAATTATCGAATGATATAACAACAATAGCAAACTGCAATAATAATAACAGTCATTACGTAAACTATACATTACTGTATAGCCAATAGCCATCATACAATCTTACGCTTTTTTAAACATTACACACGTTTTTTGCCGGCTCCGCAACGCCCCATAAGGAACTTCGTTCCAATAATTGCGATAACAATCTTGTAAAACTTAAAAGAATATATTGGCTAAGTGTATTTACAGTTTAGCTCAGTTGAATCCTTTAACTCCCAAACTCAATTATCAATTGTTTTTTTCCTTATTGGCTCATTTTCCTAGTATACGTCTAGTTTTTCTCGTAATGAAAAATGATCGAGGAAGACTTGTTCGTCGTAAAAAATTGTAAGATATTTATATTCGCAAGTTCCCTGCAAACTTGGTGGATTATGTCTTGAATAAATTTACTCTAATTGTGTTTAACTAAACATACCCTGTGGTTTTGCCCGCGAGGAAACTTTTATTTCTCTTTGACACTCTTATACGATATTTACACTTAATGCAGTCTCTTTGGATATATAATAATAAAATGTTTCTATTTCATCACCTTATATAGTAAATTCATTTATTCATTCATTCACTATATCCTATCGCAGTCCACTGCTGGACATAGGCCTCAAGTTCTGTCTAAACATCCCGGTTTCCCACAATCCTCATCCAGACACCACCGGTAACCGGTCCAGCGGGCCGGATGTATATGACATGTAAAGACCCTACTAACCAAATTTTCATTTAAATAGCTTCAAGTTACGCTTGGTGATGATTAAAACCTCAGTCAAACATATAATGTACTAATTTTTCTGTCTAAAATAACATTACATCATAGATGAAAATTAAACAAGATTCAGAGTTAGATTTCCTCTTTTATCCAGGCTGTATACCGTTTTACAAGTGCTTAAAAGGATTCCAGGAAAACGTTAAATCTGATATCTCTAACTAGCTTGGTTCATCACGGGTTACATGGCGGGAGCACAAAGGACCAATTCCGTGTGTTGAGATAGAAGATGAGACGATAGAGACGGGCTGGTAGCGACTTCGTTAACAAACTTTTGTCAAGCTGAAATAATGTTTGTGATGTATTGATATATATTCATTTTTACAAATTGGTTTTCTTATAACTTAACTTTGTATTAATTATTAATATTACTTATTATTGAAATAGTTAGCCTTCGCTGCTTTTACGTAGGTACTTGGATTTTGGGTAATACACAGATTCGTTAACGTTTACGGTCATTGAGGTCTATGGCTACAAATGAATGGAATACTTGATTCTTTTCATGGTCATATTTGCCCCGAAATTCAAATAATGGTTGGAGAGAAAAATCATAGGAAAATCGCGGCGGATATAAATTGAATTGGAGGAAGATAAGGGCCAAGTACAGTATTGAGATGCTTATAGACTTATTTAAATCAACTAGTGGTCGGCCAGAGGTCAAAATTCGACCACATAATTAAAATTTTAAATTAAAGAAAACTAAATAATTATGAAAATAAAGAACCTTTTTTTTTAATTATTCAATTTGACAACAGACATCAACAATAAACAAAAGGGTATAAATGCGTGTGTGCGTGTGGTAGTGTGTGTAATGCTTTTTTATTAATTGAATGTATATTTTATGAATAATTTGAAAAAATATTAGCATTCCGCACTCTTCTCTATATAAACTATAAGTGTGCGAAATTTCATACTCCTCCGTTCGCGCAGTTTCCGTAAAAAGGGGTACAAAGTTTTTGCTTCACGTATTAATATATAGATAACTCTAATTGTCTTATTATATATTATTCTATTCAAGGAAATTTTTATCAAACAAATCAATAAAATTCGGTTTTCATACATAAGTTTTTTGGTTAAAACTGTCGGTGGTAAAGTTAAACATAATTAATTTAACCTTTACATTAGTCTATACTTTATCCGTAACACAATCAATCAATTAACAGATAACTTTTGTTTCTAGTTCCCTAAAAGGCAACATTAATTCACGTTAACTTCACATCGACCTTTATAATGTATCTGTTCAGGTAATGGAAATCACTCCACAACAATTGTACCTGAAGGTAAAGAACTCAATATTAAGTTGAATCACTGTCAGATAAATTTAGGATTTCTCTCAAGATAACGGTTTCCTTGTGACATTTATCTGACAAAAAACCTTCTCCAAATTTTCCCTAACCAGACAAAAGCCCTTTTGTTCTTCAGGCTGAATTAAGGCAGCATTGAAACTCAATATCACTTACTCTACTGTGTATTTCTGAAAAATTACGCCTGACTTGGTAAATAAGCTGGTAAATGCGTGACAAAAAGTGTGATACGGTGAGGCGGACGGAAGTTGAGAGGGAGATATAAGTTAGTGAAGATTGAAAGAGAGTTATGTTTCGTAAGTTTTGCTTCAGTCGTGTGGTCTAAAGCACACTCGTTTTTTTATTATTATTAGAATTTCTCCAGCTTAGAGAATGATGAAACCTCACGTTACGATTTTTTTCGAGTAATCCAACTGAGAAGCGACTCTACAAAATACGCATAGACAACAAAAATTGCCTTTTTTACTGTGTGTACAATTTCTGACAGATATATCTATACTAATATATAAAGCTGAAGAGTTTGTTTGTTTGGTTGTTTATTTGTTTGAACGCGGTAATCTCTGGAACTATTGGGCCGATTTGAAAAATTCTTTCAGTGTTAGATAGCCCATTTATCGAGGAAGGCTATAGGCTATGTATCATCACGCTAAGACCAATAAGAGCGGAGTCCAGAAGCTAGTTAAAGATATTGCTTAGGTTTCTCATGACACCATACTTTCGAGTAATCAAATTAAGCCATCTTCACTCTACAAATTTTTTTTGACGACTATTAAAATTGATGAACACCGGCGGCATGCACGAAAAAGGATGACTCATTAGGTTCCTCTCAATGTCCCTTTACGCACAGTGATAGGATATGGACTATCTTCCACTCGATTGGCCCATACCGCCTATACGTCCGAGAAGATGTTTTGTTATGACGTCATCACGTTAAACTATCGCCCGTAAACCAACTTTACAGGCAACCAATTTTTTTCAAGTCAATCATATAGACTCTATTATCAAAATAAACCATGTACAAAGAAAACCAATCGCTTTTCAGACAAAACTTATCCACAAACCCGAACAAAACGGCAAATATCTTCGAAAATAAAAACCCCACATTATACAGGGCAGGGAATCGATGAGAGCGTCCATCCAGGCGTCCGGCTCATGTATAGATCACTGACAAGCTATTACGGATTCAGGGCTCGCCTCACTGAATGTAACTTGATTGCCCCGATGCTAATATACTTGTAGTTTCAAACTGCGGCCGGCATCGGCGTAAAAGCTCGTAAAACTAATTTCGGAATGCGGTCCATTTCGCGGACATGGTTTATGTCTATAGCGTTGTATTATACGAAGCGCTTATTTATACATATATAGACATATATATATATATAATGTTAATAAAATGCAAAATGTATATAGAGTGAGATGTGTGAAACGACAAAAATTCCTGACAAAAAACGTTTTATGAAGCGTACGTGAAACATTTACACATTCGCATTTGTTTTTTTATTGTTTTAAAGTGAAACTTCTATAGGCGCATGAGGGGTAACATTTGAGCGACCGCTAACGCGGCAGTGTCAGCGACGGTCAGTACTTGGATGGGTGACCGACTGGGAGCACCGCTTGACGTTGGATTTTTGTTTTTTTTGTTGTTCAATTAGTTTTTTTTTTGTATTTTCAATTTGTTTTTTTTTTTGTATTTTCAATTAGTTTTTTTTTTTCAATTAGTTTTTTTAATTATAATACTTTTACAATTACTTTGCCAAAGAAGTTTCACTTCTGACCATGTCTGCTTTGTACGCACGCAATTTTTTTTTATACAACTAGGTCAACAAACGTACGGCTCACCCGATGCTTGCGATGCTTAAGGTGTTACAGGCGTCTTAGGCCAGTCAATAAAGCATTTAACCTCGCACTAAATTTCCGATCCAATTTTAGTTTTTTATTAGGTTAAAGGTCACTTACTGACCATAAAAACATAAAATGCTGACAGATCCAGGTGGAGCTTCGATCGCAATCTTAAAGAAAAGTTTTTGGCCGATATCTCGAAAACTATCAACTTTAGGGCAAAAATTATTCGGACCTTTTTTGTAGACAATAAAATTTCGCATCTTTTATTTTCTGTAAACTTTTTTGTAAAACTTACCGTTTAAGATTTTTGGCCCATTTAATGAACGCGTTTTTCATTTTTGGCCACTAACTCTTCAAATATTGGATTAATCAATAAAATGCATATACCCTTTTTTTAAGATGACTTTATTCTCTACAACTTTTGTTTAAAACTTTTTTTTCTAATGTCCATACTTTTCGAGTTATAAAACGTTTAATGTTTGACTACCGGGCGTAAAGTCAAAAATTTCAAGGTACGCATAGAATATAATGGCACAAATTCAACAAACTAATTAAAAAAAAAAACGATTATTTATGTACTTAAAAATTGATAGTTCATTTCCTTACCTGCAATAGTAATTAACTTTTTGTTTTTTGTTTTGTTATATTTCTTACAACTGAACTTCTTCGTTAATCGTTACACTCTTCGGAGGAATACAAGGAAGACTGTAAAGCTTCAATGATCTCTTTATCTTCATGATCAAACAGATCAATGTCAACCGACTCTTCGTTGGAGGCGAGGTTCACTGTCGGTTGATTTGTACATGATTCTGCCGTGCAATTCTCGCAAATCACAGTGCACTCTAAACCTGCTTTCCTGCACCCACATGCTCTACTACCACAGCCAGTTCGGCATTTGCAAGAAATTAACTCGAGTAGACTGGGAGGTGCCGCAGGAGATGTTGAAGCAATCGGTAGAAGGCCCTGAGAGGTTCGTGTCCACCCCCATCCCATTAGAGTGCACTGTGATTTGCGAGAATTGCACGGCAGAATCATGAACAAATCAACCGACAGTGAACCTCGCCTCCAACGAAGAGTCGGTTGACATTGATCTGTTTGATCATGAAGATAAAGAGATCATTGAAGCTTTACAGTCTTCCTTGTATTCCTCCGAAGAGTGTAACGATTAACGAAGAAGTTTAGTTGTAAGAAATATAATAAAATAAAATATAAAAATTAATAATTACTATCGCAGGTAAGGAAATGAACTATCAATTTTTAAGTACATAAATAATCGGGATATTTTTTTAATTAGTTTGTTGAATTTGTGCCATTATATTCTATGCGTACCTTGAAATTTTTGACTTTACGCCCGGTAGTCAAACATTAAACGTTTTATAACTCGAAAAGTATGGACATTAGGAAAAAAAGTTTTAAACAAAAGTTGTAGAGAATAAAGTCATCTTAAAAAAAAGGGTATATGCATTTTATTGATTAATCCAATATTTGAAGAGTTAGTGGCCAAAAATGAAAAACGCGTTCATTAAATGGGCCATAAATCTTAAACGGTAAGTTTTACAAAAAAGTTTACAGAAAATAAAAGATGCGAAATTTTATTGTCTACAAAAAAGGTCCAAATAACTTTTGCCCTAAAGTTGATAGTTTTCGAGATATCGGCCAAAAACTTTTCTTTAAGATTGCGATCGAAGCTCCACCTGGATCTGTCAGCATTTTATGTTTTTATGGTCAGTAAGTGACCCTTAACCTAATAAAAAACTAAAATTGGATCGGAAATTTAGTGCGAGGTTGACCAAAAAAAACGTCTATTTTTACTAGCCTATCTATAAGCTACGCTAATTGCTTACCAATAGGTGAACCATACGCTTGTTTGCCGATCAAGTTATATAATAAAAGTCTACAAATAAAGCAAACAAACCTATTACAACTATCACCAAAATATTAATTAGCTAATACATAAACACCATTAAGGCTAAAACACGCAGAAAGCATTGTTATAACCATTTTATGTTTAAAACCATAACCGTCCATCGTGTTCAATGGGAGCCATTGTTTAGCCCGAACTGATCGGGTATGATATTCATCGAGGTATAAAGTTTATTTAAAGCCGGGATGTGTCCGACCCGCGGCCGTTGAACCGACGAATAGGCATAATAACATAACTAATATGGTCGTTAGTTGATGCTGGGTATTTACTTAATATTAGCCACGATAAAGAGTTTATTTATAGAGTTTTTGTATTGCAAAGGTCGCAAACAAGCGTATGGTAAGCGAATAATATAGTTGCTTATTGATGCCGCATTGCCGTTCCTATTTTCCGACCCTCTTCAGGAGTTCTGGCCACCTTACTCACCACAGGGAGGCTATTGGACAAGAATATTTGAAACAAGTGTCATTGAGCTGTGATCTTCCGTAAGTTGAAGTACTTCCTCGGTTGGGCTGCTCCGAATTATCAGGGAGACGTTTCCAGCTGTGCCCTATCTCAGTAAAGCCTGAGAAAGTCCCATTAACACTAATATCGCTTCAGCCTGTAATATCCCAGGTCCAAACAGGTATACCTATAATATTAGGTATACCTGTTTGTAAAAATAAAGAAATCAAATTGAAAACTACAGGTGTATCATATTGAGAGCTATATCTAAGAGGTACAAAAATAGCACGCTACAATTTCTAAAGGGCAGTGATCAATCTTCAAGTATCGACACTTGATCAATTGAATTACGTAACAGAATCAGAAGAAATATTATGATTTGTTTCCTGAATCAAAATCAAAGTTTACTTGATTATTAAGTGGATTTTAAGGGTAATTTTGCCTTATTATTTCTATCATAATGTTTAGATAAATATGTATCTATATAGTGTTAGCAGTTTATCTATTTTGTTATGTAGGTATTTGTTTTATCCGCAGTTTTTCTTCTTCTATTTCTGCATTAGTTAGCCCCACGTTCACATCATCTCTCACTACCATCTTTAACTGAGGTAAGGCACAGCAGTAAATTTCCTGCTTAAAATATGGAGCAGCCCGACTGGGGAAGTACCTCGACCTTACAGAAGACCACAGCTAAATAATACTGTTTCCAAGCAGTATTGTGTTCCTGTTGGTGAGTAAGGTGACCAGAGCTCCTGGGGGGGGGGGGGTGGGGGATAGGGTCAGCAACGCGCTTGCGATGCTTTTGGTGTTGCAGGCGTCTATAAGCTACGGTAATCGCTTACCATCAGGTGAGCCGTACGCTTGTTTGCCAACCTAGTTCTGTAAAAAAAAAACTACCATAGGTTGACTGGTATAACTGCGGAGTTTCTCGTCGATTATTTTCTGTTATTTTCTGCAGAATCTATATTCCAAATCGGTGGTAGCTTTACTTTTAAAAATCATTGAAAGTGTAATTTTTAAAATGACGATTTGTCATTACGAAGTCTATTAATGACGATCGATGACGAAATGTATTTTGTAGCCTATTTGAATAAAGCTATTTTTATTTTAATTTTGATTTTATATTGAGTGTGAAACTATATAATGTCCTTTTTGATAAAATTTTAATTTTCTTTATTGTTGTTACTAAGACATTGCAACTGTGATTCTTGCATGCGGCGCTGCCTATAAGTGGTTGTTGCATTTATGTGTGATGTATTATTTCTCAATGCTAAACATTTATGTATCGATGTAAATAACTGTTGGCTAACCTAATAAATAAATAAATAAATAAACTACTACCGAGAGGAAATCCAATTTCTTTTATTCATTCATAATTCAAACAAGAGCAATGATTTAACGAGCGATAGCACGCATGTCTGTTTCACTGAAAATTAGTATTATGTAACTTTGCCTAACAGTCTAAACACCAGTCTAACGAGTATACGTTGATAGGAATTACCTTCGTTTATTTAGTGCTGATCATATTTGTCGCCTTATTACTGTATTACCGTCTGTTTGTTTGTATCTGTTTATATGTATAGAGCTGTCAAATTGTTAGCTTTGAGGGTAATCAATACATACATATAATAAAAATGTAACGGGTCGCTGTCTGTACATCTATACTAATATATAAAGCTGAAGAGTTTGTTTGTTTGGTTGTTTGTTTGTTTGTTTGAACGCGGTAATCCCTGGAACTACTGGGCCGATTTGAAAAATTGATTCACTGTTAGATAGCCCAGTTATCGAGGAAGGCTATAGGCTATGTTGACACATAGCCTATAGCCTTGGCGAGATGACTCTCGCTAAGACTAATAGGAGCGGAGTCCACGCCGACGAAGTCGCGCGCACAGCTAGTAGTAAATAATTGAATATCACAAATCAAAATCCCATGTTTCTGACTACTGTTATGGATCACGATCACGATTCAGTCTGTAATATCCCACTGTTGGGCATAGGCCTCTTCCCCATTTATTTATTTATTTATTTATAATAATTAAAACGGTTTACACCAGTTACATTAATTATTAACAAGAAATATAAAAACATAAACACAGCAATCAGGATATACAACAAATAGAGCTAAAAACAAAACAAAAAAGATTGAGAAAAAAAATACAACAATCACTACAACAATTATACACCTCGCTCACAAAACTTCATACATACAGACAGTATTTTCGACCATTCATCCGCAAACTGATCACACTCAGGGTATGCATCCAGAAGAGCGTTGAGCGTGGCGAGAATGCGGGGAATAGGCGAGTTCGCTCTCGCGACAGTACGCGCTGGAGGTACGGCAAACAGTTTATGGTGGCGGAACTGAAGGTAGTTGTGTGGGACAGCGAATCGACAGAGCCCGTCACTCAGGTCCGGGGCATCAATCCTACCACGGAATACTTTGCACGCTGTGATCAACTGACGGTGCAACCGTCGGACCTCCAAAGAATTATAATTTAGGGAACCCAATAGAAAGTTTGTTGGATACAAGTAGGGATAGTATCCATTAACACGCTTGTATAAGTATCGCAGGAAGGTCGTTTGTACCCTTTCCAGCAGGAGATTGTAGGTGCTATGGTAGGGATTCCATACACAGGCACTTGTTTCCAGTTTGGATCGCACGAGTACATTGAATATCAGCCGCAACACGCTGATGGAATCGAAGTCGTTTGTACTTCTAAGCACAAACCCAAGGCGCTTATGGGATTCTTTCACTAAGGCCATCACATGTAGGTACTGTTATGGATACAAACGACTTTTTAATGTAATTCATTACATATTTTATTATATAAAATACAGAGACAATTTAATTTTGTACTTCTGTATTGTGAAAATTTGTACAACTAAATTGTAAAATGGTTTCTTTTTTCTTTTGGAGCTCTTTATTTCCCTTTGTGGAAGAAATTCTGTTTATTGTTGTTGATGTTAGACATGAATGAGTAGTAATAATAAATGCCATAATATTCAAACCTTGCTCACGAGATTACATCGTGTGGAATGGAGATTTAATAATAGTTATTCGATTCAGTTTCGACCAACACCTTAAGAAACTCTCTCTTAACTGTTGGATCGAGGGTCTGTTCTGACTGTTGGGTGAGGTGGATGCTTAGCCTGGAACCTTAACTACTGGTAAACTGGACCTCAACCTGCAACCGAAGCATTATTTTCCATATTTCAAAATATTTCTGTTTATTTTTTAATGAAGATATTTAAAAATTTATCAAGTTAGATAAATATAGAAATAAAAGTTAAATGGCACAATAGGTGAAGCCGCGTGATTCGTCTAGTCAATAAATCCTAATACAATAATACCAAGGTCGGACCTTCATTATACGTTATCTTGTAGCCCTAGAAGGGGTGTAGACTACCTTCCTCTAAGGTAAAATACGCAGTTCCTTAGGGAATAATATAAGTACTAGTAGAGTAAGGTTAAAGTGTAGCCCGGTTTTAAACAAAATTTATGTACAGATTACCTTCCTATTCACGTTCGAATTTCTGTAGCAGAAATTTCTGACAGAAACTTGATAGATATTAGTAGGAAGACAAAAATTTATCATAACTAAACAATTATTGTCTTAAACTGACCCGTTAACGCAGATGACAGTGATCTTAATTTTTGGGCCAGGGTTTGGTTTTCGAGTCTAGATGTAACATACATATTTACAATTCACAACTTAAGATCTAAATATTTACAGACAGTTACGGGTCATGTCCGCGTGGGATGGTGCCGTGAATTCTGGCAGCGTTTCCCCGTTGAATCGCTACGCTGATTCCCTGGGCAAAAAATACACAGCCCTCTTGTCGGCAGTTGTAACATTCATATTACGTATATGTAACATCCTTAAAATAAAATTTTCTTGAAATAAAATACCTACATAATTATGTCGGTCGGCTGTTACTCCAAAACACATGCTTCAAATAAGCCAAATTTATTTAAGAACTTGTAGGCTGTAATTCAATTTTGGCGTATCCTCTCTTAGACCCAGCTAAACTCAATAGTATTGTACAAGATTGTAAACATTGGTATGCGACGAGAACTTCTTTAATTTTCCTATAACGTAACATGTGTGATATTCCTATGGAGTGTCGTAGTCATTGTTGAGTAAGACAAATAATGTACTAAGCTAAGTTAAGGTTGCTTATAACACTGGGTACATTACGTTAGTTTATAATGTACCTAATGTTAAGATATAAATTTTTATTTTATTGTTTGATTTTTGCTGCCTTAACTTTCTGTTATTATTGTTTAGTTTTTTTTTGTAAATCATTTTTTTTTTAACTTTCGTTAAGTGTGTAACATACACCTTATGGCGAAATAAATGATTGTGATTTGATTTGATTTGATTTGTACAAAAAATCAAAACACCTCTTCCGTAGAAAGATCATCGAAACCAATCACATCTTTTAATAACCTTCGTTTTAGAAGCAAATAATATCTTTTATAATAAAGTGTGATAAAAAAGCGTAATTCAAAAATCATTTCAAACAGACATAAAGAGTGAATTTTGGAATTAATCTCGAGCCCACCTGTAATAGGCGTCGCGGCAGGAAGTCGGTGAGAGGTTTTTGAGGGGGTTGAACATCCGTGCTTGAATAAACATCGTTAAAATCACAGATTGAAGGAGCAAACAGTAGGAGTAGGGATATTACAGGCTGAAGCGAATGAGTAAATAACAATTCCTATTTTCTGCCAGCAGGATTGTTTTCTTATGTGTCTCGATTAAACGGCAGTTTCTGGTTTTCATTAAAAATCTTCAGCCTGTAATATGTCACTGCTGGGCATAGACCTCTTTCCCTATGTAGGAGAAGGATCAGAGCTTAATCTACCACGTTGCTCCAATGCGGGTTGGCGGATATATTCCCTACTATGAGTAACGATCGCTATCAGGTGTACATGATAACAACCTTGACCGACGGCTTAAAGTGCTCTCTGACGAACGGTGGGGAGACCCACAAGGACTGCACAAACACCCAGAACACGGCAAACATCTGTATGGCCAATACAAACGTTTGTCATGTGCGGGATCGAACCCACAACCGCCAGCGCAACAGCCACAAACCAGTGCTGTGACCGTTGCGCCAAGGCGTCGTCATTAATACTGTGTTAATACGTGTTTTTAGATAATTTCTAAACCTATTTTTTTTAGGATCACCAGTATTGGTAACAGTTACACAATAAATTAAATGTAAACCATAAAATAGCTATATTTTACAATTTTTTAAGGTGTAACCTACATTATAAAGCTTTGAGTTATAAAAAAACGAGTAAATTTAAGTCTAAGTAAGCTCCTAACATTGACGTAACCTTTCAACCTTCGACTAATCCGTTAGAGCAAATGATCCTGCTTTTCGTTTGGAATTTTAAAACACGTTAATCTGCCAAACTGAAGTACACCAATGTAAAATCAAATTAAAATAAAAAATAACTTTAACTGTAATCGTCGTTTTGAAAATTAAAATTTTTAAGTGATTATTATTTTAAAATCACTTTGACCACCATCGATTCGGAATGTAAATGTAAATTCTGCAGAGAAGAATCGGCAAGAAACTCCGCAGTTACTACTTTGAAACTAACATATAAACTGTGTTTTAGTACACAATTAGTAATATCTTGCATGTAACGCGCTTTATCTATCAATTTCTTTTTAATGAACACTTTAAATTTATCTTGAGACACTTACAAAAATGTTTGTGGGATTTTATTATACATGCGAATACCATGACCCAGAAAGGAGACGTTTACTTTGCGCAGTCGGAAACTTGGAGTTACAGTTTTGTTATTCCTTCTCGTGTTAACACTCATGCGATTATTACTATTTTATTACCGAAACAATTAATATTATTGTAAACATATTATAAAACAAAGTCGCTTCCCGCTGTCTGTCTGTCTGTATGTATGCTTAGATCTTCAAAACTACGCAACGGATTTTGATGCAGTTTTTTTTAATACATAGAGTGATTCAAGGGGAAGGTTTATATGTATAATAAATACATGCATAATATAGTAGAGAAACACTGATCATTTTTGCAACCGTGCGAAGCCGGGGCGGGTCGCTAGTATTATTGTAAATAACTGAGTTCCAGTTAATGAGTACAACAACAAACCTATGGTCAGCAGGCAACATATATAAAGAGTACAGAGTAGACTTAACACTAAAACATTTTGTATCTTACTTTTGCTTTTATTACGGTCGAGGGAATCGAGGTCAAAAGTACAGTCAGTAAAACCAGACCCTCACGTTTGGCTCTAGACGCTACTACGTTACTACACAGTTCTTTGAATGTATTCGGTTTTTCTAACTTTTTGAAGTTATACTTCTTTTGACGCGTTAGGGAGAAATGATGAAAGTACACCGTCACATTGTTTATCCCGCACACCGTCACAAAAAACTAACACAATGAAGTTAAGTAAACAAAGAAGTAGTTAGCAACGTGAAGTTAGCTAGCCAATGAAGTATAACTTCTTACGTTCGTACATAAGTACACACACACTTTTTTTCTCACGAATGGCATGAAGCCTTATTATAAGAATTTTATAATTTTGACATTTAGACCAGTGCTTTTAGCCTTTGAAAAAGATAAAAAGTAAAAAAATTATAGTAGAGAATAAGTAACTAGAATGAAACCCATTGGAAAGAAGAGAATACAATGAAAATGAAAGGAAAAATAAATTACGGGCGATCTGAGGTCGGGAAGTGGTAGGGAGGGGAGGTCTAAGGGTAAATAAATGGTTAGCAGATCCTGAGATAAGCGCGTTTAAATAAACAAACATAATTTTCAGCTTTATTATATTAACATAGATTCCATTACATTCTATAATAAAAATAAAAAATCATAGACTATATTAAATAATAATAATTAATTAAGGTTTCGCTTTAAGAAACATTAAACATAAAATCATTTCCATATAATTTCAGAAGCAGATTTATCCATACAACTATTTACTTCTCGGAACGTAAAATGGCGTTAATTGACTGAATTCCAAACAGATTAGCATCTTCTTTATACCTATTCATAATTTAAAGTACTTTCCTAACGATCTCGGCGTTTATTCAAATTTATTATTCATTTTATTTATTTAGGACGAAGTTATCAAACATCTTCTTAGTTTGTTGTTGATCACGCTGTTAGAATTATTATCCGATTTCACTGCGTAAAGAAGGTTAATGTATTTTTAGTTGTTGTATGTATTTTTTTTAATTGGTTGAAATGTTGTAAATATGAGTGTCAAGTTAAAGTAATATCGTAAAACTATATTAACTGGGGAATAAAAGAAATAATTTTTTTTTTCTAATTCTTAAATAAGACTGAATTTATAATTTTATATTCATATTAATATTAAGTTAATGTATAATTCAATTACCACTAGATAAATGTGATGATATAGTTAATTAGTTAACTTAAATAAATAAAATGCCCTTTTTTGATTTTGACGAAGGATATTCAGAGATGTGTAGATGTAGTAACCAATTCATTATAAAACTGACGGTAGATAGATATCACATATTAAACCTTAACCGATGACAATAACTCAGTAGCGGGATACACAAGATTCTAGTAGACAAAAACATTATCTTAATTTTAATTACCTTGAAACCTTGAAACTTCAAGGGAAAAGGTAAACGTTAACAAATTAACAATATTTATGATTCTACTTAATATTCATGTCTTTAGTCCAGATTAATAAGAGCGTCTGCTACAGTTTATAATTTAAAAGCTTGTTGATACCTTATGTTCACGAAATTAATTTACTTATTATTTTGTAAAAAGTAACAATTAACCAAGAAAAGAAAACAAAGATTTGTAAAGAATTGTTATTTATTAATATTTTTTTACGTTCTCAACATTTTCTCTTTTGAAAGGGTTTGTCTGTAATAGACCAGGGTAGATATTTTTTGATACTAAAAATAATTAGAACTCGATGAAACCACTTATAAGTAAGAAGATATAACAAAATAATAGTAAAAATAATTTACGGGTGATTTTAAGTCGGGAAGAGGGGAAGGGGTGGGGGAGGTTTTAAGGTTGAAAGAGGTTTGTCATGATTTCAGGCAAAAGTACGAGTTCTATCGAAAAAAGTTAAATGGCAAAGTTGTAGGTAGTATAATTGTGTTTGCTATGGACAGTTTCCGAGGGTTCTCGTCGGTTTCTCTAGGATTCCATCATCATCAAATCCTGGTTTCCTTATCATGGTACCACCCTTAGAATATCTTCTTTCAAACAAAAAAAGAATTAAGATTTTAGATTAACATGGTTACTTATATTACGAAAATTATTCTGAAACGGGATATTTAGCATGTTAATAATAAACATGGTAAATATCCCGATCGAATAATTCTCGTAAAAAAGAATTATCAAAATCGGTTAATAAACGACGAAGTTATACTCGAACGTACATGTTATACAGTCGAGTTGAGTAACCTCCTCCTTTTTTGAAGTTGGTTAAAAAAGATTTACAACTTTAGTGTTTGTAATTTTTTCACATAATCTCAAAATTTGGAAAATTAAAAATTTTTTTTTTTGTTTTTTTTTATTTGTCTCAGACAAAAAAAAAAATAATCACGAAATTTGGTGAAAATTTACCTTCTTATGCCTTAAGTACACTAATTCGAACATGTTTTTATTATCGTATCAAAATTTTTCGATCCAGCGAGATTCGAACCCGCACCCGCGTCCGATGCTAAATTTTTTTACAGAAAATGAAAAATAACGAAACAACTCGAATTCGACATTTTTTTTTAATCATTACGTATAATTTAATAGTATAATAATAGTATTTTGATCTACATACTTATTTATTAATTTTTATAATTTTACTAGCTTCTGCGCGCCACTTCGTCGGCGTGGACTTCGCTCCTATTGGTCTTAGCGTGATGATACATAGCCTATAGCCTTCCTCGACAAATGGGCTATCTAACCCTGAAAGAATTTTTCAAATCGGCCCAGTAGTTCCAGAGATTACCGCGTTCAAACAAACAAACAAACAAAAAAACAAACAAACAAACAAACAAACAACCAAACAAACAAACTCTTCAGCTTTATATATTAGTATAGATTTGTGATAAGACCGCCTTTGCAATTTTTAAAGATTATTGTTATTTTTCTTAATGTTATTATGAATGTGCAATTAAGTTTTAAATTAATTAATAAATTTTTTCTCACTGCCCACATTTGTCACCAAAAGTGTATTCGTTTTCCAAGTTTCAGTCGATTTGTTTAAGAACTGCTTTTTTATATAAAAAGATCGACAAACAAGCGTACGGCTCACCTGATAGCGATAACCGTAGCTTATAGACGTCTGCAACACCAGAAGCATCGCAAGCGCGTTGCCGACCCTATTCCCGATCCCCCCAGGAGCTCTGGTCACCTTACTCACCAACAGGAACACAACACTGCTTGAAAGCGGTATTATTTAGCTGTGATCTTCTGTAAGGTCGAGGTACTACCCCAGTCGGGCTGCCCCATATTTTGAGCAGGAAATTTCCTGCTGTGCTTTAAATTCAGTGTGAAATAAACGAAAAGAAAAGCCTGCAAAGTGTATCATCTCATTGTTTGTAAATGGCTATTCATCAATTAGATCTTTGTTAGTTCAAAACAAAAATATTGTCTGAAACGTCACGAAATCTGTCTCGTTATAATTACCGGTACATTAAGTACAATTAAGAAATACATTTGGATGCTGTCATCTCATCGTGAACTGGAGTGATTAATTAGACTCTCTTCAGCCACAGCTGTGTCGGTCACGGTTTTCATGGAAAGTTTATTTACTTGACAGTAAAATTGTATTTGATTATTCAACGTTTTACAAAGATAACAAAAGGACGTTATGTTTTAGTTATTGAATAGATAAATTTAGAAATATTTTCAATGTATTACGATGTTTCGAAGTTAGCAAATATTTGTAATGTGACAGTAATAACATTAAATTAAAATTTATATCTTTTGATAAATTGATAAATTTAGAACTCCTTTCAATGCATAATGAACTTTCTAAGGAGAAGTAAATGTAACTTTAATAGCTAGCTTCGGAGATAACAATGAAAATCAAATTTCTTTAGTCTAACGCTAGGTGGGATTAAACTGGGCGTCGCTAGGGTTTACGAAGCTTACACACAGCTACTTCTTAAGTTTCTAGATGCGTTGTGGTTGGGTTCTGTATATAATTTATATTAATACTAGCTGACCCCGCAAACGTTGTTTTGCCATGTATGTTATTAACCCCCTTAACCCCCCCCCCCCCCTTATAACTTAGGGGTATGAAAAATAAATGTTGGCCGATTCTCAGACCTACCCGATATGCACACAAAATTTCATAAAAATCATCTAACCTTACATCAAAATAATTATTAATTATTGTTAACTTCGCACTTTGCAGTTATAAAATATGAAAAAAATCTGTAATAACAGTAGCCTAAGTTACTCCTTGTTACATCAACTATCTGCCAGGGAAAGTCCCGTCAAAATCGGTTCAGCCGTTTCAGAGATTAGCTGGAACAAACAAACAGACAAAAGAAAATTAAAAAAAATGTTATTTTAATATATGTACCTTGTATACATATAAATGAATTTAGTTAAAACTGGTTATTTTAATATAACAAACATACACTCCAATTTTATTTATTTGTATAGATTAAAGAGCCTCTGATTATTCTTTGGCTTATTGTTGCTTGTTCCTAATACCGTTATTAATCTCCTTGACTCAACGTGTCGAACATACTAATGTGCTTCTTGATACGAAATATGATTTTTATTTATTCTAAGAGCATTAAGTAGACTACTAATATCTATACATATAATAAAATGGTAGAAAAGTCAAAACTGTACATTGAATATTTTTTTAAAAGAATACTTGGGGTGTGATCTACAATCGATACCGAAGCCAAAAATATAGTTTTTAGAATTTTTGTCTGTTTGTCTGTTTGTCTGTTTGTCTGTATGTATGTCCGGAATAAACTCAAAAAGTACTGCATGGATTTACTTCAAATTTGGCACGAATATTGTTTAGAAGTCGGGTCAGAACATAGGCTATATATTATCACGCTATCACCTACGGGGAACGAGCAGTGAACCTTTATTTCTTCAAATGTATGTCCGGGATAAACTCAAAAAGTACTGCATGGATTAACTTCAAATTTGGCACGAATATTATTAAGAAGTCGGGTCAGAACATAGGCTACATATTATCACGCTATCACCTACGGGGAACGAGCAGTGAACGCACGCAGACGACGTCGCGGGCAGCAGCTAGTATATTTATATTACTGTTTCTAAGTATTTGTCCTGCTTTCATTTTCGTCTAATTATTGCTTGATTAATTATACAATTATAATATAGATTAAAAGGAAAATCAAATTTATTTAAATAAAGTATGCTCAGTATAGAAAAACGTAATATTTGACATTTTTAAAGTAGATATTAACAACTATATATATATATATGTAATATATGTATATATCTATACTAATATTATAAAGAGGTAAAGTTTATAACTTTGTTTGTATATACGGGGTAATCTTCGCAAATACTGATTCGATCATGAAAATTCTTTCACTAACAGAATGCTACACTATTTAGGAGCGACATAGGCTATATTTATTGTTATTGAACAAAAAGTTTAGTGAAAAACAATAGTATATGTAAATCAAGTTGTAGAAATGCGAGCGAGATGAAAACTTTACTATATATTTGCATCACAAAAATAATTAACGCCCAACGAAGTGGGCACGGGTCGGCTAGTAGACAATATTTATATTAATTATAATATAATTAGAACAAAACAAAAAATTTGTTATTGAAGATTTGAATCTAAATTAATAACCAAAAATGTCAACGTTTGTTAAAATAACAAAATATAATTGAAAATAGATGAGTAAAACAACAGGGAATATCTAGTATCGTAGTCAAAACTTTCTGATATTAACAATCCATTAAACATTGAACACTAAATTATTTGACATTAAAATAATATGTAACGAAGGAGAAGTGGAGTGAAGTGGTCATCTGTCTCAAGACTCCTTAACGCGAAGAGTGCTCAGTTTTAATCACACCCTCCTTGTGTTTCAAAATCTGAAGAACGAATTGATTTTTAACGAGCAGCTTCGAGTGTTTGGTGATTTCATAATTTGTTATATCGACTTGACTTGTTCAAATGTTTAAAGTTACTCGTAAAAATCAGGAGGTTTATTCAAAAGAAAATGTTAAATATTCATTTACTGAATTAAATTTAGTAAAGATAAAAACATTTAGATATTGTGAGTGAACACAGTTTTGAAATCATGAAATAACGGTTTACTGACCAAAAATTATGATTTAAAGTAACCTAATAATTTATAACTTCTATCAAAATTTCATCTTGTTGTTTAAAAAAAAATTGTAGCGTTTATAGTTGCAGTCGTACACACTTGTATTAGCGTATTTATAGTACAATAAATAATTTAAATAAATAAACAAGACTTATTTCTATGTAAAGTGAAACTGAATATCGATAACTTTGTAACACTATTATATTTAGTAATTTAGTAACACTTTTCTATTGATCTTTTCTGAATGGCTAAATTGAAGGTTAAATTTTTCGATTAACTTTAAATTAACGAAAAAAAGCATCTAAAAATCAACAGTATGATAACTCCTGTGTTGGATGTTTCCAGAAACGTTCACAACATAAACACGAACATCTAGTCCACGACAACGTACTCCTCCTTTAAGAAGACATTCCATTTCATTCGCCAATCTGCTAAACCGTTGGTAAGCGAATGAATGTCTGTCTTAATTCCATTCGGTAAATATATAATTTAATATTGTGTGATCAAGATATCACAATTTATAGGTTTAAAGAATATTTATTTCTCATTGAAAACACAAGTCACTTACATGAGAAATGATAAATACAATGTGGGTAATAATACAAAAGATTGTCCAGCAGTTCAGTTACATTACGATTTCTCTTATGTACCTATAGCACTGTACTTACAACATAATTCCAATCACCAAACATTTTACATACTAAACTGACCATTCTTCAATTCTTATGAATGATTATCTATCTAGTATTCAAAATAAGTATGTACTGCCGACGCGCGCGCGCAGCGCACGCGGCCGGCAAAGTACTGTCACAGCCGCCGGTCGCACACCGATCGGCCGGTCGAGGCTACATCCGCATAGGGATGCAAGTAAAAGTTCATTAAATTAATCATAATTTAAAATGAATGCAAAACATGTTTTCTAAGTTCATTCTTAAATAAGTTTAATGATTTGCAGTTTTTTAATGCGTCTGGTAATTTATTATATAATTGTGCTCCTTCAAAGACCAAGGTCCTTTGTCCGTATTTAGTTCTAGTTTTTGAAATTAGAAAAGTTTTTACAGGTCTTCGTTGACTATATTTTGGTAATTCATTGTTTAGAGTAAATTTTATTTAGAGTAAATTTATACAACATACTAGCTGCTGTGCCCGCGACTTCGTTCGCGTGGAATTTAGGAAAAAGTTATTGTTCACTTCGCAGTTATTACAAAAAAAATTAAAATAAAAGTAGCCTAAGTTACGCCTTATTATATTAGCTATGTGCCAGTGAAAGTCCCATCAAAATCGATCCAGCCGTTTCAGAAATCAGCCGGAACAAACAGACAATAACATTTTTTACAATTTTTGTCTGTCTGTCTAGACAGACAAAAATTGTAAAAAAAATTATTTCGGTATATGTACCTTGTATACATCCATATGCATTTAGTAAAAAGCGTTTATTTTAATATTAAAAACAGACACTCCAATTTTATTTATTAGTATAGATTTTAGCCTAATACCCAAACTTAATGAATGATTGGGTTATTGCTCCGGTTAGATCCGTACTTCAAATATCGCCAAGATGCTGTGTCCCAATTTTGCACACAAGCTGCACGAAACTTTATATTAGATAAATCATTCGTCTGACTTTACCCTTTGATCTGGGAGTTTAAGTTTTCTTTGGGTGTGAGATATAACCGGATTAGAACAACTTGAGACCGTTATGGAAGTCTGGATTGGCTTATAGGTTTCGAGTAGAGAATGCAATCCCGCAGCAAAATTTTAATCCCGGTATTTGCGGGACCGAGGTGTCTAAGTCCCGCGGGATCCTGGTATTTGCGGGATCCCGCATGTTTCTGAAAGTAATTGAGAAAAAAGGCGAAATCCTGTATCATAAATGCATCTAGAACTAAAAAAAGAAACAAAAATATATTATTTAAAAATTGCGTATTGAGAGATTAATAAAAATCTATATCTATCTATATATATATAAAAGAGATTTCCACCCATATATTGACTCATCACGACATCTCTGGAACTATAAGGTGTAGAGACTTGAAAAATATTTCTTTCGCCGAGTAGAGGTCAGCTAAGAACGGATTTTACGAAATTCCACCCACAAGAGGGACTGCGAGGGTTAATAACTTTTATGGCAAAACAACGTTTGCGGGGTCAGCTAGTATGTATATATAAGAGACTTCCACCCATATATTGACTCATCACGATATCTCTGCAACCATAAGGCGTAGAGACTTGAAATTTGGTAGGAATGTTCCTTTCGCCGAGTAGAGGTCAGTTATGAATGGGTTTTACGAAATTCCACCCACAAGAGGGGTTGCGGGGGTTAATAACATATATGGCAAAACAACGTTTGCGGGGTCAGCTAGTATGTAATAAAAGAATAAAAATTATTACAAAGATACACTAGGTAGTATATAGGCATAATTTTGAAAGTAACTGCGCATAAAACACAGCATGTTAATAGTCTTGTCTGCTAAATGACTCCTAACTTTATATGCCAGATAGCCAGCAGCAGAAAACGCTCGTTCTGCTTCAACACTTGTGGGTACAACTGTTGATAACGCGTTATAGACGATTTGAAGATATTCGCCTTTTATCCACTAGACTCAAACAAATTCATTTCTTTCTCGAGAGAATGAACTCCGGAATGAGTGCGACAAGCAGTTTTAAAACTCGATAGATTTTAAAATGTTATTTATTATCATATCAAAATTTCGATCCAGCGGGATTCGTATCCGGTTTCTTCACCACTTCCATCCACGGTTGCTTAAAACCAAATACAACCATATCAAAAATTTCGATTCAAAGTGTGGGAAACACAAAAATAAAAATAATACGAATCGATAGAGTTTGTTCAAGTTCATCTCGAAGAGACTTCGGTTCAAGCTCCACGGTTTCAGCTTGCATCATTGCGGCCACTGTAGCCAGACGTAAATCATCATGATATTCGTCATGAGCTGAATCAGTTCGCGCGCTTTCGCGTGCCGAACAACATAAGGCGTTTACCGTTGCGCAGTCCCGCGGGATCCCGCTCAATTTATGTGCGGGACTGGTCCCGCAAAAATAGTGCGGGATCTCGGTATTTCGGGATCCCGGTATCCCGGTATTGCAATCCCTAGTTTCGAGGATAGTTGTTGTAATATATCGACGCGACGTTCAATATCGTTTGCGTATTGCGGAACAATTGAATTTGTGGTTTCTATCAAGGATAGACATTCTGGATATTACCATACTGACCTAGTAAATAATTTATAGCTTAAACCGGCTCAATTACTGAACTAGAATACAATAATTTAAAAGAAATAATTTAGGGAAGTGTTGGCGCAATGGCCACAGCAACTATCGATGCAGTAGCAATAGCGGGCTTCATTACAATTAGTAGGGGGATATATCCGCCAACCCGCATTGGAGCAGCGTGGTGGATTAAGCTCCGATCCTTCTCCTACATGGGGAAGAGGCCTATGCCCAACAGTGGGATATTACAGGCTGAATCGTGAAATGTTTTGAAAATCACAACTCAATTTTTAAATTTAAATATGAGTTTACGAGTACATATACGTGGTCGTCCTGTTTCTTAGATCGGCAACGTAATCACTTTTTTATAAATAAATAAATTAAACGAAAATATATATTGCAGACAGTCTAAGATGGCAATTTAATCTACAACCGACAGACTAGAAAGCAAAGTCACTACTAACTACGCCAATGGACTAGTCAATTATGGAATAGAAAGAGAAATAATGTGTTTTTTATTTATTTATTTGTCATTTTACAACAAAATAATAAAATTAAGTTGTACTTCTACTTCAGCATTTGTATTAAAAAACCAAATACGGTACAAAAATCTAGGTGACATGTAAGGGTAGATGAACTACAAAATCGATTAGAAGACCTATAAAACGAGGTTACTCTAGTACTTATCGCTGGAATTTCTCTGACCTTTGTTCCTCGTTAGTTTCCGCCTGAGACTGAAGCACTTCCAACCACCTGCTCATTAAATATAACTTGAATGAAGTTTTAGTAGCTTTTTTATTTCCTTTTGCTGTTAATTTTTAAGTTTTGATTTTCGAATGATGTCAAGGCAACATGGATTGAGATGAACGAAGAGATTATAGAAATGTATTTAGATCTAAAATACTTTTGAATGACTGAAAGGTAATTAATTATTGCATATTAAAAAAAAAAAAACTATTTAGAGATCAATTTAAAGCTAACGTTTTTTCGGAAAATAGGTCTATAATAACCTTTTATACTTTTATTACATGTATGTTTTTAATAAAAAACGACAATAATTGACTGAACTTGGAACGTCGCCTAATATTTTACTTCATACTTGGAAATCTTTATTTCAGAAGTAGCATATGAGTCTGCGCAAAAATTTATCATTATCATGACGCACAGTTTGTAGTGACCTTGCTTTCTGCTCTGGGGGTTATGGGTTCGATTCCCACCCCGAGTCTGGGCGTAATATATATATTTATTATTTATATGTATGTTTATCGAAAAGTAAATGTATCAGTTAGCTGTTACCTAAAATACAAGCATTAAGTTGCTTACTTTAGGAGCAGGCGATCGTGTGGGTATGTTGATTTTATTGATTTATATAATTTTTGCTACAAGTATTCTTTATGAGATTTGTGTTCCATCACCTCTATGTCAGAACTTTAACACCATAAATTCTTCCATAAGACGTTTAAATCAATGTAACTGTTCTTTTAAATCGGTAACCAAGTACTTATTCCCTGAGTCAAACAACCAGGAACTGTAGCAGAACTAACAAATGAACAGCAAATAACTCTGCTAAGTACTAAGCGATGTCAAACTCTCAAAAGTTGAATCGTTCAACGAACAGTGAGAGAAGTACGTAAGAATTGGTTTCAGACAAAGCGAAGTGGAGACGTCAAAGCGTTCAAAGAATGTGCAACAGTTTGTCTCTTTGTGACTTTTATTCCAATCATATTTTACGTGTGGAGGAAGATGTTATAAAACTGCGATTGAAATTGTATCTAAGGCATTTAAATAAATAAACAAAATACATATCTTTCTTAACTCAATGCTTATGTTATAGGTAACAGGCAACTGCGCCACGTGGCTAGTCAAATTTTCTGGTAACAATGTTCATTTTAGATATATTAGTTTCAGAACTGAAACTGAACTGTCCCGATAATGGGCGATAGTGATAAATGGCAATGCAATTTCCACATCGTTCATCTCTATTTTGCTAATACTCGTAATAATAGAAATAAATTAGTCTAATAATAATAAAGTCTGTGCTTATGATAATAACTCAGCGACTGTATTTCTTCTTCTTCAATATACTGTAAGAAAATGAATAAAACACTCTCAATATATTTATTTATTTATTTACACTTTATTGTACACCACAACTACATTTTAAACATTAAACACATTTAAAGACATTTACAGACTGTGAAGTACAATGGGCGGACTTATGGCTATTTAGCCATTTCTTCCAGACAACCCAATATAATATACCTATATGTATACCTGCGTCTGCACCGAACAGACATCAAACTCGCAAACATCGCCATTAATTGTACCAAAACAATTTTATGGTTATAAACATAGCACATGAGTTGATAATTATTAAAGTGACATATTTTTTCACCAAAGCGATATTTACCAAAAAAATTCAGGAATTTTTTCATTATTTCTCGTATCGTTTAATGTTTTATTAACATCGGAGCGTGTTCCCTCGCATCAGATCCATCTTAATATCGTAATACATCATCAAACATCGAGTGCGCTTCAAATCGCTCTTTATTATAAAATGTTGTCCTCTTGGTCGACAATTTTTTTTCTAAATAATATATTTAGTCCTGGAGCTAGTGGATGTTTTTCTTCTTTTTCTCTTATTATTTTTTGTATGTACTGTAAAAAAAGAAAAGTGTGTTGTGTGTGTGGGTGTGTGCAATTCACACTCAGCAGAAGTGAAACTTCTGAAAAGCCTACGAGACATTTTTTCACCGAGAAATTTAAATTAATTGAAATTGAAAAAAATAAGGAGTGGTTATAGGTGTGGTCTGTCGTGCTCAGCGCCCCAAAATTGGGGCGGTAAAAATGTCCAAAACGGTACAGTTTTTTTTATTTAATTTTTCGAAAACCTTATTTTTATGCTTATTGGACTTAGAATATAACAAATAAAAAGGTGTGTGTGCGATTCACACACGATAGAAGTGAAACTTTTATGGCAAACTAATTAAAAAAAACTAATTTAAAATTAGCGGCTTGCAGCGCGATCCGGCTCGTCCTTCCCTGTCTTTTTGTCGTTACATCCGGTTTGAAATCACAACGATTCTAAAGAAGTTTCACTTAAAAAAAATACCAGTTATCACGAAAAAAAAAGTTGAGCACATACGGGTTAAATACTGTGTAATGTGTTCTATCTCATCCTCTCCGATACATTTATGTGTTTGTTTCTTTATCGTTACGCATTTTCGTTATTATTCATCGAGTTTCAAATCACAACGATTCTAAAGAAGTTTCATTTCAAAAATCTCAATAGCCTATTAGAATTAATTCTATTTTGTAGAATAATTTTTTATATTTCAATTTATAATAATTGGCTCTATAGTAAAATGTTTTTCAAGTTAGACACTAATTGGTAATTATTTAAAATTTAGATTCTGTTTTATTACATAAACAAGATCCTAAAAAACTTAGGTTTTATTTATATTCAGTGTCAATCTTAAGGTTCATATTGCTCCATTTGGGTACGGAGCCTTCACGCAGTTTCTTTAATTTCTTGTACTTAAAACATTTTCTTGGCAAATCGTATCTCTGTTACTTATAAAAAATAAAAATAAAACTGATAATAATTTCATTTTCATACTATACCTTAACTTAAGACATAAAATAAATATAAATATTTTTTCGTTTATAAAAATGTACAGTAAACAAATAAGTCATCAGCTCCTGTACTACACGGACGACCATCCGTCACGTCAAGCCTCGTTAGCTTGCAGCAGTTTTAATTTTTTTCACATTTCCATTTCGGAATCGACGTAACGATGAATAAAATGGATTGAGGTTGGACTGATCGGTGACGTTTCGTATCGGGACGGGGGCTTATCCATTTGTATTTTTTTATCAAGTATTTTGTCCTTACGGCCATGTTTAGCTTAGATACCCGGAATTTATTCTGGGAATTTGTGAACATTTTCGTCATTTAGGTGACATTCATTTATCAGAATTATACTGATGATAGAATTTTTAGCGAATTTATATTGGTAGCTAATCGTTTTAAATTTCAAACTCGCTTGCGTAATGTTAAGATGGGCATTGCATTTTTGGTTGCAACTGAATACAATTTTTTATATATATATATATATATCACTAGGTTGGCAAACAAGCGTACGGCTCACCTGATGGTAAGACCGTAGCCTATAGACGCCTGCAACACCAGAAGCATCGCAAGCGCGTTGCCGACCCTATTACCAGTTTCCTCCAGGAGCTCTGGTCACCTTACTCATCAACAGAAACACAACACTGCTTGAAAGCTGTGTTATTTAGCTGTGATCTACTGTAAGGTCGAGGTACTACCCCAGTCGGGCTGGTCCATATTTTGAGCAGGAAATTTCCTGCTGTGCCCTACTTTAGTTAAATATTTTTAATAAGTATAAGATACAGATATAAAATACATAGACTCAAGACAAGAATTAACCACCAGGAGTCCCCAGAACCCAGAAGTAAAATTAAATCTAATCTTTTTAGTAAGTTTTTGTCATCAGTACTAATGACGTCAACAAAAAACAGCTATATAAATTGTTAATGTAAACCCTTCATCTTCTTTTCTGACATTCATTACACACATTATACACTCATTAAACACATTTTATAATGCAACTTTAAAACTAGTTAGAAGTGTATGTTATACTTATTTATTAAAATTATATCAAATACTAGCTTTTTCCCGCGACTTCGACCTAACTGGGAAAGCTCACAAAAGAAAAAGAAACGATACATAGCCTATAGCCTTCTAACACTAAAATAAATTTTTAAATCGGACATGACTGTATTTCCTGAGATTAGCGCGTTCAAGCAAACAAACAAACAAATAAACAAACTCTTTATAATATTAGTATAGATTAATTTGCTTAAACTCAAAAGCTTTATTTAAAGAACTTATTCCTATGGTGGTCAAAAACCGTGGACAAAATAAAAATTAACACGCAAAACTACGATAAACCTTAACTGAACAGATCAAACCCCCGACCACCAGCTCTCAGACCATTGCACCAACCCGCAAATTACGCTCAGGATTATTTTACCTCAAGACCATTATTGTATACAGAAAGACCAATCTATACATATAATAAAATGGTAGAAAAGTCAAAACTGTACATTGAATATTTTTTTTAAAGAATACTTGGGGTGTGATCTACAATCGATACCGAAGCCAAAAATATAGTTTTCAGAATTTTTGTCTGTTTGTCTGTTTATCTGTTTGTCTGTTTGTCTGTATGTATGTCCGGGATAAACTCAGAAAGTACTGCATGGATTTACTTCAAATTTGGCACGAATATTGTTAAGAAGTCGGGTCCGAACATAGGCTATATATTATCACGCTATCACCTACGGGGAACGAGCAGTGAACCTTTATTTCTTCAAATGTATGTCCGGGATAAACTCAAAAAGTACTGCATGGATTTACTTCAAATTTGGCACGAATATTATTAAGAAGTCGGGTCAGAATATAGGCTACATATTATCACGCTATCACCTACGGGGAACGAGCAGTGAACACACGCAGACGACGTCGCGGGCAGCAGCTAGTATTTAATACAACTGTGTTAACCTATCGGATATATGGATATACATAATTGTGTCTATAACAAAACCCGAAACAATAACAGTTCACTTAACATAGATTTGTGTTTATGTCGAAACACTGGAAAATCAATTACAACTTGCCAACAAACAAAGGAAACTGTAGTTAGATTAGAAATCAGAATGTTTTAAAGAGGATCCATTTAGACCCTTTCCGCTTCGACTACGTTCTGATCTAGGTACGGAAAGTACTTCAGAGTGAGGTGCGAGAAATTACCAGATTTACAAATTCTAGCTCGTTACACTAAGCCTTAAATTGGCTTACGTGTGTTGAGGGTCGAGATTGAATCGTTATTATAAAGTATAGACGTCTCGCCGCAGCGTCCACAGATTAAATGTGGTTTTCAATCCCATTGGAAATGTGGTCGGCTTTAAATGCGGACTTATTCGATATTGTACGTACTGTTTCTCTACATTTGCAGAGTTCGATGTGAATTTTATTTAAAAATGATATGATTTTAAATTGTTTTAAAAGTCGTAGGTTTTTATTATATGCTGTTATAGCTAAGTTTCGTGAATAATATTGGAAATCGTGTCTCTAAAGAATTCTTGCAACATATTTAGATGAAAACTAGCTTCTGCGCGCGACTTCGTCGGCGTGGACACCGCTCCTATTGGTCTTAGCGTGATAACACATAGCATATAGCCTTCCTCGATAAATGGGCTATCTAACACTTAAAGAATTTTTCAAATCGGCCCAATAGTTCCAGAGATTACCGCGTTCAAACCAAACAAACAAACAAACAAACTCTTCAGCTTTATATATTAGTATAGATTTGAACAATTAAACAAAGAATTTTCTAAATACTTTTGCAATAAAAGAAGGAGCGTGGATGGTGTAGACATTAATTCATACAAAATGTCGTCGAACTTAACATATACATTAATAATGGATCTCATCAAGATAAATAATCTTCTTATATATTATTATTGTATGTATAAAAGGCCATTAACTCATCACGAAATATCTAAAACCGCTGGACGCATAATGATGAAATTTGACAGAGAGGAAGTTAATAGTTAGTAGACGTCCATCAAGAATGAATTTTGCGATTGGGGCAGCATTAGAGTCTAAGGGCTTTCGACAATTTTTATAAAACAGTATATTTTTTGTGCTACAAGGTTTAAACTTGGCAGAGAGATTGTTAATGGTTTTCTAAAACTTTAATAACTAACCAAATTTTTTGTCACTTCCAGTCTCATCATAAAGTCATATTTCCTGTGTCATATGTCATTTTTTACTAAAAATGTAATTAATAGTATTACTAAATTGAATATTTACTGATACTATTCTGTCAGTAAACTATTTTCAGTTAAGTGGAAACTTGTCCTATCATTAACCTCTCAAGTTGGTCAATCTTAGTTTGACAAGCCACTATCAAGTGTGCGGTTAGAGTTTGCATACCTCGGGTACGTAATCAATTACGGTATACCTAATTGCATTATCTACCCGGTCGATGATTAGTGCACTGTTCAAGGAGATAATTAGATTCCTATTACTGATTATTATTTTCATACTGTACTCAAGTGATTTTCAAGTAGGGGTTATCTGAAGGCAATGTTACTAGTAAATTTATCTATATCTATACTAATATTATAAAGAGGTAAAGTTTATAACTTTGTTTGTATATACGGGGTAATCTTCGCAAATACTGATCCGATCATGAAAATTCTTTCGCTAACAGAAAGCTACACTATTCAGGAGTGACAAGATAAAAGGAAAAAGATAAAAATATATAAAGATTTTAAATCAGCAGGATTTGAACCTGCGCCCTCTGACGTGCCGTGTCAACAATTCAATCTAATCAAGCATTATTATTTGCCTTAGAAATTAATTGGTGATTTTAAAACATTTATATTTATCCGATTTGCTGAAAATAGTGAGAGTGTATTGGAACATATCAAATCTCACCGTACCCTTCTTATGTGAAATGGATTATAACGCCCAACGAAGTGGGCACGGGTCGGCTAGTACTTAATATTTTTTTTGTTATGGTATAACGTTTTAAATATGCTACGTATAGTTATGCGATACAATACTTATATTATATTTTGACGACGCATTGGCGCAGTGCTCACAGCACTGTCTGTTGCGTTGGCGGTCGCGGGTTCCATCCCCGCTCACGACAGAAATTTGTATTAGCCATATAGATGTTTGTCGTGGTCTGGGCGTTTGTGCTTGTGTATTGTGTGTGTTTGCAGACCCCTGACACACGAGAAATTTCTACTGGGGGCCGTTGAGTGTGAAACGTTTATTTATTTATTTATTTACAATAGCAATATAGATAGATTTAAATATTTGTATTAATATAAATATTTGTTTTTGGGAACGTAATCGTACTTCTTGGGTGTGTCCTAACTATGGAATGAATAGTTGTTGTATAGTAGTTTATAGTACATTGTTACACACACGTCTGATAGCAATCGTTACTCATGATAGAGAAATCATCTACCAACAATGAAAAGAAAATCATAGTAGATTAATCTCATACTCTTTTTCTATGTAGAAGGGAGAACTATTGGTTGGTTCAGTTCCTCCAGACTGAAGTTGCTTAGTAACCACTAAATGTTGTTCTAGTTTGCCTCTGGATGACTTTGTCTTTTGATGAAAAAATATACATTAGTTATTTTATAAATTGATATTATAACTACAAATTATAATAATAAACTCAACTCATAAAAATGACCAAGAGATATTAACTAGAAAACACAACAAATAAGTATACACCAAGAACTTAAAACTGTTTACAATCACATAATTAAATATAAATTGAAAAAAAAAAAATTACTGAACAAGGAAATCAAGATTAAAAAGTAATTTGCATAAGATTATTTGATCAAGTTCAATTTAATAAATCCTTAAACGGTTTAAGGTTACAAATTCCTAATTCTTCCTTCACACCTAATTTACTTACATTTAGCGAAAATTTATATTAAATAAAGTTAAACGAAGCTAAAATAATTTTCATTTCTGAAAAAGGTTAAATATCATTAAGGCGTGTTTAATATAAAACAATAGACCGTTTGTGTCGAAATAATTATTTTCAACAGGTAAAAATAATCATGACAGGTAAAAATAATCATAACAGGTAAAAACGTTCAAACGTTTTTTCTTTATATTCACAGATGTCAAATCAAAGAAGTGAAATGATTCAGGTAATGATAACTCATTTTACATAACACATTGTCTCTGATCAAAGGGATGCCTGTCAACAATGTTCGATGGGTTTGTGGACACACGAAATTGTGTCAAGTTACGGATACATATTGGATTTATTCGAGTGAATATTGTAAATATCACAATTATATAACTGAAGTTAAGAAATTTCGCGTTAAAATGTCTTAATTTGATTCTAGGCTGTCTCTTCATTATAAGATGTTTAAATTAATTATAGGAGAATAGTTTTATAAAGAAGATCATTAAACAGGCAAATGATGACAGTAAAATTGAACATGAAAATACTCTTAAGCATTTGTAATTCTTGATAATAGTAATTTATACACTTCCACATATGTATATAGTTAATGTTATTAGATAAATGGCATATAAATAATTAATGAACAATATAATTGACAAATGAATTATAAATGACACTTCAATGAGATAGAGAGTCGCGGTTCGACAGAGAAATAAATATATATGTACATAATATGTTAGTATAACATAAATATAGTGTTATGTATCTGACGTATAAATAATTAATACAGATAATCCAATGTACTAATATTTTATTACGTTTTGTATAGAAATAGAAAATGAATTGTGACAAAATACAATCAACAGACATATATATTCATTAAACGACATATATATTATACTAGCTGACCCCGCAAACGTTGTTTTGACATTTATATTATTAACCCCCGCAACCCCCTCTTGTGGGTGGAATTTCGTAAAACCCGTTCTTAGCTGGCCTCTACTCGGTGAAAGGTATATTCCTACCAAATTTCAAGTCTCTAGGCCTTATAGTTCCAGAGATATCGTGATGAGTCAATGGCATTGCCATGACTGTATATACCGGGTGTATTTGGAACGCATTGAAAAACGAAGAGGTATGATAGTGTTGGCTTAACCTGACATGATACAAGTGAAAAAAACGCGAAAAGAATTTTTTTTTTTTTTGCCTGTTTTCATCACTTTTTTGGTATAGTCCGGTTTGAGAAAAATAATAAAACAGAAATTTGAAGATAATGCTTTAAAATAATCGTGTTTTGGAAAACACGCAATGAAATACATAGTACAATAATGTTCAAGCGCGCCATCAGCTGACAGAGGTCACCGGCACGAAGTACTCGCCCCCGCGCCGCGCGCCCGCGGCCCGCGTCACCACTCACCGGGAGCTATTTCTCTCTTTAGTCGTTCATCGTTTTAGTTTTTACGAATAAATTCAATAACAACCTTCCTATTTTTTGTAATTATTCTTATTTGTTATGAGTGTATCTCAATAAGCATTTTTCGTGTTTGAGTACGCTCAACAAACATACAAACGGCACGCTGAACAATAAACACTTATACATTCTCATACGAACTTTATTAAACATTCATAAAAATATCTGTACGTAGTTCTACAAAAAGAATAAATAAATAAAAACATTGTTTTCTAATTTACGCGAATTTCACTCATTATAATGAAACAACTTTTACGAATTTTACTTGGTACATACATAGATCTAGTAAAAAAAAGGTAGATAATGCGCGGCCTTTGTTGTTAGTGAAGCCACAAAACTCGGCTCCTTCAAGTAAATACACGCGCTCACGCACACGTATGCATCAAACTACGCTCATTTTCGTTAGTATCTAACGGTGCTTCGTACAGTAATTTTGCCTACATAATTGTGTTTGCTCGCAAACGAAAAAAACCGACTTCAATTACATCGACAAGTAATACAACGTAATAAGACGAAAAAATAGTCAAGTAAATACGCGCTATTAAAGATTACTCAAAAAGTTGTAATCAGTTTTCGATCTAATTTAAACAAGACTACAAGACAAGTATTAGCTTTCGATTAAAGTAAGAATCATCGAAATCGGTCCACCCAGTCAAAAGTTCTGAGCTAACATACATAAAAAAAAAAAAAAAAAACATACGTGTCGAATTGAGAACCTCCTCCTTTTTTGGAAGTCGGTTGAAAATGCCGTCTTGTGTAATTAAATGGTGCAAAAACAATACCAAAGTGAATAAAAAGTCTGAAGGAATATCGTTTCACACACAAAACTTTAAATTTATTGTTATTCCAAAATAATTATGAGGTTATTCGAATTTTATAATTTCAATGTCACGAAAGGACGTACTGGGGGAGTGTTGCCAGTAATTTCATATTTCTAATACCCCAAAATGTGGGTAAGTAAATTGTAGGCAATCATAGAAAAATAATTAAGTACAAAGTAGACATCATTATTGTTTTTTTATCGTGTGATTTTATGTTACATAAATTAAAGTCACGTTAAATGTGAATTTTTAACTCGTTTTTTTTTTCTATTAAATTTTTTGAGTTAACTGCTCATATTTTACTATCAAATATCATGGTTTTAGGTTTCCAACGAATATTTTAATAAGATATGAATGGGTAGCTGCTATAAGACTACTACGATGACTACGATGACTGAGTTCTAAGGGACAAAAATTTAAGAAAATCATACAACTTAAGGGATTTTAGGTTTAATAAAAACAGTTTAAAAAAACCCAACTCCAAACTGAAAAGAGTTTTTTTTTATTATTCATACGATTTTATATTTTATTTTTAATAAATTTATTTAAAACCATGAACAGATTTATTTTCGCATACCCATTTTACCCATATTAAATTAATAGTGTTTAATCCCGATTAATAAAATTTTCAGGGAGTTTTTTTAACAGGTGTCAACACTTCACTCACTCACACATACTTAAAAACGCTTAAAAAAGTGGCTTCAGTTTTTAGTTCTACGTGCGTTATCTACCTTTTTTAGGGTTCCGTACCCAAAGGGTAAAAACGGGACCCTATTACTAAGACTTCGCTGTCCGCCCGTCCGTACGTCCGTCCGTACGTCCGTCCGTCCGTCCGTTCGTCCGTCCGTCTGTCACCAGGCTGTATCTCAAGAACGGCTATAGCTAGACAGTTGAAATTTTCACAAATTATGTATTTCTGTTGCCGCTATAACAACAAATACTAAAAACAAAATAAAATAAAATTGATATTTAAGGGGGGCTCCCATACAAAAAACGTCATTTTTGCCTATTTTTGCTCTCATACAACAAAAGTAATTTTTAGCCGCTTTTTGCCCGATATTAAAATCAATGTACCTACTGTTGTTTACCTAGTCAATGGTACGGAACCCTTCGTGCGCGAGTCCGACTCGCACTTGGCCGATTTTTTTTTACTAGATCTATGGGTACATACTGATAATAATAACAAGTTTACCTATGACGCGCGACCGCGCGGCTTTTGAAAGACAGCAGTCTTTTTCGAATGCCGACTTAGGCTAGGCGCGCACTAGTGACTTTTTGTCACCGTGACTTTTTGTCACTGTCACCGCGTCCATCATCCCTAATGAAGGTGCGCGCATTTGGTATGTACGTTGGTTGGCAAACATGGTGTAGAACTTTCCACTTATCAGCCTATCACTCCAAAGCGGGTGAACCCAATAATTTTTATTATTGTATTTTTTTCTATTTCTAAAAACGAGTTCACAGACAACCGTCTCTTCGAGACCCATCTTATCGAATGCAAGAAACTGTCACTGCAAATGCGCGCAGTCACGAAAGTGACTGTGACGTGACAGTGACAAAGAATTTTTTGACACGGTGACAAATGTCACTAGTGCGCGTAGGGCCTTACACGATTCTATGAATTACACGACTCACGCACCGAAATCGCCGTAAATCGCGTATCTAAGGCGCAGTCGCTTCGCAGTTACTTTGACTTCCGGACGCGGTTTTCAGTAAAATTTTAATTCTCGCAATATTGTTTCGTATTTGTTATTATTATTTTATTTGTACTTTTGATTTTCGTATTATTCTTTCGTATTTGTTAGTATTATTTTATTTGTACTTTTGATTTTCGTATTATTGTTTCGTATTTGTTATTATTATTTTATTTGTACTTTTGAAAGTGTGAAGAACTTTTTGTGCTGTTGTGTTTTTTTTTGTTCATTTTAATTGGATAACAATGCCTAACGCGTACATTTATAGTGCTCGTGAATACGGTGACATGGTCATGTGTTTGGGACAGGCTGAAGGAAACGCATTACGTGCTTTACGTATTTATAGAGAGAAGTTTCCAAATCGCCGTCATCCTTCTAGCTCTAGTATGATAACGGCGGCATTTCAACGAGTGTTGGAAAATCGTCCGATAGCTCCTGTGGCAGCGGGTGGTGGACGAGAAACAGAAGTGCAAACAGAAGCGAACATTTTAGATGTCGTTCATCGCAACCCTCGTTTAGGCACACGAAGCATTGCGAAACTGTTACGGCGCAGAGGCTCGCATATGCCATCTCATAGTTTTGTGCATAAAGTGCTTAGACGGCACAGAATGCGCCCGTACAAAATCCACAGTGTGCAAGCACTTGTACCTGGTGATCTAGATCGGCGCAGAGATTTTTGCCAATGGCTTATTAACAAACAGGGCCAAACAGACAATACTTTCATCCAACATGTAATCTGGACCGATGAATCCACCTTCACGCGAAATGGCCTGTGGAATAGGCGCAACCTTCATTTGTGGTCAGATGAAAATCCACACGCCTATCAGGTAACAGGGCATCAAACCAGATGGTCTGTGAACGTGTGGGCTGGAATATTTAACAACCAGGTACTGGGACCAGTGTTCTTGCCGGAGCGATTAAATGGACAACGTTATCGCGAGTTTTTAAATGATCACATCGAAACATTTTTAGAGAATATTCCACTGTCAGAGTATCGGATAACGTGGTTCCAGCATGATGGTGCACCGCCACACGTCGTCAGATCAGTTAGAGAGCGTCTAACGGAGTTGTTTGGCGATCGTTGGATTGGCAGACTAGGGCCTCATGCCTGGCCGCCTCGTTCACCTGATCTAACCCCATTAGATTTTTTTTTGTGGGGTTACGTAAAGGATAGGGTGTTTGATCGGGAATGTAATACCGCCATCGAAATGCGTGATCGGATTTGCAGTGTTTTTGCCAAGTTGCGAGAAGATTGTGTAGATGATCCGTCATTATTGCCCCGACTTCACCAAGAGACCCATAGACGAGCCCAGATTTGCATCGATAGAAATGGAGCACAATTCGAACCCTTTCTCATTCGAACCCGAAGAATGTAAAAAGGTAAGTGGTTAGTGTTTCTGTAATTTTCGTTCCGCCGCCTCCCGCGCCCCGCGCGGCTCGCGGTCAACGAGTAGTTCACAATGTGTATGATACATTGCTGCCTCACATAATACATAAGTCCTAAAATGTTCTTAAAAAAACGTTTCTGGGATAAATGGTTATATGCATTATATAGTATATAAATAGTATATTACGTGGTTTAAATCTTTCAGTGCGTTCCAAATACACCCTGTATAGATTATGGATTGCGGAAAAATGGGATGTGTGGCTGTTGGGCTGGCGGTTGAGGGTTCGATCCCCACACATGACAAACGTTTGTATAGGCCATACAGATAGTTGCCGTGATCTAGGTGTTTGTGCAGTCCTTGTGGGTCTCCCCACCGTGCCTCGGAGACATCGTGTTATCAAGTACACCTGATAGCGATCGTTACTCATAGGAAATAATTATATCCGCCAACCCGCATTTTAGCAGCGTGAAGGATTAAGCTCTGATCCTTCTCCTACATTGGGAAAGAGGCCTATGACCAGCAGTGGGATATTACAGGCTGAAGCAATTACTGACCATCAGGAGTACGGTACGCACGTCTACCTCAGTGATAGTGAATAAATGTAGAGTAATATCAATATTTGACTAACTCCGAAAAAAAAAAGAGTTTAACATTTCACTAGGTGTACGGTTTTTGATAATTTTATCACGTGGTTCCATTGACACTTAAGCGAGATTTGATGAGTATTTTTTAATATTATTATTTATGTACCTAATAATGTATATTTTTGACGTCGACCACGTTTATGATATACTACTTTTAACACTATGTTAATTGAAGTAAGTTTTTCTTTTTCGAGAGCAAACACGAAATACGAAATCTAATTACGAGCATACGTAATCGGACAAAAAATACGCCTAAACACAGCTATCTCAGATTTCCCAAATTAACTACAAGATTTTCTGCCTCACCAAACTAAAAGATCATCTCCGTTCAAACGAATAAAACTAATCAAGCTCGTCGCGTTACGCAACATTTACTACACGAAGATTTGTGTCCGGAGACGTACGAATGAAAATCAGAGGAAGATTGAAGCATATAAAAATATCTCGTTTTATTTTCCTCCCGGGATTTTATTCACAAAGCCCGGCCGTTAATGCGAGACGGAATCACCTCATCGGGTGCTAACTAGCCTCTCTGCCCCCGATGACCAGTTCGATTCTAATTAAATGAACGTTAATTGCACTAATGATTACAAAACACGCGCTTTTGAGCTGCAAATTATTTGAAACGCTTTAATCTAGGAAATCTATGGCTTTGTTACGGATTAGTTAATTTTACTAAACCCAATGATAAGTCAAAGCTTATTACGAAATTATTGTGGACGTTTAATTTATTCAAGCCAGATTTAAGATAAGAACGTAATTTAAAGATGATAATAATCTCGTAATATTTGCTTCAAATCGTTTATATTTAGGTCAGGAAACAATCTTAAAGAGTGTATTTACAAATTGGCGTGTATTCAATACGAAAATATTTATTGTAACGCAGCTGACAAACATACACGCGTAAACACGCTCTCGCACTTATACATACACACACATACAAATGCACACACACACACACACACACGTAGGTACATGCAGACACACACAAAGCAATGCGAGTTGTTACCAGCTCTTACAAAACAGTTATTATTATAATAGCTTCAGTAAAAGAAGGACGGCTACTTCAATCCATTTCACTGATTTTTACGCGTCAGTGAAGACCCTGCCTTAGGTCTTCGTATTTTTCCTTATTATCGATGTTGCTATAAATTTTAAATATCAAGTAATAAAACAAGATTTTGCTAAAAATCAAACTTAGTCTTTCTTAGCTCGATAAATACTTTTTTCACAAAAAATATTTTTTTACTAGTTAACAGGAATTTCATAAACAAGAATTTTTTGAAGTATTTTAATTCCGAAGCTAAAGTTTTATCGGAAGGATTATTCTGCAATGGATTCCGCTTTTCCAAAACGACTATGCAGTTAAAAATATTATTACAATTTTTACAGTATTAACATACATAGACGTCTATTACTAAGTTAGGCTACTTAATCATACTTGATAATTAGTAATGAATACATATTTGTTTTTGGATAATAATACTAATTCATAATATAGACTACCCACACAAACCAAGAAGCAGGAAGCAGGATCACTACAAACTGCGCCAACGGGCTAGTTAAAATTGCAAAAAAATTTCAATTGAAAAGAGAAACGTGAATCAGACGACAAAATATTTAAAAAAGAATACAAATAACAAAAGAATAAAACATTTTTAAATCTAGACGAAGTGTTACAATTCGTCTCGCGCTCAACATTGAAGGTAACCATTAAAACGTTACGTGTTGAAGTAAATTACTCCACATTTGTTACTCAAAGCCGCACTTGAGTAGCTTGATGGATTGACTCTGAAGTCATTATTGACAAGGCAGCCTTCACGGCTTCATTCGTGAATGTACTTTTTGTCAAAAGCCTTCTTTCAGAGTCAGCGAAGCTTGGCTCGACTTGTTTTCATCCTACTGATTGTATGTCTTCATTTTCCTCGAGTTTGTCCTCGCTAACGATTTTGTTTCCAATATTTTCGATATTAATAATTTTGATGATGACATTTCTTTGCATTATTAATAATCATTTTTTTCTAATATTTCCATGAATGTATTGATTAATGTAAATATTAATATTGCTGTACTTTCGTCTGTGTTTGATAAAGTTATTTCAATACATTTTTAATCATTGGACCGACGATCTACGTAAAATTGCCGGTGTAGGCTGGATGAGGATTGCGGAAAATCGGAATGTCTGGCGCGAACTTGGGGAGTCCTATCCAGCAGTTGACTGCAGTAGGCTGAACTGACTGACTGACTGACTTATTGGAACTATAGACTTGTAAAAAATGTGTGTAAAGAATCTACGATCGTTGTAAAAATAAATTGAAAACTAATTGCAACCATTTACTGTCCATTCAAAGCATATAATTCCAAATAATTATAATCTTAAAAAAAAAAACATTATGCACCATAATTATTCTTAAGCTAACAAAATAGTAAAGTCTATTACATTTACGACTAAAACTTAATAATCATTTTACTATTAAATCAAAATATATTTCGGAGTAAGCAACAATATTCATGTAAATAGCGGTGCTAGTTGCGTCCATAAACAAAGTGAATTGCAAATTAACCGCACAAAATGAACCATTTAATTGCTTTAACAGGAACAATAATTTCATTTACCAACATATCCGTGACTAAACAGTAATAAAATTTAGGTTCGTGCACTCTATGAAGCGATTCCAAGCGCAGGCGAAGCTAACTTATAAGTTATATTTTTACTGTTCAAATGACGACTAGATTTATAATTTTACTGTTACACGTAATATTTTCTCGTGATTGCTTACAAGACTCTAAAATAAAGTATTTAAACTAATTGTCGTAACCCTACGTCCATTTTAATAAAACCAAACGAACATTAATACGAAAAGTTAAGGTCTTAAAAAATTACTTTCATCAAATATTAATAGAAATAAAAAAAAAAGTTTAAATGACTAAGAGTAAAGCCACTGATGCGAAGAAAGACAGCATCAATACCATCTTAACGCGAGGTGTTTCATTTTAGAGAATCTACAGACAGAACGCGTAACACGCACGATAATTAATTTATACTACAACCATTTAATCCATATAAAAGCAATAATTAATACATACTTATAAAGGTGCCGTATCAACATTAATCTCTAAAAGACGTTATTATGATAAAATAAACAAAAACAAATCGACATTAAATTATGTGGTTACGTCAACAGACACAACCTAAGCACAAACGCCGAGAAAACAAAAATATCAGTGTGGCCTATTTAAACATAGAAGCATAATATTACCACTGTGCAGACTTGCTAACTCCAATTCTACACGTTCTACATAAATCTATGTTTGCTTAGTTCTAAAAATGTTTTATAAATCTATGAACGTACATGTAGATAGACACAAGCATGGTATCATGTGTCATTCAATTTCGCAAAAGCAGATAGCCGCGTCTTACGTACCGCATCGGGTTTCGTGTGAACCGTCTCTTAGCTGCTGTTATTGAAGATTTCCATTATGATTTTATCTCAACACAAATATAATGGCCTCATAATAATCTCGCGGAATGCTGTCAAACGGAGCGATTTCGAAAGCCCTCAGTCTGTCTTTAGAACTGTTGTTTTCGATTTCGTTCGCGTTTTTGGTTCCGCACCGTAAAGATTAGTCTTTTAATGCCAAAATGGTAAAGCTTATGTTATTATGAATACGGAGCTTGGTTCGTTGTGACTGTGTATAATAATAATATTATAATTTTCAACTTTCTGCATTTCTATTTAACTCTTTTTTGTCATATTCATTAAAATTTAACATAACAATATATACATGTATTATGTGTGGGTAACACAAAAATAAAAATAATAGGAATTAAAAATAGCTTAGTGTCGTCTCTTGTCAAAAGATTTTCATTGTAATATGAAACTTTGAATAGTGAAGTACTTTAAAGGTCTCGCTATAGATGGCACCACGGTTGCTTGAAACCGAATAAAAATCATATCAAGATTTTCGATTCCGCGGAGTATAGGCCCATAGCTTAACGGCTAGAGCACCGGACACGGATTGTCGGGAAGGTGCGGGTTCGAATCCCGCTGGGTCGAAAATTTTGATATGATAATAAAAAACATTTTCGAATTCCCTTATGTGTGGGTAACACAAAAATAAAAATAATAGGAATTAAAAATAGCTTAGTGTCGTCTCTTGTCAAAAGATTTTCATTGTAATATGAAACTTTGAATAGTGAAGTACTTTAAAGGTCTCGCTATAGATGGCACCACGGTTGCTTGAAACCGAATAAAAATCATATCAAGATTTTCGATTCCGCGGAGTATAGGCCCATAGCTTAACGGCTAGAGCACCGGACACGGATTGTCGGGAAGGTGCGGGTTCGAATCCCGCTGGGTCGAAAATTTTGATATGATAATAAAAAACATTTTCGAATTCCCTTATGTGTGGGTAACACAAAAATAAAAATAATAGTAACAATATATACATACAAGAATACAATAACATTCATTTATTTTTAAACGGTTTTATTTAGCTCACCCCGTTTGTTTTATTTTTTATTATTTATTCTTGGGTCAAATTTAGTAATTCAAATTTCACCCTCTTCCTGTCAACCGATTAATCTGAAATTTTGTATACACTTTGGATTTTGGTGACAATACAATTATGTTTATTCATTATCATTATAAATTCAAGATGGCCGCCGCTACAAAATGGCGGATAATTTATGTTTTATTAATCCCATCAATATGGGTATCAAATGAAAGGGCTCAACAAGCAGAATACAATATACTATAAAAAATTGAAATCCAAGATGGCGGCCGCTACAAAATGGCGGATAACGTAGGTTTTATCAATCCCATCAATATGGGTATCAAATGAAAGGGCTCAACAAGCAGAATACAATATACTATAAAAAATTGAAATCCAAGATGGCGGCCACTACAAAATGGCGGATAACTTAGATTTTATCAATCCCATCAATATGGGTATCAAATGAAAGGTCTCAACAAGTAGAATACAATAAAATTTACTATGCAAAATTGAAATCTAAGATGGCCGCCGCTACCAAATGGCCACCATTAGGGGTATCAAAGAATGCGAAATAAAAACTAAAAACTAGAAAATAAAAATAGGTAAAAAAACTTTTTAAGTTAAACGGTTTTATGTTAAACATACATTGCAATGTTTAAGATAAATGTACTAAAAACCAAAAAATAATAAAATAGATACAGTCGTGGGAATTATAAACATATGCATAGACTAGACTAAAATAAAACCGTGGGGCACGTCAATTGTCTACAAATTATCGACTTAATGTGCGATAGAAGAATCGTTTAATTCGTCGTTAGGCAGTTGGCCCGCAGACGGTGAGGAAATTACTTACTATTTTCTTGCTCATGGAAATTCCAATAGTTATACACTCCATGTAAATAAAAGAGATGTTATAGTGTAACATTACAAAACAAACATTTTAATCAACGATTGTAGACAATTGACGTGCCCCACGGTTTTATTTTAGTCTAGTCTATGCATATGTTTATAATTCCCACGACTGTATCTATTTTATTATTTTTTGGTTTTTAGTACATTTATCTTAAACATTGCAATGTATGTTTAACATAAAACCATTTAACTTAAAAAGTTTTTTTACCTATTTTTATTTGAACGTACTTTTATCGTCACGTGTGGGATTGATTTCACCTATTTTGAAATTCGATTTAAAAATATGTTAAACGAAAGTATTAAAATACCCAATCAATTGAAAATTTTCCTATTTGATAGCATATTAACATTATTAACTATAATAAAATTACATAATATGTGAAGCAGGGCTCAACTCTTAACTGAGTCAACAGTTAACTGAGGTAGGGCACAGAAGGAAATTTCCTGCTCAAAATATGGAACAGCCCGACTGGGGTCCTCGACCTTACAGAAGATCACAGCTAAATAATACTACTTTTTACAAGTGTTGTGTTCCTGTTGCTGAATAAGGTGACCAGAGCTCCTGGGGGAATTGGAGATAGGGTCGGAAATGCGTTTGCGATACTTCTGGTGTTGCAGACGTCTATAAGCTACGGTAATCGCTTACAATCAGGCCGTACACTTGTTTACCTACCTAATCATATTTAAAAAAAAGCGAGGGATATTTAGTAAACAAAGGATATCCAAAAAATACTATAATAACTGATATGTAAATTTTTTCTGCTGTAACAAATATTAAAAAACTAAAAGTTCTTTACGTTCATGTACTTACTCAACGCCAAAACTTCTGAAAATAGTGACCTCTAAACCTAGAGTTCGCTAATTGAGTTTGAAATATAAATGCGAACAATAATAACTCAGAATATTAATATATTGTTCACAAAGATCTTAAGCGGTACACAGTTTTGTAACAATACATCGTATAAACGTTTATATGAGAATAAGTTGAAGGCAACAAATGTGTTTCAATCAGAACCATGACGCGTTCTACTCGAGAGTTCACTTAAACTCTTCCCTTTAATGTTTTATTCATAAATACATGTTTATTTATTGTTTCATTTTAATATTTACGAAATATACGTTTGTCTAAAGCTAAACCTTTTAGAAAAAATATCAAGAACGAATGTGCTTTAGACCACACGACTGAAGTAAAATTTCTTTAGTTCCTAGAGTAATAAACGAAACGTATCTCTCTCTTTCTATCTTCACTCACCTATATCTCATTCTCAACTTCCGTTCGCCTCGACTGATTACACTTTTCGTATTGTTCTCGTCATGCATTCACCAACTTACTTCCCAAATCGAAAAGATGAGAGCATTTCAAAATTGTTATTTTGTAAAACTGGCTTATTCGGCAAACTTCGAACAGCCACATTTTTATTTTCTTGATTATATCGATGAGTATCTCCTATTATTTTTTTTCATTTTGTATGAATCTTGGCACCGCAATAGCGAACAAAAAATAAATATGTTACTTCAAGTTAAGCACATCGGAGAAAATTATCGGTACTCACACAGCTACTTTAAGAGGGCGTATAAAGCAAAATTATCAATCTGCTATTTGATTTTACATGAAAAATTCCAAACCAAATCTTAAAATAAAAATATATGACAAACTACGTGATATTTTCAAGACTACAGCCTAATCAAAAACATAAAATAATGAAATTTCCTCGATAAAATATAATCACGAAGTAACCTCTAATTTTTTTATTTCTTCTTTTTATACTCGATATGGTTATGACCATTAAGACAAAAATTTGATAATTAATTACATTTAAATATGAGTAAAGCCTATGCCTAGGCATTTAATGTAATTACTTTTAGTTTCGGAATTATATAATATAAAATAAGACATTTGTCGTTTTTTACATTCGTAATGCGCTCAAAACTATATCGTCTATCGCACTCTGACACGAGGCTTTGTGTATATTTTGTTTCATTAATTACTCACGGGCGCGGGTGAAATCTGATTTTTTGCTCGCTTTATACGCCCTCATAAGAAGCCAAAATAAAAAGTGCGTGTACTTATGTACGCACGTAAGAAGTTATACTTCATTGGCTAGCTAACTTCTTCTTCGTCGACTAGCTAACTTCAAGGTGTCGGTTTTTTGTGACGGTGTGCGCGTGCATCGTAAAAATTTACTCTTATCATTTTTCCCTGACGCGAAAATCTTATTCCAAATAGGCTTTGAAGGCACTGTGATTCGAAAGTGCTTTTAATTTTTTTTTGCCTTTTTGAATAAAGTTGTTTTTGATTTTGTCGTACAAAAATACAGCACCAACAACGTATTAAGAATTCTTTATGAAAATAAAAATAATATTTATACCCGTTTTCTCTTTGACAAATAGAGGTGACATTCCATATACGAACACCGAATTGAATCATTCGATTTTTATATATAAAAATGATATTGCTCGGCAGTTGCCTGATGAATAAAACATAGATTTTATCCAACACTGGGTCAATGTATGTTAAATGATGTGTAAGTTTGATATTTGTACACTATTTGGACGCTGGATAACATCGGAGATCAAACAATATTGATTCGAAATATCTTATCGGCTTACTGGAATAATGCTTGATTAGGATTTTGGATTGTGATTTTGGGAATTTCTTAAAGTAAATTAGTTCATTTTAGATGTGATATGGCATACATTATGGTCGTTGTCTATATCCCTGTTGACCAGCAATTTTGTTGATCATTCAGGTTATAAATGTATCAGGAGTTCTGTAATCATTGTCATGATTATTCCTTACCGTTACTTTTCCAAGACAGATTTTGTTCGTATTATTTTATTTTTACACATAAATATGACGATTCACTTAATTACGTTAATAAGACTCTGTTAATGGTCTGCTCCCGTAAGCATGTTATAAAGTACACAATCTTCTGCCAATGTGAACAAACAATCGTTCTCTTCATCATTCATTTTACACTCATTTAAGAAATAAGATGATTGGTTTGTAAAATTAGCGCGATCGAAGATAGAAATACGCTTATTAGATATTTGAATTGAAATTTTGGAAAGAAATACCTTCCATTTTCTACTTTATCATTGGTTACTTCTTTGGTTCTTTTGATTTAAATGCTTAGGCTTTCACGGTCATTATCAAGACTTTTGCTGACTTTTACTGAGCTGCACGTGACCATGGCTCCTGCAATATTGCCGAAACATCGGAAGTCTTGAAATAACCATTATCTTTTTAATGGTTGGGGAGCCCTACCGGGAATTTCGGGTGTGATTTGAGTGCCTCAGAATGCCATAACGGGAGTAGCCTTGCACCTTGTGAAGTACTCCAACCTACAACCTACTTGAACCCTTTATATATAGTGCCGAACATCTTTTTAATTTTTTTTTAATTTATTTGATCAAAATACAAAAAAAAACACATATTTTACACTATTCTATCTAAGGCAGCCGATTAGATAGGTAAAAAAATTGATTGTTAGAGAAGCTCGAGCGCGTTATAATATGCTATACAGACGCTTCATCTTAATGATCTCGTCATGATGATTATGCGAGGGATATTTCTTAATCTGACGGTTTAAAAAAATCTAGCCCTTCGTAAGGTTACCCCCATCACATAAACCGGCAGTATACGTATGGCACCACCTACTATTAATATCTGAAGCGCTTGAGCACCTATTTCTTTGTGACTGACTAAATCTTACTTAACTTTATAAAATGCTTTTGGCCAAAAAATATATTCTAATACAATGATCGTAAATTATAATAATGTATTTATTTATTCATTTATACTTTATTGTACATCACAACTACAAATATCATTTACAGACTGTGAAGTACAATGGGCGTACTTATGGCTATTTAGCCATTTCTTCCAGACAAACCAATATTCCGACAATTACCGACGGCTTAACGTGCTCTCTGAGGCACGGTGGGGAGACCCACAAGGACTGCACAAACACCCAGACCACGGCAAACATCTGTATGGCCAATACAAATGTTGTCGTGTGCGGGGATCGAACCCGCAACCACCCGCGCAACAGCCAATCGCAATCCAGTGCTGTGACCGCTGCGCCAACGCGGCGTCGTAATGGTAAACAAAGATATTTAAATATTGGTATATGCCAATGGAAAGAACATTGGTAAAATATTAAAGATTGAAAGTGAAGTGATTGGTACATCGTTACATCGAAGACTTTCCTAATGGGAGGCGGAAAATTGTAATTTTTTTTCCAAGACATAAAAAGATTTTTAATATCCTCTGTGATCTTTTGAATTCGTCGTAGACTGTTTTGTCGACGATAATGTGATTCGTATCAAAGGGTCGAAGAGTACATATTCCTATCAAATGCCGACATTTCTCTTTCACATGTTTTCCCTCAGTGATATTTGTGTTTATATGGTAAAGACTTTTGATGGCTGTATTTTCTGTAGTATACTCCAATTAATCTTTTTCTGCGTACGTTGGAAATGTATTTGACTTCGTTTGAGGTTTTATTTTTTTTTTATTTTTATCGAGAAAGATAAATATGAGACTTGGAATTCTTTTTTTATTTTAGAGCTTTATTATAGAGCGTTTTTGCTTTACTTTTATCGTGTTGTTAGTGAAATGAAAATATCTGATATAAATGAAATATTTATTTCGAAACATTTAGGCAAGTAGTTCATAGTATCGTAACAAATAAATTATGATATATTATTTCAAGGACTAGGTTGTAAGATGAAGAATTATTACGACGTACAAAGGCTACTCTGTCTCAGTTTCACGTTGCTGTCTTTACCCTTTCCAAGAACATTGGCTAACTTACTTAAAAACATAGTACTACTTGAGAATTTTATAATAGACTAGTTGTGCCCACGACTGTATAATGAAGTCTTCGTAAAAATTAAGAAATAAGTTATTGTTCAATTCGCAAAGTAATAAAATAAATAAATTTCTAAAATAAAAGTAGCCTAAGTTGTTCCTTATTACATCAGCTATTTGCCAGTGAAAGTTCTGTCAAAATCAGTACAGCCGTTTCAGAGATTAGCTGAAACAAACAGGCAGACAGAAAAAAATGTAAAAATGTTTATTTACATCCATATGCATTTAGTAAAAAGCAGTTATTTTATTGTTACAAACAGACACTCAAATTTTATTTATTTATATAGATGATTATCTATTAGGTTGGTCTAAGCTTGTAAGGCCTTTTCAGGTTAATGCTTTTGATCTTGCTGCTCCAGATTAAATGCAAGACACTTTCTAGGCACTGCTTTTCACTGCAGTGAAAATTCTTTATTACGTTTTAAATTATACATTTCTGTGAGTCTAAATCCCAACAAAATCGCTTGGACATCTGATAAAAGAAGGAAAATTGAAAGCCCAGGTGGTTTCAATTTTGTCGCAAAAAGTTAAAATTTTTTGATAAAATAAAGAAACGCATTACATGTGACAAATCGTACAGGCTCCGAAATTAATTTAAAAGGCCGTAAGCCGCGAGGCCGAGATTCAGCCGACAGGGGAGCCCGGGGAGAGATGTTCTGAACGCATCAATCATCGTGACAACTTCAGCGATAAATCGTGCGATACGAAAACACACATTAGCTTCTGATGAAACACCGACTTTTATATTTGCGAATTACTGGAATACGTCGAACGTTTTTTTTATGTGTGAAGTTACTTAAATATATGTTTATATATCGATACTTTTGACATTTGAGGGGGTTTTAGGGTACCACTCATTTAATATAAATTTTATTGGAAGAAGGATAGGCACTCTTTATTTATTTATTTTTTTGCTTTTATTAAGGCGCTGTTAGAAAAAGTTTATGGTATAATTTTTATGAATTTTAAACAGATATAACTTTATATTATTAATAGTCAACTGCACTATGGACCTAAAAATGTAATAAAGTGATTATGTTTTCGTTATAAGTAATATAATATAAATAAATTTACTGTTACTTTCAAAACTATTTTAATATAACAAACGTGTATTGTAAGTTAATGATTAGTATAATACAGATACAATACAAATTAATTAACGTTTAATCAGTGCAACATTGTTTCAAATTCACAGTCTTTGAAGAAATAGTACGAAATTGTAATACGAAATATCCTAACAAAGTAACATTAATTCACCGTCTGCTTAGCGCAAATACTTTTTCAATACTTTAAGCTCGCTGAATATATTATTATTAAAGATTCAACCCCGATCCAACGAAAGGGAGTATAATAATACAGTTTTAAATAACTTTAATTACGAACCAATCAACGGCGAGCACGCTCAGTTAATAAAACATACAGAGAAAGACGAACATAATACATCAAAGGGTGAAGAACTGGAGCAATCGGCCTTTCATGAAATATTAATGACGTTTGCCTTCGAAACGATACGAATGTATGGATTTGCATAACGCTTTATTACGGACAGACAAGATCGATGATCTTACGTTTCACACAATTTGCGCGCGCTTTAATGATTGATGGTCGAATACATTTATTTTGTTTTCTTTTTTTTTTTCATTGTTCGAAATTTGAAAACAGATTAAAGTACAGTGTTATTCTGCCTCAAGTGCGCCTTTCTTGTTTATTTTCGAACAATAAGCATTTGTTTTTTGGGTGTTTACAATTTAAAAAAACCGTGCATACAAAGTACACATGTCAGAAGTGATCCTTCTTTGGCAAACTGATTAAAAAAAATAATAGTTAATTAAAAACTAATTGAAAATTAAGGTGAAGCGGGACACGAGGCGGGTGACGCCTGTACCGGACGAAGTAGGCAAAACGTCGCCGTTTAATCAAACCGCGTTGCCGTTTTGTCCGTAAAATTTTGACCCTCATGCGCCTAAAGAAATTTCACTTTAAAAAAGACCATTTTGAATATAAATATATAATAAGAATAAGATAAGAAACAATTGTCAGACTCAAAACATAAATTACATTTGAAATTATCCGCAGAAGAAAATTAATTCGAGTTTAATGAGTTTCTTGAAGTTCTACAATTAAAGACTCGAGCATATTAAAAAAAAAATCAAATCGTGTAACTGTTTTATACTGTAACAGTGTAAATGACGTTTACATTTCAAAAGAAGGTTTTAATAAATTAACAGTACAACGGTTGAACACGTAGAAATTGTTTCATTTACATTTTTATTTCTCATTTAATTCCAGTACAAAACATTAGGGACAAGTCGCCTACGGGTTAGTGTTTTTATTTTGTTATGTATACATGTATAAATGCGGTTTAATTACAAAATGTAAAGTTATAATTAGTGTAGTAGACAAAAAGTGTCCCTTCTAAAAGTGAAAGTTGATTACCTAATTGGTAATCAACTTGACCTTGCCGTAACTGAATGTTACGGCTATGTCGCGATCGCTAAAAGGTATTTCATTATAAAAATAACTTAATGTTGAAACAAAATAATCAACGAGTAATTTCATACTATCAAGACATCAAAATCTTACACTTATTGGCCTTGAGCAGGACGATGTTCTGTTAAGAAACAAACTTAACGCAAACATTCAAATTGCCACAAAAAATGCGTATACCTAATAAGCATTTAGACGTACCTACATGTTTTGATGTACTGTGTATGTGATGTCTCCAGTACAAACGGAACAGACGAGATCTGGTGACCAAGTTAGGCTTGAGTTTTTTGGAAGTCGGCTTGTTCAGCCAGATTCCAAAACTATATTATATGTATACTAGCTGCTGCCCGCGACGTCGTCTGCGTGCGTTCGCTGCTCGTTCCCCGTAGGTGATAGCGTGATAATAATTATGTAGCCTATGTTCTAACCCGACTTCTTAATAATATTCGTGACAAATTTGAAGTAAATCAATGCAGTACTTTTTGAGTTTATCCCGGACATACCTACATTTGAAGAAATAAAGGTTCACTGCTCGTTAACCGTAGGTGATAGCGTGATAATAAATATGTAGCCTATGCTCTGACCCGACTTCTTAGTAATATTCTTGCCAAATTTGAAGTAAATCCATGCAGTACTTTCTGAGTTTATCCCGGACATACATACAGACAAACAGACAAACAGACAAAAATTCTAAAAACTATATTTTTGGCTTCGGTATCGATTGTAGATCACACACCAAGTATTCTTTTAAAAAAATATTCAATGTACAGTTTTGACTTTGCTACCATTTTATTATATGTATAGATAGTTTGTATTCAGTAGTATTCATATATAGTAATAATTTAGTATTATAAATTATTTTATTTAAAAAAAATGTGTGTGTCAGCTGCGACGCACGACCGGAGTTTACTCCTTCAGACATAATAAAAGGCTTAGGCAAAAAACCCAATAGTGTTCCGATAGACGGCGTTACAAAAACGTAGTTCGTTCAATAGATTTTACTCCTCATATTTTTTTTTCATACCGGGCCTTATATAAAAATCGATTCCTAAGGAGTAAACTTCAAACTGTTTATGAGTTGTTATTATATGGGCTAAAAACATCCCTAAATAAAGACAAGAAAAAAACTGCAACTAGCATATTAATAGCTTCCTGAGTCAGTGCTGCACTCAAATACAAATGTATTTACTGTGACAGTTCTAATAAACAATTCCACGTGAAGTAGTTCTCCAATGTTCTCTGTCGTCCTCAATCAATATAGTAAATGAAACTGAACAAACACGGGAACGCACTCTCTGCGAGTCACGTTCTCTTCGCACAGTCGATTTCGTTCCGTTGGAAACTGTTCCAATTCGATTCAACTATAAATTGAAATTAAAATCAGCCGTCATTTATTTATTTAAGACTAGCTGACCCGGCGAACTTCGTACCGCCTAACAGTCGATTCTTAATTATTTTTTTTTAATTCTTATCCTTCCCGGAACCTCTCCACTAATACTTAAACTTTATGGTATGGTATTAAAGTACAAATTGTTTTTTAAGTAATATTACGAATCTTTTATATGGGAATATAGAAAAGTGTTATTTTTAGACTTTTTTCAGAAAATTTTTAAATTTTTCTCTCTGTGAGAACCATCCTCGTAGTTCAAGGAATATTATAAAAAAAGAATTAGCGAACTCGGTTCAGCTGCTCTCGATACTTGCGCTTAGCGACACATTTAGCGATTCATTTTTATATATATAGAGATAGAGATTACACAGATACTAAAAACACTTATGAAATAATTAGGTAATAGAGATTGCCTTTCAACGCAACATTTCAAAGTGTTTACATACTTGATAGATAATATTTTAATTAGTTAGACGAATCTTTAGTAATTTTAACTGATGATTACAAACTGATGGTTTTATTTTTTTATTTTTATACATAACTAGGATCTAGCTACATAAAAAAAATAAAAAATGTAAGAGCTCCTGGGGAGGGAGGGTTGGAAACAGGTCATTATAATTGCGTTTATTCTTTTATTAGTAATTTTTTTCTAAGAAATACCTTATACATTTTACCTCAAATATGAAATTTATTGTTTAGGTTATATGAAATGAAAAATCTAATCTTCTATTCTGTTTTAGCCACTTTGTTTCCATTACAATAATTATTCTCGAATACTTAACTTTCATAAGCCGTCGAGATTGTTTACTTAGGTTTAGAAACTGTTGTTATTTACCTCGCATTTTGTACATTAATATATATAACCGTACGCTATATTTTTAACAGACTTAACTGAGGTAGGGCACAGCAGAAAATTTCCTGCTCAAAATATAGAGCAACTCAACGGGGGTAGTACCTCGACCTTATAGAATATCACACCTAAATAATACTGTTTTCAAACCAGTGTTGTGTTCTTGTTGGTGAGTAAGGCGACCAGAGCTCTTTGGAAATCGAGAAATATTGGGAATTCGGAATATAAAAGAAAACAAAAATTTACGTATTGTTTTAATTGGAATTGGTGTGATCAATTGGAATTACGTCTAAAACGTTGTCGTTCATTTGTCTTCGCTTTAAAGCGGTTTCCAATATCCTGCTGAACTACACAAAGGCTTTTAACAGTAAAAGCGACAAGGATAGACTAATATTTGATTAAATTTCGACTATTATTTGTACTTTGATTGTTATTGATCAATTGGATGTTAAATGAAGATTTTCAAATAATTTGTAAATAAATAAATAAAATAAAATAAATAAACGCTTCACACTCAACGGCCCCCAGTAAGATTTTCTCCTGTGTCGGGGGTCCGGAAACACACACAATACACAAGCACAAACGCCCAGACCACGACAAACATCTATATGGCCAATACCAATGTCTGTCGTGAGCGGGAATCGAACCCGCGACCGCCAGCGCAACAGCCAGTGCTGTAACCGCTGCGCCAAAGTGTCGTCATAAATATGTCGTCAAATATAATTATAAATATTTTTTTTTGACCGAAATAGTGCAGTGGATAGAAAATGTAAATCTTAATCGAAAGTTCGTGAAGAATCTAGTATCACAGGCGTTTTTGAAGTTATACTTCTTTTGGCGCGATAGAGAAAAATGATGAGTGTAAATTTTTACAATGCGCGTGTGGATACGAAGTAGTTCAAGCATGCATGAATTGATGCCGCTAGTTTTGCAGACAAGAAACAAGTCTTTATCATTTCTAAGAGATGGCGTTGTGGACTATAACAAGAAAGTAGTCTTTATCATTTCTAAGAGATGGCGTTGTGGACTTATTGTCTGATTATTAAGTAGTAGTTTTTTTTGGAAGTATTTTAATACTCTATCTAGCTTGAAGTATAACTTCTTACGTGCGTACATAAGTACACACACACTTTTTTATACGAGTAAGTCGGTAAACAAGTGTACGTTCCACCCGATGGTAAGAGATTACCGTAGCCTACCAGGAGCATGATAAGCACATTACCGCCCATTTACCGACATTGAGCAACTCTGGTTATCTTACTCACCTCAAGAACACAACACTACTTTAAAGCAGTATTATTTAGCTGTGATCTTATATAAGGTTACGGTCGGACACGAATCACAGTCGGACTGCTCTAGAAAAAAACGAGCGTTAAAGAACAAAATCTTTTTAAGTTTTATTGTATTTTATTATATTTGCAAATACATCGCACTTTTGAAGCTACACGCCTAAATATGTTATTGGTACACCCTCTTAGACAATTGAGGATTAGAAATGTCGATCATGAAATAATGTTCGACTGCGTATGATTCAATTAAGATCAGTACCAGTGATCGGCACAGGTACGGCTATGTGTAATTAATTATAATTACTATGGTTGATGAATCTTAATTAAAATGTAAGTAATATTGAAACAAGGACATCTCTTATCTAATAATGTGAAGCTATAGATTTGAAATAATGGCTTTTATTCAGATTCAATGGCTAACTTTTTTTAACCGACTTAGGATAATTGTGTTTGCTCGCAAACGAAAAAAAACCGACTTCAATTACATCGACAAGTAATACAACGTAATAAGACGAAAAAATAGTCAAGTAAATACGCGCTATTAAAGATTACTCAAAAAGTTGTAATCAGTTTTCGATCTAATTTAAACAAGACTACAAGACAAGTATTAGCTTTCGATTAAAGTAAGAATCATCGAAATCGGTACACCGAGTAAAAAGTTATGCGGTATAATATAACGTAGGTTGACGTAAAAGTAGTCACGTAAATACGCATTATTAGATATAACTCTAAAAGTACTTGTCAGATCTCAATTAAATTAAAATGGGACCACATAACACGCAACACCTTTCCATTAAAACAAAATTGATCGAAATCGGTCCACCCAGTCAAAAGTTCTGAGCTAACATACATAAAAAAAAACATACGTGTTGAATTGAGAACCTCCTCCTTTTTTGGAAGTCGGTTAAAAAAGGAGGTTTCTCGATTCGACCTAATTTTTTATGTGTGTTCGCGGATAACTTTTCATTATTATTTAACAAACTTACTTAAGATTTTTATTTAAAAGATCAACTCACAAAATCAAAGATATTGTTTGATTCGATGCTTTTGTTTCTGGGTCTGAGAATACGTATGAGGATAAGATTTAAAGTGTTACATTTAGCAAAGGAATAATATTCAAAGTGTCTGAAGCCATTTCGTTATTTCTAAAGTTAAACATTCATATGACTGAATGAATGTTTAAAACATGGAGCTCATGACAAGTAAAACCACAGTCGAGCACTCTAACCACTGTGTCAATTACGTGTCAAACTCATTCGCTAGTGGCGAACTTGAAATTTTCCGTGTAGTAAATAATTTGACAATTTTGTATGAGGTGACTTATTAAGTGATCTGGACATCTGCCAAAACATCTGCGTAAATTTTATCCATAAAAGCTATATATCAGATAAACGTTGGTATCCTTCGCATGATAGCTCTTCTTAATTATATTCATTTCTTTAAATTTTTAACCATCATTAGGAATGACTCAATTGATCAAGAAATATGCATAAAAAAGTTGAGCAATTTTGATAAAAATTCTTGAGTTCTTAACCAAATATAAAATATGTGAAAAAAGAATAAATGGCGATTTATCGTAAGTGTGAATGTGGGATTGGGGAAACAAACATCAATAATGCGAAGATTTGGGTTACGTCCGCAATTTGGGAGATCTTAGGAAATCATTACCATTTTTTCCGGATCGGTGATATCCGGGATAGTTTGGTCCGTGACTATTTGTGGAAGTAAAAGGGGCAAGGTAAAGAGAAGGAAGTAGTGTTTAATGGACAAGGTCAAGAAGGTGCCATAAAGATTTCGAACGCAAAACTTGAATTTTAAAATCAACCTAAGCCTTTCATTTGAACGATCATTCATAACATAGTTACGATTAAACTGTTCAAACTTACACAATTAGGATAATCGATTTGCCAAATGTTTCAACAATTTGACAGAAACAATACAAATGAACGCTTGAGCGGAATAAATTCGGAAACCCCGTTTTATAATTGATTTAGACGCAGTCGCCGATTAGTGGCGTTTAGTATTCGCGCTTGTTACTGTCACTTGTCACTTGTTAATTAATTGGACTTTGACAAAATGCCAAAATCCATTTCAAACAAGATGTATATTCGTAATTGGTTTGTCAGAATTGCCTAAATCAATTTTAATTCGGAGTTCAGATCGTTGAACTAAAATATCACGACGGAATCCGCGTGATGTCACACGCTTTTATGGTAACTGGTTTACTGCCATAGACTTTCTCTGGTTTTTCAATTTTTTTTATTAATTAATCACAGTTTTTGTAACAATAATGGATTTGAAATATCAATTCTGCTGACTTATGCTCAAAAACTTATTAGTTACTATTCACTGATGCCTAGCGATAAACACGGTAATTATTACCTTTTCATATAAATCTGTAATCAACAGTTTAGTATCTTCTTGTTATCTTAAGTAAATAAAAAAGTCCCGAAACTTACATAAAACAAGTCAATGTAATCAATGGTTTGTGTTAAAAATATTGTAATAGTTTAAATGAAAAATTGATAATTCTCAAGTAACCTTTACAATAAAATACAGTACAGTTTTATTTTATATTTACTAAGAAATATATTTTCGATTTGATAGCTCTACAAACTTTTAATTATTTTCAAAAGGCAAACTTTTTAATTGAAGGTAGATAAAGAAATCTCGAAACAAACGTTCAAAAGATTTTGTTTTTTAATTAAGACAAGTTAACGGGAATTTTTTCGCTTCTTTATTTGAACAGAAACTGTTCACAATTAAAACTAGGAAACGGCCGCCGGTCCACTCTAAAGAAACAAATAGCATAATTAAAAATTTAAAGTTATGATATTGCAATATAAAAAAAAATAAAGCTACGAGTTTGTCTGTTAAAAATACTTAACGGACAATCTTTATAACTATAAGACTTATGAAAACTGTAATTTTTATCCAGATTTTAAAGAAATCGGAGACAAATTTTATTGACAGGTTTGTGTCACTTCAGATTATTATAATTCTGTTCATCATCAAAAATATTTTTTATAGCTATAAGAAAATGGTTATTGAAAATTTTATAAGGTATGAAATGTATATTTCTTTTATTTTATTCATGTAATAAATATTTTTTATAAGTCTAACTCAATTTAAAAACACAATTTTTTTAAGTCAGTCAAGTTTCTACAAACAATAATTATATTACAGTCAAGTGAGTTAACTATTTGAGTTAAGAGTTGTAGATAATCTATCGGTTATAGAATAAAATAGAAAATATATATTTCATCTGTTGTCTTTACGAATTATAATCCTCAATCAAATCAAAATATTTCAATTTTTTTTTGATTAACTTTTAAGTGAAGTTAATTGTTAAGAAGAAAATAACATCTAGGGCCTATGCAAACCGCGTTTTTTAAACGCGCCGTCGACGCGCGTTTCTAAAACGCGCGTCGACAGCGCGTTTGTATCGCGACATACGCGCGTTTGCATCGCGTCTGTATCGCGTGACACGCGCGTCGACGGCGCGTTTTTATCCTACAGAGCAGTTTGTTGGTGTTTGTATCGATTCAAACGCGCGTCTACGGCGCGTTTGTATCGCGTCATACGCGCGTTTGCATCGCGTTTGTATCGCGTCACACGCGCGTTTGCATCGCGTCTGTATCGCGTTTAAAAAACGCGGTTTGCATAGGCCCTAATATAGGATAATTCTCGAAAGTCACAGGTGCTCTAAGATGCTACCAATTACGTTTGCACTTAAAGTGAATCTCTATTATACTATTAAGGGAAAAACTTTGTAAAATGGCGCTTCTGCAGGCTCTATAACATGATAAATTATGCTTGGCTTTGATTGTATTCTTATGTCTATCTGCTGTAGAATCTCATTTACTAAATGCAAATTTATTGTTGACTTAACAATAGTTATGGTATTGAAATGCTATTACTATCTTTTCTTGTTGGACAAGATCTATTATCCGATCTCCTATAGTCTAAGATTTATGGTTTCAAGCACATTTGAACACCTGATTTTGTCTGGTTCCTGTATTTAAATTCTATTCTTGGTTGATTGATGGCTAGTTTTCATGACTGCAATTTACATATACAAGGCTTCTGATAATTTTCATAGAACTGAGGAAGTGGAACATAAAAAGTCGATTGAATGCGCATCACTAGCGATGACTAAAAAGTACTCGTCAGATATCGATCAAATTAAAATAACTCGACAAAATAAAAATACACGACAAGTATGTACCAGCTTTAGATGAAAATACGCATAAAAATACAGTCAAATTAAGAGCCTTATCCTTTTTGAAGTCGGTTAAAAACTGGACTGGAGTATTAATATTATAAGTAGATAGGTATAGATATAGATGTAAGTCAAGGAATAGTGTTGTGTCCTTTACACCACATGAACAGAACGAAAACTCATAACTCATTTACCATAGATGAGTCGAGACGTGTTCAAAGTATGTCAATTTGTGTAATGATCAATCATAATTATTTAGAAGACAAATTATTAACGTTTGACATGTTTTGGATTCATTAATAATAAATGATGAGGTGTCTCATAGTTATCCAACTTAGGAGTTGAAAATTAATCTTAATTTTACGACGCATTGGCGCAGCAGTATATTTACCGCTCACTGATTTTAAAACAAAATAATAATCATTTGATACGCTTCAGCCTGTCATATCCCACTGCTGGGCAAAGGCCCCTTTCCCCATGTAGGAGAAGGATCAGAGCTTAATCCACCACGCTGCTCCAATGCGGGTTGGCGGATAATCATTTGATACTAAAGACTAATTTTATTCTGTTTATCACCAAACGCCTAAACTCTGTAACATTTATTTGCGTTTCCCAGTTTCGTATTTCTAATTCTGAAATCATAACAGCTCCAGTTCAAATGCACAAGACAATAATATCAATGTAACTATAAACTTTATGTAAAACAGGGCAGTTACATTCGACCGGTTTTAATTCTTTGATAATGGTCTGTACAAGTTCCTGTATATTCAATGTACTCTGTGTACAAGTCTTTCATTAAGTGGGACATCATTTTCTTTTCCGTTGAATTAAATAATTAAAACCTTCTGCCGAATTTTAAATTGGAATACGTAGCTGTAATTAGGTCTTAAAAGACTTTTAACAACAAGCACGCGTGTGTAGCCGCTGTGCAGCGTTGAGTTAAATTCGTCCCCTTAGTAACACAAAAACGTATCTCGATTTTTATCAATTTTGAGTTAAGTATTCCACCAACCTCAAATAAATAAAACCTTTTTAAATGAGTAACGTTTTTATTTGCAACCATAAATAATGTCTTAAACGTATTTTATGCACTTTAAAAAGAAGTGATTATATTTTCATTATTGTATCGTGTCGCGCGTTTTTTTGTTGTTTTCTCTGATTAACCAATATCGAGATACGTTTTTGTGTTACTAAGGGGACGAATTAATCTTCAAATTAGTTTAAATTCTTTGTAGGACAAATTTTAATTTAGGAGACTTAAGATATTTTATATATATTTTGCTATTTTATGCTTGAATACAAAATCATCGTAAAAAGTTTGGAGCCAAAGTCCGAAAATATAACTAAAAGAGAAAAAAATCAGGTCTGTAAATCCAAAGATAAACCTAAAAACTAGTCCAATTTGGGTTCATTTCAAGACAGCTTTTGTTTTTTCACCTTAATCTACAATTTCACTTCATTAGCAGCGAGAAAACTCGTAAAATGCATTATCGAATAGTAAATTTTTTTGATTGTTCTTCTTCAGATAATGCATTCTTAATTGTTTCTGGTATTTTTTGATTCTCCTTCTTCTTAAAGTGCCCCTAAAGACTAGATGCCCACAGCTGGAGATTGGCTTCTCCATGTAGGAGAAGGATTACAGCTTAATCCACGACGCTGCTCCACTGGCGAATATATTCCCATCTATGAGTCACGATCGCTATCAGGTGTTTTTGATAGCACCCGGAAATGACAGCTTAACGTACTCTTCAAAGCACATGAGCAGACCAACACAAAGAAGCGAAGGTTGAGAAATATTTAAAAGATATCTTTACAGAGCATCTTACGTAGCATAATAAGCTTATCATATAAGCTTGTATAAAACATATATTAAAATGGAAATATTCACTAAAGCAATGGTAAGAAAAAAATATCACTATTTATTTTAAATATGAAAACGTTCAGACCTTTATCTATTCGGTAATCTGATAGTAACATTGTTACAAATTTTATCTCTGTTGTTGTTTCCAGTTCGCTCGGTAATAGACGATGGAGCGAGACGTGAGTGGAATGTGTTACCAGCTCCATAACAGGTTCAGGAAAAACTATTCGTGTAGTGGAAACAGACATTGTGCAAACATCGTTAGATTGGTAAACACAATATTATATTGGATATTAATATCGCTAATATTAGATATGTATTTCAGTTGTGTTGTTCCACAAAACTTACGGAGTCATAAAATTGTTTTATTCTCCATTTTTTACTAAATTGTATCTTACATTAAAACACCACATGCTGTTAACAATGTTATATAAATAACAGGAGAGGCAGGAACATTACTAAATCTTTAATGAATTTAATGTCTAGTTTTTCCCTAAAAGCTATTACGAAATTTCGTGTATCTGACTAGCGTAACTGAAGCGTGAAAACAACGATTTGAAAACATGAAAAATCTTAAATAAGCATATATGCGATAATGTAATAAAATTGATGAAATGTAACAGTTGCAATACAATTGGATATTATTGTTTGAAATGCATTTTCGAAGGTTTACATAAATTAAATTCAAACCAAGAAGAATCAAATGTTTACACAAATACAAATATTATACTCCGAATAGGATACAATAGGCCTGAAGGCAAAAACAGAAGTATGAATAAAAAAAAATACAAAAGAAAAAGATAAAGAAAAAAATGATAAGGATAGAAATAAGATACACGTGACAAGAAAAGACATATGAGAGCAATTAATAAAAACCACACCAAGTGATAACATCTGCAAGCCATTGTTATCGCCCTACACAGAGACGTCACACAGCGGTTTATTTATGTGGTTCTAAGGCTTACCATAAATCTTACTGGAGAACCCGTCCGAATCATAATTGATTTAGTGACAATCACCGATTAAACCCCTGTTACTTTCTTCGTTGACCATGATTTGTTGGTTATAGGTATTACTATTACTACCTTAAGTATACTACCTACTGTTACCTACCGTTTAGTATTACTACCTTTGACTGGAGGTTATGTTTGGTAAATCTTGATTAGTTGACATTTTTGGAGGCTGACTTTGCTTATAATTATATCGGTTAAGATCTTCAGCAATATATGTAGCAAATATAATCGCAGTCTACGTTATATACTTGTGTAGTTTTCATACGTAAAAGATGAACAATCATCATTATTATGATTGCAAATCCTCAATAACAGGCTTTCGTGTTTATTACATCAGTATAAAATAAGTGCTTTAAATGGTTGATTTCATTAAAAAAACGTAATCAAAATTGAACACAAAAAGTACGAGTCGATATAAAAAATAAATGGGTCAGTACACTGCACTCATAAAACGTTATAACCTAAAACACGACAATGACAGAAAAAACACGAAATACGAATGATAGCAATTTAAAAATAATATAATGATTAAGTAGAGGTATATTCTAATGAAATGTACCTTCGCTATGAAGTGCTACGATAATCTATATATTAGATATTATTATTATTATCACTTATCAATTTATACTGGTTTCTTAAACTAAGTATGGGAAACGTTGCTATTACGTTTTAAAATAATTCAAAATTAATACGAGTAACCAATGGACATGGAAGTCTTAGTCAAATTTTGAAGCGTTAGCCTTAGCGTTAGATCTATTGAGATAGGACACAATATGGAAATATATTACTCAAAATCTGGAGCACTCTTAATGGGGAAGTACTTTAATCATGCAGAAGTTTATAGCTAAAAAATACAGCGATGTGTTGATAGCGAAGTTATGGACAGCAACGCGCTCGTGATGATTCTAGCGAAGGCTAAGATAAATGATTAGCATTATGAGGACTATATTCGCTCGTTTACCCTTGTGGTACGAAATAAGAAAACAGAACCAAGAGCAGCAAGTGTGAAGTTTAAAACAATCCATTGTTTACTTTCCCAAAGTTAAGCGAGTATCAAAGAAAAAAGTATGCAAAGTTTCAATTTGCTTAAAAACTAAAAGTTTTCGATAAATCGCTTTACAACTTCCCATCTAGTTAAACTTCGTCCGCTCTCGAACAGCCACTTTTTAACTGGAGGCGAACGAGAGAAAAAAAAATCTTTAAACAAACAATAGAACGCAAAATAGTCGACGTTTTAATTCAGACGAGCGAAAGTTGCCAGTCTCCATTAATTTGGATTTTTCCATTCCTTTCATTAAAACTCGAACTCTACCCAATTATAATGAAGTAAAACAGGACGCGAGAGTTTAATAAAATACCATTTGAATCAACGAATTTTATTACGTTCGCTCGATTAGGATTAGAGCAACTCGACTCTTGGCGTAGTTTGCAGTCATGACCCTGCTTTATGCTTCGTGGTTTTGTGGGTTCGATTCTCGTGATCTCTAATTTTTTCAGAATTATGGCCCCAATACCAGAAAATTTTATAATTTATTATTATGTCTTACCATATTGCCATTCAAATAAAAACAAATTACGTCTGTATCCCAAAAACACGCACAGAAATCATCATTTTTTTACAGAGAGTGTACATAAGATATATAAAAATCTTAATTCGTCAATTAAAAAAAAAAATATATATATATTTTTCTCTGTTTTTTGTCGATAATTTATGATCTAGTTTCACCCCCTTTCGGGGTTGCACTTTATCGCGGGACACCCTGTACATGTATTTACGTAAGTTCTATTTATTTGTAGTTATCAAAAAAAAGTCTGTTACCAACCATTAAGTTGCTTAATTTAGGAACAGACGACCGTGTGTGTGTTATCCAACTAATATTATAAATGCGAGTTTATGAGGATATTTATGTACGTAACTATATATTTATATTTGTTTGTTACTCTCATGCAAAAACTACTGTACCAATTTTAATGAAACTCAGTGCGTAGATAGCTGGATATTAAGAATAAAACAGAGAATAATTTTTATTCCGATATTCCTACGGGATCGAAAATTACGTGGTTGCAACCGCGTGGCGCAGCTAGTACATATTATTATGTATTTATATTTACTAATTTAACATTGAAATTCTTATGAACGACCATAAATATACATAAAACTGTCTGCAAAATTAGTTTAGTTACTTTATTTAACAACCTTTTTGCTTCTCCTAAATTAATTTTAGTTCAAAAGAGCGAAGTAGCGTCGAGTTCAGTACGCACTATTAGAATCGTTCAGCTAATAAAAGTCACTAATGACTTATATAAGTTTAACGGTTCAAATGAGGGATTACATCAAAGGGCTGTAATCGAGCAATTAAATTATGATACAAACTGTCCTGTATTTAAAATTGAGTTATCGAGTGCGTGAGAGTGATTGGTCGAAGTTGAAATCTGTCCAATTTATTTAATGATACCGAATTTAATTTTAAGGGTGAACCTTGAACAGTTAATTGAAGCAGAATTAATTAAATTTCAGTACTTAATACTTAAAACATCTTAATTTCGACTTTATCGAAAATAGTTTTTGAAGTTATACTTCTTTTGGCGCGTTAGAGAAAAATGATGAGAGTAAATTTTTACAATGCGCGTGTGGATACGAAGTAGTTCAAGCATGCATGAATAGATGCCGCTAGTTTTGCGGACAAGAAAGTAGTCTATCATTTCTAAGAGATGGCGTTGTGGAATAAAACAAGAAAGTAGTCTTTATCATTTCTAAGAGATGGCGTTGTGGAATAAAACAAGAAAGTAGTCTTTATCATTTCCAAGAGATGGTGTTGTGGACTTATTGTCTATTTATTAAGTGGTAGGTTTTTTTAAAGTATTTTAATACTCAAGCTTGTATAACTTCTTACGTGCGTACATAAGTACACAAACACTTTCTTTTTAAAATCATACTTTTGCTTGCTATACCAAAAGTTTGTGAAATATTACATACACTGAAATAAATACGAACACGATAAAATGCTCACAACAAAATAATATAATTTTTACTTTTAATAACTATTCAATTAGAATAAACAATTTTCAGATTTTGATACACGTAGGACCTTTTTTATTCAGGAAAATGTATCTATTTGTATATGCTTATTTTACCGAAGTAGCTTCTAATATTTCCAGATCACATCTTTGAATTAAAATCTTCCTATACATACACGTCAGCACACTTCAAACTTTATTCCTTAACGCAAACATTTAATTATTATTGCGTAAAGTTACTTAGGCTTCTACAAATAAAATTTAAAATTAACATAATATTTTGATTCATATAAGATTTTAGATTAACATAGTTACTTCTATTACGAAAATTATCTAAGATCTGAGAAGTCTGCGAATGTCTCGTGAACAAGACATTCGCAGTCAATGTCAAAATATCGAGCTCCGCAAAGCGAAAATAATAAACATGGTAAATATCCCGTTTTCGAATAATATTTTGATTCAGTCAAGCTTTAGAAAACAATCACTTAATAATACGAATTAAGATTTCCAAAGGGATTAAATGAAAGCATTAGCGAAGAAAAAGCCGTGGCGTTGTTTTTTGTATCGGTTTTCCTCTTAATGGAACTATGTTAATCTGTATCGTATTTACTGCCAAAACGATTTGCTTTTAGTGGCTTTTTATTGCTTTATCATTTGGTTGAAAAAAGGATAAGGAAAGATTTTCATTAAGAATTTTCTTGGTCGCGGATTAATTTAACAGATTTAGAATTAAAATTTAAATAATAGTGACCACTAACACAATGTAGGCAGACAAAACAGTAGTCAAGTAAATACGCGTTATCAAAGATTACAAGACAAACAACACCTGACAAGCACCACCTTTCGATTAAAAAAAGATTCATCTAAATCGGTCCACCCAGTAAGCAGTTCAAACTTAACATACATTCGAAAAAATACAGTCGAATTGAGAACCTCCTCCTTTTTTAAGTCGGTTAAAAATAGTAGCTCAACCTTTACGCGAACGAAATTCTAGATACTAAACGTATATGGCATAAGTATTACGATCATGTTCGTATACCTAGACGAGGTAATTCTCGTACAATTCATCATCAAACCACTAAACCGTAGCATTTCCTTCGTTGTGTTTATTGCCAGTTACGACATCAATTACCTCAGGAGAATAGGTGGTTTTAGGCTAATGCACTCCTCACCCACGTCTTTGGTTACTAGGAGAGAACATTGTGGTTGTGCAAAATAAAACAATCAAGCTAGCTTCATAATTACTTTTGTATTCAAAACTTTGCAATATATGTCAGTTAATCGGTAGATTTTTTAAATAATAGTTAGTGTGAAGCTGCAACCGATTCCGATTATAGATTTTACTGAACAATCAGCATATTCAACAGTACTCCTTAAAAAGTATCATTATATAAAATCAAAATAATAAAAAAAAACCTTTCTCAAAATAGACTTCAAATCGTTGTTTCACAAATTTTTTAATTGTGATAATTATTTGTAAAAGTGAAGCTACCACCGATTCGGAATGTATATTCTGCAGAAAAGAATTGACAAGAAACTCCGCAGTTAGTCTTTTAAAAGTAATATATAAACTGTGTTTTAGTACAAAATTAATAATATCTTGCATGAAATACAATGTCACTATTCTACTTCTGAAGATTTATAAGCTGATTTTAAAGCGTTGATTATTCTATGTATTACGAAGTTAATCTGTATCGTTTTATTTTCCACAGAGTAATACAACAGAAAATTTATCGTTAAGTTATTGCAGAGTTCTTGAATCATAAAATATGCATACTAAGCGACCCCTCAGGAGACAGTGTTTGGTGTACTTTGCATGACTATGAGGTACTAGCAGCTGCGATATGAACTTGTCGGAATTATTAATACCAACCTTATTTCCTCGACAAGCTTTTTCACTCAACTACAATAGTAATTAACATCGCCGCAATTGCTCATTAGTGTGCCATAATTATTTCCTCAAAGCCTCAAACTTTCTTCAATTAGAAATTTGTATGAAGTCAGTTCAGTGGTTGAACTTTGTATGAGGTTCAAAGTAGATGTAATGGTCCCATGTTTGGGTTAAGTCTTAAAAGTTGAAGAGCATGAACGACCTTAACGAGAATGTTGTCTCTGTCAGCTACGTTAAATAATTTACGAGTGTGCAATTGAAGCCTAGTCTACTTAATATATGGAAGACTGACAAATAAGCACAGTTTATAATAACTACCACAACTTTTTGTTTTTAACAATGTTGAATTCTATAGTTTTGATGTCATTTTCACCCTACAAATTGGAACTCGAGTGATAATCAGTAATACTATAAATTTAATTTTTCATTCTGTAACATCCCTCAGCATAGGTATCTTTCTCCAGGTATCTTCATCCACCACGCTGCTCCAGTGCGGGTTGATAGATATATTCCCTACTGATGAGTAACGATCGCTACTAGGTTTTTATAATAACAACCTGGGCCAACACCTTAACGTGCTATCTAAGCCACGGTTGACAGAGTCACCGAGTAATAATAAATGTAAACAAAATTTAAAAAAAAAGAAACAATAAAATAAACCTATCGAAAACGATTTGAAAGATACCACAACAAAATATTATGTCAGACGACTAAAAGTATTTCATAAGCTTAGACTTTTAAAGAGAATATTTGAAAATGTTTCATCCGAAAGCGCTGAAGTGACAAACATCAACCGATTGGGTTTAAAACGGATCAAATTGCCCCTTTGACATGTCATAATTGGATTTTTTCGATAGCCGAACGTCAATAGTTATTTAGATTTACAGAAATTTGATCTGAAATATGGTACTGGAAATTCTAAATTCAAAATTTCTTTTTTTCAGTTCAGTAATAACTAGAATCGTGTTTCAAAATATTTATTAAATTGGTTTAAATTTTAAATTTCATTTTCTGGTATTCCGAACATCAATGTTATTTTAACTTTAGCATTGCAATATAAATAGTAATGGTCATATTTGATCTATATAATTATGAACTAAGAATGTCATATTCATCCAATTAACTTGGAACACGGAAGCTTCAGAGACCTTTTGACGTATGGCATCTTAAACTGGCGGTAACATTTCACTTTATGAACTAAAAGAAAGAGTTCGTAGTCGTGACCAAGTTTTGTATTACGCCAATTTTGATATTTAGGACATGAAATTGAAAAATTTTGCAAAATCCAATTATCTTTTGTAATTCCCAAGTCGTCAAAACATTAGCATAAGACTTATATAATAACCCAAGCAAAGTTCATACAATAAGTAATTCTATTGTTCAGCACATGGTATATCATCGATATTCATCATGTTTGAGGGCGGCTCGATTTGTCGGCAATTTAGCCATGTTTATCTTCAACCCCGCATTGACACTCGGGCTTTTATCCCCGTCCCCCGTCTTGATCTATTTACTCTGGGACGCGTTAGAATTAGATCCCTTTAAATCATCCGTGCTCGCTAAAACGTGTTGACTTAAATAAGATGTATCACTCTCGTTCACGTCTTAGTTTGTTACATACATTCTTTTGGGTGATGTAGGTATGTTTTGTGTAAATGGATTTTGGTGGCTTAGTGTTTGTATTTTCACTGGGGGATTAATAACTTACTAGTACAGCCTCACTAGAAAAACCTAAGACTTATTTTTGTAATCAAAGTAAGAAGAAACAGAAAAGAAGCTACTTAACCATTAAAATAATAATTCACTTTGAGCCTTAAGAATATATTAGATGATAATAATAATTATGTTAAAATCAGTATCCGGAAATTATCTATAAATTAATACGTGAAGCAAAAACTCTGTACCCCTTTTAACGAAAGCCTTACAAAGTAAAATTTTATTAATTATTTAAAGTGAAAATACCACTGATTCCGAATGTATATTCTCCATAAAAGAATCAGCAAAAAACTCCACAGTTATACTACTGTTAGCGTAATATTTTACATCTTTACTCGCAATCCAATATTTTCATTCATAACTCCTCCATGTCAACGTCACCAACTTTCAAACTTCCAAAAATTTTAACTGAATCAATGCAGCTGATTCAATAATAATAAACTGGGACAGAGTGGTCTTGTAAGAGTTCAATTTTTAATATAATGCGCAGTACTCTAAAATGAAACGAAATAAATGTTATTGCATGTACTGAGAATTTTAATTAAATATAATAATATAATATAATTTAAATAAATTAACTTATTGTAAGTTTATTTAAAATTACAGACTCAATTAGCAGTGAACGAGTCCTTTCATATCATGTAATTAGCATTTTGATTTGCTTTTATAATTGGATTTATTGATCGAAATTTGTAATTAATATAAAAAAATTAATTACGTTTGTTGAATACTGGATGGAGTAGTCACGCAATTTTACCAGCATTAAGTTTTGGTTTTATAACGGTTTTTATTATAGACACCTGATAGCGGTAAATAAATATAATAGTAGTAGTATTAGTAGGAATATATCCATCCACCAACCCGCAGTAGAGCAGTGTGGTGTATTAAGCTCCGACGCTTCTCAATACGATTCGACGATCACGATTCAGCCTGTAATATCCCACTGTTGGGCATAGGCCTCTTCTCCATGTAGGAGAAGGATCGGAGCTTAATCCACCACGCTGCTACAATGCGGGTTGGCGGATATATTCCCTACTATGAGTAACGATCGCTATCAGGTGTACATGATAACAACCGGGACCGACGGCTTAACGTGCTCTCCGAGGCACGGTGGGGAGACCCACAAGGACTGCACAAACACCCAGACCAAGGCAAACATCTGTATGGCCAATACAAATGCTGTCGTGTGCGGGGATCGAACCCGCAACTGCTCGCGCAACAGCCAATCGCAATCCATTGCTGTGACCGCTGCGCCAACGCGGCGTCAAACTTCGGGCGGCTTCTCAGTAATAAAATTAGTAAAACTATATTATGTTTAACGGTATTCAATATTCTTTTTAGATGACTTTTCCGACAGCTTTTGTAAGTGCAATACTATTTTAAGTAACTTTTCCGAGTTTAAGTTACATATTTATGTAAAGAGAAAAAAAAAACTTGAACCTGTATTGATTTTGCAGACTCCAAACTATTTCTGATATTAAAAACAAGAAAACCGACAGAAAGCCCTTTACTACGGCCTAAATTCTCTCACATATGCAATTTTCTCTCATCTTATCATAGCTGAACTAAGGTACAGCAGGAAATAATCTACTCAAAGTCTGGAGCAGCCTGACTGGGGAAGTATCCCGACCTCGCAGAAGTTCACAGCTAAATAATATTGTTCACAAGCAGTTTTGTGTATCTGTGGTGGGTAATGTAACCAGAGCTACTCGTAGTGGGCGATTTGGGATAGGGTCGGCAACGCGCTTGCTGTGCTTGTAGCGTTGTAAGTGTCTATAGGCTACGGTAATCGTTTACCACCAGGTAAGTGGTACACTTGCTTGCCGACCTAGTTGTAACGAAATTCAAATAACCTACTCTCTACTTGTAGAGAAATATTTTATTAAAATACTTCAGTAGCTACAGCCGAAATAAAGGTTCAAATGTGTTAGTATCCTAATCCCAGCTATTCTTTTATTGATTTTTTTTTGTCAGCTTCCACTTTCATTCAGTATTCTGCCCCACACACGCGTGACGCGACGCGACGATGGCGTGACAGCACGTGACCAGAATGTGACTCAATTGTTATACAACTATTGTTTCAAATGAGAACGATAGAGTTGTAGGGATCACGTTGTGTTTTAACCTTTCCTAAATAAATAAGTCTGGTGAAATTGTGTAGAACATTACCGGGATTCACTGCTTTACTGGAAATTTATTTAGTGTAAGCTTGAGGCAAAATTCGTTTGTAGTTTATTGGGTAGTTATTTCATATACTTACCGCTACCTTAACTTTAAAATAATAGTTTTAGCAGGTTAATTAAATTTATTGACATAAAAAGATTGTTATCATGTACACCTGATAGCTATCGTTACTTATAGTAGGGAATATATCCTCCTACCTGCATTGGAGCAGCGTGGTGGATTAAGCTCTGATCCTTCTCCTTTATGGGGAAAGAGGTCTATGAACAGCAGTGGGATATTACATGCTGAAACAAGCAAGTACATAAAAATAACTATATATCATCATATCTGTTATTTAAAATTTCATTTTTGTAAATTTTAAGTGGTCCCTATCAAAAAAGATAGATAGATAGATAGATAGAATATACTTTATTGCACACCACTCTAAAAAGATTTACATAAAACAGTTATTTACACGTAACATAACCAGCCACTCATAAAACATTATTCTCCTATTGACTTGGACGTTACTGTGAAAAATTTGATAATCCCATTAAAAGCGCACTCGTATATTTCAGAAAAGAAAAATCGTACAACATTGCGGCGTTGATAAATGTGTAGTGCACTTGGCCGATTATACCCGGGGCTATATTTTGCAGCACATTTCCGGGGCACACAAAAACTGCCCCACTTTGTCCAGAGCGCGAGACTATCCCACGAATTCCCCGCTGTAATCTAATTTGCGGGGCACTGCGCCACCGCCGCCGGCGGATCTTTTATTTGAAATGAACAACGTTCTCAGAATACAAGTTACTTTGATTTCACCGTCGCTTCATGAACTCGCATCTACGTGCATATTTATAATTTTAATGTGCACACTTTAACTTTGTATTTGGTTCGTAGACTTAATTGAATATGTAAATTATGCTCACTAGAATTACATATCACATATTTTATGAAGAGTAGTGTATGTTTCGTACGTGCAACTGTATAATTAATTCTGTTAAAAGCAAAATTTTAGCATTTTGGTATAATTTATTACTTAATATTGTAAAAAGGTAAATTAACACAGTCTTAAAATATTTGCTACATAGCATTCTTTTTTAATATCTGAGAAATGTAAGCCTAGTTCGCTATTCCGCTCCACTGCGGGTTGGTTGACACTTTTCTCTGATCGACGACTGTCAGTATCCGTTTATGATAACGATCAAGACTGATATCTACATATACGAGTATATTATCTATAGGTTTACGGTTGCATAAAATTTTTGTGTGTAAATGTGTACTTTGAGCAAGAACCAAACCCGAGTGGTCAAGAGTTTGAGTCTGGATATGAATTTGACTATAAGGTAACACAACATAATTAAAAAAAAAAAACAAGTACATTATTAAGTTCATATTATTCATTTTATCTGAATGTTAGTTATCATCGAAGTGGAAGCAGAAGTAATTGATAACAGAACTTACTTTCATACACATACAAATAAATAACAGTAATATTTTTAGGAAACCAAAAATATATCAACGTTCCCATTATCTCCTTTTATAATGCAAATGTCATAAAAATACATAACAAATAGACAACACTCCTATGTCCAGTATATTCGTGTACATTTTACTATAGTAAAAAAAAACTATATTATTCCCATACACCCTCATTTATAAAAATACAAATGCAGCGAACATTTCTGAAATAAATTTCACCCACAATTGTCACCCGAGTGAAATAATCCCGGGCTGCTGCTGCATGCGCTTGTAATTACTTCCTGGTTTCAAGTCGAGCATTCGCTAACTAGCTGGCGTCTGGATTAGCCTTAGCCTAGGCGAACGTTACCAATTTTATTACGGCTGTATACGCCTGTAATTACTTTCTGGCCTGTACTCGAGCACTCAATAGCTTCTGGATTAACTGTAGTTCAGCTAAAGGGTCCCAGTTTATCACAAGTCAAGCTTCTACTAATGCATCTACTCGTAAGCTACTAAAAGCTACAAAAGCCTATACTTACAAAAGCCTATTTCCCTATAAAATATATAGTTTGGTGATTTCCTTCATTTAATATCAATCCATATAATGATATCATATATACTTTTTTATACAACTAGATCGGCAAACAAGCGGTCGGCTCACCTGATGGTACGTGATTACCGTAGTTTATAGACGTCTGCAACACCAGAAGCATCGCAAGCGCGTTGTTGACTCTACCCCTAATCCCTCCCAGAAGCTCTGGTCACCTTACTCACCGACAGGAACACAACACTGCTTGAAAACAATGTTATCTTCTGTAAGTTCGAGGTAATACCCCAGTCGGGCTGCTCCATATTTTGAACAGGAAATTTCTTGCTGTGCCCTACCTCAGTTGAGATACTTTCACATTATTTTATCAGACAAATCGTGGAGTGATCGAACTTGAAAATATATTTTGCAAATTATGAATCTCTTATAATTTAAGTAGCAAATAAATAATCCAGTTTTGTAATAATCGACGCAACCTTCTTATTGTGAATGGCTCTAACAAAGGAGAAGTTAAAGTCTCGACAATGTTTTACGATCTATTTGAAGGAAAAGATTTTATTAAAGATTGATCTCGTGATAGTAGAAACTGTACGAAAAGGGAGAGAAAAAAAACGAAAACGAAAAAAGATAAAGTCATGATTCAGTTTTATGTCTTAACTTCTTTCATTTAACTTGAATAATAAAAGTTATATTTTAACAAAACAGTTTGTTATTAAAATATACGTTTGCAGTTCGCTGAATTGAAACATTGTATATTGTTGTAAATTAAAATTACTTCATTACTAATTTAAAATTTAAATTGATATCGTTTACATTATCGTCAAATGAGCTGAGATAGTCTAGTACGATCGTTGTTTAAAACCAAGACTGACTCCACTGATTGTGAGATACTAAAAGACACTATTTTAATGTATTTAAATCTCGTAAGCATCGATGAAGATAAACACTAAGAAAAATCTGCATGTTTTTCATAGTTTTTCACAAGCCCACATCCATGACTTTTTTGTACACACATAACCGCATCCCAGGATAAGAATTTTGTGGGTTTTTGGAGTCAGAAACACACACCACAGACAACCCGAAGACTGTCATCAACATCTTTATGGCCTACATAAACACGTTTTGTGTCATGTTAACGCAACCACTAACGAATAAAGCAAAACTAATCATTTGGTTTGACTACTGCGCCTAAACATCGTCAAAATTCGCTTAAGTACCAACCCTTCTTCGTTGAGTAAGTAGACGTCCATTATTGTCTTCTAATGCTTAAGCAAATTTCACTCATAATAATGAAACAACGACGGGAGTCCTCCCGTAACCATAGTTGCTGTAAACTATACGAAAATTCGGGCATTTAAAAAACTTAATGAACCGAGATAAAATCCGAAAAAGTTGTTTCATAATAGACGTCTATTGTTAAGTCAGTTGCATCGTCCTAAACTCATCCAAAGTTAAAATATCTTAGTACAGAATCGTACATATGAATATCTGATCCTCTTGGCACTCGCAATCCAGATGAGTTAATATAACGTAACTTTTACAATATTGTTAAAGTTGTGCGAAGGAAACCGAGAAATGGCTCGCGAGGGATTTTTACTGAAAGTACAGGTGTTATTTACATTTCTTGCAACTAGTTTTTTAATATTTGAATTTTGGTAAGACAGTAAACATTTTATATAGCTATAGATATTTGGATTCTTGCAAATATTACATACTCGATTTATCAACATTGATAAAAATGTGTCTTTTATAGGTATCGAGCCAAATGAACAAAATATAGATATATCATCCACCTATCTATCAGCTCTTAATAGTCCACTGGTGGACATAAGCCTCCCCTAATGTTCGCCACTCAGTCCAGTCCTGCGCCCTCTAAATCCAGCGGAATTCCGCTGTCTTCTTAAGGTCAGTTGACCTGGTTGGAGGGCGGCCTGTGCTCCTTTTGCCAAAACATGATCGCCATTCGAGAATCTTTTTTAACCACCGGTCATCGTTATATAGATAGATATACATATATATCATAATAGACACATAGTTTTAATAAATAAGCACTTCACAAATAACTTACCCAAGTAGAGTTAACCCTAAGATTAAATTTTCTACGTCGGAAGTCCGAAAAAACACACAAGCACAAACGCTCAGATCAGGACGATCAAATAGTAATTTAAAAAATAGTAATTGCATTTGTCTTCGAAATAGTGAAATCGATACGAATATTAATCACGTTATGTGTACTATACATTATATCAATCACAGTCACAAACAAGATGGACCAAACAACTAAGAAGATCCCACAAAAAGCTTTTGATGTTTGACTATCTTAATTAAAGTTAGAAAAAACCCACCAATCCTCAACAGGCTTAAGTTGTTAAAACGCCGATACTTCTTTATATCAAGCTCAACATTACTAACTAGTTACGTGGTTTTTCATTACATTACGGGAAAGTTAGGTTTATAGAATAGGTACAGAATTTTCTTATGTTTACGCGAATTTCACTCATTATAATGTAACAATTTTTTCGGGAGGATCTTCCGTGACCATGGTTGCTGTACAGTATCCGAAACGTCGGCCATCTAAAAAACTTAATAAACCGCGATAAAATCCGAAAAAAGTGTTTCATTATAATAGTTACGGAATTATCAAGAAAAGAAAATTGTAATAGTAAATTAAAGGAACTATTCTCGTCCTACAATTACACACGGTTCTCGTAACCGCAGTCGTGAGAGCCTTTACAACGCATTTATCCTTCCCAATAACAATCTCGGCCCAGTGGGGGCTGATATCGGAGTTTATCACGTCGCTACGTGACGGGAATGATTCTGAGCATCTGCCGATCAGAACGGCTTGAAGGAAATTTTATTAAACTTCTAGAAACTTCCGTCCTAATAAGTCATATAGGCTAATGTTTTTTTAATGCAAGAGAGAATAGTCGTCAAATAAATGGTAATTGATTTTAATAACTCCTAGGCCTCCTGGGAAATGCTTTATTTCTAATTAGTTTTTAATAGTTTAGATATTTAATTTTAACAGATTAATAAGATTACATAATTATTTTTCATAGTAATTAATTTACACTAAAAAATTAAAATAGATGAATAACTCAAGGTTGTATCTATAAAACTATTTCGCCAAAATCCAAAAGACAAATAAGAATTTTAAAAAAAAAGTTAAAAATACTTTTGAAGTAAAACTTTTTTACGTACGCCTGACTTGGGGAGTAAGCAGGTGAATGCGTGACGATAGCGTTACGAAAAGTATGATCGTGCGAAGCGAACGGAGCAAAAGAGAGAGGTGCGAGCACACGTTTTCTTTCTCTCTTTCTCTTATAGCCAGATACGTTTCGTATATCTAAGAAACAGTGCAGGCTTATTATGCAAAATTTTTACTTCAGTCGTGTGGTCTAAAGCACAGTGGTTTTTTTTGTCACATATTATATGTACCGACACACAAAGAAATGAATTAACAAAAGAGAAATTTTAATGATTCAAGACAGAAATACTTAACCCCTATAAACACAAGAGAATGATGTAAACACAGCGATGATCCCGAAATTATAATTGCATAATGACAAAAACGTGTTTGAAGGAGGATCATAATTCTCAACTTTGTCCAATTTAGGTACGTTACGTGTTGGAGCCATTAAAACTTCGAGAATAGGGGGCATTGTGTGAAATTTTTAATTGAAAATTGTCTCCGCCTACATAATAATGAATGGTTAATGAATTTCCGTCCTATCAAAACAAATGGTGTGTCTTTGTGATCGGCGTTATTTAAATTAAAATTATTTGTCTTCTGTTCGCCCCTCTTGATATATTTCTTTTGCATACGTTTTACATGTTTGTAAAGAATTTTTTTAAAGAAAACTTTTTATATAACGCACGTTTGACTTGGGGACTAAGCTGGTAACTATGCGTAACGAGAGCGTTACAAAAAGTGTAGTCTAAAGTTCACTCATTTTTTTATATGAAAAATAAATATATTTATCAGTTCAGCTCAACTTCTCGATGACGCTGTTAATCGAGAATTGTCCCACAGAAAAGTCTGATACTGATTTTGGGGTAATCACATTTACTGTAAGTACTTTTATAGAGATCGAATCTCTGGAAATAAATAATTAGGAAAAGTAACTTTTCAGCCAAGAAACTTTAATTCTTTTTCAGTATAAATAAGATCTGTAAGACCAGGCCTTCTAAATATTTATTTTCAAAGTCTGGTAAAAGAACTCATGTTACTAACAATAGACATAACTGTAAAAAGACGTTAGGCCATTGTCGGAGTAAAAACTGTTATAATGGGAATTTCCATTAGTTTGATAATGCTTTAGACTGTGAACACGAGATAACGTATTAAGGTATTAATAACTTTATATCTGCAGCTAGCTGGCTCCTTGCCAGTGCAGACATTTTAAATGTTGTTCTGGATGCTTCTAACGACAATAGTACTTTTGCTTGAAAACTAAATTTTAACAAAATATTTCTTAGCGATAAGCGACCTAACCAATATAATACATATGCAAAAATTAAAGGCAGACTTGATACGGAAATCGAATTCATAACTTTTTTGTAGTAAGCAAGGTCACTGCTACATGATCCGATGAGTCAGTCAAACCCAATCAATATAACTACTAGGTATAATCAAAATATTTTCTAGGTTTTTTTTTTTAAAAGATCTTCGCATTAAAAAACATTTTAATCTCAACTGCACAGTACTGTCCTGGATGAACGGAACAGATGATAGCTGGGCATCTTTTGAACTCTACCCCCAGCCTCGAACATTGCTAAATGTACCGAAAGCCTCGAATAAATACCTTCGCCCGACGAACGTTTATTGTGAACCCGTATTTAAATATAAAATGTGTTCAGCTCCGATAATACATCAAAATATTGCTCCATGTGAATGAAAATCCCTTTTTAAATCTTGAATACCTTTCGTTCAATAACATATGGGGTGATGTTTCGTCCTATTCTCGTAAATAATCGAATATTTTATTTGCATTCAGCCTGTGACATCCCACTGCTGGACATAGGTCTCTTTCTCCATGTAGGAAAAAGATTGGAGCTTAATCCACCACGCTGCTGCACTGCGGGTTAGCGGATATGTTCCCTACTATTAGTAACGATGGCTACCAGGTATTTATAATCATATTTCATATTTTATAGTCTCCAATTCTTCTTACCATTTAAAACCAAAATTTTGCTTGCGCAATCCCTTCTCTTACCCATTCTCGACTATGCAGATGTGTGCTATTTAGATGTGACACAGGAGCTACTTAGTAAATTGGAGCGTCTACAAAATCTTGCTATACGATTTATTTTTGGTTTACGCAAATATGATCGCATCTCCCTATTTCGTACTAAACTAAAGTGGCTCCCTATCCACCTTCGCCGTGATATGCACATCCTTTCTTTCCTTTATAAAATACTCCACGATCAAAATTCTCCTCCTTACCTTCGATCCCGTTTCAAACTGCTTCCTACCCCCACGCGCTCTAGGCGTTCTTGCATAACAACAATGCTTGAAGTTCCTCGGCATAACACCACCTTCCGATTAAATTCCTTTTCTGTACGCGCTGCTAACCTTTGGAATAATCTCCCTAAATTCATTCAGCAAAGTTCATCGCTGTCTACTTTTAAAATCAATCTTAAGAAGTATCTGCTCTCCAAAATCAGTACAGATGCATGAGATGTGTATATATGTAGTATATTTATATTTTATGTATGTATGTATGTTTGTAGATTTGTGTGTATGTATATGTATGTTTATATATGTTTATGTATGTATATGTAGTGTATGTATTTTATGTTTTTGTTTTTTTTTTTTTATATTCTTGTTATTTCTATTGTCTATTCTTGCACTACTTTGCCCCGCGCTCACATCATCTCTCACCACCATGGGTTGACTGGAAGAGATCTCTTTTAGAGATAAGTTCGCCCTTGCCTACTTCCTTTATTATAATGTGTTGTTGTAATTACTTAGTGCAATAAAGAATATATATAATAACAACCGGGACCGACGACTTAACGTGCTCTCTGAGGCACGGTGGAAAGACCCACAAGGACAGACATCCAAAACGGAAAGACATATTTGTACAAATGAAAATATCTATCCCGAGCGGGAATAGAACCCGCAAACTATTGATGTTTAAGGAGACTACTCACACCACTACACCAGAGCGGTTGTTTTTATCATTTTTTTATCAATCCTTTGTTCATATTCAATGCAATAATAATATTCTAAAGTTAAAAACGTTTGTTTTCTGCAAGCGCTAATCTCACGAGCGCTAGTCTACTGGTTTGAAGAAACGTTGCCCATTTATCGTGGAAGGCCATAAGCACGATAACATCACTTACGACCAATAGTTGTGGAACATCAATGGAACGCGTCGCAAAGGCAATGGCGGCCGGTAGCAAGATATACAAACGTTTCGTGCGAGCAAAGACGCGGACGGAAACTAGTCGAGTGTAAAATTATAGTACCTACTATTTTTATAGTTTTGCTGCGTTTAATTTTAACTATATATAGTAGTCGTTATTTTTAGTGTTCCGTACCTTAAAAGGAAAAATTATAGCCCTTGTAGGTTCACTTTGTTGTCCGTCTGTCTTTCAAGACCATTTTTCTCAACGTGTGGAGGTATCAAGCTGAAATTCATATCATATACTCAGGTCTACTGTCCCTTGGAACTGTGAAAAAATCAAACTTCTAAGCCAACGCAATCAAAAGATACAGTCGTCTATGCTGTCAATTTTCGACACTCGCAAGAGAATCAAAACCTACAGGGTACGTCCCGTGAATTCAGAATCTTGAAATTTTGGTACGAAGCAACGTCTTATAGCAAAGATGAAGGAAAAATTGCGAAAAGCATAAATTTTTTGTTACATCATATAATCAAAATATTTTAATAATTTTTGCACGGAACCCTCGGTGCGCGAGTCCGTCTACTTGGCAGGTTTTTTACAAACATATTGAATAAACATTTTAGTATATAAAAACGCCAAAATGTAAAATTTTTTGCAAATCTCCATAAAACCAACTAAGTGTCTCGTTAGTAGCGGGAACTTGGCTTGGTCGGTATCGTCCTAAATTATAAGAATTTTTTCCCGGGGCTCGAAAGGGTCATCAGATAAAAGCCACAAACTGACAACGCGAGCAGAAAATAAAAGTCATAATATAAACAAGATTAGATTTATCCGATTTTCAGATTTATTCACAAAGAGGCATTGTTTAGGGTTGTACATCATTACCGAAACCGCTTTTGTGAGACTTGATCGCGTCGTCATCAGAAATAAAACGAATGAGGACAAACTTACGTTAAATTAGATTTAAGATAAATAAAGGTCATTTAATATAATATAAAGTTTACTAAGTTGTCGTCTCACGCAATGATTTCGCTACTAATTCCGCTTTTCCATGTCAGTTCCAAGTTTTGGTTGTTATTTATTTATTTATTTATTTCAGTTAACATTTATTGCACTTACAGTTAAAACCAAAGCGTACAATAAAGAAAAATAACAATATTACAACAAATACACAACAAACAAGCAAACACATAATCAAAATACAAGAATACACCAAAACAATTAACAATTTAACTTATAATTTAAAAACGTGTGTTAAACTTACATGTACCTATATAATGTAATTATTTCTAATTTCTATAACAATTTTTTTAACTCTTATAGAAATTAGAATAATAACATAGAAATTAGAAATTTGTACACTTCCTAACCGCTTTTCTATGCCCTGTCCTATACCCAAAGGTTGTCTGGAAGAGATCGCTCTTTTAGCGATAAGACCGCCTTTGTATATCTTCCTCAAATTGTACTTCTTTTGTTTGTATCTTTTTAATGGTGTGCAATAAACTTTATTGAATAACGATTTTCATTATTATTTTTTTATGTATTTTTTATAAGTTATGTGAGTGTAGTGTTAATGAAATTAATAGTTGTAAGATATTATCTATACTAATATAATAAAGCTGAAGAGTTTGTTTGTTTGATTGTTTGTTTGTTTGATTGTTTGTTTGAACGCGCTAATCTCAGGATCTACTGGTCCGATTTGAAAAATTCTTTCAGTGTTAGATAGCCCATTTATCGAGGAAGGCTATAGGCTATATATCATCACACTAAGACCAATAGGAGCGTAGCACCAATGAAGAATGTTTCAAAATCGGGGTTTTTTTCCTTTTGAGAGCTTCCGCGGCGTAAACGGTTAAAGTTTCGCTCAAGTCATGTTTGACAGAATTAGTCCTATTCCACGGGGACGAAGTCGCGCGCAGAAGCTAGTTAGTTGATAAAGATGTGTGGACTTAGTGACCCTGATACGCAGCGCTCTGCAGAATTTATATTCCAAATCGGTAGTAGAATCAGATTTAAAAATAATAATAACTTTTAAAATTATAATTTGTAAAATGACGATTCGAAAGTGCTTTTGAATCCTATTTGTATAAAGTTATTTTGATTTGATTTGATTTGTGCGAGTTTGGTGATGTGTGTGTGTGAGTGTATACTAAAATTATATTATATCACACATTCACACTAGTCCTGAATCTTATCGAATCGTAGTTTATTTTATAATTAAAGTTTTAGTAGCCAATAACTTGCCTCAATGAACACGTTATTGAAAGTAAATATTACAAATCCGACTTATAAGTTCTAAGTATTGAAATAATAATTATAATTCATCAAAAGAATATAATTCATAAATTTATTTGTAAGACTTAATTTTACTTAAGAGTGCGCATAATGCAAAATTACCATCTTCTATTTGTTTTGACATGAAAAGTTCCAGACCAAATCTTAAAATAAAAATATATATCAAACTACGTGATATTTGCAAGGGTTAACCCATATCAAAAACATAAAATAAGGAAATTTTTTCGATAAAATATAATCACGAAGTAACCTCTAATTTTTATATTTTTTCTATTTATACTCGATATGGTTATGACCATTAAGACAAAAATTTGATAATTAATTACATTTAAATATGAGTAAAGGCTATGCCAAGGCATTTAATGTAATTACTTTTAGTTTCGGAATTATATACAAAATAACATATTTGTCGTTTTTTACATTCGTAATGCGCTCAAAACTATATCGTCTATCGCACTCTGGACACGAGGCTTTGTGTATATTTTGTTTCATCGGGCGCGCGGGTGAAATCTGATTTTTTGCTCGCCTTATGCACGCTCTTAAAGTAATTGATATGGATTAAAATAAGAATTAAATAATAGTAAACAAGCGATTACCGTAGCTTACAGACGTCTGCAACACCAGAAGCATCGCAAGCGCGTTGTCGACCCCACCCCTGAAATTGCCCAGGAGCTCTAATCACCTTACTCACCAACAGGAACACAATACTGCTTGAAACCATTATTATTTAGCTGTGATCTTCTGTAAGGTCGAGGTACTACCCCCAGTCGGGCTGGCCCAGATTTTGAGCAGGATATTTCCTGCTGTGTCTTAGCTTAGTTAAATAGTCATTATAAATATTACGTAGTTTACGAAACATGGCCCTCTTAGACATAGCAATAATCTGTTTAGTTAAACGGGATTTCTGAATGGGATTTTACATATTCTGAATTTAATTAAGGAAAAAAATGATAAGAACTCGAAGAATCATGACGCTCAAATATACATATAAAGAAAATTAACGATAATCTTGTCCTAATTTCATTTCAAGCATAATATAATAGACAATAAATTAACTTATTACTTAATAAACTTCGAACAAAGTTATACAATACCCCTGAAATTTTAATACCTCGACTATCCGTTCTTATTTTAAAAATGCAAACTATTTATTAATTCTAAGATCATTCTAGGTAGGGATCCCTAGTACATATTTTTCACCTGATTAGTATCAAGCTAATTTTCTGGGAGTAGCTTCATTTTGATGAGACGAACAAAAAGTTCCTCTTCGAAAACTCTCGATTGTGGTAGATAATAGAGTTAGCAGGAGATAGAGCAGTAGTGAGCGTAGGATCGGGATAACGTACCACGCAATTTGTAGGACAATATTACCATCAAATTATATAAATATTAACTAAATTAAAGAAAAAAAAATCAGAAAAAAAGTCAATTTTTGATGACATTACGAGGTCATCAAGTTGATGACCTCGTAAGGTCATCAAAAATTATTACTAACCAGCTGAATTTTTTTTTCTTTTAGTTAATTAATATTCATATAATTTGATGGTAATATTGTCCTCCAAATTGCGTGGTACGTTATCCCGGTCCTACGCTCACTGTTGCTCTATCTCCTGCTAACTCTATTATCTACCACAATCGATAGTTTTCGAAGAGGAACTTTTTGTTCGTCTCATCAAAATGAAGCTACTCCCGGAAAATTAGCTTGATACTAATCAGGTGAAAAATATGTACTAGGGATCCCTACCTATTCTCGTAATTCCTCAAGAGTTGGAATATTAATTATAAAATTTTCTACACAATAATAATTATTTTTTTGACGTCACAACGTCTAATCAATCGATGAACGCCGGCTGCATGCACGAAAAAGGATGACTCATTGTCACGTTGTACTCATTGTGGCGTTACGCTAACTGTCCCGTTACGCTCATTGTACGTTTGCGCCGCATCCATCTCTCTTCCACTCGATTGACCTATGCGCCCGAGGAGATGTATTGTTAAGACGTTGTCACGTTAAACTATCGTCCGTAAACCAACTTTACAGACAATCAATTTTTTCTAATTTTTGTAAATAAAATATCTAGCTCCGCAATATACAAATATAAACAAGACACGACAGTCAAAGAAGACTTAGAAGCACGTAAAAATCAATAAACAAATTAATATATAACTCGTACAGAGTTTTATTAGGAAAATTTGTTTTTCTAAGGATTCTCCGAGAAATTAATCTTTTGATTTCTATTTGATCATCAAATATTATTATATTTTAGTTTATTGAAATCGTTTAATAAACTCAAATATCATAATATTTGATGATTAAATAGAAAATAGGGTAATAATATAGGGTAAATTAATTCAACGAAGCCTTATATTTGTTTAGATGTCTGGTTGACAACCCTCACTGGTTACTAAGGTAACTTTGTGTGTTGTATTGGACAAACATAACAGTTTGTATATGTTGAAATTGTATTTGTCACCGGAGTCGAGATAATTTCGGTGGAATATTGTGTTAGGACCTAGTTTCAACCAATACACAGATAGCCTATTTGTGTTTACTAGCTCGGTCAGACTAGTCGTCATCATAGTAGTTGCACCCTTACCCTAGTTTACATGCAAGTTTCCTGCTCAAAGGTCGCCTGGAAGAGATCGCTGTATTAGCGATAAGGCCGCCTGTTGCAACTGATGCAAGTTGATTGTTATAAATTCTATGTATTGTTCTGTTGTTTATTGGTGTGCAAAAAGAGTTAATAAATAAATATAGTACCATATTCTCATATTAATTGGCGTGAAGTAACAGCTATAGGCATTCTATTGTTTTGTTTATGTCTTAAAATCTTGTAAAACTTTTGTAGTCTCTTCCCTAATGCATTCTTACCTAATCTCTTTCTAATTAGAAATTACGAATATTAACCTATATCAAAAGTTTAACATATGTAAGTTATTAATTCATTTATGAAACGTAACTGGCTATGAGAGAAAGAGTGAAAGAAAATTTGTGCTCGCACCTCTCTCGCTTGCTCCGTTCGCCTCGCCTGATCACGCTTTTCGTAACGCTCTTGTCACGCATTCACCAGCTTACTCCCCAAGTCAAGCGTGCGTAAAGAACTTTTATTTCAATAAATATTCTTTTTACTGATTTTGTTTATATAGAAATGGTATGACGTAGGTATAGGTAATGTATTCGCCTAATATACAACAATTAGTCGCAAGACCCAATATAATTTCAGAAGCAGGATTCGTTACCCTAATTTTATGATATTGTAATCATACTTTCTGAACACATTCGTCATCATGTTAAAGAATTCTTTGATCTAAGTTTAGCTGCCGTCGTTTACGTGTTGAAACTAAGACGCCATAAATCTATACAAATAAATAAAATTGGAGTGTCTGTTTGTAATATCAAAATAACTGCTTTTGACTAAATGCATTTGGATGTTTACACGGTACACATATCAAAATAACATTTTTTACAATGTTTGTCTGTCTGTCTGTCTCTCTGTTTGTTCCGGCTAATCTATGAAACGGCTGGGCCGATTTTGACGGGACTTTCACTGGCAGATAGCTGATGTAATAAGGAGTAACTTAACCCTTAGGCTACTTTTATTTTAGAAATTATGTATTTTATAACTCTGCGAACTGAACGTTAACTTTTTTGTTAAATTCTACGCGGACGAAGTTGTGGGCACAGCTAGTCTTATATAAAAGTGAGTAACAGCGTCCAGATCCCGGTCTACTAAAACACCTCTCAGAGGAAGGTAATTTTAATTTCGCAGTAGACAGGAAGGGAGCAGGGCTCAGGTTTTATTGCGGGCATAAACCAGGTTTATCGCTCGCTTATCAGAGATATCTCCAAGTTTCGAATGGCTCTACCATACTTATGCATTGTTCAATTATTTTGTAAATCATTTTCTGTTAAATTAAAGCTGCGTTGATGTGTTAAAGTGGATTGAATAAATTTAGTACTTTGAATAATATTTCTAATCACATTTCTAACTATAGTTGTTTTAATAATATTTAGAAAAAGAAAAAAAAATTCAAGACAACCAACAATGTGGCATTGAAAGGCTAATACGGGGAACGTGGTCGGCTGGGAAGCTTCCATCAGTTTGGTACGCCAGCATATTCATGGGATTAGGGTTCCGTAACTCCAGTGTAATCAATGAAAACATTAGTATATAATTACCTATGCTAATATTACAAAGCTGAAGAGTATGTTTGTTTGTTTAAACGCGCTAATTTGGGAACTAGTGGATCGAATTGAAAAATCCTTTTTGTCTTGGATAGCCCATTTACCGAAGAAGGCTATAGGCTATTTTCTCCTCAAGCTAAGGTTAGAATACGGGGGCACAGCTAGTTGAAATAATAGATAGATATCTCTGTTCGGTCGTAATTATTGAATGATAAGCGAATGAATTAGCTCGGGGATATCAATTGTTAGGGTGAACTGTTCAAATATTGCCGCTTTGGATATTGGGAAGTACGTCTTCATTATTAATATCAATTACAATCGTTTTCTAAAGCAAATCTATTACGATTTGCTAATAGAGAAGTCAATTAAGTTCCCGTTAGGAGAATATAGGTCGTTATACCTATACTCATTTATTCATAAGTAAATATACGGTATGATGAATGTTTACATACATACATAATTACATACTTATATACATAATTATGTATATACATCAATCTTCACAAAGTTTCGAATTTATGATATTAGTAGGACTTACAAATGAACAGTTCCATAAATAATTGTGTTTGCTCGCAAACGAAAACAAAACCGACTTCAATTTTTTTTTTTTTTTTTATGTTACTAAGTCGACAAACAAGCGTACGGCTCACCATGGTAGTGACTACCGTAGCCTATAGACGCCTGCAACACCAGAAGCGTCGCAAGCGCGTTGCCGACCCTATCCCCAATCCCCCCCCAGGAGCTCTGGTCACCTTACTCACCAACAGGAACACAATACTGCTTGAACACAGTATTATTTAGCTGTGGTCTTCTGTAAGGTCGAGGTACTACCCCAGTCGGGCTGCTCCATATTTTGAGCAGGAAATTTCCTGCTGTGCCCTACCTCAGTTAAAATTAACTGTTACATCGAAAAGTAATAAAAAGTGAGCTAAACGAAATAAAAAAAGAATTATCAAAATCGGACTACTCTGTAAAAGTTATGCGTGGTTATACCTTACAATCAGTGAGTGAACAACAATCAATGATCCCCTGTTTTCCTACCCTTAGGGTTGGATTTTTATTTTCAAATTTATATCAGACCAACTTCAAGGTATATTCTTTCCAATAAAAAAAGAATTATCAAAATCGGACTACTCTGTAAAAAGTTATGCGTGGTCATACATAAAAATATGTTATACGTGTCGAATACATAACCTCCTCCGTTATTTCGTCGGTTAATAATATTTCCTTACTTTAAAATGTTTGTAAAACAATTATTTTTTTTCTTTGAGAAATTGGAGTACGATTGTTTTTAACCATTTGCTGGGTTAAATTAAATTCTTGGATAAATTAAAAGTAAATTTACCCGTTTGTTTTATCTGTTGAACAGTTTTCTCTAAGCGCTTTGTAATTAATTAAAAAAAATGATTTATGCTCCAGTGTCTAGCGAATAATTGAAAAGAGTTCTTTTATGGAGATTGGGTTCATTCACCGGTCATGGGTCTAAGTTCAACTTAGATTAAACACTTTTATTTATACCTACATTTTATACAAAGTAAAAATAATTCAGCTACATCAGTAGCTAATTACCTAAAACAAAGCTTAAATATCCATCTTAGGAATAGACAACCGTGAATGTATGTGAAACACATTTGTATTTTATAGAAATTAACAAAATAGATAAATATTTGCGTAGGCTTGTAATATCCCACTGCTGGGCATAGGCCTCTTTCCACATGTAGGAGAAGGATCAAAGCTTAATCCACCGCGCTACTCTAATGCGTGTTGGCGGATATATTCCCTACTATGAGTAACGATCGCTATCAGGTGTACATGATAACAACCGGGACCGACGGCTTACCGTGCTCTCTGAGGTACGATGGGAAGACACACAAGGACTACACAAACACCCAGACCATGGTAAACATCTGTATGGTCAATACAAATATTTGTCATGTGCGGGGATCGAACTCGCAACCGCCAGCGCAACAGTCACAGACCAGTGCTGTGACCGTTGTGCCAACGTGTCGTCGCCAATATTAGCAAATTTATTAAAATATCTATGACTTATCGATTGATAATCTTCGCTTGCTTTAAACAATATGTCAACGCATATTGTTTAAAGCAAGCGAAGCCATGTACCTAGCGTAGTCAATGCACCACACTCAAATGACTCCATTAATACTCAATACAACCAATTAATAAATACTCGTAATTCAAGCCTGCATATCAATTAAGCTGATTGTAATTACATTTATTCGTCAATTTAGATTGATTTCGAGTTGATTTCAGACGAATGCAACGATTTGTGTATTTTGTAAATTAGGTGTGTATTAGGTTAGGCTTGTTATCCTATGACCTGGATACAGTCACAATAAACAATTACTTAATAACTGTGAACAGTTATATAGCCCTGCTTTCTGCTACGCGGGTCGCGGCATCGATTCCCGTCTAAGTCTGGGTGTAATATACATTCAGTTTCCGAGAATATGGCTTGCTCTAAATAATATAATTTGGAGTCCCTAAAACAATCCATACGATTGGCAGTGAAGATTTTTTCCATGGAATCTATACTAATATAATAAAGCTGAAGAGTTTGTTTGTTTGTTTGTTTGTTTGTTTGTTTGTTTGTTTGAACGCGCTAATCTCAGGATCTACTGGTCCGATTTGAAAAATTGTTTCAGCGTTAGATAGCCCATTTATCGAGGAAGGCTATAGGCTATATATCATCACGCTAAGACTAATAGGAGCGTAGTCCACGCCGACGAAGTCGCGCGCAGAAGCTAGTGTAGAAATAAAGTTTTCAAGCAGTGTTGATGTTTTCCTGTTGTGAGTCTTGTGAGTGAGGTGACCAGAGCTCCTGGGCGGAATTGAGGGTAAGGTTGGCAACGCGCGTATTATCGTTCTGGTATTCTGGTGGTGCAGACGTCTATAAGCTACGGTAGTCACTTACCATCAAGTGAGCGAAACGCTTGTTTGCCTTCATCGTTAATCTCTTGAGCAAACACTTTAATATTCTTAATAGCGTAATGATGAACAGTACTCATGGGAACCTCGATCAGTACGAAATGATCAACTAGAAGCTTTTCTCATTTGAGATAGCAATTATTTTTATTAAAAAATATAAGTATTTAAAACAGTTTCAATTTTTTAACCGACTTAAGATTAACGAGGAGGTTCTCAATTCGATTGTATTTTTTTATGCTTGACTTTTCATTCCACTAATATCTCTCTACAAAGATAAGGAAAAATTATCTCAAACAGTATATTTTCCATAGCGCTAACCTTACCCTAAACGAGATAGGTATACTTTTTTTAAGTTATACTTCTTTGGGCGCGTTAGGGAAAAATGGTGAGGGTAAATTTTTACGATGAGCGCGCACACTGTCACAAAAAACCCCCAACCTGAAGTTAGCTAATCAACGAAGAAGAAGTTAGCAACGTGAAGTTAGATAGCCAATGACGTACATAAGTACACACAATTTTTTTTAACTATTTTGATTCAATTTAGGGTAATTTTTATCATTGCATATATTCTGCATTTTTTGCTACATTAATATAAACTCACTTTATTTGGTACAATACGACCAAATAAGAAAAATCTAAATTTGTGTTAATTAAATATTAGCAACTATTTATTTATTTATTTATTTATTTATTCACTAGCCGACCCGTGCCCACTTCGTTGGGCGTTATAATCCATTTCACATAAGAAGGGTACGGTGAAATTTGATATGTTCCAATACACTCTCACTATTTTCAGCAAATCAGATAAATATAAATGTTTTAAAATCACCAATTAATTTCTAAGGCAAATAATAATGCTTGATTAGATTGAATTGTTGACTCGGCACGTCAGAGGGCGCAGGTTCAAATCCTGCTGATTTAAAATCTTTATAATTTTTTTATCTTTTCCCTTTTATCTTGTCACTCCTGAATAGTGTAGCTTTCTGTTAGCGAAAGAATTTTCATGATCGGATCAGTATTTGCGAAGATTACCCCGTATATACAAACAAAGTTATAAACTTTACCTCTTTATAATATTAGTATAGATTTATACTTTATTGTACATCACAACTACAAATACCATTTACAGACTGTGAAGTACAATGGGCGTACTTATGGCTATTTAGCCATTTCTTCCAGACAACCCAAATATATATTTCCTACTATGAGTAACGATCGCTATCAGGTGTACATGATAACAACCAGGACCGACGGCTTAACGTGCTCTTCGAGGCACGGTGGGGAGACCCACAAGGACTGTACAAACACCCAGACCACGGCAAACATCTGTATGGCCAATACAAATGTTGTCGTGTGCGGGGATCGAACCCGCAACCGCTCGCGCAACAGCTAATCGCAATCCATTGCTGTGACCGCTGCGCCAACGCGGCGTCATTTAACTTAATGCAGTTGGTTTGTTAAATATATACATAATTATATATAAATATATTTTATACGGCTACTACGAAATTTAAAAAAAAACATATAATTAACAAAATTCGAGTAATAACCTCACATTGTAATGTGAAATAATAAATTAAAACAAGCTAATGACGAAATACAATACCCATATATTTATTATTACGTTAAATCTATTGTCAAACAGACAAAAACATATTTATTACGTTTTCGTGGAACAAACAATGGACGCAAACGTAAATAAGTCATATTATACAATAATATTAAACACGGGTGTAACACTGGATGAGAAAATAAGAACATTATACACGTGTCATATGCTAGCTTGCGTCGACTTAGTAGTTTCAAAGATAGATATTTGGGTTTGCTCGCAAAAGAAAAGTGTGTGTGTCAGCTCCGACGCATGACTGGAGTTTACTCCTTCAGATCGACTGTCTAAATATTCACAAAAAAGGCTCACTAGTCTAAGAAAAAGATTAATTCCATATCAAATGGCAAATAAACGAATCAAATAATGCCATCTATCGGAACCCAATAGAGGTCCGATAGATGGCGTTAACAGAAACGTAACGAGGTCATTTGTTCAGTAGATCTTACTCCTCATATTTTTTATACCGGGGGTCTTATATGAAAATCAATTCTCAAGGAATAAACTTCAAAAAATGACTTCAATTACATCGAATAGCAGTACGTCGATAGAGATGTGTATTATGAGAGATAGGCACCTCAAAAAGCACTAGTCAGATCTCAATTAAATTTAAATTGAAACACATGACAAGCACACGCTTTCGATTTAAAAAAAAATTATAATCGGTACACCCAGTAAATAGTTAAAGATGTCAGTCAGACGTCAGTCAGTTGAGCCTATCGCAGTCCACTGCTGGACATAGGCCTCCCCAAGTTCGCACCAGACATCCCGGTTTTCCGCAATCCTCATACAGCCTACAACTGCAATCTTACGTAGACCGTCGGTCCAACGGGCCGGAGGACCCACACTGCGTTTGCCAAGACGCAAAAAAAGGAGTTAAAGGTGTGACACACAAAAAATAGAGTTGAATTGAGAATCTCCTTCTTTTTTCGAAGTCTGTTAAAAATAGATGAAAGAAATAGATTCAAAATGTATATATAAATATAATGCCAATATAACATTCTCGAAAATTTGATTTTATGTTAAGGGTCTACAAACTTTCAAGTGACTTCAGTTTATACGAAAAATTATTCTCGAACCAATCATTGAAAATTATAAACCGAAAATCGCCTTTTGTGATTTAATTTTTTAATTGTTTTTGAAGTACACAAAAGAATAAATACTTCATTAAATTATTTAACAACAATTTTAAAAAATATTCATGCCATAAGGACACTAAAGAATGCGTAAATAAATACATTAATTGACAAACAATAATTTCAAATATGAATTCTTATCATCATTGCTATATAAAAATTCGTAAATTGACACTTTTCGTTATTTCATAATTAACAAACGAAGCAAAATGAAAAAGCAAAGCTACATACAACATAACACTTGTTATATAATATATGAATATTTTCGACACTCTTTACCTACCCTAAGTTCCCCACAATATTTAATATCATATTTCCGGAAACCTACAATGACAACGTTATGTTCGACATGACTGTACCAAAAATGTTACATGTACACATTATCTAATATACAAAATTCTCGAGTCACAGTGTCAGGGGCCTAACTCCTCCGAAACGGCTTGACTGATTCTTATGAAAATTTTATGCACATTTGGTAGGTCTGAGAAACGGTTTTAAACTTTTTTTTTAAATTCCTAAATTATAAGGTTATCAAAAAAAAAATCATTTTTGTGGCAAATTTTTTAATGTTATTTTACTATGATTAGGCATTAAAAATACTCATAACCCTAAATTTTCACTCTTCTTCCACCAACCCCTATTTTAATACTATTTTGAAACAACTTTTGCCGGGTCCGCTTGTTTTATATCTAATTCAATTGTTAAACTAATTTTTCAGGCCATTCTATGTATAATCTTCTAGCTTTTACCCGCGGCTTCGCTAACATTGAATTTTTTTAAATAAAAAGTATCCTTTGTTACTTCTAATATCTCTAAGAATATCTGTACAAAGTTTCATAATGATCAGTATTGTAGTTTTTGCGTGAAAGCGTAACAAACAAACTTACATTCACATTTGTAATATTATTAGGCGTATTGAAGTTTAAACTGTACTTTTTATTTTTATCAGTCCATAATTATCTTGGTCATATATCACGGTAAAACTACCGAATGTATTTGAATAAAACTTTGCATAATTTTAGTCATACTACAAGCAAGGACATTGAATAGTTTTAAACCCAAAATTCAGTTAGTCCCCTTGGGAGATGCCTCTTATTCCTGTAAAAGTTAATATGTGTAATTGTAAGCAAAATCGTTTAGCTGGTTAATATGCGGTAAGAACTTAAAGTATCCTTCGAGCTTTCTAATATAAATAAATATTTAAAAGCTTATTAAAATTTTTTTTAGTTAGATGTTTTATTATAAGAATCGGGGACCCTACGAAATATTAAAAGGGTGATTTTTAATATGATGACGCTAAGTGTTGATGAACAATTCATTACGTTTTAGGAGTTTAGTTCCGTTTAATCCTCAATATTTTGCATTAATTCCTTGTTATGTAAATAAAATTAAAAATGCATATAGATTTCACTACTTTCAATAACACAGTTTTATAAAAGGATCATTTAATAAATGAACGGAAACGCATGATATAACTTCCCATCAATGTACGAAGATTACATTTCAACTCTTATTAACTTTATTCACTTCAATGAACTGTTAAAAGTTATATTAAAATTAAAGTAATTTAATATCAAAGAGAATTCTGCTGAAATTAAGTTTAACATCGGCTTCAAAAGTCGACCGTTTGCGTCGGAAATTGTGGCCGTTGCTTTGTAAGTGGTGCTTAACTCCGGACCACAAAGAGCCCAACAACAGACCCGAGCCGATTCGCGAGTTAATCTCGTTCACTAACTTAAGCCGTCACGCATTTAATAATTAACGTATATACTAAGACACTGATTAACTTAATATTAAGTTTCACCAACCTCGAGCTGTGCCGGCTCCCAGGTAGCCCCGATTTATAATTCACTGGACACAAACACAGGAATTCACCATATCGTACACAAATCACTAGGTTCGAAACACTGCCCTTAGTCGGGGAGACGTAATATTTTCAGGGAACACTTGTTTCGGAGATTTAGCGACTAGATAGGGGAGGTCCGGGCGAGCAGGCAGTGCGGCGGGCGCCGCGCGACTGCCGGCTGGCTCCAAGCTCGCAGGCGCGCCGCTCACCGGCGTAACTCCACCGAAACCTATTTATTTGACCACATTCTATTTCCTGCTGTAAATATTTATGATTGAAATCTTCAGGAAATTGAGACAACGCGCTTTACTTTGAATTTCGAAATGGATGATTCGGTCGACTGACCTCATGTAACTTGGATGACACTGTTTCTTATTACTTCTACATCTGTTTTAATACTATTAATAACTATTTAATGATTGTTATTTAAATGTTAGTAATAAAAGAATGTCATTTGGCCTGCTGCTAAATTTAAGTAAGATTTCCAGCGTAGGTTTGATAAGGATTGCGGAAAATAGGGTTGTTTGGCGCGAACTTGAAGAGGCCCATGTTCAGCAGTGGACTGCAGTAGGCTGAAGTGATGAGTGATGTGAATAAATATTTAGCACATTTAAATACAAGCCATAAATGGTCTATTTACATTTAACTAACATAAATTACCATGACAGCTTTGAACAAAACTAAATATTTCAAACTAATAATGGTAATGACATTTGAACAGCGTTGTGCTGATAGTAATCATATTATAACGTAGATATCGCTCTGAATGCAAATAGCACGTGAAAATGGCATAGCTTGTTATAATAAAATTATATAATTCAAACTGAATGCAACATCAATTTTTTTTTTGTTGATGTTTGACTAAATTTGAATTTTTAGACGTTAAAACTTTGCAGGAATTATGTAAAAAGCATACATTGGAACACCTATTCAACACTATTCTATTCTTTGATATTTTTATTCATTTTTAATACAATTTCGTATATAACCGATAGGATTATACTTGATGGTTTTTAACATGTTATGCACAGAGACTGAAAACTGTAGGCACCTATATTACCACACACTATTCCGATCTTTCAGTAATAAATAAAAATTAAACAAAAATAGAACTATGTATTGGATTGAATTATCTCATTTTTTGTATGATTCGTTATATTAAAAAAAAAAAACCTTTTCATCAGTCAGTTAGTTCAGCCTATCGCAGTTCACTTCTGGACACAGGGCTCCCCAGGGTTGCGCCAGTTTCCTGCACACCTCATTAAGCCTACACCGATAATCTTACATACGTAGAAGGTCCGTCCTCATTTTCATGCAAGTTACGTAAATATCATTGAAAAAAATCTGGCAACGGAATTGACGAATATAAAGTACGATGCGTTCAATTATGAACACAAACTTCGATACAGTGCTTTAGAAATATTTTATTTCGTACTTTGTAAAGTTTTTTGAGCCAGATTTTTAAAAATATTTCTTCCAATTCTATGTACATAAGTACCCACTGAAAGTGTTACCGCTGTCCTGTATTTCTTTTTTAATGTTATTTGGAAAAATAAATACACTATAGACATATATTCAACACTATTTGTTATATAGTGAGCGTAGAAAGAATGTATAATGAAGTTAGTCTCCAAAATTTTATTTCACGTTGATCGATTCACGTCCGTTGCCTATAGAAAAAGAACTGTTCTTTCTACTTACTAGCCGTTAAACTTTTAACGGCCGGTAACGCAAAAGTATGCCTATAGAATCTAATTTTACCGATGGCTTATACTTACGAACGGGAGGACTATTTAGTACGGATAGTAAAAAAAATGTATGAGAAAGTTACCATAATGCCTATAGATACTTTCGGATAACAAACCGCTGTCAAAAGACTACCATTACCATAAATTTAATAACGGCCGTTTTTGATCGAGTGCCGTGTATTGTCTAATTTATCACCACTATATACACCTGCAACACTACAAGCATCACAAGCGCCTTCCCTATCGCTTAAATAATATCAACACATTCAACACTGCTTGAAAGCAGTATTATTTATTTGTCATATTCTGTGAGATCGAGGTACCTACTACCCAAGTCGAGCTGCTCCAAATTGGAGCAGGATATTTGAAAGAAAGATAGAAAGAAAGACATTTATTTGAGACAAATACGCTGCTTGCAGACACAAATACAATGAAAAATAAAAAAAGTAAAAATTTAAATAATAAATTTAATATGTTTCCTGCTGTGCCCTGCCTCAGTTAAATAATTAGTTTCCTAAAACTAAATAACTACGCAAATACTAGCAATCCTCCATCAAACCTCACAAAATTTCGCATTTAAATTATAATTAGGACTGGACTCAACTTTGTAAAGACTCTTAACTATTAGAATAGTTATATCGAATGCAATAAATGCGCCATCATTTTACTAATAGCTATTAGGATTGTACAATAATTAGATAATTTCAGATTAAGTAAATACAATAAGTCCACAATCCACAAATCCTAATCCGTCTCAATTGCCCAGGATTTAGGACCGTCTTCATTATTTCATTTTGTTTGAGGAAAAAAACTCTCAAAGAATTCTTATCATAATATTTTGTAAACAGTATTAACCTGAATAAATAGCTGGTAGGCTTCAGCCTGGAGCTGACATTTTTACTTGTCGAAATTTAGGGTAAAGCCTGCTTAAGTGTTAAAAGTGGTATCATTGTGCATTAAGAATATTACTATTATTTCTGCCTATTAGTCCACTACCTGGATGTATTAAAAATCAGGATTTCCTTAGGATATATTAGGATATATTGCCGACCCTACCCCCGATTCCCCCTGGAGCTCTGGTCACCTTACTCACCCACAGGAACCTACCTACGTTGTACTACCTACGTGTTGTGTGGTATACCGATTTGACGATTCCTTATTTCAATCGAAATCTAATATTAGTTTTGTGGTCTCGTTTAAATTTGATCGAAATCTGATGACCACTTTTTTATTAATAGTTGATAACGCGTATTTACTTGACTATTTTTTCATCTACCTACGTTGTATTACTTGTCGATTTAATTGAAGTCGGTTTTTTTCGTTTGCGAGCAAACACAATTATATCAGGAACTGCTGGTTTGAATTGAAAATTTTGTTTTGTGTAAGACAGTCCATTTACCGAGAAAGCATATAGTAATAATAATAATATCTACAACAAGAGTAATACGTACTCAACTACATACATTAAAATTACCAGCGAGCATCTACCAATTATTAGAAAAAACAGCAGTTCTAAACACATGCAGATTGATAAGAAAATGTCTCCAAAGTGAACAGAACAAATCTGACTAACCACTAATGCTCATATAAACTATCACCCTAACGCTTAGAAAATATAGTGTATATAAATTTTATGGGCTTAGGCTCGTGTCATCGAATACCCGGTTTAGTGGTTATTAGCCGAGATTATACAAAAAATAATAATAAATTCTTTATTTGACCAAATACTATATTTCATAATAAGAATTATATAGGCTATTTTAATATTTATTTTTTATTTCATTTAATATTTCACTGTCACACAACGAAATAACATTAATATTTTAAACAGACCTTGTTGTAACATGTAATTAAAGAGATGTATAAAGAAATTTTATTAAACCGTACCATGCGTCGAGAAGTTCGGCGAAAAATTCAGCGAACAATTTTCGAAACAGTGTCAACATAACGTGACTTGCGACAAAGTTATAATGAGTTCCTGAATAACTAGCGATAAACTGTGGCCTGGAACATACTTTTCAGGATTCCGAATGAAATGGCAATGGTTCTCTAATATTTCGTTATTTTATTGAAGTAAAACTTCTTTAGGTACGCTTGACTTTGGAAGTAAGCTGGTGAATGTGTGATGAGAGCGTTATGAAAAGTGTGATCGGGTGAGGCGAATGGAGAAAACGAGAGAGAGGTGCGAGCACACATTTTCTTTCTCTTTTAGTTATATTTCGTATATCTAAGACACAGTGCAGGCCTATTGCTTTAGAAGTTTTGCTTCAGTCGTGCGGTCTAAAGCACACACATTCTTTAGTTCCGTTTATGTTTTGAAATGGACACCAGCAAGATGGTGAGATGTCATAAGGAATGCAGTGGGAGGCAGCTTGCACCGTGCACCACATGCTGCTTACGATCGCCTTCCATGGAGAGATATCATTCGTGGTCGCGATCCTCATCATTGAGGGAACGAGGAAGAAGAAGATGTTTTGAAATGTTTACAAGATATGTTACGCAAGTTATGTGGACAAACAATCAACCCATATTAATGACTCGACAGATGTCTGCGACTGAATGAGTTTAATAAGATTAAATAAGAGAGAAAAAAACCGACTTCATTGAAATGAAGTTTTTTAAAATTCCATATGTTTCGGATACTTTACAGCAAGCATGGTCACGGAAGGACTAGGTGTCAGACGTCCTAACGTTATTCGAAACTAGCCTATGTTACTTCAATAATTAATTAATTTATCAAAACCAAGTATAATATATGTAACGAGATATTGAGTTTGGCAACAAAAACCGCGACACGAGAATTTTATATATTTGACAAGATTCGATAAATCCTTAAGAGAAACCAGTCTCTACATCATTAAATTGTACAATTTATTTTCGACAATACAGCAAAATACTCTTAGTTTTGATACAAACAATCAAACTATTTCGTGACAGAGCTCATAACTGCGAGAGAGTAATATCGCCAATGACTGTTCGCCAATAATAACAACAACATCGCGATCCACAAAAACAGTAATCAACAGCAAAAAAGCAACTGGTACCATTGAGACGTGTTTGCTGCAGAGCTTGATTGTTAACTAAGAGTAAAGAATACGTTCAGAAATGACATAAATAAATGGCAATCGTTTTGATTTTGAGGTGCGAGATGTGTTTTCCTCTATCTGTTGATCTGTCCCGACTGATGTCTTGCCGTGGTTTATGATTGTGGGTCCCGTCTTAGATGTGTAACTCTTTTGGTCTTGGCTGTTTTCTAGGATACCGTTTATCTTTACTCGAACTTACTTATATGGAAACAGTCAAACCTACATTGGAAATCTCAAAACCTTTAACTTTATGGAGGGAAGTGAAATATTTATATTTATTACAATTTCATTGATATACAAAAAAATAATATGAGCTCTGTCATTGATATAGAAAACCATCAAACTAAAAGAAAGCGTACCCAAACGTTTTCAATTGCATACCGCCGAACGCAATCACTGTATCGTATACATCATTACTTCAATTAATGTGTTCTAGGATGCGTTTGTCAAAGATGAGTTTTTATTTAAAAGCAAGATTGCTACAAGCACTCTTTATACTCATTGAATGGCGTGTTTTAGTCAAACAAATATATATCTTAACTTCATAAAAACATTCATAACACTTCCATCCTAGTCTGTGTTAGTTGTGAGTCGCGGCGCCGACGTTTCCTGCGAAACAATAACAAAGTATTTGTCATCCAGTAATCTGTTCGTATAGAGCTGATACGATCGCTCTCTGTTCCTTGTATTGTATTGATTAGAAGTTCTATGACATAGAAAATATTTATTATACAAAAACAATATCAACGCACACAACACTGCTTGAGAGCAGTATTGTTTAGTTGTGATCTTCTGTAAGGTCGAGGTACTTCCCTAGTTGGACTGCTACAGATTTTGAGCAGGATATTTCCTGCTGTGTCCTATATCAGTTGGTTGTAGTCTTAGAGTATACATTGTTGTAGTCATAATTGCACGTTTAAGAAAAAATAATCACAAAAACAAACAATTTAGTGAGCTTTAGAAACCTCAAATAATATATGTAAATATTTTATGAATTACTTTTCTTAAAAATAATATAAATAATTAGATAAACGAAAACTCATGAATAAATAAATAAATAAACCTATCAAATTCTTCAGTTATGACTAACATTGACAAAAATTAAAAAAAAAAAAACAAATCAAAAAATACTCAAACTATATCAATTCAACTAAAATTAAGAACAAAAGTTTTAACATTACAGTTATTTTTAAACTTAACAGTTGTATTTTAATTAAACATTTTGCAAATAGAGATTGTTCTAACAATATTTGCGTTAATTAAACGCAAATTTCCGGGATGTAACAATTAAACGCAGCGGCACAGAGTCTTAATAATTTATCACATCACCGACTACAGATAATGTGAAGCAACATTGCGTCACGTAAGGAATATATAAAGGAAGTGATGCATATAACGTAATGAGGCGAAAGAGTTTAGTGCCTAAGAATTAAATTATTATGCTGGGTTCGCCAGACTATAATAAGACAACAGAAGCAGAACAAATAAATAATTTAGTGTCTATTAAAGTGATAGCCGGTTTATTATAAAAAATATTTCTTCCCGGTTTGGATGTCTGTCCTTGTGGGTCTCCTCACCGTGCTGCGGAGATCACGTTAAGCTGTCGGTCGTAGTGGAGCAGCGTGGTGGATTATGCTCCAATCCTTCACCTACATAGAGAAAGAGATGATCAACAGTGGGATGTTACATGCTGAATCGTGATCGTGATTACTATCAAAGTTGTTTTAAATAATACCAGCTTTACGCTTCTATTTATTTGGGAGTAGCATTGATTGATTGATTGTGATGCATACTATATTATGTGTTTTATTGAAAAATATTTTTTATGTACTGAAATACAATTTATTAATGACACAAGCAAAAGCAGCAGAAATCGATACAATTCAAGGTTCTTCTATTAAAGTCACAATAGTAATACAATAATATAAAAAATCTTGGCAAAATCATTTAATCTCTTTTGGCTTTTTAAGTTAACTAGCAACCCGCCCCGGCTTCGCACGGGTGCAAAAACTTTCAGTGTTCCTCTTCTATATTATGCATGTATTATACACTAGCTTCTGCGCACGACTTCGTCGGCGTGGACTCCGCTCCTATTGGTCTTAGCGTGATGATACATAGCCTTATAGCCTTCCTCAGTAAATGGGCTATCTAACACTGAAAGAATTTTTTAAATCGGCCCAGTAGTTTCAGAGACTACCGCGTTCAAACAAACAAACAAACAAACTCTTCAGCTTTATATATTAGTATAAAGGTAAACCCTCCTCTGGAATCACTCAATTTACTAAAGAAAACCGCATCAAAATTCGTTGCGTAGTTTAGAAGATCTAAGCATACAGACAGCGGGAAGCGACTTTGTTTTATACTATGTAGTGATTAAACCACAAGAAGTTAGTTGAAATTTAAAATTATCAAAACTTTATACATCAAAGATTATCCACAAAAAAAAAGGATTAAAAAATTCGAATTATACATATAATATAAATGTCTATTTAGTCTCGATGTGCTATTTAGTTAATATCCTAAACCTGAATTACATAATCAGACCAGGTCAGCTGCAACATTGTGTAGTCGTCGTTAGTTCCACTATACCGGTGATCAGTTGACCACAGAATATGGTATAGGTCTTACACTAACGGTAAAGTAACTATTAGTTTATTTGTAACTTCCCGCCCCGGCTTCGCACGGGTGAAATGCTGATTTTTGTTCAATAACAATAAAATATAGCCTGTGTACCTGATGTCACTCCTGAATAGTGTAGCTTTCTGTTAGTGAAAGAATTATCGTGATCGGTTCAGTATTTACGAAGATTACCCCCTACAAACAAAGTTATAAACTTTACCTCTTTATAATATTAGTACAGATACTTCGTAATATTTATTGTAAAGTGAAACTTGTTTAGAATCATTGTAATTTGAAACTCGATGAAACGAAAAAGCGTAACGATAAAGAAACAAACACACAAATGTATAGGAGAGAATGAGATAGGATACATTATACAGTATTTTATCTTCTCAGTGAAAAAAATCTCTCGTAGGCTATTTTTCATGAAACCGGTGGTAGCTTCACTTTTAACAATAATTAAAATTTTAATTTATAAAATGACGATTCGAAAGTGCTTTTATATTTTTGATTTTGATTTTGGTAGGCTTCTGTGCTTTAGTTTGATTCTCTTATCTCCTCCATTTTCTTATATTCTATTTATTTAATTTTTTTTTATACCACGACGGTAGCAATCAAGCATACGGCCCGCCTGATGGTAAGCGGCTACCGTAGCCTATGGACGCCTGCAACACCAGGGGCATCACATGCGCGTTGCCGACCCTTCAAAAACCTATTTACTCCCCTCTTGAAGGACCTATTTCTATACTTTGACCAAAAATTTTTATTCTTTTGCGTATATTATTTTGATCTTGTTTAAACTTTTTCTTAGTATTTTTTTACAATGACACTAAATTTAGTAAACCGGCTTATAATTAGCAATCTTTTATATATAATATAATATCATAAGAGTTGTTTGTAGAAATTGATGGTAATACAGACATTCTTCTTCCATTCAGGATAAGGACAGCGTGTTTAATTACTTTTATCGACTGGATTCGGTGTTAGTTCTACCGAGTTTGATCTCAATTCACGATAAACATAGCAACTATAACGTAATATGTGTACTATGTTACGATTACGATTAAACTTGTAACATCCCACTGCTAGCCAAATTCCCCTTTCCCCATCTAGGAGAAGGATCGGAACTTTATCCACCACGCTGGTCCACTGTGGATTGGCGGCTATATTCCTTACTATGAGTAACGATTGATATTAGGAGTCTTTGATAACTATCGGGAAACCGTGCCTAAGCTAAGCTAGACAGCTTAATGGGATCTCTGAGACACGGTGGGGACACCAACAAGGACGGACAAACAGACCAGAAAAAACCTCTGTCATCGCCGGTGTGTGTGTGCCCACACGGTGCATGCGCCACTACACTAGCGCGATGTCGATCGATATACATAAAGCTTTCAGTCATGTTTTAATTATTAATTGGTGATATTCAACAGATATAACATATTTATTACCGGAGCTGTATAGTAACAGACTATTATTTTAGTTTAAAATATTAAATTAATAAAACACCTACACGTATTAATAAAGAGAAGTTGTAACTTTACTACACTATGCAATGGTGACTATTCACCATATTTATAAGGATCCTGGTCACGTGGACCAATTTGTAACGATACTATACTATGGGGTGTGATGAGAAAGACCCCAACATATATAAATTTATAACTTGCTGGTCACGAAGAACCAAAATGTGACACTATCATGGTAGTGGCGTTACAAGCTAATATTATGCTTAAGAGGACATCAAATGTCTTTGGCCTTATAAATGTGATCGTCTAGTATCAATAGGGACTCTACGTTGTGTTTGATTTTTGTTTTAGAGTAACTTAAGTTCTTATTGTGGTATGCCGATGGAAAGACATAGTATATGTTATTAGAAGCCTTGATTTCTACATAAACTCTACAACTAACAAACATCCTACCCAGCCACTAATTTAAAATAACATTTCTGCACAATGACATTAAATTACTGAAATTAATTTAATTGAAAAGATATTTACACCTACCAGTGATATAAACACTATAGATAACTAACTTCTGGAATACTATTTAAAAAAGAAAGGAAAATATTAAGCTTTACATCACCTCATAAGTAAATTAATTAAGAATTAATAAAATTTAGTAAATTAGAACCGTTAAGAATAAATAGGAATAAACCCATTTATTTAGAAATAACTATCACCTACTGTTTAACTAAAAGATCTGATATCTCCTTAAGAATGTGTAAATTATAATTGCTAATATTTTTAGTGAATCTAGATAGCTAAAATAGAAATAAAGTTAAATAATTATATTCAGGATATTCTATAATGACATTGATTAATTGAATAGTGTCTAAGTTTCTTTTACATGTATTTTTAGATCAAACCTGATATAATAGATAGCTTCTGATATCTCTAACCAAATGAAATAAATAACAATAGATAAGTAAATGAAATAATGATTAAATACACATTATATAGCTATTAATTATCTTGAAATAATTCACTCAGTTAATAAATTATCTCAGATAATTGTGAAAGACAAATTGTAGTGTTTGTTTGTATGTGTTATTCCGTTAGGATAGGGTTTATAGGTATTAGGGAATTAAAGACCGGGTTCTATTGAACCCGGGGGTCGCAACCACCAAATCCCCTCCGACCCATCCGATCCACACCGTGCTGCAGGCACTAAATCAAATTAGGCACAACGTTGGTGCTATTAAATCAAAAGAAGGGCAGTAGGCAGGAGAATGAGAGAACCCAACTCTCTACAGCAAGTCAGATGGAAATATATCCTGTCCAACAAATGCCCGTTTCACACCGCTGCAGCACAATCATGCAATGACTGTATTTGAGTAATCCCTTGGAACGTCATATAGACATAACCAGTGAATTACTAGAGTTGATGTAATTACCAAGCTGTAAACAGACATGGTACTGTTATACGGGTTTTAACGAGAGTCTTTTTAAAAAAGAAATTACAAATAAATCTAGAAATAAAAGATCACTTTATTTAAATTATTAAATTGAAACAGAGGAAATAGTAGAAATTGTAAAAGACAAGTGATCAGACCCGATGTTGAATTGAGACTGGCTATAGAATGATTAGCTTCTAACATGCTTCTAAAGAATAGTGCTTACGTGACGTAGCGTAAGGGTTACCACATACATAGAGCGTATATAACAGCCCCCCGTTTAAGAGGAAACTTACGGAAAATGTAAGTTTCCGGTAATAATTATTCAGTGCGTAAACGCGGAATAGTTGAAATCGGTCTAAGTTCAATGTCAGGATCATTGTTATCGGTAATATTCTCTGTTCTAGGATTAATTTCGAGCTTTTTAGAACACTTGCCTTTTTTACAAAAATATCTTAAAATTAAAGAAACACATAAAGTTAAAGATAATATACTAATAATCGGAAAACTCACATGATTATTAAAGTTGTTAGGTTTTTCAACATTTTTCAAGTTATCAATTATTTCATCTGATACAATTTTAAAAGTTTTTAAATTATCTAAACTAACGCTTTTAATTTTAGGAGTTGGTATATCAATACTTATTTTTCTAATGCGATTAAAACTACAGCAACTGTCATTAATTATATTAAAATCTGAGTATACAGAGGGAACATTAATTTTCGGATATGTCCTTGCGACTAATTTTAGATTCTTAAAGAAGGCTGTGCATTGGGAAGGAATATTAAGAATGCCTGTACCGGATATTACAAATTCAAAAACACTGTGATTACATTCTATAGATAGTTTTGAGGGTTTTGTTTGGACAAACACCCATTTATTATTGTTCAGTCTGTGCCAAATATCTACATCTCCAAAGATAAAATTATAAGGACAATTTTCAGGAATTGAAGACAAGGCTTGAGTGATAATTTCTACTTCACAGGACGGATTATTAAGTACAGCGTAAACATCAGTGATTTCGCAAAGGTAAGTTTCGGTAAGTATCTTTTTACAATTACTTAGATCTCTAAGGTAAGTATATGATAATCTATCTATGCTAAGAGCTAGGAATTGTTCTGAAGGAAGAATCATCGCAAACGAGTTCAACTTGTCGTTGTTATGTGGAGTTGGTAAAGGTATGTTTTTATATACATTAAATTGCTGTAGGTCTACTAAAGGAAGCTTAACTATAAACATTATTTTATTATTTAGGTAATAACAGGTTAAATCAGCTATGTTAATAAAAGTATGTATATTGCTTATATCTAAACTTACAGGAAAATCTCTATACTTAGGAATTATCTTAAGATTATTAACAATATCGTTATACAATTGATTTGGTGTTAGAATAGATGGATGTAGAATATTGCTTTTTACAAATAAAATAGAATTTAACAAGTCTTCTACTTTAAAGGATAATGTAAATAAACTTGATTGTAATGCATTTAGAATACCATTAAACATACTTTCTACGCTTACGGTAGTAAATTTATGGGTCATATTAATAATTGACATTTTTAATTGGTCAACGACGTCATTTAACTTCGCTTCGTTCAGGTTAATTTCATGCAAAGAGTTATTAATGTTGCTAATCGCGGATTGAGAGACTGTAATTATCTTTGTTAATGAATCAGAAATCTTCTTATCATTGTTATATAAAGCTTGTATAGCTTTATCGTAACTTTCAGCATCATCTTCATTTAATGTGCCAAATATGTGTTTAAAAACTACACCTATACCGGAAAACCATGCGGATCTTTTCGTTATACTATTAGAAATTATATGAGAAATTGACATAAAATCGCGTTGAATGTCGTTATAAAGAGCTTCTAGAGGTTGCAACATATTATGACATTGTGATATATTTATTTCGTCATTTTCCCTGCAATAAAATCTAACCGTGTTAAACACTTCATGAATATTATCAAGATGGTGTTGAATAGGGATTATTTCTGAAGGGATAACAATGTGAAATTGGTCATTAATGATTCTTAATGTGCCTACAGGATCAAATAAAATACCTGGACTTCTGTCGATGTTCGTTATATACTTATTTTGAACTTCTGCTAAGGCGACATTGTTATGAGTTGTAGAGATTCTGAAAGATAGCGAAAACATAAAACGATATTGTATGTCTTGTAAACTAATAACTAATGAGAGTGAATAAAAAGGGAAATATGAACTAATTACAATTTACAATTAAATTAATCTACGTCGTGAGCAGGTTTCACTTCATCATAATGATGTTTAACGTGTCGACGGTTAATTAGAAGGGATAAAGTGTTATTGCCGTGGATTTTGACCACTTTGTATGGTCCTTTCCACACAGGTGATAAAGCTTTTCTTAATCTAAGATGATTTTTTACGTAAACATAATCTCCTACTTTATATTTTACAATACGAGTACGTTGATCATAGTATTCTTTAGATTTTTCTTTAGATGATTGAATATTTTGGAGTGCCTTTTCTCTTGATAGCCGTAGTCGATGATTTAACATTTTTAAATATTCAGGATAAGTCGTATCTGAACGAAGTTCATAGATGGAATCCGGTATGAAAGGCTTGTGACCAAATAAAAGTTCATAAGGAGTAAATCGAGTTGTAGTGTGGACATTAGTATTATAAGCCAACATTGCAGTGTAAACGAATTTGTGCCAATTATTTTGATTTTCATTAACGAATGACTTTAGGTATTCCTTTAGAGTTGAATGGCTGCGTTCAAGTGCGCCTTGAGTTTGTGGGTGATAGGGTGAAGCCCATATTTGCTTAATTTTAAGGAATTCACAAGTTCTTTTAAAGATATCGGCTGTAAAGTTTGTGCCCTGATCGGTCACAATTGTTTTGGGGATTCCGAATATTGAAATGAAATGGACTAAGCATTCACAGGAGTCTTCTGCTGTAGCGTTAGACATAGGGTAGGCCATTGAATATTTGGTAAGATCGTCTTGGATTGTAAGTATGAATCGTAAATTAATAGTACCGGCATCTGGTAAGGGACCTACTACATCAATACTTATGCGATCAAAGGGTCTCGTCGAGGATGTAGTGATTTGCATGGGCGCTCTATTGGTTTGGCGCAGTGCTTTATTGGTTTGGCATAGAGAGCAGTGTTTGACATAATTGTCTATATCAGATTTAATACCTTTCCAATAGTACCTTTCTTTTATCCTATTGTACATGCGGGATGCACCAAGATGTCCTGCTATGGGTATGTCATGATTCTCTTTTAGGATTTTGGGTATTTCACCCAACGCTGGGTAAATAATAGAATTGTGATATATATTTACAGCTATGTTTGTATTATGAAACAGATAATTAATAATATTAAATATTTTAGTAAATGCTAGTTTTTCGAAAGGATTTTTGAAATCGGATATAGCTATTTCTGTTGTTGTTTCGGTAAGCATAATCTCATCTCTGACTTTCATTAAAATATTGAATATATCTTTATATGATGATTCATCAAAATGGTGAACTTTAGTGAATAGGAGATAAAAGGTCTTTCCAGCACTTGAAAACTTTTTGAATGTATGAAGTTCTCTCTCAGTATTTACTATATCATTTAAATTTTCATTGTTGCCTAATAATTCTTCGATATATGGGTTTGATTCATCAAGGTCAATAGCAGTAGGTATTATTACTATTTTACAGGAAGTTTTCATAATACTTTGGTTATGTTCAATTATATTTGTATTAAAGGTAGTATTTTTACTCGACATAGCTTTTAAGAATTTAGGATAATCGTTGCCTGGTGACTCTAGATTAGATAAAGGATCTATAACATCAGTTTCAGGCGGAGTGCGAAGTGGGCTGTAATCTGGGGTACGACCATCTAAGGGATTGATGTCATCAAGGGGACCAAGATCGAGAAGTTCAGCTTCTGATCCAGGTTGAACTTGGGTAGAACTAGGACCAGCGATATTTTGTTCTTCAGGGAGTATAAAGTCATCTGGTAAGTCAATGTTGTCAGGTAAGTCAATGTTGTCAGGTAAGTCAATAGTTTCAGGTAAGTTTTCAGCTGTAGGATTTTGATCATTTTGTTCTTGTACAGGGTTAACTGGATATCTCGAGAGTGCATCTGCGTTTGAATTCATTTTACCTTTTTTATATTGAATTTCGTAATCGTATTCTTCCAATTTTAGACGCCAACGTACTAACCTTGATCCAGGATCTTTGCAATTGAAAAGCCAGTTCAGAGGCTTATGGTCTGTGATTATCGTAAACCGACGACCAAACAGATAGGGACGGAATGTCTTTGTGCCGTAGACGATTGCTAAACATTCTTTTTCAGTAACACTGTAATTACATTCTGCCTTATTCAATGTTCGGGATGCATAAGCGATGGGTTTATCTTTACCCACATCGCCTTGTGACAGAATGGCTGAGATAGCATAATTAGATGCGTCACACGTTAAAATAAATGGTTTTGTAAAATCCGGATATATAAGAATCGGAGCTGTTACTAGTTTTTCCTTAAGTTGTTCAAAAGCTAATTGTTGACTGTTCGTCCAATTAAAAGGGACATCTTTTTTGAGGAGATTTGTTAATGATTTAGCGTATTTTGAGAATTCTGGAATAAAACGACGATAATAAGAAGCTAAACCAAGAAAAGACTTGATATCTTTAGGACATTGCGGCACAGGGAATTGCATGACTGCTTTAATTTTATCAGGGTTAGGTTTGACTCCTTCGTCACTAATGATATGGCCTAGATATGCGACTTCTTTTCTCAGGAATTCACATTTATCTGGTTGAAGTTTTAATTGAAATGTCCTTAGTTTTTCGAATATGAGATGGAGCTTTTCTATGTGTGATGGAAGGTCATGTGAATATACGACGATGTCATCTAGATACACAAAACAGTGTATTCCTTGAAGGCCAGATAGAACTGTGTTCATAGTTCTTTGAAATGTGGCTGGTGCGTTTTTTAGTCCAAAGGGCATTCGATTAAACTGAAAGTGTCCTTGAGGAACACTAAAGGCTGTTTTCGGCGCATCAGCTGGTGACATCTGGATTTGGTGAAAGCCGGAAGCTAAATCTAGGGTTGTAAAGTATTTGGACTTACCCAACTGGTCTAGAATTTCAGAAATATTGGGAATCGGGTAAGAATCGCCAATTGTAATATCGTTTAAACGACGGTAGTCAATAACTACACGCCATTTGCGTTGACCAGAGGCGTCCATTTTTTTCGGAACTATCCAAATTGGAGACGACCATGGTGATATTGATGGTTTGATTATTCCGTCATTTAACATTTTATTGATCTGGGATTCGACTTCTTGTTTATGTACAGCAGGAAATCGGTATGATTTTGTGTTGATGGGTATGGAAGAAGTGGTAGGGATTTCATGTGTTAAGGCATTAGTAAAAGTCAGTTTGTCATCAGGAAGGTGAAAAATGTCGGAGAAATCAGCACAGAGGTCAAACAGACAATCTCGTTCTTCATTATTAAGATGTGATGTCCTTAGGAGATTTAAAACTTTATTAGTTCTACTAATTACGTTGGTCTCGGTGTTATCGGAATGGGACGTGTGAAATATCTGGTGATTGTTTTGTGTTTCCATGGGCGTGAGTTTTAATTTTAAATCTGAGTTAAGGGTAATTGAGGATTCGGAGATATTTACAACTGATATATTGATTCTTGAATTTGGTTTAACTTTTACAATTGAATTAGCAATAAGGATGGATTCAATAGGGTTTTGGTCTAGGATAAGTCCTTCTCCTATTTCCGGGTTGGACACGGAACACTCTATGATGGTTTCGGTACGAGGTGCGATTACATAAATCGGTTCAGTAAATTTTAGATTAATTTCAACTGTTCCTATTGTAAGTATGTCGTTTTTGAAATCAATTTTGGATTTGTTTTTAGATAGAAAGTCATTTCCCACGATACCATCGTAAGGAAAGTCTATGTCGGGGATAACATGGAATTCGTGACTTAATGAGTTAAATTGTATGGATATATGACCCAATGACTTCATGGGGTTATTTGTAGAATTTATACCAGTAAAAGTGACAATATCTTTCTTTATTTTAGGTGAAATTTCAACAGATGATTTTTTTATGAGGCTTATTGATGCGCCACTATCCACGAGTAGCATTAGTGGTTTAGTGGATATGGATGATTGGACTTCAATATAAGGTAAGGATTTTCTTAGGACGTTTGACGAAATGTTGTGTATATTCTTAAAATTTGATTTTACAGGATTTGGATCGGTGCATTTGGAATTAATGGATTTGGTATAAGGTTGTACAGATACAGAGGATACAGAGGATGCAGTGGGACACAACCTGTCAGTTTGGGGCTGGTTACCCTGTCGGTTAGGTCGGGCGGATACAGTGGATACAGTGGATACAGTGGATGCAGTGGATACAGCGGATACAGTGGATACAGTGGATACACCTGATACAGTGGATACAGTGGGTACAGTGGATACAGCGGATACAGTGGATACAGCGGATACACCTGATACAGTGGATACAGTGGGTACAGTGGATACAGCGGATACAGTGGATACAGTGGATACAGCGGATACAGTGGGTACAGTGGATACAGCGGATACAGTGGATACAGCGGATACAGTGGATACAGCGGATACAGTGGATACAGCGGATACAGTGGATACAGTGGATACAGTGGATACAGCGGATACAGCGGATACAGCGGATACAGCGGATACAGCGGATACAGTGGTGTCATTCGGATTTAGCAGAGATGGTCGGAATTTTGGGCTCGGGAGACACCGTCGAGAGCCCTTTATTCGTTTAAAGACGCGTCCCCTTCATCAACGCCATAGTCTTCGGGTGAGGAGATCGCGTGAATCGGTTGGTTTCGAGAAGGAGCCGATGGTAAGTTGGGTTGGTAGTTATTATTTTTAAATTTTGAATTATTATATTGGCGTTTTCGGCACGCTTCAATCGAGTGGCCTGGGAATTTACAATATCTACATACAATCGGATTAACAGGCCTGGGTGGAAACGTTGGCATGTTGTAGTTATTATATGACCTGTTTTGTGTAATAGGCGTTTTAATTTGAGGTTGACGGAAGCGAGTATGGTTAGAGTTATTACTGGGAAAATTCGCGTTCCTCCCTAAAGAGGCTAGATATATTTTCTCTTCAGATACGGCGAAGTTAATTGCGTCGTTTAGTGTCTCGGGGTCGCGACACCTGACCACCGTAGACAATCGTGGATTAAGGCCAATGACAAAAGTATGTAGCGCTAGGTCCTGCATCGCAGCGACCCGGCCAGCCAGTTCGCCTTTTTTCCGTGTTGGTATTGAAATATTAATTTCTGTTAGTAATTTGGATAAACAAGATTCAATTTTAAGAGCGAACTGTTTGACTGTCTCGCCATTTAATTGACGACATCCTTGAAGATCGGAGAGCAGTGCAGCATAATGCTTTTTATTACCAAATTGTGCTTTTAAAAAGTCTTCTAATTGTTGCCAACTGTCGAAATCTTTAATAGAGCATGCTACTTCTGCACGCCCTTCTAATTGACTAATAATATATTTTAGTAAAATGTCTTGTTGATTCGGTGATGCTAATTTAATTGCGTTACTGCAATTATTTAAAAATGAATTTAATTTGTCTCGGTTGCCATCAAATTTATTTATGAACTTAATTAAAATATTTATGTCGACCTCTTGTACTACAATTTGTTCGTCTCTAGTTTCTTTAGGCATTATGAGATCGGATACGCGTTAGTCTAAACAAAGCGATAATAATGTCTCGACGCTAATGCGGAGATAAGAAGCTTGCACTGGTCTCTGATTACAATATTAGAACTTAGAATTAATTATAATATGAATGAGATTATTTATTTTTTACACTTCACTTTTATAAATTTTGTTCTCTTTATGGCACTGAGGTAAATTGTTCAAGGACTTACAGGATCACGGCGAGTACGGGGTAGATCATCTTCGAGTTATGTAGTAGATGTATAATACGATGGTATCGACTGGAACTAGCAGCTGGATATAGCAGGAATCGGGAGGTGTATTTTCCTCCGGCAGGATACAGAGTTGTTAGGAGCTTATGACACAAAGTGAATTTTGTGCTACAGAGCTCACGTAACAAAGTTGACTTGCGATATATTCTATACACGACACAGGGTTGTTTATGACACTGAGTTCACGTTACAGGGTTGGTTTGCGGCACTGAGTTCACGTTACAGGGTTGGTTTGCGACACTGAGTTCACGTTACAGGGTTGGTTTGCGAGTTTGCGACACTGAGTTCACGAACAAGAATTAGTTTTCGATGTACAGAGAGTTCACAAAATATTCACTTCACGAGACGTACCGGGGACCTTATATTTTTGATCCCTTTTCGCTGCCACCAATGTTATACGGGTTTTAACGAGAGTCTTTTTAAAAAAGAAATTACAAATAAATCTAGAAATAAAAGATCACTTTATTTAAATTATTAAATTGAAACAGAGGAAATAGTAGAAATTGTAAAAGACAAGTGATCAGACCCGATGTTGAATTGAGACTGGCTATAGAATGATTAGCTTCTAACATGCTTCTAAAGAATAGTGCTTACGTGACGTAGCGTAAGGGTTACCACATACATAGAGCGTATATAACAGTACGAAGATGTGTTCCTCGTGAACAAAAGGAGATCGTGTCTACTGATCTTTTCATTGTGTGCTTACTAGCCACATACGGGAACTTCGGTCACACAACTACTTTGAAATTTGATCACGAAACCTACTACTTTTGTCACAATAGGATTGTATAGTGTAAGATCCCATAGGAAGACCTACTGAGTTACGAGTCTATAGTCCGCTATAGTGTCAAGCCTCGCCACCATTGTGAGATGGGTCAGACGGCGACTAGCGATTTGCGACAACGCAACCTTTCGAGTGTCCTATAAGGAAATTAAGAATAAATATAGGTATAAGACCATAACATGTAGAGTGGGTGTATTGTGCAGGTTCGCCCTTGCATGACTCACAGCACTCACATGAAACAGCATCCATTAAACAGAATGGGATGTTCAATTGAAACACTGAACCAGTAATTAAGTTGTTAAACATTTGAATATATCAGGCTCTCTCAGGAACTGATTGGATTTATCAAGGACATGGAAGTGTCGAGAGATAAATAAAACAATTAAAATATAACATATTTCATTTACTCAATCAGAATCTCTGAGAGTATCTCATTTTCACAATGAAAAGAGAATGTATATTTAATAGGTTTTATAATCCATCAAATGTTTGTATGTTTGTACAACACAAGAGGACTTGATTAAGGCTTGGCTTAAATCTCAGTAAATCCGCCTTAGGACTTAACAGAGACCGTCCACAAAAATTAGCAATAAATTAATTGGAAAAGTGAATATGTTTCTCTATTAGTCTAAAATAGAACTTCATACCACTGTCCAAATATAAACTACTAACCTTTGTTGCAGTTTCAAACAACTACCATACACTAGTTTAGACTTATTTCAGTCTGACTAGTGTCTAGCGAAGTTTGTCCATGTCTCTTATCAAAGATAAGGAAACTTACGTATAGTATTTACCATGAACATAGTTCAATTAGACAAATACAAACGCAGAGGTTAAGTAGGAAGAACACGCAACTTTCTTTACTAGATAGACCAAGACTAGGTCCTACCTAGCACCGATGACGCGATGAACTGTGGCTTAGACGGGCCAAGCCTTATAGGGAATACCTATAATAAAACACTGGCGAATACAAACATTTATGGATTCACCTGAACATGGTTTATATAGTTCAATGAAAGTCATCGTAAGAATGAGATACTCTGGTCTTCCAAATACCTCGTCTTGACATTCATTCAAGAACATAAGTTCTTAGATCAATGTTCAAAACTACAAGAGTTTGTGTAATGTCAAGGTTCAGTGTATAATTACCTCATCTTAGAAAGAATTCAAGAGCTAAAAGTATCCTTGAACCCATTCCAGACTACAAACCACCTTGTTACCTCGTTCCAACATTCATTCAAAAAAACTACAAGTTCTTAAATCAATGTTTGAACTACAATCTTGTATAGTGTCAAAATGAAGCCAAATATACATATATATATATACATATACATACATATACATTCCATAGAAGCATATTTATATGTAGAGAATATTCAACAAGATACGACAACAAATCATTAGTTTGTTTATAGGTCATATTTTCCTAGAATCATCCACTACGCTATCTACTTCCAAAGTAATGACTTCATTAATCAACACAGTAAAATTTCATTTCATTATCCAAATACACCCTATCGAAATTCTATTTAACCCTTACTATAGTCATATCTAATATGATAGTTTTAACCAAAGATTCATTCAATTTATATATGTAATTTAAAGTCAAACGAATGTAATTTCGTTTCATTCTATCAACATCATATTGTGATCATTTATTTAAACTAGATTTCATTTTACCAGTTAAATTCAATATAATTATGGTCATAAGGCTTATTTCATAATAATTTCATTCAATAATCAATCAATAATTAATAGTATCAATGTAAACCTAGATAATAATTCATTAGATATCTTTTATTAAAAATCTCCGTAAAAGTTATAAAAATCAGTAAGAGAAACGCATCATGAATCATTTTAATTCTACACCAATTGGTGATTCGCATGTTTATATCAAAATTGTGAAATTGTTTCACATGCATATATAAATAAGAATTGTGCATCGAACCAACAGGAGCGCTTGATCAAAAGGAACTGCAGACAGCTCTCTCAATACGACATATAGAGATCAACTCATTCACTGAATTTATTTAGCGGATTACAATTAAAAATTTTTATAATAAAGAATTGCACTTAATAATAATCAGTAAAAATAAATTAAAACTATTTCGCGAACTACACTGAAGCGACATTGCCACACTCGGCCAGCTTACGCTAATGAGATTTCTGATCCAGACCTAAAAATACTTTAGGTATTCTATGTTTAATCTAGGTCAGAAATCCCATCGCTTCGCCAGCCGAAGGGCCGCGACGGCCGAGAAAGCTTACGTGCTTTCTCGCTCAATACTGTATTTCGACTTCCGAATCCGAAATCTCAATCCTCCACCACGCCCGAACTGTCTATATCAAGTCCAGCGTCCATTTCCCCCTCTCTCATACCCCTACCATAGCGCGTCTGTGATTCCAGTAAAAAAATAAATCCCACGCCAATTTTAACGCTTAGAATGTTTCACCTTATCATAGTTTTAACAAATCTGTCAACGCAACAAATTTAAGCTTATCTCGAATATATTTAAAAATTATCACCCCAATAATTTAAAACGATAACTAAGCCGTCCAGTTCCCAGCAAATAAATCTCTATCTCAAGTACAACTTAAAACCTGAGACCCTAATGAATCAGAACAATATCCGTTCATTAAAACAACCGAATTGTGTTCACATGTCAACACACATATAGATTTATGCGTTTGTTATCTCAAGTATAACTTAAAATTTATGGCACTAATAATTTAGAACTGAATTGTGTTCATGTGTCACGTTACAAAGTGCACATACGTCCACCGTTTGACTTTGGATTTGTCACTGTAAATACCAATATACGAGTCCAAGATTTTCTTGCAAGATGTTCAGGTTTCCCTCCGGTGTTTTGCTTTACCGAGAGATAAATTTTTAAACAAATATCGCACGTGACCTTTCTGTTAATTCTACTTGCTAGAAGTCGCGAGACTATTTCCACTCAACATTATTATGTTTGTGTTAAAAATGAAATAACAAAAGTCCTTACTTTCACATTTAAGCCGCTAAAAAGTTAACTATTAACACGTTTTGTTAACGATTTTAATGTAAATACAACATATATGCTTTGGAAGATAATATTAGGGAACTCTCTACCAGCCGCAAACAATATCAGCAATAAATATTTTATAATTATATTAAATAATTTCCGTAATAATCACATTATTTAGTCGGTACGTTAAAATATGCAGTATCGATTACCGCTATAATAATGCATAATCACAGTGGACATTCGTAGCCGATAGCGCGAGAGAATCGTAGCGAATGCTACGAAATTGTAGACTCGTAGCCAGCTGCAGTAATAAGCGAGATGCTACGCCGTAACCGCAGGCTCGCGGTCAGATATTTCATAATAGAGTTTATTTCTCTGTTGTGATTTTAGTTTCGCAATAAAGGAGGATTATTGTGTTTTGTTTTTTCTTTGATTATTTAACGCTTTGTCATTTAAAGCTAGCAGCTAGTAATAATGTCAACGAATAACAGTTAACTGCCAAAGCGATATTGAAACAATGGTATCTTTTTTTGTATGAAACTACTTTACTACGGTAAGCAAAAGCCCTCCGAGAGATAGATCAAATTTCTGGGTTGACATTTCTAACTATCTTTGTTTATTGAAACGCAAAAATGCGCTGACACATACCAGTGGTATGTATTTTAACTTTTAGTAAAGGATAGATAGGTTATTGGGATCGGCTATAGCTCACTCATTGAATATTTATTCATAATTATTTTGTTCACCGTACTAAATAAAATATCGAAAAAATTATGACTATTTCTACACAGTAAAGAAATAAAAATATCTTAAATTTAATGCTCACCATTCTTCATTCACAGTCTCCGTGAAATTATTTTGACGATTGAGCTTGCCATTCTCCTTCTTAAGATAAAAAAGCTTTGCATAGAACTTTTCATATTATTTTGGCTAATAAAATTTTACGTCTAAACGCATGACATAATTAAACGATAAATGATTTTAGAAATGAAACGTTCGTCAATAAAGGTAAAAATCAAATAGCAACCCAAAGTTTTAATATTAGAGATGAAAACATCGTTTTAGAACTTTAATCATCCACAAAAATTTGTCTACAATTATAAATTGTAGACAATTTTTTTGTCTACAATTATAAATTGTAGAGAATTTTTTTGTCTACAATTATAATTTGTAGACAAATTTTTCAATGACATTTCTCTATAATATTTTTTATAAAAATTTGTACAGAACCACAAAAAAAACAAATAAAATCTTCGGCATTTGGGAGGTGGTAGAATGTTTTGAAATTTTGAGGCTTTAATGATGGCGTTAGAATGATTGATTGAAGGTCTACGGTTACATAGAAAAAATATTTTGAATAAACTGTATCAAGGCGAGTTACATCGCGGTCTCTAGTTAATCTTAACCCAGATAAAGGGTTTTATATTAAGAAAAGATTGATAACCTTTTATAGCCTATTGACGCTTTTGGGTATAACAGGTAAGTCGACGCCGACCCTCGCTAGCTTTGAACGGTGTCAATGTACTTAAACATATTTTTTTTTTTGCAAAATATAACATAAATTGCTTTAATATTTAAAATATGTCACTGAAATTCCAATAGAATCTCGATTTCTTTCCCATTACGAACGTTTTTGTTTTTATCTATAAATAAAAAATATTTTTGTTTACAATCTAATGCTTCTTGGTTATTTTTTACTGGCCAAGTCAAATCAAATTTATTTTCACTGGGGTATAATTCTCACAAATTTTCTTAAAGTACACGAGAATACCCCACTCACTAGTTTATATTTTCCCCCTAATACAATAAATAGCAGCGCTCCACTACTCTATTTGGCGTCTTTCCATTTCTCAGGTATATATATCACCCGTTCTCTAATAATGTTTTATCGAAGAGATACGGGGATAAATTATTAGACGTCGCTGAAATGCGACCAATTATGTCGCCCGGACACGATCGCGCGTAATTAATAACCGAACGACATTAACTCTACTTCGACGTCGTAATCTACACCGCACTCGACGGACTCTATATATTATCTTTTATCAATAATTGCGATATCGTGTTTATATCATTAACCTTATTAAATATTGAGTGACATATGATAATAATAATAAAGTATTTATTTTACACAACAACAGTCAACACAATAAAATATTACAAATAAAGAACAGTGTATAAAGGCGGTTGTATCGCTAGAAGAGCGATCTCTTCCAGACGACCTTTGGTCGTATAGGACACGGCATAGTGAAAGCGGTAGGGAAGTTTACACAGTGAAGTGACGAATAGTGTCACTTAGAATATTTTTTATAATTATTTTTTAACGGTTCACAGGAAAGTGGACAAAAGGTGCCTATCAAACCACCAATTGCAAATTCATGCGACGTTTCGATCCTTTATTAGATCATCATCAGGCATCTAAAATATTTCTAAATATGTAAGAAAGCTGTATAACATTAATTAATTTATACAAGCAACAAAGCAAAGAAAACCAAACCATTAGTACATTTACACGCAGCAGTCAATCGACATCTCTTCATTATAATTAATATAAATATCTTATTTCTTATAATTTTCTGAGTTTATTCATATGTTCCAGATAGAAAGTAGATCTATATGGCTTACACAGAGATTGAGAAATTATAATTGTGTTTGCTCGCAAACGAAAAAAAAACCGACTTCAACGACAAGTAATAAAACGTAATAAGACGAAAAAATAGTCAAGTAAATACGCGCGATTAAAAATTACTCAAAATGTTGTAATCAGATCTCGATCTAATTTAAACAAGACTACAAGACAAGTATTACCTTTCGATTAAAGTAAGAATCATCAAAATCGATACACAAAGTAGTCAAGTAATTACGCATTATTAGACATAACTCTAAAAGTACGTGTCAAATCTCAATTAAATTAAAATGGGACCACATGACACGCAACACCTTTCAATTAAAACAAAATTCATCGAAATCGGTTCACCCAGTCAAAAGTTCTGAGCTAACATACATTAAAAAAAACATACAGTCGAATTGAGAACCTCCTCCTTTTTTGGAAGTCGGTTAAAAACGCGTTTCAATCGAGTGTTCATCACTTCCGCCTATCGCAGTCCACTGCTGGACATAGACCTCCCCAAGTTCACGCCAAAAATGGCGTGAACTGACGTGTTTTGCTCATAGTCACCACGCTGGGCAAGCGGGTTGGTGATCGATATGTGTTACGATACATTATTTACGAGAATAAGTAAATATGGAAATTTTAATCAAATTAAACTATTAATTTAATATAGAGTTAGTTTAGTATTTGCATTGCCAGAGCTGATCATTTTAACTTAGAGCGGATATTTCAAAATTATATCTACCATAATTATCTTTGTTAATTCACTATATAAAATTTAAATATATTTGACATAAGAAATTTTAACAATAGTTTATAATCTAAGAAACAAAGAACCTGATTCATAATAAAGACAATTTAGTAGTTCCAGCACATTGAAACCAATAAACAACTTCCTTAGATACGAAATATTAGCATAGAAGTGCTATGCAAATATCCTGGCTACGTACGCTTACAGCCAGGGTAACAAATGTGTTGTATCAACTGTTGTAGAGGCGGACTAGATACCTCTAGACAGAGCAAATGCACATTACTCACAGTTCCCACAGAAACTGTGCAAACAAACGAACAAAGACTACTACACAGTTGAAGACAAGTTGAGACTTAGCTCAATAAGGTTATGGAAATTTCCACTGATGTCATCATTAAAACATTAAAATAAAATTGACTAGAAAAGGCTTTAATAAGTACTTTTGTATTATCTAAACTGATCTGTAATCTGATGCTTGTTTAAATGCGCTCAATCTCTGGAACTACTAGTCCTAATTGATAAATTATTTTTGTCCTGGATAGTACGTTTCCCGAGGAATGATATAGGCAATAATTATAATATTTTAGTACCTTTTTTCTCAAGTTATCGCTGATGAAACCGCTGGGGGAGAGGTAGTTATTATATAAAATTAAATTATTTGTATAATTACGTTCGCGAAATAACGTATTCTTCGGAAGGTCGTTTTAAGTACAAGAATTTTTAAGAATAGACTATAACTGAATAATCTATAGTCTATACTAATATATAAAGCTGAAGAGTTTGTTTGTTTGTTTGTTTGTTTGTTTGTTGGTTGTTTGTTTGTTTGTTTGTTTGTTTGTTTGAACGCGGTAAACTCTGGAACTACTGGGCCGATTTGAAAAATTCTTTCAGTGTTAGATAGCCCATTTATCGAGGAAGGCTATAGGCTATGTATCATCACGCTAAGACCAATAAGAGCGGAGTCCACGCCGACGAAGTCGCGCGCGCAAGCTAGTAATATATAAAGCTGAAGAGTTTGTTTGTTTGTTTTTTGTTTGAACGCGGTAATCTCTGGAACTACTCGGCTGATTTGAAAAATTCTTTCAGTGTTAGATAGCCCATTTATCGAGGAAGGCTATAAGCTATGTGTCATCACGCTAAGACCAATAGGAGCGGAGTCCACGCCGACGAAGTCGTGCGCAGAAGCTAGTGTTAAATATAGTAAACGAGCAAATTATATAATTCTTTTATCTCTTAAAATAATTTTTTTCTCCGGGGTTAAGTTTAACCTTAACTGAAAACTAGCACAACTTAAAATCAATCCTAGACATATTTTTTCCTATTAAACATACAATAAAGTTACATAATGGTACCTACTGAATGAAATACTTTTGTTTGCAGTTATTTTTTCTTTGATTTATCTAAGAACGGTTCTCAGCAAATGACGATTGACATTAATTTTATACTCTGGCAAAACAATTTCTGAATACAAGGCTATAGATGGAGGTAGGGCACAGCAGGAAATTTTCTGCTCAAAATATGGAGCAGCACGACTGGGGCAGTACCTCGACCTTACAGAAGACCACTGCTGAATAATACTGTTTTCAAGCAGTGTTGTGTTCCTGTTGTTGAGTAAGTTGACCAGAGCTTCTGGGAGTAATTGGGGATAGAGTCGGCAACGCGTTTACGATGCTTCTGGTATTGCAAACGTCTATAAGCTACGGTAATCGCTTAGCATCAGGTGAGCCGTACGCTTGTTTGCCGACCTAGTTGTATGAAAAAAAAAATGGAGCACTGCCGACGGTAAATGGTTTCAGTGATCTGCCAAAAATCGATCCGAGTTTCAACAATAGTTATGAATTTTCCACATCAATTGACGTTATTTATGTGATAGTATACCTATCCCTGTCTAATCATTAACATAATACACCTGTCTCTTTCCGATAACCGCGGATTATCTCAAACGTAATAATAGAGTCTAGAGCAGTCGTTTAAATCGCGGTAACGCACTCGAATTATACGAAATTGTCGGTAAATTGCTCTTCGGAGGCAATTGTTGGAGTTCGAACGAGTTTTGTTTTAAAAAGGAGCGCTCATTGAAATTAATGTCCTTGATAAGAATACGGGTTATTGGATAAGAACTTCTTATCGGCTTTTAGGCCTTTTTATAAAATTTATGGCGTTAATTTATACCTACGTCTACAGTAATAATGACCTCAATATATACAATAGTTGTTTTATACATGTTTGCAGTATTCAATAAAATTAGAGAAACTAATGGTTGGTGGTCAAATGATCCTCTTTCTGTAGTTAGTAAAAAAAGTATGCGTGTGTGTGTGTTTGTACTTATGTACGCGCGTAACTTCTTCTTCGTTGACTAGCTAACATCAGGGTGTCGGTTTTTTGTGACGGTGTGCGCGCGCATCGTAAAAATTTACTCTCATCATTTTTCCCTAACGCGCCAAAAGAAGTATAACTTCAAAAATATATTAGTAGGTACATTAAGTTCATACTCTTTTAATGTTGTGCATACGTATATAAGACGTGTTATTAAGTGCTAATATTGATGTCTTCCCGTGACCATGTTTGCTCTAAACTAAAGTATCCGAAACGTCGGTCATTTAAATCCGAAAAAGTTGTTTCATTATAACATTGATACGTTAAACTATATAAATAATCTCACGTGTGTTTAGTTCGTAAGCCAAATATATAAAAAAAAGTTTTAATATATACATAGAAGATAAGGAAATGTGTTAGTATGGACAAGATTTCAAAGTTATTTCTGCGACTGTAAATAAGACCATTTCAGCGGCTTAAAAACGGCTTTAAAATAAAGTTCTGAAGCCAATACTAACAAGACAATAATTTCACTCCCCTCTATTAAATATAGTCCGCGGAGACCGACGGCGAGTCTCAGACGAAATACAATTTCCTCTATAAATAAAACGTAATACTTCTTGTTTAACTTCAGCTCGGAGATAGTGCGAAGCCTCAATGATATTGCTCTGGTGCTGATATTTCTGTACAGATAGTAATAATATTAATATTATTTTTGAAGTAAAACTTCTAGCAAGCTTGACTGCGGGAGTAAGCTGATGAATGCGTGAGAGCGTTACGAAAAGTGTGCTCGGGTAAGGCGAATGGAAGTTGAGTGGGAGATATAATTTAGTGAAGATAGATAGAGATAGAGAGCTGCGTTACATATATTACTATAGGAGCTAAAGAAATTTCTAAAGAATACTCGTTTTTTTTTATAATCTTAACCAATTTAACAATTCAATTTAACAGTGTTATTAAATTCACTGTAATCATTTCATAAAAATAAAAAATCTTTACGAACTTTAAGTTGTATAGTATGTTTTCTTCATAATCGTTTTTGAGAAAATGGGATAGATATGATCTTGCTCATATTAATCATGATGTGAGGTATATTCAATATTTTTTACCTATAGCATTCAAAGTCCTTTAAATGTATGTTGTATGTGTTATACACAAGAAAATATAAAATTTCATTCCAACAATTCCGTCTCGTTAAAATTATTGTTTAGGTCTAATATAACAAAGTTGCTAACAGCTGTAAATATACCAATTTCAACAAAGTAACAAGATATTCACATAATTTAAGAGGCAATCGTAGAGCGTCTACGATAAAATTGTAGCTAGCTCTACGAAATAGTAGCAACGTAGCGATAAATTTGTTACACGAGATTTACCATTCATTGCTTAAAGTTAGAATTTGTGCATTTCAAGTCACCTGTGTATACAGATTTAAATTTAATATAACCATACAAAATCTAATATACACTTAAGTCTTTTAATTTCCTGCTAAAGTATTTACTTTTTTACATGACAAATTATTAATTCTTCGTTGAGACTAAACAGTTAAATTAAAATGTACAATATAATAATGAAATACTTATAGCATTCAATTTGATGAAAGCTTACATATGAAATCTAATAGCAAGATGTAAACTTGCAGCCGTCTAGTTCTGCGGTTAAGGCACCATCAATTCTCTCAAGGCGCATGCGCAATGAGCACTGTAGAGTAGTTGGATATTATGTGAAGTGTTTGTGATGGATTTAAAAATACGTGATGTTGCTAAATTTTACGTTTAAAAATAATCTCGCATTCTACTGCAAAGAATTGGTGAAATATTTACCTACACACTGCATTAAAAATAGTTTGCTACAGAAAACTTTAAAGAAGTTAATCAGTGATACAAATAAACATAACCTTATCATAATCACTTCAGCCTATCGCAGTCCACTGCGCTGCGGCCTCTTCAAGTTCGCCCCAAACATTCCGGTTTTCCTGAATCATCCAGCCATAACTGGCAATATTACGTTAATAACCTTATAATGAACAAAAAATATAAATATCTTTTAATCTCTCCGATATTGAGTTCAAAAGTTGAACATAAAATAAAATTCATGCTCTACTTGTTACAAAGTTTAAAGTTCTCGAAGTATGGCGCTCTTTATTGGTTTCACAGCAATATTTTTTTCTTTAACACTTTGGTCCACTTTGTTCTGTTCGGCGCGTATTTCGCCAAGCTACTCAATCATGGCTTGATAAATTATCAGCAATATATGACGGTAATAATATCATGACGGTATATAACCAGATATTTTAGATAACTGCTAGCTAGCTTCAGCCTGTAATATCCCGCTGCTGGGCATAGGCCTCTTTCCCCATGTATTACATTTGTACAGTTACATACAGATTTCTCACATGTGTTTAAAATAGATGCCTGATGAAGATCAAATAAATGATTGAAACGTCGCATGAATTTGCAATTAGTAGTTTGATTGGCACCACGTTCCACGTCCACTTTCCTGTGAACTTTAAGAATACATATGACTAATGGAAGCAATGACAAATAATATTATTGTAATTTTAGAAGTTCTATGAATTTCTACTTTGATTTATTCGTTTAATAGTTTAATTTAATATTGTTACGATTTTAATGCATGTACTATCCCTCGACCAATAGGAACGCAGTATGACAATGTCTTCATGGAATGTATATTGGCGGGAAATCGAGTTGATTAATGCGTGTTTGGGTCAGTAAAAAGATCAGATCTCTTTTAGTGTCAGCTAGTGATAGATAGGCTTTGTCTCGTATGGAAACTCTGTCCAATGTCTGCCGCACATTTTAAATTGTGAAATAATTTGTGAATTCCTTTTAACTGTTAAACAGTTTGAGATTTAATTTTAAGCAAACTTTTCATAACGTAATGTAACAGCAAAGTTTTTTAAAATTCGAGTGAGCGTATTCGTGTGTGTGTGTGTAATTCGAAATAATTTTAAGTTGTGTTAGCAACAGTTCTATAAAGTAAAACTAGATGGCGCTGTCCTAAGATTGGAAAATAGTATAGGTAGTTAAAAGTTATTTAATTTTAACCTGTGCGTTTTCTAGGTATATAGTAGTTTTATCGCAATGGCTGTATCAACTGAAAAACACCAAGTATAGTCGACAAGTTAATCTTTCTAATTTTTTTTCAACAATAAATCCTTTGTATTTGAGTTTGTAAATTTGAATTTTGCTATACGCGGGTTATTGCATAAATCCTTTGAATCGGCTTTGTTGTCAACAAAACTGTGTCGATTAAAACGCGATACTGGCGCGTGTATCTAAATAGTTTCGATGTTTTATTGTACAATGAATAAATAGCGCTTGTGATGCGGAACGATGGTCAAATAGTTCGACTGGGTTTGTACCACTCACATAGAAAAAAAATTAAATTAGCTTAAACTATTTAAACAGTATTTGGGTTTCGTATAGTTATTGACTAGCGGGATAACACACACACATGAGTTCGTGCCATTTTTGGCGCGAACTCGTGGAGGCCTATGTCCAGCAGTGGATGAGTGGACTGCTATAGGCCGAAGTGATGTTTATAATTTCCTAAAAAAAATATATTTATATTTATAGAATCATTGTCATACCAAACTTATCATACATAGAACGCTACCTTTCTTCACTAACGATATTTCATTCCTAAAAAGTTCATTAAAAAGGAATTATCGTTAGAACGTTCTTTAACAATCTCTCGCACATTTTTCGCCAAACAAAATCTTATTTAATAACACAATGTAAGATTTTCCGCATTAATTTTTCAAAGAAAATAATCCCACCGATAAGAGGGGGATTATGAGTGTGACTGAAGAGTATGAAAGCGTACTCTTAGAGAAGACGGTATTGATTGTAGTAGAAATCGGGCGAGATTTAGTTAAACACTTGCGGGAAAAATTCTATATAATTTTTAAGTTATTTTTTAAGATGGTAATAAAAGTGTAACGGTAACTAGTTCATTGTAAAGGTGGAAATGACGAAACTTTTAGTTTAATGTTATTCGTTTTTCTTTTCATAATATCGACATTAGTTGTATGTTTCGTAAATGTTTGACGTCGTTACCTAATGCAGTTTAAGATGACCTTGTGGTAAAACGGAAAGAAAGTGGCGTCTTGGTAACAGAGCTTGTATTTTTTGATTCAATTATGATTAAGTTATTATTGATTAAAAAAAATGTTAAATATTGTTAAAAATGTTTCTAATTGCACCTGGTGGATGCAAATAAGCAAATAAATACACTCCGCTTTAGCCTGTAACATCCTACTACTGGCCATAGGCATATTTCTCCATAGAGAAGAACAAATAAATAAATAAAAAAGTGTGTGTGTGTGTACTTATGTACGCACGTAAGAAGTTATACTTCAAACTAGAGTATTGAAATACTTCCAAAAAAAACCTACCACTTAATAATTAGACAATACGTCTACAACGCCATCTCTTAGAAATGATAAAGACTACTTTCTTGTTTTAGTTCACAACGCCATCTCTTAGAAATGATAAAGACTACTTTCTTGTTATAGTCCACAACGCCATCTCTTAGAAATGATAAAGACTACTTTCTTGTTATAGTCCACAACGCCATCTCTTAGAAATGATAAAGACTACTTTCTTGTTTTAGTTCACAACGCCATCTCTTAGAAATGATAAAGACTACTTTCTTGTGTGCAAAACTAGCGGCATCTATTCATGCATGCATGAACTACTCCGTATCCACACGCGCATTGTAAAAATTTACTCTCATCATGACGCGCCAAAAGAAGTAGGTATAACTTCAAAAAGTAAAATTTACATATCGAATTCTGTGGTAGCTTCACCCTACCATAATACATTATTATACTGGAGCACCCGAGAGCCCTCTAAAGTTTACTGGAATAAAATTAATTTCGATTTTGATTTTAATTGGGATACTTTGAGTGTGGAACCTTAAAATGTTACAAAGCTTCACAAATGAGCATTTTAATGATAGATATTCGTTCTTGTACATAAAAGTCTAATAAATACCTAAAAAAAGTGTGTGTGTGTACTTATGTACGCACGTAAGAAGTTATACTTTATTGGCTAGCTAACTTCACGTTGCTAACTTATTCTTCGTTGACTAGCTAACTTCAGGGTGTTGGTTTTTTGTGGCGGTCTGCGCGCGTATCGTAAAAAGAAAGATAACTTCAAAAAGTATTTAAAAGTTAGAGATAAAAATTATTATTATTATCTATCGTTAAGTTCCTTTTTGAAAATTTCTGTAATGTAGTTAAACTGTCTAAAACTACTCTCATATTTAATACGTATAGCTTACTGGATATACCCAACGCCAAAAACACATACAGGCAGAACTCATAATATATTCTAAGAGCGAGTCGTTCTTTCAACACCATAAGCCAAGAATTCGACGTAGATCTTTTCCATACTAGTATTCCACAATTAAAGAAAACATTGTGTGATAGCTTCTTTGTCTCTTGACCATTGTTTTTTGTGATTTTTAATAGCATGCTTACTTTAACACATAAATTATAGTGTACAACAGCTTGTAATTAGGTACTAAACTATTGTATATAAGCGAAAACTTTTAATTGGCCATATAACTGTTGTGATTTATGTTATATATGTTTTACTAGCTGTAAGTTTTCCAAAGTGTTTTGACTAGCCCGTTGGCGCAGTTTGTAGTGACCCTGCTTTCTGCTCCGGGGGTTGTGGGTTCGATTCCCACCCTGAGTCTGGGTGTAATCTATATTTATGTGCGCTTGTGCACTACCCGGAATTTTACCGTCCGGCGGTCCGAGTTTTTACGGTCCGATATGGCACGCTGTATAAATGTATGCTAGCTTGTGCACTACACGTAATTTTACCGTCCGGAATTTTACTTTTTCCCATTCCGGACCGTTTTTTAACCGACTTCAAAAAATGTGGAGGTTACTCAATTCGACCGTACCTATATATATATATATATTTTTATATGATTCTTTTTTTTTTTGTTGGAAAGGAGATATCCCAAGGGTGGTACCATGATTAGGAAACCAGGATCTGATGATGGCATCCCATGGAAATCGAGGGGAACCTTCGAAAATCGTAGTGGAGCTAGTGCGTTTCTTAATTTTTTTCGTCTACACCTATGTTGTATTGTGGTTGTACTTATTACTTGTCGATGTAATTGAAGTCGGTTTTTTTAACCCCCGACACAAAAGATAGGTGCTATACGTTTGACGTGTCTGTCTGTCTGTCTGTCTGTCTGTTTGTATGTTTGTCTGTTTGTCTGTCTGTCTGTCTGTGGCTCCGTAGCTCGCGAACGGATGAAGCGATTTCGATTTAGTTTTTTTGAAAGGTGAGTTACGGGCGAGTGTTTTTAGACATGTTTGATGAAAATCAGTTGAGTCGTTTAAAAGTTGTAAAAGTGGGGAAGAATAACCAAATGTCTGCAACTATAATCGAGTGGGGTCTCAAATGAAAGCGCATCACGTGCACATCGTTTAAAAGTTGTGGGGGGTAAAAGTGGGGAAGAATAACCGAATGTCTGCAAATATAATCGAGTGGGGTTTCAAATGAAAGCGCATCACGTGCACATCGTTTAAAAGTTGTGGGGGGTAAAAGTGGGGAAGAATAACCGAATGTCTGCAAATATAATTGAGTGGGGTCTCAAATGAAAGCGCATCACGCGCACATTAATTTTGTATCTTGCCTCTTGATCCACGCACGCGCTTAAGCAGTATAGCAAAAAATCATAAGTAGCTATAGACATCCGATAGTAGTTAAAAAATAAAGTTTCATCCTGCCTCAATTTATTGTGGCTTATGTAGAATGACTCTGTCAGGTACCTTTCACTTATAAGGGGATGACCCCAAAATCCTTTTTGTCTTCTACGTCTCCGCACGTAGAGTAATAAAGCAAGCAACTGCCGACGTTCCAAGTAACTCATCGTTCCTAGCGTTAATTACGCGTGTGAGGCGTGTAGTTTCAAAGAGAGTTGAAACTGAAGTCTGAACTGCGCCGCACCGATCTGAGTAAAGACGGACAAGTGGAGAAAATCAGAATTCCGGACAGTAAAATTAATTGTAGTTCACAAACGCCCATCCGTTTTTTTCCGTGCCACATCGGACCGTAAAAAATCGGACCGCCGGACGGTAAAATTCATTGTAGTGCACAAGCGCCCTATTAATATATGTAGTATTTATATGTATGTTTATCTAAAAAAATATATGTAGCTATACCAGTCGGCTGTTACCTATAAACACAAGCATTAAATTGCTTACTTTAGGAACAGACGACCGTGTGTGTGTAAAAAAAAAAGTGTAAAATAAATAAATAAATACTCAGGCTTATGACTGACATTATATTTAATAGATATCATGATCATCATCAGTTCAGCCTATTCCAGTCCACTGCTGGACATAGGCCTCCCCAAGTTCGCGCCAGACATCCCGGTTTTCCGCAATCCTCATCCAGCCTACACCGGCAATCTTACGAAAATCGTCGGTCCAACGGGCCGGAGGACGTCCCTCACTGCGTTTGCCAAGACGCGGTCTCCACTCCAGGACACGTCTGCTCCAACGGCCATCGGTCCTGCGACTCAGATGACCAGCCCACTGCCACTTCAACTTGCTAACTCTGTGGGCTATGTCGGTTACTTTCGTTCTCTCGCGGACTAATATACTTACAAGTATATCGAAATCTATTTTAAGATACAAAATTAATTCTAAGAAGTGTCGTAATTAAACGCGTGTTAAATTACTAATATTGATGTTCCAAAATTAGATTCCAACTGAACAGAAATATTACTCAAATTACCTATCCGTCACATGGTAACAACGTCTAATCGTTCTTCTATTAGTAACTCTTTCTATATATTATGAAATATTATTTTACTAAGAATTTAATGTACAAGTAAGTGTAGTGAATGTATGAAATATTCTTTTATTGGAGTTTACTCCTTAAGAATCGCTTTTCATATAAGGCCCCCGGTATGAAAAAAATATGAGGTGTAAAATGTATTGAACGAAGGACCATCGTTACGTTTTTGTCCACAACCTATTCTGCGCACCTTTCAATTTTCGGTGCGTACGCGTTGTTGTCGTAACGCCATAGATGACGTTATATATCTATACTAATATATAAAGCTGAAGAGTTGGTTTGTTTGGTTGTTTGTTTGTTTGTTTGAACGCGGTAATCTCTGGAGCTACTGGGCCGATTTGAAAAATTCTTCCAATGTTAGATAGCCCATTTATCGAGGAAGGCTATAGGCTATGTATCATCACGCTAAGACCAATAGGAGCGGAGTCCACGTCGACGAAGTCGCGCGCAGAAGCTAGAGCTGAAGAGTTTGTTTGTTTGGTTGTTTGTTTGTTTGAACGCGGTAATTTCTGGAACTACTGGGCTGATTTAAAAAATTCTTCCAGTGTTAGATAGCCCATTTATCGAGGAAGGCTATAGGCTATGTATCATCACGCTAAGACCAATAGGAGCGGAGTCCACGCCGACGAAGTCGCGCGCAGAAGCTAGTATATAATAAAAATGAATGTTGCTAAGAGCATAACTTGAGAATGGCTCGACCAATTCGGCTAATTTTTTTTTTGTTTTTATACAAAAAAAACTCATAACAGACAGAACGAAGTCTGCCCGGGCAACTAGTTCATATTAAATGTAAATAGAACAAATAGACCAAGTGAATGTTTTTATCCAAATAAATAAATTCGTATTTAATTATATACCTGTAGTTTTCTTTTCGATTGAATTGATTTGTTAGAAATAGATATTCTATTCAAAAGCTATAATACAATTTTTTTTTATGAAATACTACTACAAAATAGGTGTATGAGCATTTTAGGACCTACAAACGGTAATATCCCATTCTTCAATAAAATAACATTAATTGATCAGTCAATCGAGCCAAACATGTAACAAAAGGTTTACGACACCTGATAAAATAAGTCTCTTACTTTCTATCTCGGTTTATACAAGTATATAGTCACTTTTAAACACTTGAAACGAACTATCAAACCGCTCCCGTTCGGTGTTGGGTTGCGACTATGGGAGAAACAAGGGAAAACCGATGAAGAAGCGTAAAGTTACACTTCATGGCGGATGACGCCCGAGAGGATTCATCAAAGTCCCTGGAGCTAGAAGCCTCAGAGGCGACACGAAAAATTTGATCGCCGCCAGGCACTAAAGTTTGATAAATCTACCATCGCACTGAATCGGTTAATGCTTAAAGCTGCATTAACCGAACACCCCTCTATTGAAGAAATCCACATTCGATTTCTTGAATCAGGGCACAGTTTTTTGCCGAATGACTCTGATTTTGCTAAAATTGAGTGTTCCTTAAAACGACAGGATAGAGTTTATACACCTGACGACTATATACGAATAATGAAAAACTGCAAAAGAAACAATGCACTGAAAGTCCATAGAATGAAAACTACAGATTTTTTATCTACCGCAACATTAGAAAAAAAAATACAACGAACAGAAAAAAAACCGTCGATGGCAAAAAAGTTTCATGGCTTACTACAAAGGAAATAATGTTAAAGAAGGAAGAAATGTATAACATATACATGAGAAGTAGCTTCTCAGAAGAATTCAATAAGATTAACATAAAAAAGAACGTTCAAGGCAGACCAACCTTTGAGATATCGAAGGAAATAATGGATGTTCTTTGGCCGCAAGGAAAACCAATTGCTGAGGCAAAGTTGAAAGATCTTAAAAGTATTTTACATCTTATACCTAAAGACGCCCACGAATTTTATGTTAATCTTGTTGGAGATGATCAGATTGAGGATGACCTGGAAGGCTTTTCAGGGGATATCGATTTTGAGCTTGAGGACGAAGTAGAAGCCTAGATTTAGTATAAAAGTATTTAAGATAACATAAAACAATTTAGGAACTATTCAAAACCGATTTCAGTTCAGCCAACGCCTATTTTTCTAGAAGTGGTTTATTGTAATGAAATTCATGTAAGACTACCCTTGAGACATAATTTTGCGAATGTATCTTTTGTTTTGTTAGTCAATTGCAATAAAAATTTTAAATTGCATGAGATTAACTCTGAAGGACGACCTACAAATATTTGAAATTTCTTAAAAATAGATAAGCAATATGCTTTTTGGTTTTTTCATGATTTGTGCAGATGGAACTCAATTCTCAATTAAATAAATAAATATGAGACCATCTTTAATGCATGGCTTACCTCAAAAAAAGAATCGTCATAATCCTACGGAGAAAATTAATTACGTTACAAAGAATTGCGAACCATCTCCATTTTTGAAGGTGGTTTATAGGTATTATAATGTCTTATGTACCTGTTAAGATGTCTGATCGACATGTTGCATTATAACTAGGTATGGTTTTCAAATAAATTTATGAAAAAAGATAAGAGTTTTGTTTATTTTCCGTAAAATTACTTAATATTAAAAGGAACCAAACCACACGAAACCAGTTTTGAAGAATGGAACCAGAGAGTTTTTAAATAAAATAACATTATTATTTTTCAGAAGTAAATGTACTTTTTACATATATATATATAAGTAGCGCCATCGTTCACTACACTGCAAAGTTTCGAACCGTTATGATAAATAGTTCATTTTCTTTATACGATTTTCTTTCAAACCTTATTTTCCCAAAACGGTCATTGTGTGGACTGGTTCGTTTTTGCATAAGTAGGTCCAATTTTAAGTCAACAAAATTATACATTAAAAATGAAATCAACATTTAGAAGAAGACAATTAATAAACTTAACAAATCTCTAGGCACATCGCTTGCTTACAAAAATAAAATAAAAAAGGAAACTAGTTAATAAACTTAACAAATCTCTAGGCACATCGCTTGCTTACCAAAATTAAATAAAAAAGGAAACTAGTTAATAAACATAACAAATCTCTAGGCACATCGCTTGCTTACAGAACTTAACAAATCTCTAGGCACATCGCTTGCTTACAAAAATAAAATAAAAAAGGAAACTAGTTAATAAACTTAACAAATCTCTAGGCACATCGCTTGCTTACAAAAATAAAATAAAAAAGGAAAATAGTTAATAAACTTAACAAATCTCTAGGCACATCGCTTGCTTACAAAAATAAAATAAAAAAGGAAACTAGTTAATAAACTTAACAAATCTCTAGGCACATCGCTTGCTTACAAAAATAAAATAAAAAAGGAAACTAGTTAATAAACTTAACAAATCTCTAGGCACATCGCTTGCTTACAAAAATAAAATAAAAAAGGAAACTAGTTAATAAACTTAACAAATCTCTAGGCACACCGCTTGCTTACAAAAATAAAATAAAAAAGGAAACTAGTTAATAAACTTAACAAATCTCTAGGCACATCGCTTGCTTACAAAAATAAAATAAAAAAGGAAACTAGTTAATCTATACTAATATAATAAAGCTGAAGAGTTTGTTTGTTTGATTGATTGTTTGTTTGTTTGTTTGTTTGAACGCGCTAATCTCAGGATCTACTGGTCCGATTTGAAAAATTCTTTCAGTGTTAGATAGCCCATTTGTCGAGGAAGGCTATAGGCTATATAACATCACGCTAAGACCAATAGGAGCAGTGTCCACGCCGACGAAGTCGCGCGCAGAAGCTAGTAAACTTATCAAATCTCTAGGCACATCGCTTGCTTACAAAAATAAAATAAAAAAGGAAACTAGTTAATAAACTTAACAAATCTCTGGGCACATCGCTTGCTTACAAAAATAAAATAAAAAAGGAAACTAGTTAATAAACTTAACAAATCTCTAGGCACATCGCTTGCTTACAAAAATAAAATAAAAAAGGAAACTAGAATTAAACATACAACTCCTTATTTTATAATCTTAATCTCACTTGTATGTATCAAATTTAGTATTGGTACTTTTATTGAGGCAACTTTACTCAATTCACTAGCATTATTTAGTCACGAGGAAAACTAGGTATGTAGGTCTAATAGCTAAGAGAAATTAGGATTTTGACAATTTAATGTTTCTGTTTCTTTTGTATAACTCATAAGTTCCCTGCCGTTTTATTTTTTTATTGAATAAATAGTCTTCTTTAAAGTTACTGACCATGTTAGATTGTGCGACAAATTTTATTTCACTTGGTATTACATTGACTTTAAAGTTAGATGTATAACCACTAGGAGAAGTCAAGGCAGTTGGTACGAAGGGTAAAACTTTTGGTTTATGAAGTCGTTTTTTACGTTTTTTGTCCACGGCTTCATCGTCATTGAGGTAAACGCTTTCTTCTAAATAATTCGATGGTTTATTTTTTCGTTTCTTTGGCTTCCACAACTGCGAATTCAGTTGTTGAAATTACTTTCGGCTTCTTAGGTATAAAGCTTTCTTGTGGTTTGTCATCCAGTTGCTTTAAAATACTTGCAGGCAAACGGGCTACATGTACTTTATCAAATGAACTTTGTTTGACAACCTAAAAAAAAAGAATAAAAATAATCATACAATTATTATATTTCAATTAAAATGAATTAAAAACTCTTTACCTTAGAAACGCTTTGTCCTTCATCTTCATCTCTCTGTTTTCTTTTACTACTCTTGCTTAGCGTTGGCAATTCTATAAATCAAAAAATAAAAAATACAAAATGTATTTATGATATTGTTTGAGTAGGTTGTGTAATAATGTAATTACTACGAATGTTTGTTTAATTTTACCTGTATTATTTACTACATTTTGACGTTCTTTCTTCAAATTTTTCTCTTTACTAACATTACGATGCTCTAGTCGATGTTCTTCAACAGTGGGTTCTGCAACTACATACATGATAAAATACTCAAGATATAATAGCATACTTACTAAAAGTAAAATACATTCATTAATAACCTTACTTGAAATAATTTCTTCATTTTGAGCAATTTTCCTCTTTTTGTTCTGATTACCGACCAATGAATTGTTTGACTTTTTAAGAGTATCGAGGACATCTATAAAAATGTGTTAATTAACATGTGTTTTATTAACATTAATAAAGTGCATAGTTTGAATTGTATTAAGAGTAATACAATGATTTCGATCCTAAGATGTGGTTAGTCTTAAGTGTTTAGTTTTTTTTTTAAAGTTTTAACTCCTATAATCAACACAATAGGCTATGTTTCATGCTTTAGTTTTATTATATATAACTCGCGTCATCTAAAAAGTACGCTGAAAGAAACTGGAGGGAGTAAGTTTGCGCATGGGTCGCATCACTCGCATCGCGCACGAAAGTACTAGGCCTATTGTTTTATTTTTGAATTAGCCTTTCGCTCACGGCTTCGTATAATGGTTATTGGTAGGTAAAATATAAAATGTAGATAGAATATCATTAAATCTATACTAATCTATACTAATATATAAAGCTGAAGAGTTTGTTTGTTTGTTTGTTTGTTTGTTTGTTTGTTTGAACGCGGTAATCTCTGGAACTACTGGGCCGATTTGAAAAATTCTTTCACTGTTAGATAGCCCATTCATCGAGGAAGGCTATAGCCTTCCATAGCCTATAGGCTATGTATCATCACGCTAAGACCAATAGGAGCGGAGTCCACGCCGACGAAGTCGCACGCAGAAGCTAGTAGAATTATAAACATGTTTGATTCAGTGTAGAATGTTTAATATAATGACAAAAATTTCAAGTAACGTTATGAAACTCCTTTCATTAAGTCATCGTGGGTGTCGTTCATACATTATTTTAAATTCTTAACTGCATTATTGTCAGCCTCTCTCTTCATAAAACACTATACGTTATAAAGAATTTTTCTCACTTCCATATGTAAAACTATTTCGTAATTTAAGACTTTTGTGCGCGAGCGATTTTGAGTCGACGTCGAACTGTCCAACCAATAGCACTCCGGCAAGCATGCGGCGAGTGATACACACGCCTCTCCCCTACCTCATACCACCTGCAGCCTGCTAGACCGATAAATCGTTTCTGCGCAACTTGAAGACCAGCGTTCTTTTTACATGACGCGAAGTGCGAACTATACCCATAAATAGATCATATTCATGTTAATAATTTAAATAATATACCTTCAACAGTTTCTTCTTGAGCATTAAGAGATGATTTTCTTTTGCGTTTCTTAGCACTATTATCATTACTCTCGGAATGTACTGCACAAAAATATAGTTTGTATTAATAAATAAACAAATTTTTCATTTGAAAATTTGTTTTACTAAATTAATTTTTACCTGATGTTGACAACAATGGTGCTTCAATTATGGAGGAACTTGAGCTACTTTTCTTGGACTTTTTAGCACTTCCGATGCTTACACAATGTTCTTTATTTTCAATAGCTAAAAAAAACAACGTTTGTCTATATAGGAATATATTATGATTTTTTATATAAAAACTCTGGTTTTATTGAAAAATAAACAATTTGTTGACTATATATCGTTTAATTTAGCTATAAATAATTCTAAATTTTATAAAATAAATAAAAAAAAGAATTCTAAATGTTTATATTTTTATTAAATTAATAAAAAATTTGAAACATTCGTTTTTGCTCTTGGGTTTCTGTGGCTTTCAACTTCTTGTGGCTCCCTGGGGATTTTAGTTTAGAACTATCAAGTTCTGATATATTTTCTGTTTCTGAAACAAGATATTTATTTTGGGTGGTTGAATAGGTATTATTATAATGAAACAACTTTTTCGGATTTTATCGCGGTTTATTAGGTTTTTTACATGGGACCAATTCTCCCGTGACCATGGTTGCTGAAAAGTATCTGAAACGTCGGGCATCTAAAAAACCTAATAAACTGCGACAAAATCCGAAAAAGTTGATTCATTTTAATGAGTGAAATTCGAGTAAACATTAGAAAACAATAGTTTTGTATTAAATAGATAAAAATAATGTTATTTTTAGTTCTAAATTTGTACTAAGTACTAAATAAATATAAAGTAAATAACTTTATGACAACAAAAACTCTCCGAAGGAAAATTGTAAAGGGTTAAAATAAAAATCTTATAATTATTCTAATATATTACAAAGAAAAGATTTGGTATTTTATTACAGAAAGCATTATTTTTATACATTTCCTAACACAATATTGGAATTGTATACAATTCCTAGGAATTGTGAACATTTCCTAGGACATTTAGGTATGTATTAAATAGTTTTTGAAACAATATTTTATACATTTCCTAAATTAATAGCTTCGGAATTATATAAATTTCCTAGGATTTGTATACAATTCCTAGATTTCATACATTTCCGGTAACATATTATATAGAGTATAGACTGTATAGTAATAATATAAATAAAAAAAGCAAAACGAAATGAAATTTAAGTTGAACATGTTTATCTACCTTCTTGTCCCTGTTCTGATTGTGACAGGCGTTGCTTCTGTTTACTACTATCAGGAGTTTTTAATAATGATTTGTTGCTAGCTTGCAATGTACTATCTGAAAACGATAAATTATATAAAAAAATTACATTTCAATAAAGGTTTAAAAGAAAACAAGAATCAACATATATACACAAACATACATTTTAGTTGTCTTTTCCACTTTTGGCAACATTAAGCATTACTTCAATTATAAGTCAAAGTTTATTAATTACCATTTTGATTATTATCCTCAGAAGTTTTTGTAATTCGTTTCTTTTTCTTTGCACTCGTTTTTGTTTCATTGAAGAACATGTCAGGTGGGGCGTTATTCTCATCTGTAATTAAATGAAATAAATATTTGTGGTAATCGGTAATAAGTGGTTTATGTGATCAAAATAATCCATGAAAAAAGTCCAAATAAGGTTTTCAAATAAATTTTTAAAGACTTATCACGCTAAGACCAATGTGTTTTGCCCATAGTGACCACGCTGGGCAGGCGGGTTGGTGACCGCAGGGCTGGCGCCGTCGCACCGAAGACACTGCTCCCCGTATTTGGCCTGTGTATTTCAAAGCCAGCATGGATGGTTATCCCGCCATCCGTCGGCTTTTTAAGTTCCAAGGTGGTGGTGGAACTGTGTTATCCCTTAGTCGCCTCTTACGACACCCACGAGAAGAGAGGGGGTGGCTACATTCTTTAGTGCCGTAGCCACACAGCACAAGACCAATAGGAGCAGAGCACCAATAAAGAATGTTTCAAAATCAAGGGGAATTTTTTCCTTTTGAGAGTTTTGTGACGAGACGCCTGTCCTAATTGCCACTTTCCGACGATGAGCATTTTTCTGCTATTAAAAAAATTCAGGAGTATAGTGTGTATTAATTCATCGACTAGTATACGCATGCGCGAGCCCGCGAAACGCAAGCGGTTGGCGCCGCGCCCCGGCGCGTCGTGAGGTTGGTAGCTCGTAATAACATCTTAATTAAATTCATGAAAATTTTGTATAATTTCGTAATGCTATGATTACAAAACATTTAAAAACAGTTTCAGTCAATTTTATTAATATAAACAAGCATTTTTTATTAATATTGATTTGATTTATTTATTTCATTAATATGGAGTTATACTTGATATAACTGAAACCGAACTAAAGGAAAGTTTATGAAGTTGGTAGCTCGTAATGACATTTTTAATTAAATTCATGATAATTTGGTATAATTTCGAAATGCTATGATTGCAAAACATATTAAAACAGTTTGTCAACATCACTACATAGTATAAAACAAAGTCGCTTTCTCTGTCCCTATGTCCCTATGTCCCTATGTCCCTATGTCCCTATGTATGCTTAGATCTTTAAAACTACGCAACGGATTTTGATGCGGTTTTTTTTAATAGCTAGAGTGATTCTTGAGAAAGGTTTGTGTATATAATTTAGTATACTTTTATGTAAATTAGCAGAATTACGGCGATAAATGTTGAAGAAGTCGTAAAAAATCGCGCCAATTGGGAGCTTTCCACGCAAACGCTGCGTAAACTAGCAAATATACAGTTTAGTAATGTACTAGCGAATTCAAAATCTATAAAAATTCTACAAAAAAGTCCGCGAGAGCATATCTCTATCTCTTACGGTTGACTTACAATAACCACGTTTATGTTCAAATTTTTAATTAAAACATTACGTTATTTTCATAGCTATTTTCTTTAGTTCAGTATTAATCCTTACCCATATAAATATGTTAGTTAGCTTAGACATTTAATGCAGATTAAAATTGCCTTTCACACTATATCAATCAGATGAATATTTTTTGAGATATCGTCGTTAGAAGCAATTAGCAGCGAAACATTTAAAGTTCCTAAAGCGCCTACTAATCCTACTATGCTATGCCTACTGCGCGGCGTGAGTCAATCCCCTCTGCCCCGCATGACGCATCTTTTATTGTTGAAAGTATTTAGTATCATCATTGCACCCGTGCGAAGCCGGGGCGGGTCGCTAGTTATTAATATAAGTAGGCATTTTCTTTTATTAATATTGATTTAGGATTTATACTCGAAATATTTTGAAGAAAGTTTAGGAAGTTGTTAGCATGACTATGATTAGATAGGATGGGGCCAGGAGGGAAAGTGACAGGAGGGGGCGTGTAAAAGGATATAAAACGGCGTACGCAGAAAAATTAGGATGGATCATTGATTGAGATTAAGTTTATTTTTAAAGTGTTTTTCTCTGGTGCATTCAGGTGAGTGTTTAAATTCATTCTTTTTAAAAAGTATCATTATTGAAGTGTTTTTTTTGGTGCAATAAAGTAGGACGATTAAATATTTTCTCTGATCATTAGGATCATTAATTTAGATTTTTTTTTTTTAGAGCATTAGGTGTTTCATTAAAGTATTTTTCGATTTATTAAAAGTTTTCTCGGGATCATTAGGAACGTAGTAAATTTTTATTCGGAACTAGGGATTTAGCATTTATATAATTGTATATTAAGCTTTTAAGCAGTAATACTTTGTTGAGATTAGATTTTATAAATTCGGGAGTAATTAAATGTGTCGTTAAATGTGGGTAGATCAAGTATTGTTAAAGATGTAACCCGTGTTTAGATAGGAATAGTGTAATATTTCAATCGCGGAATTAGGTATTTAAAACGTAATATAATTATTTCGATCGTAATAAAGAGCCGGGGTAACATATCAAACATTTTGGAGTAGAATTTCGTTCGTGTGTGACAATTTCTTTATCCGATTTGAAAGTATAGAATAAAATTCATAAATTAGACGGACATTGTGGGTGAAATAAAATAGTTTTGAATTAAAATATGATAAATCTTTTTTTGATGTTAACATAAAATTCTCTTAAATAAGACGTAGGTAGATGAATGTTTAAAATATAGAATATTGATGTTTTGTAATTAATTTTTCAAGAATTATTCGTCAAGTGATTAGTTAGATAAATTCGATTATACTGAATTTCGTAGAAAGTGTTCTCACTGCTGGATATCGGTTTTCCTTTTGTATGTATAGTTAGGGATGCAAGCGAGGGAAAGGTAGGTATATATGATTTAAAGAATACTTTTGTTTCGTCCTTGGGTTGGTCCTGGCCAGGCTGACGCGGGAACGAGACAATAGCTATTCTATGATCACGATCTTGGTTGTTTCATGCCTGGTTAAGAGACCTCGAGGCTTTTTACCTTGTGTGGGGCAATTAAGTACGTGTTGAAATCTTTGTTTCCAATAGGAGTAGAAGAGGATTCTAATTCGAGAATAAAATTTTAAAAGTTCTAGGTAATTTATAGTGAATTCGTGGGATAATTTTAGGTTATTTGTCGCTAAGTATAATCAGAGAGGTTAGAATATGAATCTTGTAGATAGTTTAGGGTTAGGCTAAAGATGTTAGGATGATTTAATGAGTCGTGTAAAAGTGTTTTAAGTGAGAGAGTAGCTGAATCGGTAAGTATATGAAGATTTCGTCGAGGTTTGGTATGTGAAATTTTTATATGATCTGTGTCTTCTTTTCTTAAATTTCTTACAATTTAAATTATATTAATTAAGCTCGGAGCATTTAGGTTTAATACATTTAGTGTGTTAATCTTTAATAATTCACCGTGAAAGATTTAATTGTGTATTTACGTGAATCGCGCGTAGTGTGCTGGGCTACCGCGATTGAACCGATATTTACTAATACTCGTACCTACTTATTGTGTTATGCCTTAGGTTAACTACTATTATGTAATATTAATTTTCAATGCTGTCCTAGTTTATAAGGTTAGGCAGGTATTGATAGCTTTTATAATCTTTAATCCACTGATAGAAGTGATATTATTATAGCCAAACCATGGTTTGTTAAATTATTTTATTAAATATATATATACCTATATAAATATATTTACTTATGATAATATTCATATCACTACATTATTAGCACTACACAAAGTAGTTCTGAACAGCCTCAGTAATGCTTTCAAGTGTCTGAAAACGTTCAGAACGAGGTAACTGTAATTACACTATATGTACTCAACACACATTACACAATATTTTGTAGTTTTGGGTGAACTTACGAGCTATGTCTCCTAAGGAAACTCAAAACGAGGTAAAGGTGTTTGAGTAACAGAGCTATCTTGTTTTTACAATAAATTTATTGTAATTTAAAGGCCTACTTGGGCTGGGAGGACCAGCAAACGATTGTATTCGTCATGCGTTTTATTTTAGGGCTCCCTTACTGGTGAGGGCCTGTCCAGGCCTTGATGTAACGTAGAGTATCTGTCAAATAGGCATGGATGTTACATAATTCGCCTTAGGCGGATAAACCTCGCGTCGCGATGTGTCAGCCGGGCTGCTCTTAAGCCCGATCTGATGGATTGCTGTCGTGAGCCAGCAGCAAGAGTTAGTAGTGGGTTGTTGGAGTGTGTTATGTGGATTTGCTTAGGGTCCCTTACCCAGCTAAAGAAACATAATCACATTCTGAGTTAGTCCATTGCTAATTTTTGCGGACGGTCTCAAGAAGATCCTAAAGGCGGATGTTCTGAGATATAGCCCTAGTCAGACCACTTGTCCCCTGTGTTGTTTATACTTACAGACGTCTGCTGGACTATCATACCCATAAAATAAAGGCTTATCTTTCATTGTAAAGATGAGAAGCTCTGAGGTAATGGTATTGATTTTATTTGAGTAAATGATCGCTATATCATACCTACTGAGCAGTTTTATTTATCTCTCGACACTTCCATGTCCTTGATAAATCCAAACAGTTCCTGAGAGAGCCTGATTTATTCGAATGTTTAACAACTTAATTACTGGTTCAATGTTTCAATTGAACAACCCATTCTGTTTAATGGATGCTGTTTCATGTGAGTGCTGTGAGTCATGCAAGGGCGAACCTGCACAATACACCCACTCTACATGTTATGGTCTTACACCTATATTTATTCTTGATTTCCTTATAGGACACTCGAAAGGTTGCGTTGTCGCGAAATCGCTGGTCGCCGTCTGACCTATCTCACAATGGTGGCGAGGCTTGACATTATAGCGAGGACGGTAGACTCGTAACTCAGTAGGTCTTCCTATGGGATCTTACACTATACAATCCTATTGTGACAAAAGTTGTAGGTTTCGTGATCGAATTTCAAAGTAGTTGTGTGACCGAAGTTCCCGTATGTGGCTAGTAAGCACACAATGAAAAGATCAGTAGAAACGATCTCCTTTTGTTCACGAGGAACACATCTTCGTACCATGTCTGTTTACAGCGTGGTAATTACATCAATACTAGTAATTCACTGGTTATGTCTATATGACATTCCAAGGGATTACTCAAATACAGTCATTTCATGATTGTACTGCAACGGTATGAAACAAGCATTTGTTAGACAGGATATATTTCCATCTAACTTACTCTAGAGAATTGGGTTCTCTCATTCTCCTACCTACTACCCTTCTTTTGATTTAATAGCACCAACGTTGTGCCTAATTTAACTTAGAGCCTTCAGCACGGTGTGGATCGGATGGGTCGGAGGGGATTTGGTGGTTGCGACCCCCGGGTTCAGTCGAACCCGGCCCTTTAATTCCCTAATACCTATAAACCCTATCCTAACAGATTAACACATACAAGCAGACACTACAATTTATCTTTTCACAATTATCTGAGACTAGCTTCTGCGCGCGACTTCGTCGGCGTGGACTCCGCTCCTATTGGTCTTAGCGTGATGACACATAGCCTATAGCCTTCCTCGATAAATGGGCTATCTAACACTAAAAGAATTTTTCAAATCGGCCCAGCAGTTCCAGAGATTACCGCGTTCAAACAAACAAACAAACAAACAAACAAACAATCAAACAAACAAACTCTTCAGCTTTATATATTAGTATAGATAATTTATTAATTAAATAAATTATTTCAAGATAATTAATAACTATATAATATGTATTTAATCATTATTTCATTTACTTATTTATTGTTATTTATTTCATTTGTTTAGAGTTATCAGAATCTATTTATTATACCAGGTTTAATCTAAAAAGGAACTTAGACACTATTCAATTAATCAATGTCATTGTAGAATATCCTGAATATAATTATTTAACTTTATTTCTATTTTAGCTATCTAGATTCACTCAAAATATTAGCAATTATAATTTACACATTCTTAAGGAGATGTCAGATCTTTTAGTTAAACAATATAGGTGATAGTTATTTCTAAATGAATAAGTTTTATTCTTGATGGTTCAAATTTACTAAATTTTATTAATTTTAAATAAGTTACTTATGAGGTGATATAAAGTTTAATATCTTTCTTTCCTTTCTTTAATAGTATTCCAGAAGTTAGTTATCTATAGTATTTATAGCACTGGTAAGTGTAAATATCTTTTCAATTAAATTTTAGGTTAAATTAATTTCAGTAATTTAATGTCATTATGCAAAAATGTTATTTTAAATTAGTGGTTAGGTAGGATGATTGTTAGTTGTAGAGTTTATATAGAAATCAAGGCTTCTAATAACATATACTATGTCTTTCCTTCGGCATACCACAATAAGAACTTAAGTTACTCTAAAACAAAAATCAAACACAACGCAGAGTCCCTATTTCTACTAGACGATCACATTTATAAGGCCAAAGACATTTGATGTCCTCTTAAGCTTAATATTAGCTTGTAACACCTCAACCAGGTCTATGGTACAATTTTGGTGTTGTGACCAGGATCAGGATGATATTATAAACTTGTGGTGTCTCATCATCACTACCATAGTATAGTATCGTTACAGTTTCTACTGCGCGCGCTGCGTAAACAGTTAAAGTTTCGCAAAAGTCATGTATGACAATTGTTCCTATTGCAGGTGGTCAAAGTCGCGGGCAGAAGCTAGTCAATATAGCCCAATTGTTGTGCAAAATAGACAAAAAAAAGACTGAATATAAGCTTGTTGAACATATTTATAATTTACCTTCTTGATCTTGTTCTGATTGAGACACGCGTTTATTCTTTTTATTACTACCAGGAGTTTTAAGCAATGATTTGTCGTTAGCTTGTATTGTAGTATCTAAAAACAATTAACTATTATAAAAATACATTTATAATTAAAATAATAACAATGTAAATAATAGTAGAAAAAAAATAACAAGAAATTTATAAATAATATTTGTCTTGTCCAAAGCATTACTTACAAGTCAAATTTTACAGGTATAAGTTTAAATATTTATTTACCTTTTTGTTCGCGTTCTGATTGAGACCTGCGTTTTTTCTTTTTATTACTACCAGGGGTTTTTAGCAATGATTTGTCGTCAGCTTGTATTGTAGTATCTGAAAACAAAAAAAAAAAATACATTTTCTTTGATCCTGATATGTTATTTATAACTATAGATACTGTTGTAGCTTTGATTTTTTATAAAAGTAGTGTTAATGCGCTTATTAGACCATCCTGAATGTAGTCACTGAATTCAGAAAGCCAGTTAGGACGCTAGTTAGAAGCTTCTGATCACACCTTCCTAATTTCAGTTGCTGAATCAGTCAGTTACGAGAGAGCGACGAAGTCGGACGTTTGTGTATCTATCGAATTATCAATTAGGTAGTATAGTCAACGAGTTCAAAAACGTGTTAAATAGAAATAAAGCTCCTAAAAATATGTGCGATAGCTCATTCGATTCGGAATGACATCTAGAAAAATGTTTTTTATGAGTTTTTATTAAAAAGAGATTAATAAAATATAGAACAATGCGGCCACCAGTGTTGCCAACTCTTGAAAAAACATTTGCTCTAAATTTTTTAACAAAATTCCCTAAATTAAAAACAAAACCTCCTAAAGGCCTAAACAAGGCCTAAACCTAAAATCGAAATTATTTAAAAATAAGTGGAAGTTTTATAGTTTTATTTTTTATTTTTCAAAGGGTTTTAAAATAAAAAATAAATTATTTTGTATACTTTGCTTTAGTATGTTTATTGAACATGTTCTTTTAAAAATTGATAATTTAGGAATTGTTATTTTTTAATAATTTTTTAAATAAAAATAATATATTACGTTCCGATGAATTAAAAATTCCTAAAAAATACCCTAAAAATGTATTCCCTAAAACTTTGTTGGAAACGATGTATGGAAAACATGGATGTATTTTTTGATATATCGATATTACATCGATGCCACTATCTGATGCATTGAATCGAAAAAAACATTACGGAAGCCCGGTCGTAACATGTTTACTGCAGACATACATAGTATGTCAACTATCTTTTTGTTTTTAAAGTTAAAATCATAAATGATTAAATTATAAATTATTATCAGTAGGGCGATAACTTTTCATTAAGAATTATTAAACACTTAATTAGTATTTGTTGATATGGTGACTCAAAAATCAAATACCTTGGTGGCAAAAAATGAATTTCAAGTAACTGTTGTATTAAAAAAATAAAACTATTCTTAGGTACTTATTTATATTGTAAAAACAATGAAAAATAAATGTTCTATTTTAATTATCCATTTATATACAAAATATTTTGGCTATTGCTAGTTGTCCGCTAAACGAATGAATAAAATAAATTAGTTGTCCGATTATCGGATGAATAAATTAATTTTATCGTCCGATTACTCGGATTACCAGATAACCTTTTAAGATTAATAAAATAAGGCTAAAATGTACTTTATCTACCGTCGATTTAGATGTTCATATTTTTTCAGTATATAGTACCTACTCATAATTATATAGAAAGCTTTTTGGGAATTTCGCAGATTTTAGATTTTTTTTTACTTAAATATATTTTTATTCTTACTTATTTAATATTTACTGTCACATTATATAAATTTTGAAGTTAGATAGGTTAGGGTTATTTTTTTTAAGAAACAGATTTTTTAATTATTTAGAATAACATAATATAAATATATGTTATCAGACGATTAAATCATTTCTCATTCTCATCATTCTCTACTGATAATAATTTATAATTTAATTATTTATGATTTTAACTTTAATAACAAAAAGATAGTTGACATACTATGTATGTCTGCAGTACACATGTCACGACCGGGCTTCCGTAAAACATCGATGTATTTTTTCAAAGTCCATTACTACCACAGGCTTTATAATACAATTGATCTGTTACTATTATAGTGCCATCTGTCGAGGAAAGATATCAACAGAGAATAGAGTCTTGAAAAAAAATAATTATTATTTTTCAAAGGTTTTTAAAATAGAAAATAAATTATTTTGAATACTTTGCTTTAGTATGTTAATTGAATATGTTAATTTTTAAAAGTTTTTTATATTAAAATATATTACATTATTAACACTGGCAATTACATTGGCAATCACAATATTACATTGGCAACACTGACTTTCAGAAACCATCCTTGCTTCTGAATTCAGAACACTAACTGACTGAATGCGATTACACCTTCCTAAATGCGAAATTTCTGGATTCAGCACTTCTGAACTTAGGAAGGTCTAATAAGCGCATAACGCGCGGCAGCGCGTTTCCCCGCGCTCGCGCATAGCAGGCGGTGGCGTGAGCCGTCAGCCGCCATCGCTCTCTTCACTCTCTTTCCTTTCCCGGCCGCCGGCCGAGCTTCACGCGCGCGCAGCTGCGAGTCTGGCGCCGCTCCACCGCACCTGTTCCCCCCGCGGGCGGCCTGCGTGAAGATGGCGTCGCTCTGCGGGGGGGGCTTCGAGACTACTACGCACCGGGGACCACACTCACCTACGAACCTTCGCTTGGACATCGGATCTGACCAGCAACAAACCTATAATAATACGCAATTTTACGTAATATAATTTAAGCTTCCTTCCGAAGATATTGAATCAGAAAACAGTCGACTGTTTGACGAATAAATAATTACGAAGATCGGCGTGTTCTCATTTCAAGAATCCCTCTTTAACAAGATTTCGAGCCGGATCCTTTGCAATTCGTGTCGGAGACAACGCGGAACAAAGGAATATCGACGTTGGCGAGATTATTCGAGAAGCAAAGGGACACGCCCCGGCGAGATATATTCGAGAAACCAAAAAAAAGGAGCTGGTAGCACACCTATTTGTGAGTTCGTTCCAATCATATTTCCAATCATTGCGCTTTAAATTCATTATTTCAATATAATTATTATTCCAAATTTTTATTAACAATTTTCCACGTACTTTCTTTTACTATCTAGCACGTTGATGAATTTCATCCGTGTACATCATAAGACTGACATTAGATTTTCCTTTAAAATTATATTTACCTATGTAATCTCAATAATTTAACAAAATTAATAACAACCATATTTCTTTTTTTTCTTTGAATTATTTCGTCATCTAACACGTCGACAAATGTCATCCGTTCACATCATCATACCAACATTAGATTTTTGTTAAAATTATATTGATTTAATCTCGATAATTCACGTATTCATCAATAACAAGAATATTTTGCTTTCCTTTGAATTTTTAAATAAAATTTCACGTACATTATTTCGTCATCTAATACGTTGACGATTTTAATCTGTTTGCATCACCATATTGGCATTAGTTTTTTTTCAAAAATATATAATATTTAGTTTCAATATTATGTGTATTAACGTATGACAAGAATATTTCCATGATTTTTTTAAATTACGAAATATCCAAATTTTGCTTTGCTATTTTAATGTATTGTGTCGGCTTTGGCCAATCCATTGTGCATTTCTAATATTTTTTATTTTTGTTTTCGAACATTCCGGCGAGTCGGCAGGGGAACGTTCGCTGCGCGGTGCATACGTGACTCGTGACACGTGGCGTGCGACGGGCAACCTGGCTGCATGCGCTTGCCGATCGAAGCTGATCTTTCTGCTTGTGCTTTATTTTAAATTCAAGATTTAAGTATCGCTTCAAACGTTTTCTTTTTGTGTTTCTTTCTTTACATTTAAACGCGTGCTAATTATTATTTTTCAGCTGGACGGTTTGAGCTTGATTTCATTTACAAATATAAAATTTTATCATTATCATTTAAACAATGGATCCTAAATTATTAAAGAAAACTAGAGCCAGCTATAAAGCAAAGCTTACCATATTTAAAGCATACATAGACGGCTTCTTGCAGAGTAAAAATCCTAATGCAGTGCAAATTCTTGAAATAACAGCTCGCTTAAATAAAATGCTAGAATTATATAACGAGTTTGACTCAGTTCAGACTAATATAGAAAGTCTTGTGGAAATTCCAGGTGATGAGTACAAGGAACGAGAGCATTTCGAGACTAGCTACTTCGCATGCGTGGCTGCTGCGCAGGAGCTGCTAAGTGCTGCCTCTGCGGGGCATGGTGATGGATCGGTGACAGGTTCTAGTAATAACACTGGACCTCCAGGTGGGCTAAACATTAAATTACCAACTATAAATTTGCCGACCTTTTCTGGGCGCTGTCACGAGTGGCTAGAATATCACGACACTTACAAGTCTCTCATACACGATAACTCTGCAATACCTAAAATTCATAAATTTCACTATTTGAGAAACTCATTAAAGGAAGGAGCATCACAAATTATTAAATCATTAACATTTTCAGCGCATAATTATGATGTTGCTTGGGGTTTACTATGTGATCGATATCATAATGATCGGATTTTAGTCAATAATCACATACAAGCGCTATTTAACATACAACCAGTGGTTCATTAATCTTATATATGTTCATGTTACCGGAAATGTATAAAATCTAGGAATTATATACAAATCTGTTTATATATTGTAATGTATAAACTATTGTTTCAAAAAATATTTAATACATAAATGTCCTAGGAAATGTGCACAATTCCTAGGAATTGTATATAATTCCAATATCGTATTAGGAAATGTATGAAAATAATACTTTCTGTAATAAAACACCAAATCTTTTCTTTGTAATATATTAGAATAAATCGACGGTGCCGTAGAATAACGTACTATCTGCAAAATAGTCGTTTTACAGTAGAGCCGTTCAAAGTTTTCAATTGTTATATTTCGGAAACGGAAAAACCTGGCGCTTTTATACTTTGGAAAAATTTACATTAAGCCTGTGATTATCTATCAGTATTATTAATTATTTTGAAACAGTTTTATTTAAAAAGATAGTAGGGTCGATGTTTATATAATAACGTTTTATAATGGACTTGTTGCTGTCACATTTACACATGTGACGTTATTCACCGGAGGCTCTAAGGATCCAGATGCAAATGGAACGTTTTTTTATGAAACTTAAGCTAGTTATTTCGTCCTATATGCATATTCCAGATTTATTTTGAGCGGTCATTTTCATAAGTAGCGTGTCATAAATAGTATTTACTAGCCGACCCGTGCCCACTTCGTTGCGCGTTAATTTTATTTTTAATATTTACTTCTAACGACGATATCTCAAAAACTATTCATCTAATTGATATAGTGTAAAGGGCAATTTTAATCTGCATTAAATGCCTAAGCTAACTAACATATTCATTTGGATAAGGATTAATACTGAACTAAAGAAAATAGCTTTGAAGATAACGTAATGTTTTTAATTAAAAATATGAACATGAAAGTGGTTATTGTAAGTCAACCATAAGAGATAGAGATATGCTATCGCGGACTTTTTTGTAGTATTTTTATAGATTTTGAATTCGCTAGTACATTATACAACTATATCTTTGCTAGTTTACGCAGCGTTCGCGTGGAAAGCTCCCCGTTGGCAAGATTTTTTGCGACCTCTTCAACATTTATCGCCGTATTTCTGCTAATTTACATTCAAACATAATTAATTATATACCTAAACCTTCCTCAAGAGTCACTCTTTCTATTGTTGAAAACCGTATAAAAATCCGTTGCGTAGTTTTCGAGTTTATCGCGTTCAGACAGGAGGACAGACAGACAGACAGGAGGACAGAAAGACGCGGCCGGGGGACTTATTTTTATAAAAAGTATAGATAATTTTTTGTATAAAATCGATTAAAAATAAAACATTTTAAAAACAAAATCAGTCCTTTATTTTAAAAGTACCACATTTATAATAATTAAACATAAAAAATATCTTCACTTCTTCTAATCAATCAACGTTTCTTAAACTCACATAAAATACTAAAATTATCAGTCTCCAACATCACATTTTGTTCTTTCTTTGTATTTATTACAATTAGAACCGGTTAACACCAGCAGCGACCACCGGCTATTACGGGGCACTCTGAATACGCGCTTGATGAAATCTAATCTCTGACCTACGCTGCTCCAAATACTATGTGGCTCCGAGCAGTTCCAACTGGAGCTCCAAAACCGATTCGATTCGCTGGCGAAGTGGACGAGATGACCGACAACATGGTGAAGATGGTGTGTACACTGGGTCGCAAACACTTTCCGCCGAGGTAGTCAACGAAGCAGTCTAAACTTTCTCCCGAAGCCTTGGATCTGATGCGGCGGAGGTGCGAGTTGCCCGCTGCCCAAGCAGCTTCGCCAGAACAGAAGGCTTTGTCTAAGAGGATACGGAAACTTGTACGCCGAGACCTCCGCTGCTCAAATACGAAAGAGATTACTACTCTGATTGAGCAGAATAGACTTTTTAATGCCGTCATCCACCGAGGTACCACGCCGGAGGCGTGGTCCAGGAGTGTGGTGGTGCTTCTTTAAGAGAGGCGACAAGTCTTTGTTGAAGAATTACAGACCAATCTCACTTTTGAGCCACGTCTGTAAGCTGTTTTCAAGGGTTGTTACGAATCGTCTCGCCAGAAGACTCGACGAATTCCACCCACCAGAGCAGGCTGTGCATTTTCCTCCGGCGCGGCGTGGGGTAAGACAGGGAGATGTAATCTCACCGAAACTGTTTACCACTGCGCTGGAGGATGTCTTTATGAGAGAAACGAGGCATCGTGTGAATTCATCTCGCACCTTCGTTTTACCGACGATTTCGTAATCTTTGTGGAGACGTCGGATGAGCTAGGCCGAATGCTGGCCGGCCTAAACGAGTCCTCCCGACGAGTGGGTCTCGGTATGAACTTAGATAAAACGAAAGTTATGTTTAACAACCAAGTGATACCGAGACGGGTATCGGTTGACGGTATCCTTTTCGAAGTTGTTCAGGATTATGTCTACCTTGGCCACACCATTCAACCAGGTTGAAATAACTCGAGAAGGAGGCTAATAGGATGGTTTGGTTGGGCTAGGCGGCGTTTGGCAGGCTTCGTCGAGTCTTGCCTTCGAAGATTCCACAATGCTTGAAGACAAAAGTCTTCGAGCAATGCGTCCTGGTTGTGTTGACATACGGAGCCGAGACATGGACACTGACGGACTGGTCCACTAGTTTAAAGTCGCTCAACGTGTAATGGAAGGGGCTATGCTTGGGGTTTCTTTCAAAGATAGGATTAGAAATGAGACTATCCGCGAGCGAAAGTAATCGACATAGCCCACAGAATTAGCAAGTTTAAGTGGCAGTGGGCTGGTTATCTGTGTCGCAGAACCGATGGCTGTTGGAGCAGACGGATCCTGGAGTGGAGACCGCGTCTTGGCAAACGCATTGTGGGACGTCCTCTGGCCCGTTGGACCGACGATCTACGTAAGATTGCCGGTGTAGTCTTCATGGAGGATTGCGGAAAACCGGGATGTCTGGCGCGAACTTGGGGAGGGCATGTCCAGCAGTGAACTTCAATAGGCTGAACTGACTGACTAATACGTCTTTTAGCTCTAAAGCAATGTTTTCTGAACCCGGATGTAATGGTGACGATGATGGGCTTACAGGTGTCTTTGAAACTGAAAAAATAATATAAAATATAAAAATTACAAACATAAAAGAAAACAATTTTATTTGAATACGAATAAATTGATAATTTAATTAAGAAAAAAGCAATTTAAACCAAATTACAGTATTTTTCTGGAAGAAAAAACGTACCAATGTTACATATTACATCAGTTTTCCGCAAAAGAACGTTCTATCTTCACATATTACATCAAGATTTCCACAAAAGAGCGTTCTGTCTTCACATATGTCATCAAGATTTCCGCAAAAGAACGTTCTGTCTTCACATATTACTCAAAAACGTCAGAATATGTCCGTGGTAAAACGACATATCACTACTTGTAACTCATACTTTAATATCAACAAATTAAGTTTTCCATTAGTAGTCAAAGATGTCTTTTACAATTTGATTTAATTTGCAAGAGCATTTTTGTAAGAAACAATGTAAAGACTAATCTCCATTAAATAACATCACATATGAATATGAAACGCGAAGTTTGGCGTTAGTTATGTAAATTAAAATAAACCACCATAGAATATAAAACAATCGTTAAAATGCAATTTTGTTATACATATTAATAAGGAATAAGATTAACTTACCGGGATAATTCGAAATTTCCTTGTTATAACCAGATATCTTTCCACTATCAAATTCTTCTTCCGAATTTTTATAGTTGTTTTTCACCAAATCAAGGATTTTATTAGATCTGTTATTATATTTGGACATGTTTTAGTACTAATTATGAATACTATTTAAGAAAAATAACTTTATCATCGGCGAATGCGGTAACTCGTGCGCACAAGCTCGTTTTCCACTCAACAACGCAACAAGTGACTTTGGCACGGCCAATGCGTGCTACCCCCGGCCGCGAGCTCCGTCACATATGCATCTAGTTCATTATAATACGGAGACACAAACACATGGGACGTTGTTCGCCTCAGAATCTCAGAAACTATTGGTCGTAAAATTATTTTTTTTGCATGTATAGATAGATCTTCGACTCCTGAAGTAAATTATTAAATAAAATTGATTTCGTACTTTATTCACATGTAACGTTATTCTACGGCACCGTCGAAATATAAGATTTATATTTTAACCCTTTATAATTAACTACTTTAATGGCTAGTCTTTAGATTAGGACCGGCGTCGGTCTAATTTTTATGTTAGATAGGTTAAGATTATTTGGTAAGTCTTTAGATTAAGACCCGTAGACCGTTTATCGGCATGATTTTGTGACAAAAACAAAAAAAAATAAAAATAAAAATAACCATAACCTATCTAACTTCAAAATTAGACCTCCCCCCGCTATCCCCGCATACCCATTAATATCTCAAATATTTACATTTCCGATTGCTATTTAGGCAATGTATAGATTTCCTATGAAATGTGTCTAACATAATTTATTTTACACATTTCCGTGCGATTCTAGGGATTACATACATTTCCTAGGAATTTTATTCAATGACGGATTACATACATTTCCGGTAACATACATATTAATTAACTGTACTTTACTATGGATAAACTTGAATCATTACTGTGGGTAGTGTGGGTGCGTTTCACATGCATCCACTAAAAATACCTGTCTCATTTTCTCTATCTTCTGTTGTGTTATTTGGTGCATTTGATAATCGTTTTTCTTTCTTGAATGGTACCTCTATAGGAGCACCCGAGTCTGAGTTTTCATCAGCAACTGAAAAAAGAGATTTTTTTTAAATATGATTTCTGATAAACTTAATATACTACTTGTTACTATATGATATCTAGTGTCTTATAATTATATTTGTGCCCACACATTTGTTATACTTAAACGTTTAGAAGTTTTTAAGTTCAGTAATTCAAAACTTTAATAAAAAAATGTATTTAATCTATACTAATATAATAAAGCTGAAGAGTTTGTTTGTTTGTTTGTTTGAACGCGGTAATCTCTGGAATTACTGGGCCGATTTGAAAAATTCTTTCACTGTTAGATAGCCCATTTATCGAGGAAGGCTATAGGCTATGTATCATCACGCTAAGACCAATAGGAGCGGAGTCCACGCCGACAAAGTCGCGCGCAGAAGCTATTGTTTTATAGAAATCAACATTTTATTTTTGTACTAGACTTTGTACTAGACTTTTTTGTACTAGACGAAACAAACAAACTCTTCAGCTTTATATATTAGTAAGTATAGATAAATAATTTTATTCTCCCACATAAAATTAATTAATTAAATTTAATAAATGAATTTAAAAAAATCAAAAGTAACATTATGTGTCATCCATCCACTACAACGCCTATCTGAAAGGTTTAATATCATCTCCGTAAATTAATCAACATTTTAATTTACTATGACTTAATTGGTCACAGGGCTTAGCTAAGTAACAGTAATGCCTAACTTATTTTTTTTAACGCGAATAGAATTGATATAATAGTAGAAATTGAATAACTAGTTTAGTTAAGAAAATATTAAATTTAATACCTGTTTTTTCAATATGCAGGCCTTTGTCTTTTTCAGCTGCTATTTCATTTGAATCTGAATCAGTAGTATCTAAAAAAATATCGCAAAAACCATGTTTAATGCTATCTACAAATGGACATCTTAAGGCTACTTCAATTATATTATTCTTACCATGTTTTTCAAGAGATATTTTCTTATTGTTGCTTTTTGAATTGTTTTTGTTTGCAGAATTATTCAGCGAGCCTTCCGTATCAAAACACCCTACAAACAACAACACACTACAAAAACCCTAAAAAAAAAAAAACTACAAAGAACCCTACAACATTTTCATTGGAGTCATCTGCAATGTTTTTAAATTTTTAAATTAAATCAGTTTTAAAATAAAAACTAAAAGGAAATGGTATCATAAATATATAGGATGATATAAAATATTTAAATAAATTATATCTCAACAGTTTCTGTTATTTAATGTTGTATTTAAGGATAACTCGTAAACATATTTACCAGCAGAAATGTCTATAGATTTGTCTTTTTTGTTCTTTTTACTGGAGCTTTGATTAAAGAATATTTCAGATTTGTTGATGCTAGTTTCTGAAAAAAAAAAGTAATAATGAGAACTAAAAACATGTTTTAAAAATTACCTATATTTTTTCGTATATTTGTTTTACCTTCCGTGTTTTTCAATGGGACAAAGTGTTCCTTGTTAGAACTAGAAATATTCGGTTTATTTTGTATATTGTCACTACTATTACTATCTTCAGAAAACAATAACTGTAAGTCAATTGAATCTGATGATGCACCATCATCTAAGTCTAATTTTGACGTTTTATTTTCTGCAAGGCTTTTTTTTGTTTATTTTTATTCTTTAAATTTTTAGTAGATTTAACTTGAGTTAAGTTTAGTTCATCAACAATAGCCATATTTTTCTTTTTATTTTGTTTCTTATCAATGTTTAACGAAATATCACATTCCTTAGATTTGGCCTTATTTGTCTTATTTAAGCCTTCAAGCACAGAATCATAATTTTGAATGATATTTTCATTATCACTGCTCAGAGATTCGTCTTCAGCCATTGAATCTTCTAGAGGATCTTCGATCTCTGTTTGGGTTTTTGTTAAGTCATTTTGATCATTGGGATCCTTATCTGTGTTAATAAACGCTATTGAAGCATGGGCTTTCTGTGGTGTTTTTGGTTCATCTTTTACACTAGTTGATAAAGGATCAGTTTCTTTTAAGCCCTTATTGCAAACGGTTATTTCATTTTCATTCATAGAATAGTCATCACAAATACTTTTAGATAAGCGTTTTGATTTTTTCTTTCTAACTTTTTGTTTATTTTTATCTTCCAGTAAACTGACTTCCTGACTGGAATCCAATCTCATTCTGTTGTTTTTCTTAGTTTTTATTTCCGTTTCATCTTCAGATTCTGAAATTGATTGTTGTTGTATTGGTTTTTCCGACTTTCCTGTTTTGGAACTATTACTCTTATTTAGTTTATGTCGCGATTCAAACATTTCTCTAGAGGCACTTTTTTGTTCTTTCTTTTTCCGTTCATTGAACTTCTTCTTTGATTTAGCAGTCATTTTAAGTTCATTATCACTCATAGATAGATCATCTTCAGTGCCTTCTAATAATTCATTATCTTCTTCATCTGAACTTACGACGAAAGAATCTTTTTCATAGTCAGAGTCATTAGATAATTCATTTTCCGACGACAAAGTTTCTCCTTTTTCCAATATCTCATTTTTTTTTAGATATTGACGGTCATTTTCGTCTAGACTATCACCTGATTCATAGTCATCACCAGCATCCTCTGCTTTGTCATCTAACAAGTTACTTGTGTTATGCGATTCTTCTTCAGATGCTGATTCATTATTGGGATCAGTATCATTCAATGTATTTGATTGATTCAGAGTTTTGGTACATGAGTTATTTTTACCTTTTTGATTTTCATTTTCATGATTATGCAATTCTTCTTCTGAATCTGTATCTTCAGCAGAATATTTACAAGAATTATGATCCTTTTTACTTGCACTCTTATCTATTTCATTGTTAGATTTATTATTATCACTTACAGAATTATTTCAAACTAACTTATTCTTTGCATTTTCATTTTCCACTTTGCTAGATATTTTACTTTCATTTTTAGACTGATTTAATTCATCAGTTTCTACATCTTTAACATCTTTGTTGCATGCAATAATAGATGTGTTGATATTACCCAATTTAGCCACCTTTTTTGTTGTAAAGGTGTGCTTGTAGTTACATAATTGATTGATAGATTTCTATTATTAGCCTCATTTTCTTGAGTAGTGTTTAAATCACCTGTAGCTTTTAAATAAATATCTTTACTTTGGGGAGATTTTGTCATATTATTTATGTCAGTAGAGCTGTCTTTAAGTTGTGACAATATTAAAGTACTTTTATTTTCATTTCCACTTTTATTTACATTTTGTGATAGGGATGATTTTGTTCCAGATGCATTACTTCCCTTAGATGCAATTCTATCTAATAACACAACAGGTGATCTTGAGATTATTTCAGATACAAGTAGGTTTTCAGGTAATAGTAAAGTACTTTTATTTTCATTTCCACTATTATTTACATTTTGTGATAGGGATGATTTTCTTCTAGATAATGACACAACAGGTGAACTTGAGTTTACTTCAGATACAAGTAGGTTTTCAGGTATTGTTTCATCAATATCCATTGGTTCACAGCTATTATTCAATATAGCACCAGTTAGATTTATTGACAATATCTGAAACTTTCTCTGATGAAACAGAGATCTGAGAACTATCCTTTTCAATTTGGTTAGTATGTTCTACTTCAGGAACACATTGATCTTCATGCTCATATCTGTTTTGAATATTTACTTTTCCAGAATTTGTATCTGAATCATCTTCAATTAACACCGTAGTGTGTATGTTAGCACTAGGATCCTTCTCAAACAATTTAATTGTTTCACTTGCATAATTCTTTTGAGAGTTATTTAGGGATACCAAAGATTTTTCATAATTTTTTTCATTTATAGTCTGGTTGTTACTGTCTGTCAAGGATGTGTTGATGTCTTCTACAACAAAACTATTATTGCTATTCTTTTTTTTCTTTAAAATTGATTTGTCAGTTATATTTTGTCCCAAACTTGTATTCAAACCATCACCTAAATTTAATTTATTTGTTGATTCTAAGAATATTCTCCCTTTAGTCCTTTCTCTCAGTTTTTTCTTCACATCTTCATTGTCACTGAAGAAATTATTTTCATTTGAAACAGTTAAAGTTGTCCACGACTTTGTTCTTTTTCGTTTTTGTTTACCTTCTAATTGAGTGTCTAAGGCTGATGTACTTTTATTGAGGTTTGTGTTTTTTGCTGTAACTGGAGTTTTTAAATTTTTTATCAAGTCTGAAGTAGTTGCTGATAGTCTACTTTTTTGAGAATATTTTCCTTCAGTTGACAGTTCGTTTTTTAATTCTTGAGTCGAGTTATGTATTTCTTCAGTTTGTTTATGGGGCTCGGTTTGTTCAACATTTTTTTTTCTCATTATCAGGGTTGTTTTTCTTAGCTTTACCCTGTAGGCGAAGACTTTTGCGGATATTCGTTGGAGATGTATTAGTGTCATTTGTTCCACTTGAAGAATTTGTTGTAGTATTTTCTGGTTCTTCTACGATAACATCATTTATGTGTAAAGCTGGTTTTGTGGGTGGGGCCTCAACTGAAATATTAAATATGATTATTAGAATTGGTACTGTAATTATTTAGAAGTAGAAAAACTAAATGAGTAATCGCAATCAGCCTGTAACATCCTACTGCTGAGCATAGGCCTCTTTCTCTATATAGGAGAAGGATTGGAGTTTAATCCACTAAGCTGCTCTACTACGGGTTGGCGGAAATGTTCCCTACTATGAGTAACAATCACTATCAGATAATTATGATAAAAACTAAGACCGATGGCTTAACATGCTCTCCAAGGCACAGTGGGGAGATCCACAAGGACAGACATTCAAGCCGGAAAGACATATTTGTAAAATTACAAATACACATCCCGAGCGGGAATCAAACCCGTAAACCACAACCTCTTTGGTTCAGTGGTGCGATTAGTCGCCTACATGAGTAATATTCAATTTTAATTTAAAAATGTTTTACCTTTTTCAATACTAGAAGTAGAATCTTTTCTGGTTCTTCGGGTCTGTCTGACAGGTGTTAGCGGTGCTTCAGAGTCACTTCCTGTAATATGACAAAAATAACAAATGCATATACAATTATTTAGTAAAATGTTTTGGATTATATTATATTACTACCATATATGTATGGAATATGCAATATTTTTTATTGGTTAGTTGCTTTTCACATCAATACATAATTATTATAAAACAAAGTCGCTTCCCGCTGTCTGTCCCTATATGTGCTTAGATCTTTAAAACTACGCAACGGATTTTGATGCGGTTTTTTTTAATAGATGAAGTGATTCCAGAGGAAGGTTTATATGTATAGTACATGCATAATATAGTAGAGGAACACTGATAATTTTAGAGGTTTCTAATGTGATGTCGTAAATAAACAAATTTTTGCGCTTACATTGCAAACGCTGGCTGAACCCTACGAGATAGATCAAAATAATGTACTACAGTATTGTACACCTTTAAAAAGTCTACAAAAAAGTCCGCGATGGTATATGTCTATCTCTTAGGGATAACCCACAATAAACATTTTTTATCCTTTACTTTTTACGAGAAATAAATAATGGCTTATTTACGAAGCGATTTTAAGCAATATAGCATTGATCCTTATTCAATTAAGTACATTTAGTATAGATTAATATGGCCCTTTACAGCATGTAATTTAAAAGAATATTTTTGAAGATATTACAGTTTTAAAATGCAGAGACATAACGGTTGCGTCGGTACCGGCCGGAGGGACGTGACTCTTATTTCACGTGATGGAGCGACAATTTTTTCGAAATTGTATGTTCGTAGTTTAGTATTTTTAGACCGCATTGATAATAAGTACATTAGGTTGGATAGGATTAAACTAAAACCATAATTTATTAATTCAAGAGTAACCTCTAAAGAAAATATGTTTGTATTGTCTAATGACAAAAAATCTGTGAAGTTTGTATATATAGACATTCTGTAGTATATTTAGAACTAGCATTTCACCCGTGCTTAGCCGGGGCGGGTCGCTAGTAATTATATAAGTTAAAAATTTAAACATTTTAAAAACTGCTTGAATTTTTAAAATAATATACAAAATCTATTGATTTTCACTATTGTTCTCAATTTAGTATCTATAATTTTATTTATTTAGCATTTTCTGATAAAAAAACGTTTTATTAATTTTGTGTATACTATGGTGCTAAAATATGGATGGGGCAGGGGCGTCCACAGGGCGCTGCCATCTCGCTCGGTCTTGGGCTATCAGCTTAATCTCGGGCCAGGAAAGCCCGACATTCTTCATCTCCGCGGTGACGGAGCGACGCCACGTTTGCTTGGGGCGGCCACGTTTCCTTTTCCCTTGCGGAGTCCACTCTAAGGCATGTCTCGGTATGTGAGAGGAATCCCTTCGGAGGGTGTGACCGATCCATACCCATTTGCGCCGCTTTATCTGGTGGCCGATTGGGGTCTCTTTGCAGAGTTTCATCAGGTGGTCGTTTGATATTTTTTCGGGCCACCAGATGCCAATGAACTGTCGTAGGCAACGGTTGATGAAGACCTGGACAGGCTGCGTGATGGATTTAGTAACCTTTTATATTAACCTTTTATATTTAGTAACCAATGTAAACAAGCCCCTAATGGAAAATATTTTTAATTGATTGAATCAATTAAATATAAACATTATGTAAACAAGCCCCTAATCTATACTAATATAATAAAGCTGAAGAGTTTGTTTGATTGTTTGTTTGTTTGTTTGTTTGTTTGTTTGTTTGTTTGTTTGTTTGAACGCGCTAATCTCAGGATCTACTGGTCCGATTTGAAAAATTCTTTCAGTGTTAGATAGCCCATTTATCGAGGAAGGCTATAGGCTATATATCAGACGCTAAGACCAATAGGAGCGGAGTCCACGCCGACGAAGTCGCGCGCAGAAGCTAGTGGAAAATATTTTTAATTGATTGAATCAATTAAATATAAACATTATTGTTTACACTACCTTACTTAGCTACATTGCCGCAGGAAAATGGGTTAAGATATGACATTAATAATCTTATGCACACAATGAATACTTGCAAGTACTTAAATGTAAATATTAAAAAAGTAACAAAATTGATGTTATTGACATAAATAATTTATGGAATAATAATAATTATATGTTGACATATAGTAGGCTGAGCCTACCATATTTTTTTAAACGACAGATAGCATCTGTGCTATCTTATTATATACAAACTGACATAGCCAATAATCTGGTTACTTTGACATCTGCTCCTATTGAGCAACATTGTTATATGACATCTAACAGAGGATACCTCTAGCATATTAATGAGTCATGACATTAAATCAGATAAATGTCATAATAATTTGGTAAGAAAAGCCCACAATTGTAAAAATTTAAATACTGTAAACCTGGTGCACCAAAATATACAGGGCATGCTAGGTAAAGATCTTGAACTGGAGTTATTTATGAATTGTGAAAATATCAATATTTTATGTTTAACAGAACACTGGCTTTCTATTTCCCAGTCCATATTTAACTTCAGCGGTCACCAGGTAGCTAGTATGTTCAACAGAGGAAAAGCTATACGCGGTGGCTCTTTAATAATTATAAGTAAAATTTTTAAATATAAAGAACGTAAAGACATTGCGAGCCTCTCTGTTGAGCAAACTATTGAATTAGCCTGCGTAGAGCTTGAGCACTTCATTGTTGTATGCGTATACAGACCTCCTAGTGGGTTATATGAGTACTTTGAGAAAGTATTGGAAGAAGTTTTACTAAAATTAAATAATTCTAATAAGGTTATTGTTGTATGTGGGGATTTTAATATTGATTTATTAGATAATTCTAATTTAAGTCTCAGATTTAAGTCTATGCTTCTATCATATAACCTACATAACTTATTTACTGAACCCACTAGAATTACTGCTACCAGTGCTACATGTATTGACAACATATTTACAAACTGTAAACCTTATTCTAAAGCTATTATTAATAAGTTAAGCTGAGACCATTGTGGCCAGTTAGCTTCCTTTTCTTATTCTTTAAATGCCAACAAAAATATTTTAAAAAAGACCTTTGTACCTATAAGTACTACACGTATGGAAGTTTAGAGGTAGTATTGTGGCAAAACTTCCTTATTTATCATACATCGATGACCCCAACTACTTATATAACACTTTATTTAAATTAATAAAAACTGAGTTTTCTACAATATTTACTTCTAAAACAGTCAATTCAGGGGGTCTCTTGACATTTGGTGAATGGGCAACTCCTGGCATATACAAGAGCAGGCAAAGGCTTTATGAATTGTACAGTGAAAAAGCCTGTAATCATAGTGTATCATTTGCTTCTTTTGTAAGTGCCTACTCGAAAATGTTTAGAAGAGTATGTTCCATGGCAAAATCCTTGTATATTAAAGACAAAATTAGAAATGCTCATAATAAAATTAAAATGACATGGAACATAATTGCTTGTGAAAGTGGAAGAGTCGCAGATCGCAGCTTCGATTTTAAGTTAAATATCAATGATAATTTTGTTACCTCAGACCGAGATGTTGCATCTGAGTTTGAAAAATTTTTCACTGACATTCCATTTTCAACAACGCAATCACTTAATTCGTCTCCAGGCATTGCCGAATCTCTGCTAAAAGAAAACGTTAAAGAATGTAATGTAATGTTTACATTTAAACCTGTAAACCCCAAAGATATAACAGTAGCCTTCAGAAGACTGGACGTCAATAAAACAGCAGATCTATGGGGTTTATCTGTAAAAGTCGTTAGTTCAATAATTGATGTTGTTGCACCTCATCTAGCTACTATATTTAATAGCTGTATAGAACATGGTGTGTTTCCTGATCTAACTTTAAATCGGGCAGTACCTTAGACCCAAATAATTTTAGACCAATTTCAGTACTCCCAACCTTTAGTAAAATTTTGAAAAAATCATACTCGGGCAAATGTTATCGCATTTTAATGCACACAATCTACTACATAATAAACAGTTTGGTTTTACAAAAGGTCGCTCCACAGCAGATGCTAGTGTTGAGCTAATTAAAAATATTTTTGAGGCATGGGAGAGGTCGCAGGATGCTCTTGGAATATTCTGTGACTTATCCAAGGCCTTTGATTGTGTGCATCACGAGACGTTGATCAGAAAACTGCATCATTATGGGATTAGAAATAAGGCACTCAACTTCCTGAATTCCTATTTGAGTAATAGAATACAGAGGGTTGATGTAAATGGTAAGAGATCTCCTGGGGCTCCTCTAGGTATGGGGGTTCCACAAGGCTCTATTCTTGGTCCATTTCTCTTCCTTATTTACATAAATGATTTGCCATTTTTTGTACAGGACAAGCATGAGATAGTATTGTTTGCTGATGACACTTCACTTATTTTTAAGGTGAAACGTAATTTACTTATGTACGACGATGTAAACGATGCTCTCTCAAAGGTTGTCTATTGGTTCGATTCAAATAATTTATTATTAAATAACAAAAAGACAAAATTAATAAAATTCACTACACCTAATGTTAAACTTGTTGATAATGGTGTAGAATTAGGAGGGGAAATGTTAAAACCAGTAAAGTCCACTAAATTTCTAGGGATTACTATAGATTCGAAATTGCAGTGGGATCTTCATATTGAGGGGTTAGCGAATAGGCTCAGCTCTGCAGCGTTCGCGGTAAAAATAATTAGACTTATTACTGACGTAGATACAGCTCGCGTAGTATATTTTAGTTATTTTCATAGTATCATGTCCTATGGAATCTTATTATGGGGAAATGCAGCTACCGTTAATACTATTTTTGTCCTGCAGAAAAGAGCTATTCGTGCAATTTATAGATTAGGCCCTAGAGTATCATTAAGAGATAAGTTTAAGAAAATAAAAATATTGACTGTTGCTTCTCAATATGTGTACGAAAATGTTATGTATGTTCATAAAAATATACACGAATTTCGCAGGAATTGCGACATGCATAGCATTAATACTAGGAACAAACACAAACTTGTAATGCCTGTAACTCGCTTATGCCGAGTCAGTAATTCTTTCTATGGACAATGTATACGCTTATACAACAGACTCCCAGAAAACGTTCAAAAAGCTTCTATTGCGAAATTAAAAAAAAATTGTAAAAGAACGTTTGTGTACTAAAGGATATTATTCGATTAACGATTTTATAGAAGACAGTACGCCTTGGGAATGATGTGATCGCCTCCAGGCTATTTCAACCTATGAAATTATTGTAAATTTCAATCAGCTTTGGAAAAAAAAAACATGATTAAAAAAATGATATTAGTCCCGCTGAGTTTCTTTCGCCAGTTCTTCTCAAGTCAGAGGCTTTTTCTTTCCGAACTGGTAGCAGACTCATGACGTTCAGTAAGAAATTGTAATAATTTTATGCTAAATAAAATATTTTGAATTTGAATTTGAATTCCAAGTCTCGCATCTGTACAGAAGAACGGTCTTAACGTTGGAGCGAAAGATTTTGAGTTTCACTCTTAGTGTCAGCTTCCCTGACTTCCATACGGGTCGAAACTGAGAAGGCTGCCCTCGCTTTGGCAATTCTTGAAGCGGTGTCCTCTTCCGTGCCTCCAGAATCCGACACGACACTACCGAGGTATGTAAATTGTTGAACGCGTTCTAATGGCTCTGTGCCCAACAGCAGCTTTTGCGAGTTGTTTCCCCAGTTCGCATCTCCTTGGTCTTTTTGATGTTGACTTTCAGGCCGTCCCTAGCCGCCTCCCGCTGCAAATCTGACAGCATGGTTTGCATGTCTGTGTGTCTGTGGCTGAGTAAACACATGTCATCCGCATGGTCCAGGTCGTCAAGCTGGTTTGTCAGACCCCACTCTATGCCTCGACGCTTGCCATCGTTCGCTCTACGCATGATGCCATCCAGTACTATGAGGAACAGTAAGGGCAAAAAGAGACAACCCTGTCTGACTCCTGCGTGGACTTCAATGTCAGCGGAGATTAGTCCGTCATGAGCTACTCTACAAGAATAATTTTCTGTAGATGGCTATAAGTACATTTCTGATCTTTGGGGGAACTCCCATCTCGTCAAGGCGTGACCAAACACTGGACCATTTAACCGTGTCGAAGGCTTTTTCGAAGTCGATAAAGGTTAGATATACTTCCCTTTGCCATTCTGCTGCCTCTTCCAGTATAATTCGGAGCGTGTTTATTTGGTCGATGCAGAAGCGATTTGGTCGAAATCCTGCTTGTTCCTTTCGCAAAAGCGGTTCGATAGCCTTGGACATCATGGTCAGAATAATTTTGGTCAGGAGCTTGGATGGTAGTGAGAGTAGGGTGATACCTCTCCAGTTTCCGCATCGGCTAAGATCACCTTTCTTTGGAACAGTAATTATAAGTCCCTTGCTCCAATCCTCAGGAAGCTTCTCCTTAACCCAAACTCTCTCCAAGAGCGGTGTGAGTGACTCGACGGCAGTGTGCACATCGGCTTTTAACATTTCCGCCGTAATCAGATCGAGACCAGGCGCCTTGTTGTTTTTCAAGAGACGCAGTGCCTTTTCAACTTCTATTTTTGATGGTGGGTTTGAGTCAATATCTAGTAGAGTAGCAGTTGTTGTGGAGGGCGATGTTAAATTTGTGGAATCTGCTATTATTAGGTGTGTTTAAATAGGCACAACATAAAGCACATTTTTTTTAAATACAATTACGTCGGCAAACAAGCATACGACGCACATGATCGTGAGTGGTTACCGTAGCCCATAGACGCCTGCTAAACCAGATTCATTGCAAGCACATTGCTAACTCTACCTAAGGGCTTTGGCCTTCTTAAGAGGAACACAACACTACTATACTACATGCGCCAGAACCTTAAAAAATTTAACATACTAAAATAATTACTTTTCAGCTTTTACTTCTTTGACTTGTCTGAATGTAATGCAAATATCATTGTCATCTTTTTTTTTGTAGATGGTCTGATTTTTGTAGATGGTCTGTCTGATGGTCATTTTTATTGTTAAAATTTCTAATGCTAATAAATAAAAAAATCTCACTTAATCATAGAAAACGCAGCAGTAATAAAAACAAAAAGCAGTGCAAACTTAGCACCACATCGATGGAATTTTGGGTCGAAAATGACCTTAATCGATAGGTCTACGTTAGGTCCGTATAGGTCCACTAAATTTTTCGTTAGGTCCGGTATAGTTTTTTAATAAATAATTTTTTAAATTTAGGTTAAAAAAATGCAATTTTAGCACCCCATCCAAGGATTTTTAAAATCAAAATGACCTTAATCGATAGGTCTACGTTAGGTCCGTATAGGTCCACAATAATTTTTGTTAGGTCCCCTATAGTTTTTTAATAAATAATTCTTTTTAATTTTGGTAAAAAAAAATATGCAATTTTAGCACCCCATCTAAGGATTTTTGAAATTAAAATGACCTTAATCGATAGTTCTACGTTAGGTCCGTATAGGTCCAGTAAATTTTTCGTTAGATCCGCTATAGTTTTTTTATAAATAATTTTTTTTAATTTAGGTAAAGAAAAAGCAATTTTAGCACCTCATCCAAGGATTTTTAAAATCACAATGACCTTAATCGATAGGTCTACGTTAGGTCAGTATAGATCCACAATAATTTTTGTTAGGTCCCCTATAGTTATTTAATAAATATATTTTTTTAATTTGTTAAATAAAATATGCAATTTTAGCACCCCATCTAAAGATTTTTGAAATCAATTACCACCTTACTTATCGATTAAGGTAATTTAAAAATAATTACCTTAATCGATAAGTCTACGTTAGGTCCGTATAGGTCCACGAAATTTTTCGTTAAGTCCTCTTTAGTTTTTTTATAAATAATTTTTAAAATTTTGGAAAAAAAATCGTATTTTAGCAGCTAAAAAACTATAGGGGACCTAACAAAAATTATTCTGGACCTATACGGACCCAACGTAGACCTATCGATTTAGGTCATTTTGATTTTAAAAATCTTTGGATGGGGTGCTAAAATTGCATTTTTTTTAACCTAAATTTAAAAAAATATTTATTAAAAAACTATAGCGGACCTAACGAAAAATTTAGTGGACCTATACGGACCTAACGTAGACCTATCGATTAAGGTCATTTTCGACCCAAAATTCCATCGATGAGGTGCTAAGTTTGCACTGCTAAAACAAAATACAATTTCTTTTTAACCGACTCCCAAAAAAGGAGGAGGTTCTCAATTCGACTGTATTTTTTTAAATGTATGTTAGTTCAGAACTTTTTACTCTGTTTACCGATTTTGATGATTCTTACTTTAATCGAAAGCTAATACTTGTCATGTAGTTTTGTTTATATTAGATCGAGATCTGATTGCAACTTTTTGAGTGATCTTTAATAGAGCGTATTTACTTGACTATTTTTTCGTCTTATTACGTTGTATTACCTTGTCGATGTAATTGAAGTCGGTTGTTTTTTCGTTTGCGAGCAACCACAATTATTTAATTATAACTAGCACAGTATGGACATAAAAGCCGACAAATACCACGTGCTTATATTGTGACGTCATATATTGACCACTATAAATTGGTCAGTGGCGCATTTCGCAAATTTCATTTTCGCTTGTATTGCTTACTTTTTATTAACACTATTTAATTCAATTATATACAAACAAGATGTCCAGTTCAGTAGTTTCGTTGAAAAAATTAATAAATAGAAGAAATACATATGAAAAAAAAAGCTGATTTTAGATTATTGTGTAAAAGCTTAGAAAAGCCTAACTTCATATTGTATATCATTTCGTACGCGCGTCCTCAGCCATCTTGAAAAATTTAGTATTTTTGAAGTGAAACTTTTTTAGGCGCATGAGGGGTAAAATTTGAGCGACCGCTGACGCGGCAACGTCAGGGACGGACAGTACTTGGATGGGTGACCACCTGGGAACACCGCGTGTCGTTGGTTTTTGTTTTTTTTTCAATTAGTTTTTTTTGTATTTTAAATTAGTTTGCCAAAGAAGTTTCACTTCTGACATGTGTACTTTGTACGCACGCAATTTTTCGGCTATAAGTTGGTTCTCACTCAAGATTTGAAATATGTGAGAGTCAAATTGTTAAGATCATATATTTTTACCTGATATTATTTTTTACTTGAGGTTCATTATTCTTGAGATATGAAACCAGAAAATCAAAGTATAGTTTTAATACTGATCAATTCAAATAAAAAAAATACCAAATTCTAAATTACTTGTAAATTCCCTACTAGAAAATAAACAATCTTATACCTACCAACTTGTGACAGCCTTCTAGCAGCCCTTTTAGCTCTCGGAGAATCAACTGCTATGGTGGTTTCTGATACTATGCTTGAGTTTGATTTAATTCTTGTATTGCGTCTTGAGGGTGTAAAAGGTTTTTCTTCAACGGTGTCAATCACATCCTTTATTTGGTACCTTTTTTGCTGTCTTCTTTGTAGTGGCATTATCTGGGGCTAACAAAAAATATAAGTTACAATTTTAATTTTTTCTGTAGATCTAAAATAATGCTTTAAGAATGTTAGCATTTGAAATTAATATATAGTAAATTACTTGGGGTATTCCCCAAGTCTGGGTCTAATATGATATTTATGTTATCATTTATATAGGTATTATTAATAACAAAAACAAAAAAAAATGTGTAGCTATTTCAGTTGGCTGTTACCTATAACATAGGCATTAAGTATCATTAAGTCGACAAACAAGCGTATGGCTCACCTGATGGTAAGCAAGGGCGGATGTCATGACTCCCCCCCCCCTGGGCTGGGTCCAGGACCTAGGTGGACCACTAATTAAAATTGTTAAACAAGATTTTTATTTTTTACATAAATTAATAAAATACCTACTTTTCACCTGTATCTATAATTATCAAAATTAAATTATAACTTTTTGTGACTTGACCACGACTGTGCCCCCCATCCCCGGGCGCCTTGACCACAACTATGTGACCCCCCCCCTGGCGCCGAAGCTGGATCCGCCCTTGATGGTGACTACCGTAGCCTATAGACGCCTGCAACACCTGAATCATCGCAAGCGCGTTGCCGACCTTATCCCCAATCCCCCCAGGAGCTCTGGTTACCTTACTCACCAACAGGAACACAATACTGCTTGAAAACGGTATTATGTAGCTGTGGTCTTCTGTAATGCGAGGTACTACCCCAGTCGGCCTGCTCCATATTTACAGCAGGAAAATCCTTTACAATTTTAATTAGTGGTCCACCTAGGTCCTGGACCCAGCCCAGGGGGGGGGGAGTCATGACATCCGCCCTTGCTTACCATCAGGTGAGCCATACGCTTGTTTGTCGACTTAATGATACTTAATGCCTATGTTATAGGTAACAGCCAACTGAAATAGCTACACATTTTTTTTTTGTTTTTGTTATTAATAATACCTATATAAATGATAACATAAATATCATATTAGACCCAGACTTGGGGAATACCCCAAGTAATTTACTATATATTAATTTCAAATGCTAACATTCTTAAAGCATTATTTTAGATCTACAGAAAAAATTAAAATTGTAACTTATATTTTTTGTTAGCCCCAGATAATGCCACTACAAAGAAGACAGCAAAAAAGGTACCAAATAAAGGATGTGATTGACACCGTTGAAGAAAAACCTTTTACACCCTCAAGACGCAATACAAGAATTAAATCAAACTCAAGCATAGTATCAGAAACCACCATAGCAGTTGATTCTCCGAGAGCTAAAAGGGCTGCTAGAAGGCTGTCACAAGTTGGTAGGTATAAGATTGTTTATTTTCTAGTAGGGAATTTACAAGTATTTAGAATTTGGTATTTTTTTTTTTATTTGAATTGATCAGTATTAAAACTATACTTTGATTTTCTGGTTTCATATCTCAAGAATAATGAACCTCAAGTAAAAAATAATATCAGGTAAAAATATATGATCTTAACAATTTGACTCTCACATATTTCAAATCTTGAGTGAGAACCAACTTATAGCCGAAAAATTGCGTGCGTACAAAGTACACATGTCAGAAGTGAAACTTCTTTGGCAAACTAATTTAAAATACAAAAAAAACTAATTGAAAAAAAAACAAAAACCAACGACACGCGGTGTTCCCAGGTGGTCACCCATCCAAGTACTGTCCGTCCCTGACGTTGCCGCGTCAGCGGTCGCTCAAATTTTACCCCTCATGCGCCTAAAAAAGTTTCACTTCAAAAATACTAAATTTTTCAAGATGGCTGAGGACGCGCGTACGAAATGATATACAATATGAAGTTAGGCTTTTCTAAGCTTTTACACAATAATCTAAAATCAGCTTTTTTTTCATATGTATTTCTTCTATTTATTAATTTTTTCAACGAAACTACTGAACTGGACATCTTGTTTGTATATAATTGAATTAAATAGTGTTAATAAAAAGTAAGCAATACAAGCGAAAATGAAATTTGCGAAATGCGCTACTGACCAATTTATAGTGGTCAATATATGACGTCACAATATAAGCACGTGGTATTTGTCGGCTTTTATGTCCATACTGTGCTAGTTATAATTAAATAATTGTGGTTGCTCGCAAACGAAAAAACAACCGACTTCAATTACATCGACAAGGTAATACAACGTAATAAGACGAAAAAATAGTCAAGTAAATACGCTCTATTAAAGATCACTCAAAAAGTTGCAATCAGATCTCGATCTAATATAAACAAAACTACATGACAAGTATTAGCTTTCGATTAAAGTAAGAATCATCAAAATCGGTAAACAGAGTAAAAAGTTCTGAACTAACATACATTTAAAAAAATACAGTCGAATTGAGAACCTCCTCCTTTTTTGGGAGTCGGTTAAAAAGAAATTGTATTTTGTTTTTATTACTGCTGCGTTTTCTATGATTAAGTGAGATTTTTTTATTTATTAGCATTAGAAATTTTAACAATAAAAATGACCATCAGACAGACCATCTACAAAAATCAGACCATCTACAAAAAAAAAGATGACAATGATATTTGCATTACATTCAGACAAGTCAAAGAAGTAAAAGCTGAAAAGTAATTATTTTAGTATGTTAAATTTTTTAAGGTTCTGGCGCATGTAGTATAGTAGTGTTGTGTTCCTCTTAAGAAGGCCAAAGCCCTTAGGTAGAGTTAGCAATGTGCTTGCAATGAATCTGGTTTAGCAGGCGTCTATGGGCTACGGTAACCACTCACGATCATGTGCGTCGTATGCTTGTTTGCCGACGTAATTGTATTAAAAAAAAATGTGCTTTATGTTGTGCCTATTTAAACACACCTAATAATAGCAGATTCCACAAATTTAACATCGCCCTCCACAACAACTGCTACTCTACTAGATATTGACTCAAACCCACCATCAAAAATAGAAGTTGAAAAGGCACTGCGTCTCTTGAAAAACAACAAGGCGCCTGGTCTCGATCTGATTACGGCGGAAATGTTAAAAGCCGATGTGCACACTGCCGTCGAGTCACTCACACCGCTCTTGGAGAGAGTTTGGGTTAAGGAGAAGCTTCCTGAGGATTGGAGCAAGGGACTTATAATTACTGTTCCAAAGAAAGGTGATCTTAGCCGATGCGGAAACTGGAGAGGTATCACCCTACTCTCACTACCATCCAAGCTCCTGACCAAAATTATTCTGACCATGATGTCCAAGGCTATCGAACCGCTTTTGCGAAAGGAACAAGCAGGATTTCGACCAAATCGCTTCTGCATCGACCAAATAAACACGCTCCGAATTATACTGGAAGAGGCAGCAGAATGGCAAAGGGAAGTATATCTAACCTTTATCGACTTCGAAAAAGCCTTCGACACGGTTAAATGGTCCAGTGTTTGGTCACGCCTTGACGAGATGGGAGTTCCCCCAAAGATCAGAAATGTACTCTACAGAAAATTATTCTTGTAGAGTAGCTCATGACGGACTAATCTCCGCTGACATTGAAGTCCACGCAGGAGTCAGACAGGGTTGTCTCTTTTTGCCCTTACTGTTCCTCATAGTACTGGATGGCATCATGCGTAGAGCGAACGATGGCAAGCGTCGAGGCATAGAGTGGGGTCTGACAAACCAGCTTGACGACCTGGACCATGCGGATGACATGTGTTTACTCAGCCACAGACACACAGACATGCAAACCATGCTGTCAGATTTGCAGCGGGAGGCGGCTAGGGACGGCCTGAAAGTCAACATCAAAAAGACCAAGGAGATGCGAACTGGGGAAACAACTCGCAAAAGCTGCTGTTGGGCACAGAGCCATTAGAACGCGTTCAACAATTTACATACCTCGGTAGTGTCGTGTCGGATTCTGGAGGCACGGAAGAGGACACCGCTTCAAGAATTGCCAAAGCGAGGGCAGCCTTCTCAGTTTCGACCCGTATGGAAGTCAGGGAAGCTGACACTAAGAGTGAAACTCAAAATCTTTCGCTCCAACGTTAAGACCGTTCTTCTGTACAGATGCGAGACTTGGAATTCAAATTCAAATTCAAAATATTTTATTTAGCATAAAATTATTACAATTTCTTACTGAACGTCATGAGTCTGCTACCAGTTCGGAAAGAAAAAGCCTCTGACTTGAGAAGAACTGGCGAAAGAAACTCAGCGGGACTAATATCATTTTTTTAATCATGTTTTTTTTTTCCAAAGCTGATTGAAATTTACAATAATTTCATAGGTTGAAATAGCCTGGAGGCGATCACATCATTCCCAAGGCGTACTGTCTTCTATAAAATCGTTAATCGAATAATATCCTTTAGTACACAAACGTTCTTTTACAATTTTTTTTTAATTTCGCAATAGAAGCTTTTTGAACGTTTTCTGGGAGTCTGTTGTATAAGCGTATACATTGTCCATAGAAAGAATTACTGACTCGGCATAAGCGAGTTACAGGCATTACAAGTTTGTGTTTGTTCCTAGTATTAATGCTATGCATGTCGCAATTCCTGCGAAATTCGTGTATATTTTTATGAACATACATAACATTTTCGTACACATATTGAGAAGCAACAGTCAATATTTTTATTTTCTTAAACTTATCTCTTAATGATACTCTAGGGCCTAATCTATAAATTGCACGAATAGCTCTTTTCTGCAGGACAAAAATAGTATTAACGGTAGCTGCATTTCCCCATAATAAGATTCCATAGGACATGATAATATGAAAATAACTAAAATATACTACGCGAGCTGTATCTACGTCAGTAATAAGTCTAATTATTTTTACCGCGAACGCTGCAGAGCTGAGCCTATTCGCTAACCCCTCAATATGAAGATCCCACTGCAATTTCGAATCTATAGTAATCCCTAGAAATTTAGTGGACTTTACTGGTTTTAACATTTCCCCTCCTAATTCTACACCATTATCAACAAGTTTAACATTAGGTGTAGTGAATTTTATTAATTTTGTCTTTTTGTTATTTAATAATAAATTATTTGAATCGAACCAATAGACAACCTTTGAGAGAGCATCGTTTACATCGTCGTACATAAGTAAATTACGTTTCACCTTAAAAATAAGTGAAGTGTCATCAGCAAACAATACTATCTCATGCTTGTCCTGTACAAAAAATGGCAAATCATTTATGTAAATAAGGAAGAGAAATGGACCAAGAATAGAGCCTTGTGGAACCCCCATACCTAGAGGAGCCCCAGGAGATCTCTTACCATTTACATCAACCCTCTGTATTCTATTACTCAAATAGGAATTCAGGAAGTTGAGTGCCTTATTTCTAATCCCATAATGATGCAGTTTCCTGATCAACGTCTCGTGATGCACACAATCAAAGGCCTTGGATAAGTCACAGAATATTCCAAGAGCATCCTGCGACCTCTCCCATGCCTCAAAAATATTTTTAATTAGCTCAACACTAGCATCTGCTGTGGAGCGACCTTTTGTAAAACCAAACTGTTTATTATGTAGTAGATTGTGTGCATTAAAATGCGATAACATTTGCCCGAGTATGATTTTTTCAAAAATTTTACTAAAGGTTGGGAGTACTGAAATTGGTCTAAAATTATTTGGGTCTAAGGTACTGCCCGATTTAAAGTTAGATCAGGAAACACACCATGTTCTATACAGCTATTAAATATAGTAGCTAGATGAGGTGCAACAACATCAATTATTGAACTAACGACTTTTACAGATAAACCCCATAGATCTGCTGTTTTATTGACGTCCAGTCTTCTGAAGGCTACTGTTATATCTTTGGGGTTTACAGGTTTAAATGTAAACATTACATTACATTCTTTAACGTTTTCTTTTAGCAGAGATTCGGCAATGCCTGGAGACGAATTAAGTGATTGCGTTGTTGAAAATGGAATGTCAGTGAAAAATTTTTCAAACTCAGATGCAACATCTCGGTCTGAGGTAACAAAATTATCATTGATATTTAACTTAAAATCGAAGCTGCGATCTGCGACTCTTCCACTTTCACAAGCAATTATGTTCCATGTCATTTTAATTTTATTATGAGCATTTCTAATTTTGTCTTTAATATACAAGGATTTTGCCATGGAACATACTCTTCTAAACATTTTCGAGTAGGCACTTACAAAAGAAGCAAATGATACACTATGATTACAGGCTTTTTCACTGTACAATTCATAAAGCCTTTGCCTGCTCTTGTATATGCCAGGAGTTGCCCATTCACCAAATGTCAAGAGACCCCCTGAATTGACTGTTTTAGAAGTAAATATTGTAGAAAACTCAGTTTTTATTAATTTAAATAAAGTGTTATATAAGTAGTTGGGGTCATCGATGTATGATAAATAAGGAAGTTTTGCCACAATACTACCTCTAAACTTCTCCATACGTGTAGTACTTATAGGTACAAAGGTCTTTTTTAAAATATTTTTGTTGGCATTTAAAGAATAAGAAAAGGAAGCTAACTGGCCACAATGGTCTCAGCTTAACTTATTAATAATAGCTTTAGAATAAGGTTTACAGTTTGTAAATATGTTGTCAATACATGTAGCACTGGTAGCAGTAATTCTAGTGGGTTCAGTAAATAAGTTATGTAGGTTATATGATAGAAGCATAGACTTAAATCTGAGACTTAAATTAGAATTATCTAATAAATCAATATTAAAATCCCCACATACAACAATAACCTTATTAGAATTATTTAATTTTAGTAAAACTTCTTCCAATACTTTCTCAAAGTACTCATATAACCCACTAGGAGGTCTGTATACGCATACAACAATGAAGTGCTCAAGCTCTACGCAGGCTAATTCAATAGTTTGCTCAACAGAGAGGCTCGCAATGTCTTTACGTTCTTTATATTTAAAAATTTTACTTATAATTATTAAAGAGCCACCGCGTATAGCTTTTCCTCTGTTGAACATACTAGCTACCTGGTGACCGCTGAAGTTAAATATGGACTGGGAAATAGAAAGCCAGTGTTCTGTTAAACATAAAATATTGATATTTTCACAATTCATAAATAACTCCAGTTCAAGATCTTTACCTAGCATGCCCTGTATATTTTGGTGCACCAGGTTTACAGTATTTAAATTTTTACAATTGTGGGCTTTTCTTACCAAATTATTATGACATTTATCTGATTTAATGTCATGACTCATTAATATGCTAGAGGTATCCTCTGTTGTCTTAACTAATTTAAATTATTATTTGGAACGGATTCCACATCAGAAGATGTCATATAACAATGTTGCTCAATAGGAGCAGATGTCAAAGTAACCAGATTATTGGCTATGTCAGTTTGTATATAATAAGATAGCACAGATGCTATCTGTCGTTTAAAAAAATATGGTAGGCTCAGCCTACTATATGTCAACATATAATTATTATTATTCCATAAATTATTTATGTCAATAACATCAATTTTGTTACTTTTTTAATATTTACATTTAAGTACTTGCAAGTATTTATTGTGTGCATAAGATTATTAATGTCATATCTTAACCCATTTTCCTGCGGCAATGTAGCTAAGTAAGGTAGTGTAAACAATAATGTTTATATTTAATTGATTCAATCAATTAAAAATATTTTCCATTAGGGGCTTGTTTACATTGGTTACTAAATATAAAAGGTTAATATAAAAGGTTACTAAATCCATCACGCAGCCTGTCCAGGTCTTCATCAACCGTTGCCTACGACAGTTCATTGGCATCTGGTGGCCCGAAAAAATATCAAACGACCACCTGATGAAACTCTGCAAAGAGACCCCAATCGGCCACCAGATAAAGCGGCGCAAATGGGTATGGATCGGTCACACCCTCCGAAGGGATTCCTCTCACATACCGAGACATGCCTTAGAGTGGACTCCGCAAGGGAAAAGGAAACGTGGCCGCCCCAAGCAAACGTGGCGTCGCTCCGTCACCGCGGAGATGAAGAATGTCGGGCTTTCCTGGCCCGAGATTAAGCTGATAGCCCAAGACCGAGCGAGATGGCAGCGCCCTGTGGACGCCCCTGCCCCATCCATATTTTAGCACCATAGTATACACAAAATTAATAAAACGTTTTTTTATCAGAAAATGCTAAATAAATAAAATTATAGATACTAAATTGAGAACAATAGTGAAAATCAATAGATTTTGTATATTATTTTAAAAATTCAAGCAGTTTTTAAAATGTTTAAATTTTTAACTTATATAATTACTAGCGACCCGCCCCGGCTAAGCACGGGTGAAATGCTGGTTCTAAATATACTACAGAATGTCTATATATACAAACTTCACAGATTTTTTGTCATTAGACAATACAAACATATTTTCTTTAGAGGTTACTCTTGAATTAATAAATTATGGTTTTAGTTTAATCCTATCCAACCTAATGTACTTATTATCAATGCGGTCTAAAAATACTAAACTACGAACATACAATTTCGAAAAAATTGTCGCTCCATCACGTGAAATAAGAGTCACGTCCCTCCGGCCGGTACCGACGCAACCGTTATGTCTCTGCATTTTAAAACTGTAATATCTTCAAAAATATTCTTTTAAATTACATGCTGTAAAGGGCCATATTAATCTATACTAAATGTACTTAATTGAATAAGGATCAATGCTATATTGCTTAAAATCGCTTCGTAAATAAGCCATTATTTATTTCTCGTAAAAAGTAAAGGATAAAAAATGTTTATTGTGGGTTATCCCTAAGAGATAGACATATACCATCGCGGACTTTTTTGTAGACTTTTTAAAGGTGTACAATACTGTAGTACATTATTTTGATCTATCTCGTAGGGTTCAGCCAGCGTTTGCAATGTAAGCGCAAAAATTTGTTTATTTACGACATTTTTTTTTTTTTTTTTTTTTTTATTACATATAGACAGGCATTTGACCGCAATCTCACCTGATGTTAAGTGACGATGCGGTCGAAGGTGGAGCATGCCTGCCTAATAGCAGCCTATTCACTCTGGCCTTGAAGGCACCCAGATTGTATCGTTCGGGAAACACAGACGCGGGCAACGAGTTCCATTCCTTAGCTGTGCGCATTAGGAAAGTAGTGCCAAAGCGTTTTGTGCGCGTAGGTGGCATATCGATGACATAAGGATGGAACGATCGACCGCGCCTAGTGTCCCGATGGCGGAAGGTTGTTGGGGGAATTAGATCGTGCAATTCCTTCGCACACTCACCGAAATATATTCTGTAGAACACCGACAGACGAGCTACCCTACGCCGATGATCGAGACTCTGCAACTTGATGTCTGTCAGAGTAGGGTCACCTATGAGTCTCTTAGCTCGTTTTTCCACCGAGTCCAAAGTTGCCAGTTGGTATTTGGCGGATCCATCCCAAAGATGGCAGCAGTACTCCATACATGACCGAACTTGTGCTTGATACAGTTGAAGCAGCTGTTCTGGAGTGAAGTATCGCCTGACCTTAGAGAGAATACCTAGTTTTTTTGCTGCAGTTTTTGCTTTGGACTCGATGTGTTGCCCAAAGTTCAGATTGGACGATAGCTCTACACCGAGGAGCTGTAGGGAGTCGGTAATTTCTACAGAAACATCCCGGAAAGTCGGAGCCAGGTGTAAAGGGCTCCGTTTAGAGGAGAACACGCACGCCTGTGTTTTTGTAGCGTTGAACGTGACCAGATTGGCATCGCCCCATTCGGAGACTGCCTGGAGGGCGACGTTCAAGCGGCTGACCATATCCTCTCGACAAGACTGGATAACATCCTTACCAGCCCTTGCACTCGAAAAGTATCTGTCCGTCACTGTGCTGTCGTCAGCATACCCAAAGGTACCGGGGACGAGCAGATCGTTTATATGCAGCAGGAAGAGGGTAGCGGACAAGACTGATCCCTGAGGAACACCGGCGTCGATAGCCTTTTGGTCCGACGAGTACCCATCAAGGACAACTTGTATTGTACGTTCGCTCAGGAAGTCAGAAATCCAAGTGCAAAGGCTAGGCGGAATACCATATGAAGGAAGCTTGCTTATAAAGCTCGCGTGCCAAACCCTGTCAAAGGCCTTCGAGATATCGAGAGACACGGCAAGTGCTTCGCCGTGTTTGACATCACATTAGAAACCTCTAAAATTATCAGTGTTCCTCTACTATATTATGCATGTACTATACATATAAACCTTCCTCTGGAATCACTTCATCTATTAAAAAAAACCGCATCAAAATCCGTTGCGTAGTTTTAAAGATCTAAGCACATATAGGGACAGACAGCGGGAAGCGACTTTGTTTTATAATAATTATGTATTGATGTGAAAAGCAACTAACCAATAAAAAATATTGCATATTCCATACATATATGGTAGTAATATAATATAATCCAAAACATTTTACTAAATAATTGTATATGCATTTGTTATTTTTGTCATATTACAGGAAGTGACTCTGAAGCACCGCTAACACCTGTCAGACAGACCCGAAGAACCAGAAAAGATTCTACTTCTAGTATTGAAAAAGGTAAAACATTTTTAAATTAAAATTGAATATTACTCATGTAGGCGACTAATCGCACCACTGAACCAAAGAGGTTGTGGTTTACGGGTTTGATTCCCGCTCGGGATGTGTATTTGTAATTTTACAAATATGTCTTTCCGGCTTGAATGTCTGTCCTTGTGGATCTCCCCACTGTACCTTGGAGAGCATGTTAAGCCATCGGTCTTAGTTTTTATCATAAGTATCTGATAGTGATTGTTACTCATAGTAGGGAACATTTCCGCCAACCCGTAGTAGAGCAGCTTAGTGGATTAAACTCCAATCCTTCTCCTATATAGAGAAAGAGGCCTATGCTCAGCAGTAGGATGTTACAGGCTGATTGCGATTACTCATTTAGTTTTTCTACTTCTAAATAATTACAGTACCAGCAGCGCGCGCAGTGGAAACTCTCAAAAGGAAAAAATTCCCCTTGATTTTGAAACATTCTTTATTGGTGCTCTGCTCCTATTGGTCTTGTGCTGTGTGGCTACGGCACTAAAGAATGTAGCCACCCCCTCTCTTCTCGTGGGTGTCGTAAGAGGCGACTAAGGGATAACACAGTTCCACTACCACCTTGGAACTCAAAAAGCCGACGGATGGCGGGATAACCATCCATGCTGGCTTTGAAATACACAGGCCAAAGACGGGCAGCAGCGTCTTCGGTGCGACGGCGCCAGCCCTGCGGTCACCAACCCGCCTGCCCAGCATGGTCACTATGGGCAAAACACATTGGTCTTAGCGTGATAAGTCTTTAAAAATTTATTTGAAGACCTTATTTGGACTTTTTTCATGGATTATTTTGATCACTTAAACCACTTATTACCGATTACCACAAATATTTATTTCATTTAATTACAGATGAGAATAACGCCCCACCTGACATGTTCTTCAATGAAACAAAAACGAGTGCAAAGAAAAAGAAACGAATTACAAAAACTTCTGAGGATAATAATCAAAATGGTAATTAATAAACTTTGACTTATAATTGAAGTAATGCTTAATGTTGCCAAAAGTGGAAAAGACAACTAAAATGTATGTTTGTGTATATATGTTGATTCTTGTTTTCTTTTAAACCTTTATTGAAATGTAATTTTTTTATATAATTTATCGTTTTCAGATAGTACATTGCAAGCTAGCAACAAATCATTATTAAAAACTCCTGATAGTAGTAAACAGAAGCAACGCCTGTCACAATCAGAACAGGGACAAGAAGGTAGATAAACATGTTCAACTTAAATTTCATTTCGTTTTGCTTTTTTTATTTATATTATTACTATACAGTCTATACTCTATATAATATGTTACCGGAAATGTATGAAATCTAGGAATTGTATACAAATCCTAGGAAATTTATATAATTCCGAAGCTATTTAGGAAATGTATAAAATATTGTTTCAAAAACTATTTAATACATACCTAAATGTCCTAGGAAATGTTCACAATTCCTAGGAATTGTATACAATTCCAATATTGTGTTAGGAAATGTATAAAAATAATGCTTTCTGTAATAAAATACCAAATTTTTTTTTTTGTAATATATTGGAATAATTATAAGATTTTTATTTTAACCCTTTACAATTTTCCTTCGGAGAGTTTTTGTTGTCATAAAGTTATTTACTTTATATTTATTTAGTACTTAGTACAAATTTAGAACTAAAAATAACATTATTTTTATCTATTTAATACAAAACTATTGTTTTCTAATGTTTACTCGAATTTCACTCATTAAAATGAATCAACTTTTTCGGATTTTGTCGCAGTTTATTAGGTTTTTTAGATGCCCGACGTTTCAGATACTTTTCAGCAACCATGGTCACGGGAGAATTGGTCCCATGTAAAAAACCTAATAAACCGCGATAAAATCCGAAAAAGTTGTTTCATTATAATAATGCCTATTCAACCACTCAAAATAAAAATCTTGTTTCAGATACAGAAAATATATCAGAACTTGATAGTTCTAAACTAAAATCCCCAGGGAGCCACAAGAAGTTGAAAGCCACAGAAACCCAAGAGCAAAAACGTATGTTTCAAATTTTTTATTAATCTAATAAAAATATAAACATTTAGAATTCTTTTTTTTATTTATTTTATAAAATTTAGAATTATTTATAGCTAAATTAAACGATATATAGTCAACAAATTGTTTATTTTTCAATAAAACCAGAGTTTTTATATAAAAAATCATAATATATTCCTATATAGACAAACATTGTTTTTTTTAGCTATTGAAAATAAAGAACATTGTGTAAGCATAGGAAGTGCTAAAAAGTCCAAGAAAAGTAGCTCAAGTTCCTCCATAATTGAAGCACCATTGTTGTCAACATCAGGTAAAAATTAATTTAGTAAAACAAATTTTCAAATCAAAAATTTGTTTATTTATTAATACAAACTATATTTTTGTGCAGTACATTCCGAGAGTAATGATACTAGTGCTAAGAAACGCAAAAGAAAATCATCTCTTAATGCTCAAGAAGAAACTCCTCTATACGTAGTCCCTGCAAAGATCTTACTCTACTAAGAGCCACGTAGGCTTGACCTTCTTCAAACAGTTTCGCACCTAAGTATTAGACTGCGTGATCCACAGTGCTGCCCTGCATTTTATGTATTGTAGAAGCCCATGATAGTATTAAAGGCAACATTCTTCTCTGTATTCTTCTTGTCAAGCCCTTTTATTTGAAACCCATATTGGTGGGATTGATAAAAAATTGTTATCAGCCATTTGGTAGCGGCGGCCATCTTAGATTTCAATTTTGCATAGTAAATTGTATTCTACTTGTTGAGACCTTTCATTTGATACCCATATTGATGGGATTGATAAAACCTACGTTATCCGCCATTTTGTAGCGGCCGCCATCTTCGATTTCAATTTTTTATAGTATATTGTATTCTGCTTGTTGAGCCCTTTTATTTGATACCTATATTGATGGGATTGATAAAACCTACGTTATCCGCCATTTTGTAGCGGCCGCCATCTTGGATTTCAATTTTTTATAGTATATTGTATTCTGCTTGTTGAGCCCTTTCATTTGATACCCATATTGATGGGATTAATAAAACATAAATTATTCGCCATTTTGTAGCGGCGGCCATCTTGAATTTATAATGATAATAAATAAACATAATTGTATTGTCACCAAAATCCAAAGTGTATACAGGACAATGCCTATTTGTGCCCGGTACGTGCTTTGACTAGTTTAGACAATTCATATATTTAAGTATCGTTTATTAATTGAATCTAGATTTTTAATAATATTCTAAAAGTGATCAAAGCCGTGGTTTATAATTTAATTTTAAAAAATATTTTAGTTGTATTCCGCGTTTGTCATGTCAAAATAGTTTAAATATAAATAGCAAGTCGTCATAGCAACCACACAAACAAACGCTTTTTTTAAATTAAAATATAAACCACGGCTTTGATTACTTTTAGACTATTATTAAAAATCTAGTTTTAATTAATAAAGAAAACTTTAATATGTCAATTTTCTGGTCGTGTTGGGGTTTATAATTTAATTAAAAAAAGCGTTTATTTCTATAGTTGCGTTTCCGACTTGGTATTTATATTTAATATGTTTTGACAGCACAAACCCGGAATACAAATAAAATATCTTTTTTAATTAAAGTATAAACTACGGTTTTAATCACTTTTAGAATATTATTAAAAATCTATTTTCGATTAATAAAGGATACTTAAATATATGAATTGTCTGAACACGTACCCGGGCACGGCTTCATAGAAAATAGGCATTGTCCTTTCAGATTAATCGGTTGACAGGAAGAGGGTGAAATTTGAATTACTAAATTTGACCCAAGAATAAATAATAAATAATAAAACAAACGGGGTGAGCTAAATAAAACCGTTTAAAAAAACAAAAGCATCACAATATTGTATGGAGACCTATATATAGATTCAGAAGAACCAAGCGTTAGCGCGATTCAGCGGCTGATAGTCTAGCCTGCGACATTCGAATACATGGATTTCTTAGTACGCGACTCAGCAATTATGACTCGCGGTATGTTACTTTTATAGTGTATTTTTAATACAATGTCTATTGTTATTATTTATAAATTACATTTTTGTATAAAATAGCAAAATGTGTTTTATTTCGACACAGTATTAAATATCTCTTGAGTTCTGGTTAATTAATACTAATAATAAATATCTATAACATACACAGACGGTCGTCTGTTTGTATAGTAACTTAATGCTTGTGTTATAAGTAACAGCCGGCTGATATAGCTAACTATTTTTTGGAAAATATAAAGAGAAGTAAGAAATCTATATCTATATATATATAAAAGAGATTTCCACCCATATATTGACTCATCACGATATCTCTAGAACCATAAGGCGTAGAGACATGAGGTAGGAATATTCCTTTCGCCGAGAAGAGGTCAGCTAAGAACGGATTTAACGAAATTCCACCCACAAGAGCGGGTTGCGGGGGTTAATAACATAATTATATGGCAAAACAACGTTTGCGGGGTCAGCTAGTATATAAATATAAATATTACACGCCAATAAACTGCGCCAACGGGCTAGTCATTCAATGTCCTCACTCGCTTTTATCTCTCTTCTTGTGTAATGAAGTAATTGTGAATAGCTCTGTTACTCATACCAACAGCTTGCCGTACGTAAGATGTTGTTAAAGATAACTTGGAAATGGGTCCATAAAGACCCTTTCATAAGCTTTACTAGTCTGTAAAGTGTGCACTTAGCTTCTCACTAATATGTTAAGACTAGCTGCTACCCGCGACGTCGTCTGCGTGCGTCTCTCACTGCTCGTTCCCCGTAGGTGATAAGCGTGATAATAATTATGTAGCCTATGTTCTGACCCGACTTCATAATAATATTCGTGCCAAATTTACAGTAAATCCATGCAGTACTTTTTGAGTTTATCCCGGACATACATTGACTTTTCTATCATTTTATTATATGTATAGATATCTTGTCGAGTCAGGATTTAAGATTTTATTTCTCGTTTATTTGTATTAATTTAAGTGTTACCCTTTCTATACAAATAAGTTTTTAAGGCAAATAAGAAGAGGTAACCTTAAACAGTTCTTTCGCGTTATTACAAAAATGTTTAATTTCATAGTTTTTTCAACAATAATATACAAAATTATTGATTTAAATATACACAAAAAGAAAAGCAGCCCAACACGATATCACAAGTAAATAAATCAATAAATCTTATAACGCACACACGCGGTCGTCTGTTCATATGGTAAGCTGCTTAATGATTGAAGGAATAGACAACTAATATACTCATATTTTTTTGTTAAACGTACATAAAAATACTACATAATATAATTATATTTTTTTATATCACCAAGTCGGCAAACAAGCGTACGGCTCACCTGATGGTAAGCAATTACCGTAGCCTATAGACGCCTGCGACACCAGAAGTATCGCAAGCGCGTTGCTGACCCTACCCCCAATTCCTCCCCAGGAGCTCTAGTCACCTTATTCACCAACAAGAACACAATACTGCTTGAAAGCAGTATTATTTAGCTGTGATCTTCTGTAAGGTCGAGGTACTACCCCAGTCGGGCTGCTCCATTTTTTGAGCAGAAAATTTCCTGCTGTGCCCTACCTCAGTTAAATACACCCTATAATACAAATATATTACACACAAGTACCTAAAATTAAATTTTCCACTACCAACGTATTTCATTCAGCCAACAAATCGTTTGCCCTTTCACACCCCGATTGCAGGCGAGTGCATCGACAAAGTTCGCGAACAAACACAAACAAACACAACTGCTCCTTACCCCTTCCGAAACTCAACTCCCTCACAACAATGTTTACGAAGACGGAATATTCAATTGTTCAGTTGTTTCATTTTGAACTTTGTCTTACCTCCACTAGTTCTTTCTATATTCGATTCGAATAAAAGGCTCATTCTTGTCATTCAAGTAATCATTATCATCATCATACATGTAATAAAAATGTAACGGGTCGCTGTCTGTACATTTAAGATATTATATAAGAAAAAATATTATTGGGACCTTAATCAACGCAAATAGCACCCAAAATAATTTGAATTTTATCTGTTTGTCTTTGCGTTTGTGCACGCTAATCTCAGAAACAGCTTATCCTATTTAGATGTAGTATTCACTAGTATATTGTGGTAAGCTTCACTTAGAATTGAGTGTTTGTTTTACAGTGGCGTAGCGTGGTTGTCGGCCGCCCGGGGCGGAAGAAAATTTTGCCGCCCTTATTTAGGTATTTCAATTTAATGTATACTATACATTAAATACATTATTATAGATAACTTTTCGGCAAGAACAGTCATCATTATTTTACATTGTACAGGTTATATTTTAAACAAAAAAGCTTATAGAGCTGTCCCTTGCACCCTGTATGTAATAGAAGTCATTCTCGCTGATTATTATTAGTTTATCTCCTTATTCGTTCACTCTTGACAGAGTGGTCGTGGTTGATGACGATTTATTGGCTAAAGCAGCCCCCGCAATACGCCTCCACTTGATGTGGTTTTCAGCGTCTCGAGAACTCTGGACTATGGAGATCTGTGTTGCAGCTTTGATGAGGTCTGTTTGTCCAACGCGGAGGTGATTGACCGCGTGACCGCTTGTCCTCTTCCTGCCCCTGGACAACGAGTCGCGCCATGGATTGTTCGTTTCGAACAAAGTGTCCGAAACATTTGTCGACGATAATCTCTGCTTGATATTTAATACCTTCAGGATCGAAATGTTGGTCCTAAACGCTGCCCAAGGGATCCGCAGCAGCCGCCGCCAGCACCACATCTCGAGTGCATCGATTTTGCGTCGGTCTTTGAGTCTAACAAAATAAAAATAAAACAAAATATCGGGAAGACTAAGCTTCTCATCAGGCGGACTTTCGTGGCTTTGGTGATATTATGGTTGCACCAGAATCTTTTCAACTTGTCAACGGCAGATCGTGTAATAGCACATCTCCTTCGAATCTCGTCTTCGCATCCTCCGGTGCTTGTAATAGTGGAACCGAGGTACACATAAGATTGAACAACCTCACAGTTGCCAATCATAGAGATGTCAGGATGGCTTAGTTCAGCTCGATCCACTATCATCATCTTGGTCTTGTCTCTGTTGACCGGCGTAAGTCCGAAGAAGAGGCTTGTTGTCTCGAGAAGTGTCAGCAGGTGATCCATGTCCTCTTTTGTTCGAGTAAGAAAAGAGTATTATAGTATCATCGGCATACCTTAAGTTAGATATCTTTCTACCTCCTACTGAAATTCCCTTGTCCCCTTGTTCCAGAACGATTCTCATAACACACTCCGTATAGATGTTGAACAGGAGTGGAGAGAGAATGCACCCCTGACGAACGCCAGCTGGTGTATGAAAACTTTCCGAGTCAACGTCGTCTATTCTAGCAGTCGCAGTTCAATTCTCGTAAAGTCGGCGTATGAGACGAACCTTGTGGATAGGTACTCCCATTTGAATGAGTACGTCCCATAATATATGCCATTTCACGGTGTCGAAGGCCTTACGAAAGTCGACAAAACCGATATAGAGTGGGATGTTAAACTCTAGACTTTTCGATTATTTGTCTCAGGGGAGCCCAGAATGCTAAATGTGTAGTCACTCTCACCTTTTGAAGACCTATTGGATCGTGAATATTAAATGCTAAAAAGAAAATAACTTCATATGATGTTTACTCTTTTAGTGGTGGGGGGAGCGTGTACGGATTTTCAAAAATGTAAAAAAGAGCTAAAAAAAATTCTCGAGCGCGTCAGATTTTGATAGCGCATATGACTATACAAAATATAGACCTTATTGTAGACTTACAAACGGTGTGGAAAGCTGTATAAAGAGATAGACATTAAAAAAAAAAAACTGGCGTGGCAGTAATTGAAGAGAAGTGTTAATTGAGTCCTAAAAAGTATCCTATTATAAAAGCTGACGATTTGGACGTGACCAAAAATACCCAGTGGATTTTTGAAAATGCAAAAAAAAAATCGTTGCAACAAAATACTCAAGCGCATCAGATTTTTATACAGACGTTTCAACTCGATATACTAGTGGTACCCAACCCTTAATTAGACAATTTTTGATGTGAAACTTCTTTAGGCGAATGTCGCGTAAAATTTGAGCGACTGGTAATGCGGCAGCGTCAGGGACAGTCAGTACTTGGGTGGGTGACCGCCCGGGAACACCGCGTGACGTTGGCTTTTTCTTTTTTTTTTTTGTATTTTAAATTCGTTTTTCTTTAATTAGTTTTTTTTTGAATTAGTTTGACAAAGAAGTTTCACTTCTGACATGTGTACTTTGTCCGCATGCAATTTTTTTTCAATTTTTTTTATTTTTATTGTTAATTTTTTCATGTAAAATTAAAAACAAACTCATCAGAAAAAATATATATATACATATTTAAAGAGAGACGTGGAGCGGGAAATACATAATATTCGGTAGTTGTACGTATTACACTCTATTGATAATTTTAAATAGAGAAATCGGTATAAATAGGAGGTATATTAATTCTATAATTTTTAAGTAATTTTCTTTAAAATAAAAAAAATTAACTGCGCTCGAATATTTAGAGGGAAACATTTGTTTTGCAACTTTGTGACTCGCTTAATTTTTTACGTCACGTTCAAATCGTCAGATTATTATAGTAATTTTGTTTTCTGCATGTAATTAACTTATTTTGTTCAAATCTGACGCGCCCCACTTGTTTTGTAGATCGATTTTTTTTTTGCTACTAATCTGACCCACTGCTCTGAACGCACACCACTATTTTGAGGGATCAAGACTGGGTAAAAGTATTTAACAGGGTACAAGGATTCTCCTCTCATATTAAACTGATGCGCTGGAGTCATATCAGAAATCCCCGCTTCTTTCTTATTATAGGGGAGCCCACTCCTCTATGATAAGAATTAGTATCTGCTCTCTTGTTCCTCGACCCTTGACAAATCCCGCTTGCTCGATAGCTATTTCGGAATTCATAAAAGCTTGCAGTCTGGTATTGATGACATTATTAGTCATAAAACGGGAATTCCCACAAATATAGACATTGCCAGTCGCTACAAAATATCATTCAAAGAAAAGGGATTCCCAGACTTTGAAACAAAATAAGTAATTACCATGCTCCTTTCAATCGGTTTGAATTTGTAGTTGCGATAAAAATAATTTATAATGGTTCAAATATTTACAAAATATTTTTATTATTTAAGTATCGTTAAATTTTGCCGCCCCCTAAAAAGTGCCGCCCGGGGCGGGCCGCCCCCCCCCGCCCCCCATACGCTACGCCACTGTTGTTTTATGTCAATCGGTTCTTAAATAAAAAAGTTGTGCCAATTTAAGGAATCACGTTTAACATGTTAATATCCAAGACGAAGTCACAGGCACAGCTATGCTATGCTATATATAAAAAATAATACTGTTTCTATATAACTAAACTCTTCATACTCATTGGTAAGTTTATCGAAAACTACGTGAGCCCTTGTTCGGAGTCACTCATACGTGTATATCCCTTTAACACCTGTCAGTTGTAATAAATGTTCTCTCAGATTCTCAAGTACCGCCTGAGCTCTGGGGAGCCGTTAGTTCAATCAAAACGTCCTCTCACACATTCACTGACGCCACTGACCGATCTGTACCAAGATATCCACATCTTCAGCGATATAATTACAAATTTGATGTACATTGCTCGCTTTTAACGATCAAAAGAAATACAGGCATGTATGTAACCCGTAATGTATGTAAGTTTTGAAATAGGATAGAAAACATATGAGTTTATAAAGTATGCCAATAGTTCGATATATGCTCGGAGGCGCTGCCAAGAGCAGCTACGCTGGTTTATTTGCAAGTGTCAGACATACATACATAAATTAACGTTTCCGAGAAGACAGACATACATATTCATCTGGTCGCAGATTAATCGACATTTCCGCTGAAGTAGTGTGGAAGTGATAGGTCTCCAAGTTCGTGCTGGAAGATTTACATACCGGTTGTGAATGTAAGCTCTCGATATGCGTTCAAATATTTAAACAGAATTTCTTAAATTGTAAATTTATGACTTTTGAGAATTCTGGTATTGACTTAGAATGTAGTGGTGACAATTTTGCTAAACACCTATGGTTATTGTTTAATTTCAAGCTTGGAGAATTTATTTGTATTTGTACTTTTTTTTTAAATATTAATTGGGCGTTGAAATGGCTACAGTCACCCATAGAAATTTTAGCATCAGAGGAGATGCGTGTGAGAACATATGCGTTTCCTTATCCTAGCACGTAAATCCGACTCTCTCATTATGACAGGAATAGTATCCGCTAACTACGGTCTAGCAGCGTGGTGAATAAAACTTCCACTCTACTCCTACAATTTATAGCTATAGTATGTAATATTGTGGTCCTAAATATTAGGAACGTAATATAAAAGAAGAATATTATAAAGGAAGGACAATTTTTTTTTTGAAACGGAGCAAGAGAGAGGGAGAGGTGCTTGCACACATTTTCTTTCTCTCTTTCTCTCAAAGCCAGTAACGTTTCGTATATCTAAGACAGTGCATGACTATTGAATGTACAAGCCTATGTCTAAAGAACATTTACTTCAGTCGTGTGGTCTAAAGCACAACTATTTTTTTCTGAAGAGTTTTTTTTACAGTTCTTTGTTAATTGGACTACAATTACGTTTTTAAAGTACGATAAACAGGTATTCAAAACAATAAAGTTTAAGACGCCGTATATTCGCAAGGTATCGCCTTAAAACAGGTTATTCCTCTCACAATACAGGAACTCCGAGTACACAAAGCTCTAGTTCAAACGTGTACTATAAATAAGCTAACGACATCAAGCGACGCCAACTTCGGCGCTCGAGCTGAATTACTGGAGTTTACAACTTGCTCCGGCGCCTTGTTTGTAATAATACAAAACTTTTTATTTAATACTACCGAACTGCCTTCACGTGGTTATTAATTATATTTGAACTAAGGTAGGCAAGGCTTCTACTTCTAATGGAGGTCTTTTTGTAAGTTGTGACTATAAAACTTACTGATATATTAACTTACTTATGTTAATAACTTAAAAGCTTGAGTTATAGCTTGGTTTTTAATTGATTGATCGATTTATTGATTGTTAAAGCCTGTAACATATCCTACTGCTGTACACACCTCTTTCTTTACATAGAGAAAGTATCGGGGATTAATTAACTAGGGTCGACAGGCTCGACAGCGTAACGTGCTCTCCAAACCCAGGTCCTATCCTACCCACCTACTACCTGTCCTACTATATAAGAAATATTGTATCAACCATGCATACCTGCGGCTTGTATTGCTATTGTAAGCCCTTTTCAACCGACTTCCAAAAAAGGAGGAGGTTCTCAATTCGACACGTATGTTTTTTTTTATGTATGTTAGCTCAGAACTTTTCACTGGGTGGACCGATTTCGATCAATTTTGTTTTAATTGAAAGGTGTTGCGTGTCATGTGGTCCCATTTTAATTTAATTGAGATCTGACAAGTACTTTTTTTATTATTATTATTGTTTAGTTTTTTTTTGTAAATGACATTTTTACTTTTCTTTTTTTTTGACTTTCGTTAAGTGTGAGGCTCACCTTATGACGAAATAAATATTTTCATTTCATTTCATTTCATTTCATTTCATTTCATTAGAGTTATATCTAATAATGCGTATTTACGTGACTACTTTTTCGTTGACCTACGTTATATTATACCACATAACTTTTTACTCGGTGTACCGATTTCGATGATTCTTACTTTAATCGAAAGCTAATACTTGTCTTGTAGTCTTGTTTAAATTAGATCGAAAACTGATTACGACTTTTTGAGTAATCTTTAATAGCGCGTATTTACTTGACTATTTTTTCGTCTTATTACGTTGTATTACTTGTCGATGTAATTGAAGTCGGTTTTTTTTCGTTTGCGAGCAAACACAATTATATTCAAACAATAAAGTGCCAAGTATTGGTTACGTAGTGAAGTTAACAATTTCTGTACAATAAAGCAATGTAACACCAAATGATATAATTATTACTTTCTTTAGAGTGACTGAAACGAATTGTATTTGAAAATAAAGGCCATTCTCTGTTTTTTAAATATTAAACGTGCTTTATTTCATCTACTGCTAACAGGAATTTTCAAATACTAGCAAGTTCTATTCCAACAATGATGTTCGTGGAAAATATTTTACATTTTCAATAACTGAATTTGAGATCATTGTTATCAATCTCTTATCACGATCTAAAATTTTATACGTCTAACTGAAAAAAAAAAAACTAAAAATTAAAAAAGATAGATTTTTTATACCACTAAGGTCGCTAACAACCGAACGTTTATCTGATGGTAATTCTTTGTCGTTTATTTTTATACAACTAAAACAGCAAACAAGCATACGGCTCACCTGATGGTAGGCGATTACCATAGCTTATGGACATTATCATCAAAAGCATCGCAAGCGCGTCGCCGACCTTACCCCCAATTCCCCCCCCCCCCCCCCCTTCCCCAGGAGCTCTTCCAATACTTCTTTTTTCTTATCTATATTTTTCCAATCCTCCTCAGGTCACCTTACTCACCAACACGAACCCAACACTGCTTTTTCAATATTTAATTTACAAGAAACAACGCTTAAAATTACAAACCTCTAGCTTCAGTGACTCCAAGCATTCCTTGTGACTGTTAACTGAACAGAGTGAGAGATCATAATTAAAATGTATTTAGTATACGAAGCTAATTCATCATAATACTAAGACTTAATTTAACATTAATTGTTTTTAGTTACTCAGAAACAAGCATTTTCCAATAAAAACTTAAATATTTGTATTTGCTCGCAAACGAAAAAAAAACCAACTTCACTTACGTGACAAGTAATACAACGTAGATAGACGAAAAAATAGTCAAGTAAAATCGCATTATTGGATATAGCTCAAAAAGTTTTTGTTAGATCTAAATTAAATTTAAACGAGATCACGTAACACGCATCACCTTTCGATTAAAAATAAATATTATCAAACTAAAAAGTTACCTCAATTAATTAATTGTTCTTAAGCCATATCCGATTAATCCAATGAATGGTTATTACTGTAAAAATTTTAAGCAAAGTATGTTAAGTTGTTGCTAATATAAATGGCATGACCAAAGCACTATGGATTATGGGTGAGTAGATTTCTACTTTGGAGTGTGATTAATTTGAATTTTAAGTAGCTGCGGTCTCGAAACAAACTTCCATTAGTTCATCGGGGACAAGACCTAGCTGAAATGGTAATAATAATACTATTCAAGTAAAAATTTACTTATAAGATAATTTACGTTGCAGTAGCTTTGACCTTTGGTGTCTTGCCTCAGGCCGGAGTTTTTGCTTGGCAATGCCTCAGTAAAGAAATCTTATAAAATTATGTGACTGAAAAAATAATATTTCATTCCAATTTCCGTGATAATGGACATTTTTATTCATAAATAATATTAGTTTCACTACTAGTGTCCGCTTTGCTGTTTTGTAATAGACTAAAGAATTTACATGCCTTGAAATTCCTCTCAAAATAGCAACAAGACTTATCGTATTTTCTCTCATCATAAAGTAGAAGATGAATATTATAAAATTAGTGTTTATTTACGCTCACAAGTTCCTTCATAATTTAAACTATACGTTCTTGTAAAGAAGTTTAAAGTTTTCAAGTTGAAACAACAATATTATCTTCTCGGAGCTCGTACTAAGTCTGTAAATAGTCTTTGTTTCAGTTCAAAATGAAATTATTTCTTACATGTAGCTATGAATTATGTAACAGAGTTTATATTTAGTTTAAGTTACTTTTTATTGACTGGTTAAATGAGTAATTGTTCAGTTTCTTGACGGATCTACTCAGCTTTTCAGCCAGCCAGATATACGCCAACCCGCATTGGAGCAGCGTGGTGGATTAAGCTCCGATCCTTCTCTGTACATGGAGAAGAGGCCTATGCCCAACAGTGGGATATTACAGGCTGAATCGATCGAACCATTCATTATATTCATATTCTAACTGGAGAAGTACCTCTACCTCACATAAGGTCACAGCAAAATAATACTGCTTCAAGCAGTGTTGTGTATGGTTAGCAAAGTGACCAGAGCTCCTGCGGGAGGGGGGGTGGGTGATTGGGAGTAGGGTCGTCAACACCCTTGCGATGCTTCTGGTGTTGAAGGCGTCTATACGGTAACCGCTTAGCAACAGGTGAGCCATACGATTGTTTGCCAAGATAGTTGTAAAAAAAATTTTTTATTTACGATAAAGATTCATATATCTTAAATGATAAGGACTCAGTTTCGAATTTAAATTTGAATTTACTGCTATAAGAGTATATAATTTTACTGAAAATAAATCAGCCTATACAAACATTTAAAAAAAAAAACTTTTTTCCTATAAAGAATTCCTTGCATGTCTGTCCGTAACGTTAAAATAAACGGCGCGGCGCCCCAGGAGCAGTAAAAACTTGCGACGTCGCAATCACGTGACGTCATCTGGGAATCAGAATACCTAATTTATATGTGTTGCAGTGTGTTGACTAAATTGGCCACTTTGCTTTACGTCTAGTCTAGTCTGCTACATAACGCTTTGAAATTTATGTATATCCTATATTTTTGCTCTTAAAAAAAAAACATCAAAATGCAGTGTATTACAATTTTTGTCTAGCGCGACCTTTTGGAGGCCTATGTCCAGCTGTGCACTGCAATAGGCCGAACTGACTGACTGAAAGACAATTTTTGAGTGTAATCGCCGTCTTATCTTTAGCAGAGATCTCTCCCAGCAAACCTGCGGTAGTTAGATATTAATGACATAAGCCAGACTAAAAAGTGCAGTAGTGCTGTTTTAAGTACTTATTGAATAAATAATATGTGTTAAAATACCATAATTATACTATAGTATTTTATTTTGGCATCGTAAGATATGGACGATCAAACGTTACTTTTTTTTTTTAAGTTATACTTCTTTTGGCGCATTAGGAAAAAACGTTGAGCGTAAATTTTTACGATTTATGCGTACAAAACTGCACACAAACACTTTTTTTTAAATTCGAAACAGAATTATATTCAAAGAAACGCTTCAGCTTTATAATTTACGTGTAGATCAAACAAATGTATACTATTCTAACAACCATCTAAGCCGTTGCTAGAGCAACGTGGAAATTAACTACTACTTATATTGAACATCCATTGTGATCACTAACAAAAGTGTCTCTTTTCACAGGAATGCAATAAGTTTAGTAATCTTCTTCCTTTCTAAAGTAAAATTGACAATATAATATAAGCAATGCTAGATAGAGGAAAGTAAAGTTATCTAAAAGTACACATAATAAAATAATAAATTAATTAATTATCAACATATTCGCGTTGATTTGAAACGTCTATCAACTCAAATTTAAACTACAAATGTTTTAGTAAATATAATAATGACTTAAATTTCACAGAGGTAGGGCACAGCAGGAAATTTCTTGCTCAAAATATGGAGTAGCCCAACTGGAGCAGGACATCGACCTTACAGAAGACCACAGCTAAATAATATTGTTTTCAAGCTGTGTTGTCTTCCTAGTGTATAAGGTTGGTGAGTAAGGTGACCAGAGCTCCTGTGGTAAATTGTGGTAGGGTTGCAACGCGGTTGTAATGCTTCTAGTCAATTCAATTCAATTCAAAATATTTATTTCGTTATAAGGTTTTTCGTTATAGTGTTGCAGGCGTGCGAGTATAATAAGCTACCGTAATCGCTTACCATCAGGCGAGCCGTGCGCATCTTTGCCGACCTAGTTGTATAAGAAATGTGAGTAGTTCAATGTCCACAGTTAAGCTCTAAATTACAAAAAATCATACAAACGGCGTTTTAAGGCCAGACTAGCCATATAACAATTTAACCGATTTAACAATCTATCAGTAACATATAGAATAAGAACTCAAGTGAGAACATAAGTCGGTCTAAAACTGACTGCAAGCGATGTCGACGCAATTCACTTACAGAGCGCTCGTTTGAATATGCAGGTACTAAAAAAGGTATGGAATTTGCATTGCTAAAAAAATTACGTATTCCGTCTGTGAATAAAAATGTTTACACTGAAAGGGTTGCTCCCTTGGTAATATTTATACGCTTATATTTGAAATGAAATAATAGTCTCATACACTGAACTGTTCTAGTTTATAACCGACTTCAAAAAAGGAGGATGTTCTCAATTCGACTGTATTTATTTAGTGTGTTATGTCATATGACGCCGCGTTGGCGCAGCGGTCACAGCACTGCTTTGTGTATGGCTGTTGCGCTGGCGGTTCGATCCCCGCACACGACAACAGAACGCACGAGAGCAGGGAGAGCACGTTAAGCCGTCGGTCCCGGTTGTTATCATATACACCTGATAGCGATCGTTACTCATGGTAGGAATATATCCACATTGGAGCAGCGTGGTGGATTAGGCTCTGATCCTTCTCCTACATGGGAAAAGAGGCCTATGACCAACAGTGTGATATTACAGGCTGGAGCGAATGATTATGTCATACTTTTTACTGGGTATATCGATTATTATGATTTTTTTTAATCGAAAGCTGTTGCTTGTCATGTGGTCCTATTTAAAACTGATCGAAATCTCACGAGTAGTCTTTGAGCTATCTCTAATAATACGTATTTACTTCACTTATTTTTCAACTACCTGAATCGTATTACTTATCGATGTAACTGAAGTCGTTTTTTTTTTATTTATTTTTTTGGTTTGTCAGTATACACAATTATAAAATCTTTACTTTACCAAGAATATTTATCTAAGATAAAATATTTTAAAACAAACTTAACCCACAGCCCAGTACCTACTATAAAAAAGTATCCGGAAATACACACAAGATATAAAAACCTTACATAACAAACATTCGTATGACTTTTACATTTTCCACGACCGAGACAGATATCCTATGTATGACACACGAATTGTAATTAGTAGCTCTATTTGTCGATAATGTTTGTATGTGAACCAATATGTATAAAGCACCAGTTGAGTTTTTATTATGTATAACGAGGTCGACAAACAAGCTTACGGCTCACCTGTTGGTAAGCGATATTACCGTAGCCTATAGAATGATGTCTACAACACTAAATTGATCTTTGGGTTCATAATCACGATGTATCGTGTTCAAGATATGATATGATACGAGTATTAAAGTTATATACACGAGTATTGTCTTCGCTGTTGTTAAGTAAAAAAAACTTCGAGAGAAAAATATCTGTCTATGAAATTTTTAAAGATAAAATTTCCTTTACGCTCGAAATCCTCTTACATAAAAAGCTCAATCATTTACTTGAAAGCCTACTTATTGAAATTATGGCAATTTATATTTTTATATACAATAATAAGTACATTTTTAGTACTCCGTACTTAGAAATCATATGCTTGTTTTTTTTTCATTCAGTACATTATTCTTACGACTATAAGCTGAAGATTTTGTTTTGATATTGAAATCACTTAAAAGATATGTAGCAAATTCAAATGGAAAATAAAAATAAATAATAAAATATAAGCAGATGGAAAAAAGATATTTTCCACAAAATTGAAAATAAGCACAGCTTTCGCATACATTACAAGCAGATGGTTTGCATGTATACTAAATGTATTTCATATATATTTTAATTTTTAATACAAATGTATAAAGATATCTTATACTATTTTTAAAATATATATTTGTAGTATGTTTTCTTTTTTTTAATAATATAAAGTTCCTTAGTCTCTAAACGCTTGTATAATAAAACGCCGTAATGTATCTGAACGAAAGAAAATTTTTATAAGTTCAATTTAATTTTCATCAGCGCCATCTATAATGAGATTTGCGCACTAACAATATGCAATCAATTTCAACCAGCGCGATCTCTTATAATATTTGTACACTAACACGTATAACACACTAAACTAATACTTAATAATAATATGTAGCCACTAGTTTTTTCTGATTGCAGCGTCAGTTTAAAAATTTAATCTTATTATACCGGGTGTATTTGGAAAGCTTGAAAAAACGAAGAGGTATGAGGTGTTGGCATGACCTGACATGATATAAGTGAAGAAAACGCGAAAAGATCTTTTTTTGCCTCTTTTCATAACTTTTTTTGGTATTATCCACTTCCCCCACCACTTCAGCCTATCACAGTCCACTGTTGGACATAGGCCTCCACAAGTTCGCGCCCGACATTATGACGCGAACTCATGTGTTTTGCCCATAGTCACCACGCTGGGCAGGCGGGTTGGTGACCGCAGGGCTGGCTTTGTCGCACCGAAGACGCTGCTGCCCGTCTTTGGCCTGTGTATTTCAAAACCAGCATGGATGGTTATCCCGCCATCCGTCGGCTTTTTAAGTTCCAAGGTGGTAGTAGAACTGTGTTATCCCTTAGTCGCCTCTTACGACACCCACGAGAAGAGAGGGGGTGGCTACATTCTTTAGTGCCGTAACCACATTACCACACAGCATTATCCGGTAGGTATGGTATTATCCGGTTTAGAAAAAATAATGAAACAGAAACTTGAAGATACTGCTTTAAAATAATCGTGTTTTGAAAAAATGGGCAGTCATTGAGTACTACTAGTTCATGCGCGCCATCAGCTGACCGGCGCGAGGTCAACGTACTCCTGCACACGTTAGTCGCGCGTCTCGCGGTCAACGAGAGTTCGCAAAATACATAAGTCCAAAAATGTGCTTAAAAAAACGTTTCTGAGATAAATGGTTATGATTATGCATTGTATAGTATATAAATAGTATATACTTAGGTTTAAATCTTTTCAAGCGATCCAAATACACCCAGTATATGGTTTCAAATAAAGATATTTCTCTATAAAATGTAAGTTCTTGATATATTTTTAAAGTGAAACTTTTATTACATCGTCTCAAACTTTTTCGTGTGCGTATTGCATGTCGCATGACGGTCGGCCATCTCTTATCGTTTCCTAGAACTAAGACACTAATGACAACATACAGCTGACGTAAGTTACCTATTAAAACATAGATGGCGTGCAAAAGTTTCACTTTTACCGTGGTTTCATAGAAACACACAGAAGTTTTTTTTTTTGAATGCTTTTATACAAATCACTGACTTTTCTTCGAGATATTTTTAGAAAGTACCCAAAAGGTTTTGAATTCTGAATTAGAAATCGAATACAAGAAATGAAAAGTCTTAAGTTTTAATTGCTTTGATTTAAACTCTTCAACTTTATACACCTTCTAGGGACCGCGAAATGTATTTTATTATTTATTATAGACTAGCTTCTCCTGCGACTTTGTTCGTGATTACCATTTCCTACATTGAACCTTCTATATGAAGTGTGGCAACTTAACATGCACCGTGTGTTATAATGTTTCTGAACATTATATTATTGAAAATATTTATTTTAAGGAAACTCCTGTCAAAACCATAAAAAAAATTTTTTGGTGTTTACTCCTTAAGAATCGTTTTTCATATAAGACCCCCGGTATGAAAAAAATATGAGGAGTAAAATCCGAAAAAAAAGAGATAAAGTAACAAATAAAAAAGTAACGAATGACCTCGTTACGTTTTTGTGTATCATCAATTCCGATTGACCCAATAGGGTTCCGATAGATGGCGTTACGACGCCATCGCCAATAATTCCATCTTTATGATCTAGATGGATTATTGATTCGATTATTTACCATTTACTCGTAATATGGTATTTATGTTTTTCTTAGACTAGTAAGCCTTTTTTGTGGCTATTTAGACAATCGATCTGAAGGAGTAAACGCAGTTGTGCGTCGGAGCTGACACACAGACTTTTTTAATTTCAAAATCAAATAAAGAGAATCCTTTCAAAGAAAATTTCAACATATCTTTAACGTACAGTATTATATCTGTTACAGCTTTGTTTTAAGTACTCGGGAACAGAGCAACTATTTCTAAGAAGCTATATAATATATTCAAGTTACTATCAAAGTAAACGAATGAAAGACATAATCATTCAATAAGAATCTAATATTTCTTAGAATACTCATAAAACTTAATAAACATTTTACATAAAATTATTCTTGACTTTTTTTACACACACACGTTCGTCTGTTCCTAAGGGATTTAATGTAATTTTATATAATATTATTATGTATGTGAATTTATTTTGGAATAAATGTACACGACAATAAATAAATAGTACACTCATGACTTATGCTGCTAACCAAACACACAATTACTAACTGAACTAACTGACTTAGGGCACAGCAGGAAATTTACTACTCAAAATATGGAGCAGTCCAAGTGGGGTAGTACCTCAACCTTACAGAAGATCACAGCTCAATAATACTGCTTTCAAACAGTGTTGTGTTCCTGTTGGTAAGTAAGATGACCAAAGCTCCTGGGTGGAATTGGGGATAGGGTCGGCAGCGCGCTTGCGATGCTTCTGGGGTTGCAGACGTCTATAAGCTACGGAAATCGCTTACGATCAGGTGAGCCGTACGCTTGTTTGCCGACCTAATTGTATAAGAAAAAAGCTTAATTACCCCACGCTGCTCCACTGCTGGTTGGTGGATTAGTTATATATAATATAGATCTACCAGTTTTATTGTGTACAAGAGGTCTCGTTGAGCTATTAGTCAAAGAACGGCGCTGCTGCTGACATTAATCCCATTACGATGCGGGCTCTCAACGCTCCTCGAGACACTCACCCCACACATGGCTCCCTACTTGTGACGATTACATTAACTGTCGTAATGTATTGATGTCACCAGTTCACAGATATATTGACATTTTTAAGTGGCTCGTATTTTAAGTTATAATAAATCTTAATATACAAAATAAAATTGGGTTTGTTCGAACATTTACGAGTACCTATAACTCGAGAACGACTGGAGCGATTTTCATGGTTTTTGATCTTTTATTTGTTTCCGTCCCGAATGGCAGAATAAGTATTTAAAATATTGAAAAATTTACGATAAAAAAAAAATTGATGAAAAAAATTTCCAATACAAAATGTTCATGGGTTGTGTAACTGTCAAACATTAAATTAATGTTCATCACGTCTGGATCACTGTTCCCCGCGATTTCAACAAACAGAGTATCCTACACGAAAATAATTTTTCAATCTTTGTTGTTGTTGTCTTTGTAGTTGTTCTTGAGATCTGCGCCCTTAAAAGTACAAACAAACTCTTCAGCTATTTAATAATATATGATGAGAAAGATATTTAAAAAGAAACAAATGTATTGATCACTTATAAACATTAATGTTTATAAATATATTTGCACAAAACGAAATCAAACCGCAACTATAACAACAGTAAACCATAATTGATAGCAATCATACAATGTCAAATTTAATTCCGAGATAACAGAATAGAGTCATTATTTTATAATAGAGACGAAACCGTAGTGTTCAATCATTAGTATTGTAAATGTTTGTGTGAACCGAGAATTATTGAATTATTCATAAATAGAATATTAACCAAATATTCGCTCTCAATTAACTGAGTACGAGCGGAATTAGTATCTCTGTTTTGAAATCATTTTCAGTTGTGAAATCACACCTTGTTCTGTATCCGTTTCTGTGATTTACTTTCAATGTTTTGATAATGAAATTGAAGTAACAAATGAGATGGTTCGGATGATTAATTATAGTAGGGGAGACGTAGAACATCGACCTTCACCGATCTGTAAACTCGATAAGACATAATATCTTTTATCAAATATAATTTATAAACAAATATGCCTATGATAACTTGCCTATCGAAAAGTGGTCAAGGCTATTTTTAATTTAATCAATTTTTTTTTTCATCACCTTCACTCATATGATAACCGACAACCTGAGTTTTATATCAATTGATAGTTTTTAACACACAGAATATGCCTAGGTAGGCTTGCCTACTTATTTTTGGCCATGGCTACCTGGCAAGTAGATGTGAACAGGTAGGTCAATATATACCTACCTATATTCGATACTACATCGATCTGTTCGAATCGAAATTGATATCATAGGTAAGATATTGTAATTGAGTCATTCCATGTCAAACCAACAAGGCACTCAACCTGACCCTTTCAGATTTGGCTGAAACTTTGTTTATTTATACTCTCTGACATACTGAACTCAAATATAGTTTTCAAAAAATTTAATTTAATCTCTGATAGTTTTTTAGTCATAAATTTTTAAAAATCACAAAATCCGCGTTTTTTGACGTGCACTAAAATCTAAAATCTGCAATAACTTTGGTTTTGTCAGAGATACAGAGCTGAGTGATAGCTCATTTTGAAGAGGGTTTACAGGGGTTTAATGTCATACCCAACTTGAGCACATTCATGTACAAAAATGTTTTTTGAGTAAAACTCAAAATTTGTTTTTGAAAAATCTTTGTGTTGGTGTTTTTTTATTTTTTTTCAAATTTCTACATGTTTTTATGTGTAATTTTGTAAGTACACCATAAAAATTTCAGAGTGGGACCATGATGGGATCGGGAGATATATTAAAAATACATCTAAGTATTAAAAAAATAAAAAATTAAAGAATCGACTGTTAGGCGGTACGAAGTTCGCCGGGTCAGGTAGTTTCATAATAAATTTACTTTCTAAAACAGAATTATTAATTTAACGTAATTAGGTCTATATACCTAAATCAATGTCTTCCACCTACCAAAAATTTAATTTTAAATTTATTTATTACATCTAACCACCATTAATTTCAAAGACCAAAAAAGAAAGAAGAAGAAGTAGAAGTAAAACAGACAGGAGTAGGGTTCATCATTGCTCAAACAATGCCATATTTGTCGCATTCGAGCGAAGCAAGTTTCTTAATCCACCGCAACTCCATTCCGGGTCACTGATCATAAATTCAGAATATGTTTTCATAAATTGAATCCATGTTTTCTATAACCGAAAAATATTACGTAATTACTTGAAAACTTTAACGCTTACGTTCGCATGACCCTGTGACCTCTCTTGTAAGTCATCTTGGGTCAAACTCTTCACATTGAGTGTAACCTTAAGATTTATATTTAATAATAAATATAGAAGTCACAATGGCCTTTTTTATTAAATGAAAGGGCTTTCTCAAAAGAAGTAGTGTAATTTTTCTAATTTTCAAACTAGGCAATTACGAGTACTTCAATCTCGCGACAACTTTTTCTATAATATAAATTGCGCGATGACGTTATAATTACGTTGATATTAAGAGTTTTACAGGATTATTTTATTTTTTAATGCATTTAAAAAAAAACATTATTACTTACTTTTAATTTAGGCACTGTCCTTTAAATTGGACATGTTTTAGGATTTTAAATGTAACGGTGGCCTTGCAGAAGTCATGATTACGGGACGACTATTTCTGATAAATGGACTCATCCTCGTATAAATGAAGAAGCAATTTGATAGTTGTAGTTTTATACTCACAGATTTATATTTTAACATTCATTTTTTCACCGTATATCGTGTTTATTTTAAGTTTTCCTAAGAAGTTAAGTTATATTCTACGAAACGTGTATTTATTTTATATTCATATATGCTCAATAAGTACAAAACATTTGAGATATAATATAATTGTGTTTGCTCGCGAACGAAATAAAACCGACTTCAATTACATCGACGAAAAAATAGTCAAGTAAATACTCATTACTGGAGAGAACTCAAAAAGTACTTGTCAGATGTCGATTAAATTTAAATGGGATCACATGACACGCACCACCTTTCCTTGTAAAAAGTTCTGATGTAACACACATAAAAAATACAGAAGAATTGATAACGTCCTTCGTTTTTGAAGAAATGTGCTCAACGCTCGACTTTTAGTTATATTAAAAAGGTTCCGCTTTCAAAAGCAACGGTTAATCCTTGAATCAAAAGGTTAAATGTCAGACACACAACAACGCATGTTTCGTACGTAAAATGTACACTCCGGGTCCCCAACTCACAGTTGATGACAGATATGGGTCATCAAGTTACGTTCCTATTGTATATACAAGCAGCCTACTGACATTATCGAGCTAACTTTTGCCCCTGGCTTTCCTTTCAATTCGTTTAGGAGAGTAAAATTTATAATTGTAATTTTAGATTATTTTTTCTTATAAATTATCGTGTCACAATGTTAGTTACAATACTCCTCCGAAACGGCTGGACTGATTTTTATCAAATTTTGTGTGCAAATCGGGTAGGTCTGAGAATCGGCCAACATCTATTTTTCATATCCCTAAGTTATAACGAGGGATTAATGGGGTTAATTATTTATATGGAAACACAACGTTTGCGGGGTCAGCTAATAATTGTGTAAATGTTAAATTGTAGTTTCATTCAATGTCTTTAAAAGCCTACACGGTAATTGAAGTTTAAGGAATGCCACGCTTAATTATTATTTGTGCATAAGAATACCAAAAGAAAAAGTACAGTAAATATTACTACACACTTTATTAACACTACGTCAAGGCGTGAGTGATCGACTAATATATATAATCCCTGTATCGGGGGTTTGGATTAAAATAAGCGACGAGAAATTTAATTTTATTTCACTGTGTGTAGTGATTAGCTAAACTACGCTAGAAACCAAGTCGTAGATGCACTTTTATACGCGCTGACTGCAACTTCACACATAAAGTCACAGATAAGAGCCTGGAAACTTAACTCTCTACAATTGAAAGTATTTCTAAAACTCCATTACGAACATTTAAACTAGCGCCACACCAATAGCCATTAAGAACTCCTTTTAAGTCTTCTTCAAATGTAAACTTTAGAAAAATATGGTTTTGCGAAAAGGTATAATTTAAATCAGGGTTTCTTAACCTGTGGTCCGAGGACCCCTAAGGGGTCCGTGTTATGAAAGCTGGGGGTCCATGGCAAGCCTACTTATGTTATGAGTAAATATTTTCACTTTGCGCGTAATCAAAAACAACTCCTCAATTTGATATTCTAATCCAGCATAAGCAGCAGCAACCGTCACACTAGTTATTTATATGTAAAGTTTGATCGCAAACAATAAAAGGTGATTGAAGTAAAGCATCGTTGTGTTTTTTTTTCTTTTTCTTTGGAAAGGGTCCGTGTAGTCTTTGAAATTTTTAAAGGGGTCCATCACTAGAAAAGGGTTAAGAAACCCTGGTTTAAATGATTGGCTGATAGTAAGTTTCTCTGCGAGTAAGCTGTAAAAAGCTGTAAAGTAAAGCGTTGTTTATAAAGTCAGAGAGCTGCAGTCTGACCCAATCGTTTTATCACGGCTGTAAACATTCTGTTTACTGGGTACAGTACTAAAACGTGACATGGGTCGGGCGTTAGATGTGATACTTTGAATATTTGTTTAGAAATTTTATGCTTAACTCTGTAAATGTGGAAAATTGGCGCACGAGACCAAATTGCCCGGGATACTTCAAGTGTATTTTTTATCGAGGTTTTTATTATTTTAAAATAAAATAGTTTTGAATTTTGGCGCATTGCACAGTGGCGTCTATTTTTCACTGTCTTCGATTCAGTAGATCGGTACTCTCTTCCAGGTGCGAATGAATTGTAGTAGTTTTAATGAAGCTATATTTAAAGGAATCTTTGCCATGTCATCAACTTATTCTTGCAAATCTACATTTAATCTACAATTTCATTATAAACAGGCATCAAAATAAGTCTCAAATAAATTTTCAGAGCACATCTAACGCCTAGTTTATAATCTAAATATTTGTTAACAATTTCACAGACTACGTTATGATAATAAAGATAGACAATGAGTAAAACGTTCCACTTAACAAAATTATCTGAAAATCCATCGCGAAATGAATGCAACTGCAATCTTTTTAAACTAAACGAGCTAATTACGAGAAAGATTATTTATTTTCAGTGGAGATGAGGAGCTTAGTGTGTAAAGATATTATTATTAAAGATAACGTTTAAACGTGAAAGTAATGCTCGTAATGGGCTCTCTAAAAGTAAATTAAAATAGTATTTTTTTAGATTGAAAATGTTAACATTTAGAATTTTATGTAACGAATTAGCATTCTATAATTAATTTCTGTTGAATTTATTCTCATTAACTTTGACGAGATTTCTTTTATTTTCAAAATATAATTATATTATGTATGTTAGTACAAAACACAAGTGGTACTTATAACGTACGAAAGAATTTTTAAGTTTTTAATATATGTACAATTTTAATTTTTATTTAATATTTGTAGCACATGAGTTCACGTCATAATGTCTGGCGCGAACTTGGAGAGGTCTATGTCCAGTAGTGGACTGCGGTAGGCTGAAGTGATTTAATATTTATGTAAATTTGTACCGCAAAATAAGCTTTCCCCGACGAAACCTTTTTAATTTTTTATTGGAAATTGTTATACATATCGAGGGATTTGATCGAGTACATTGGTAGATTTTATCAAAGCAATTACATTTTTCCATAGAAGCCTATTTGTGGATAAATTTACACAATAACACGCTACGTAAAATTAATTAAATGTGCTCTTCTCGCTAATATAGGTACTTACATTTGAGTGAAGTTATAAAGGAAACTCTTTACATAACAAAACAACAATAGAACATGATACCGAGAAATGACGTAAATGAATGAAACCATACATCGATAGCTATAATTATAGAAAATAAATTAATAGCAAACATCACACACTCAACAGCCCTTACTAGGACTTATTCATATGTCGTGAATTCAGATTTACACACTATAAACAATCATAAAAGCCTAGAATACGATAAACTTTTGGATGGCCTGTGGTCATGAGCGGCGACTAATCCGCGACCGTTGTATACTTCTAGCAGTTTAAAAACTGTTGCTTTAAATTAAATGTTAACAATAGCTTAAAATGTGTGGTGTAAGCTGTAATGATGTTATAATTTTTTATCGATGAAATAAAAATTTGTTCCTAAAATCTCGTACTCTGGGGTTCAAATTCCTTACTGTGATAAGGTTAGGAATTTGGGTCTCATTATGGACTGCAATTTGTCCTGGGCAGCTCATGTCGGCGAAGTCAGCAGAAGAATACACTACACATTCCACTCTCTCAAGCGTCTCCAATATTTTGTTCCTTTACAAACCAAAATTATGCTTGCGCAAACCCTTCTGCTACCTATCCTTGATTATGCTGATGTATGCTATCTGGATGTGACTGAGGAGCTACTAAGAAAGTTAGAGCGACTCCAAAATCTTGCCATAAGATTCATTTTTGGCTTGCGTAAATTTGATCGCATCTCTCACTTTCGTGCTCAGTTAAAATGGCTCCCTATTCGTCTTCGGCGTGATATGCACATCCTGTCCACTCTCTTCAATATCCTTCATGATCCAAATGCTCCATCGTATCTTAAATCCCGGTTTCACCTCCTGCCCTCTCCTACTCGTTCCAGGCGCCCTGGCAAAACAGCTATGCTAGATATACCGAAATCTAACACAAAATTTAAGTTAAATTCATTTTCGGTACGCGCCTCCATACTATGGAACAAACTCCCAAGAGACATCCAAACTAGTCCTTCCCTAGTTTCCTTTAAATATAAATTAAAGAAACACTTCCTTTCACTAGATAATGTGCAATCATCTGTATAGAATATGTATGTATTTATTTATATATTATAGTGAGTATGTATATGTACAAGTGTATTTTTGTATTTTTATATGTACCTATTAGTTAGTATGTAGTATGTTATATTTTTAATATATATGTATATATAAATTTGTCGTATTTATCATCTTCTATTTTATTTTTTATTTATTGTTTTGTGTTCTTTTTCTTTTTCTTAAATAAATACTTCTTGCACTGTTTGCCTCGCTATATTCGCACTAACTCATGACCATGGGTTGACTGGAAGAAATCTCTTTCAGAGATAAGTCCACCTTTGCCATAAACTTTATTATTGTTTTTTCTAAATGTATTTTATTTGAGTGCAATAAAGTATATAATAATAAAAAAATAAAATGTGTGCTTTAGAAGTGTAAAACTTCTGCAATAGTCCTGCGCTGTTTCTTAGATATACGAAACGTAACTGGCTATGAGAGAAAGACAGAAAGAAACTTTATGCTCGCACCTCTCTCTCTTGCTCCGTTCACCTCGTCCGATCACACATTTCGTAACGCTCTGGTCACGAATTCACCAGACGAAGAAGTTTTACTTCAATAAAGGTAGCTATGAAACTAACAGCTGAAATTACCGCCGTATTAAAGCATGTAGGTAAGCTGTTCCTGCGAGCAAGCTATTAAGCTGTACTCTGCAGGTTATCGCTAAGACGAGATACAAATTTCCAGCTAAACGGCAGACATCGCTGCAGCGACACAAGCGGCACATGATCCCGTGCATCGCGACCGCATCTATTACCCCCTTCCCCCCTCCTTCGAACCGCACCCTCCCCCCTCCCGTGAGTACTTCGAGAGGTATTACTTGTATTAGATACACATTTATAAGATGGTTCGTCGTACTATCGTTGTTGAATGTACCGATTTGTAAAAATGAAGAAACAGGTGAGTCACAGCAAAACGTTATAATAAGACTCGACGACGCACAGAGGAGTATTTACGTTAAAAACCTGGCCAAAAGTAAAAAATGCAAAGTATGATAAAATTCAATGCAACCATCTCTTTCTAGCAGCTGGATAATTTGTTTTTGATATAACGTTACTCTCGATTTTTTTTGTTTACCCCGAAAGGCACACAGGAAGTCGGAACTCAGTCGTCGCCGTCGGTCGTCGTCTATGTTTTATCAAGGCTCGCATTTTGACACAAATTACACGTGGTGTTTTAATTTGTTTAATGTGCAATTTGTGTAAAAAAAAATTTTATATGGAAGGTGAAAGTATGTTCTTTAATAATAATGTTACATTTAATCTGTAGACACATTAATCATTTTTAAATTAATTATTGATAAAAAAAATTAAAAATACTCTACTTTTTTGATAAATTTAAGTAAACAATAGTGTTTTTGTAGGTGTTCCGGGTACTTTCGAGTAGTTAACTGTTACATAAAATAAAGTAGAGGCCTTCATAAAGGGATTAACAAAAGAAAATGTTCCGCTTTTTTCCGCCATTTTGTTTACCAGACATTTGAACGAATTTAGTAATAAATTAAAAGTAAAATAATTTCAGCTCAATTGGGTGAAGATATCTGCTTCAAAATTGAGTTGCAAGATTTCACCGGAACAAACATACATACATACAATATACATACATACATTGCAAGTTAAAAAGAAAAAAAATGACAACGATGAAGATGATAAAAACGACGATGCATTAGACTTTGATGACTAATTTGTTTCAAAATAAAGCACTTTTTTTTTAAATTATTATCATGATGATGATGATGACCATTTTAATATTTTAAACGAATAAACATATTAAAAATTACTCTAAGTGTTTATTTATTTTATATCCACATGATAATTTAAAAAAATAATTTTGGCCAGGTTTTTAGTGTAAATACTCCTCTGTGCGACGCCGCGTTGGCGCAGCGGTCACAGCACTGGATTGCGATTGGCTGTTGCGCGGGCGGTTGCGGGTTCGATCCCCGCACACGACAACATTTGTATTGGCCATACAGATGTTTGCCGTGGTCTGGGTGTTTGTGTAGTCCTTGTGGGTCTCCCCACCGTGCCTCGGAGAGCACGTTAAGCCGTCGGTCCCGGTTGTTATCATGTACACCTGATAGCGATCGTTACTCATAGTAGGGAATTTATATTTGGGTTGTCTGGAAGAAATGGCTAAATAGCCATAAGTCCGCCCATTGTACTTCACAGTCTGTAAATGATATTTGTAGTTGTGATGTACAATAAAGTATAAATAAATAAAAATAAATACAATAAATAAATAAGACTTCTACTATTATACTATAATAAGACTATACTCTTCTATTATTTAATAGACTATAAGGTTATTAATTTGAGTCTATTTATTTAATGTGAGCTACCTCTCATATTTAACTGGATTATCTTGTGTCGAACGCGCACTAACAGTCACCGGCGGCAAGGTGCAGTGTTCAGGAAAGTAGATGGTAGCACGTTAAATGGTGCCGCGGGGAAACTTGAAGCCGGAGTTGAAAGGGCAGCGCAATTTAAGAAATTAATTAGTTCCCCCACCGACCTTTTTCTCACACGTTCCTTTGAACACTTACGACTCTCCGTTTAACCGTTTTACTTTCTAAAAATAAAAGTATAATTAACTAGCTGTGTCACGTGGAAAGGCGTTAATTTGAAGAAAAAATAGCTTATATATATTATATAGCCTTCCTTTGTAAACGGGCTAACCAATACCAATTATTTTTTAATTCGAACCAGTAGTTTCTGATATTAACGCGTTGAAACAACCAAACAAGCTTTCCAGCTTTACAATATTAGTATAGACAAATTGCTAACAACAAATATAGCTGAATATAAGCCTTATAAATGTGAACTACTCGAAGGCCTTATTTTTATCGGTGTCTGTAAAAGCTATCTGACCAACTTCTATCTTATCCAACCTTGGTGATGTTTATTTCTTTCTCACCATCGATTTCCAATTTATTTATGGAATCGCTTCGCTTCGCTTCAGCCTGTAATATCCCACTGCTGGGTATAGGCCTCTTTCCCCATGTAGGAAAAGGATCAGAGCTTAATCCACCACGCGCGGATTATGTGATTGGCGGATTTATGGGTTATAGATATTAATTGAATGGATTTTTATGTGCGTAGTTATTCATTTATTATTTTTTTATGTAATTTGTCATATTTTAGTTTCCGTTCGCATTTTTTCGATGAATTTTCGCTTTTTAGCTCTTATGGATTATTTGTTATTGGAAACTTTATTGGTTTTTGAATTTATTGTATCAATTTTTAATTTACTCTGTTACTAAACAGTTTGTTTCTAAACCAGAATAAAATATAAGATTATAAAACATGGTTATTTTTATTATTAAAATAATTTAAAACGGGATATTTACCACGTTTTTATTTTTATTTTGCATGACTACTCATTATCGTGAACAAGACATTTTTTGTAGAATATGTCGAAATATCGAGCTTAGCTAAGTAATAATAAAAAAAAAACATGATAAATATTTCGTTTTAAATAATTTTAGTATAAAATAAAATTATAAACGAAAATATTACAAAAACATTTCCTTTGTTCTTTACTGACAACACGAAAATGATGTTTACTGGCACTTTGAATTGTCATTGTTTATTCAAGTGGGACGCTCGTCGATAATTCATCGCTAGACAAATGTAAGACATTCCGGAACGATTCGACACGTGACGGGAGCTTCACACTGAATATTTGTATATTTAAAATGTACATACTATGTTACATATATCCTTGTACTTTTATTCCTTCCTTACCCAAGATGTTATATTAGATATTTTATTGCTTGACATTAACGAGCGTTGCTGATCTTAAAGACCATCCCCAGAAGATCTGGCCATCTTACTAATTACAGGAATACAACTCGTGGAGGCCTATGTCCAGCAGTGGACTACGACAAGCTGAAGTCTGCGCGTGTTATACATAAAACTTAAAACTGTATACTCATACAACAAAACAACAAAACTTATGCCGTAACTTACACGAGTTTTTAGATTGTTAAATTATTTTTCGCTGTGGAAGGATGCAGAACGTAGACATGTTTATGGCGCACGCTTTAACGAACAGACATAAAAGCTTACATTTACAGTGTTCATATTTTCGGAGACCGCTACATAAATACGAACACGTCGAGACGCTTGTCGTTGCCAACGTCAGGCTCCAATAAACGAAATCTAGTTTTCATTGACCGACCGAAAAGAGGATGTTATGTTTTAGATTGGCTTTACTTTTGTATGCTGAATGTCTTTGATGTTTCTCTGTCAATATAATTAATAAATAAATATCTAATAACATACACACACGGTCGTCTGTTCCTACGGTAAGCAACTTAACTTAAAGCTAAATACTTTTTTTTGATAAATATACATAGAAATATTACATATATAAAAACAAATATTACACCCAGATTCAGACGAGAATCGAACCCGCAACCCGCGGGGCAGAAAGCAGCGCCTACAAACTGTGCCAACGAACTAGTCGGATTTATATTAATATAATGAATTTGAAGATAAACAAGTTTTTTATGAAAAATAAATAAAAAAATGCTCGATAATAAAGTTCGTAACAATTCAAAATTTAATCGGAATTTTATTTTAAAAGGTCTAATTAGTTTTTCACTGATGAATATCAAATAAATATAAAAATGATTTTTAAAAATCAAATTATTTAAAACAAAATGAATACAATATCATCTGCATTTCCACTAATGAAAATGAAAATTGAACCGTGTAGTCACACAGTACCGGTAGGTATAATTTATTTATTTTTTTTGCGAAAAAACCTTACCAGATAAAACACCCATAAAGTCTTTTGTCGCAGATTATTTTAATCATTTTAATATGGTATTCATTTTGAATGTACATAATAATACTTTTTGTGTAATAATTCATCGAATAATTTTCTTCATTCACGTTTGAGAGCTTGAATTAAATGCATGAATACATTTGCAATGTGACTGTGTTTATTGCTGCTAGCGTATTTCTTCGGGTGATGGGAACTACGGAGCCGAAGCAATCATTGCGACTACGAAGGAACAAGTATAAGCCACTGTAATGGGATTACCGTCTGATTCAGCGCAATCTCCCAGACTAATATAGAGAGAATCCCTCTCCACACTAGCTGGGATTCGAACATCTTAACACGACATTTATCGCTAGATTAGACTAAACGTAGCAGAATAAATAGTATACTGCATTCTACCCACTAGAGAAGTTTACTAAAACGTCGATTTACTTAATTTGAAATTATTAACAGAGTCCTAAAAAAAAGGATCACTAATATGTACCAGTATGTAAAACTAAAAAGTATCACACATTTTCTATAACGAAATAACTTTTTTGGATTTTATCGCGGTTTATTAAGTTTTTTTTAAATGCCCGACGTTTCTGATACTTTACAGCAACCGTGGTCACGGGAGGACTGAACTAATTAAACGCGATAAAATCAGAAACAGATGTTTCATTATAATGAGTGAAATACGCGTAAACATTAGAAAACATATACACACATTTATCTAAACATACTAACTTTTAGACAATCTTTTAAAGACTTCTTAGCACTAAGTAGTACTTACACAAATCTTATTCAGTAGATACGTGTTTTGATTAAAATCAACATAATATGAAATCAATAATGACTTATAATTATTTATCAGGAACTTTTATTTTATTGCTTTTTATGATTTTCAAGTCGTTTTGACACGATCATATTACGTCAAGTTCATACAGAAAGGAGTGCGGATCTCAAAATATAATGTTATTTTCACGTTTTTTTCACATTTAATGTGTATCAAAAACATGGCAGCCAAGCACAAAATTGAAATTTTACTTCTTGTTACACTTTCACAACAAAGCAATAAGAACACTTTAATCTTGAAATATCTAACAAATTCTAGTCATATAATATATTTAGCATTTTCAAATAAGACACACATACTTATCAAGAAAAAAACTACACGTCAAAATATATAATTCTGCAATTAATAATATCACGTATGTTATGTAACCTTATAAACATACATTTAACTTTAATTTGAACGAGTACTAAACGACTGACAAAGGACTTGTTTACACCGTGGAATTGCTTTTACAACCTAACTTCGAGTTAGGTCTGTTTATGTGTATGTGTCGTAATGTCTACGTAATACAGCCGTTATTATGAAGTGGTGACATAATTGTGCTTTTGTTGAGAGTTGCGTTTCCCTCAAGGTCGGATATTTGTATTTAATTATGTACATAATACAGTTTCGTTTTAAGTGTTTGAGTTTTGAATCGTTAAGTCGTTATGTTGTTATGGAATTTCAGGACTGTAAAGTCTATAAGCGTGCTTTTAAAGAGAAATATTAGAACTTATTACACCAGCTACAAGATTTACGTCTTTCGAATTTTTTATTCATTTCACTAAACAAGATACTTATCAAACAGAAGAACTAACTTCTGTTCGTTATTTAATGTTATACTTTTTCTTTAATACTAAAGAGAAAATAATTATGTTTATGTACAATCATCATCGTTCTAGCAGTTTGGAGACTTTTTATACCATTAGGGTGACAATCAAATCTATGGTCAAACAGATGTTTACCCCAACAGGATAATTTAATACAAGCGTGTTGCCAACCCTAACGTTGTTGTCAATTTGTCGCGTCTACAAGTACATCACTCGTAGATTTTAGGCTCCAGAAACCTGTGACTTTACACATTAAAATGACTGCCTGTTCACTTTGCTATGTTAAGGTTTTGACCACAATGCATGCCTTTTCAGCATTTTGTAGTTTTCGATACGTTAATCTACTAATTTTTATTCTCTATATTAACTATAAGGGTGCGAAATTTCCTAATAATTTCCTAATACTCCTCCATCCGCGCAATTTTAGTAAAAAGGTCTACAAAATTTTTGCTTCACTTATTAATATATAGAAAAAAATATTTAGCATATTTAGCAAGATCACAGCTAAATAATACTGTTTTCAATCAGTATTGTGTTCCTGTTGGTGAGTAATGGCCGGTACACACGGCAACGATAAAACTGCGCAAACGAACTGCACAGTTCATTTGCGCAGTTTTATCGATCGTGTGTACAAAAATCGCCGCAGATTTTTTGGTTGGTGCAAGCCATCGTAGCAAGGTTTAAAATCTATTCGATAAATCGTTGTCGATCGCGTTTGCACAGTTTTATCGTAGTGTGTGTACGGAAGTCGGGCCAATCATTCAGTTCGTTCACAAAGTATCCAGATTTTTAACTGACTTCTAAAAAAGGAGGAGGTTCTCAATTCGACTTTTTTTTTGTATGTTTACTCAGAAGTTTTGACTGGGTGGACCGATTTCGATCAATTTTGTTTTAGTTGAAAGGTGTTGCGTGTCATGTGGTCCCATTTAAATTTAACTGAGATCTGACAAGTACTTTTAGACTTTGAGTTATATCTAATAGTGCGTATTTATTTGACTATTTTCGTCGACCTACGTTGTATTATACCGCATAACTTTTTACTCGGTGAACCGAATTGATGATTCTTACTTTAATCGAAAGCTAATACTTGTCATGTCATCTTGTTTAAATTAGATCGAGATCTAATTACAACTTTTTGAGTAATCTTTAATTAATAGCGCGTATTTACTTGACTATTCTTTCGACTATTATTACGTTGTATTACGTCTTGTCGATGTAATTGAAGTAGGTTTGTTTTCGTTTGCGAGCAAACACAATTATTTTACCCAGTGATAATAATTAGTACCTGGCTACAAAACAGTGTACGGGCGAATTACTTTTTTTTTTTAATTTTTTGAAGTGAAACTTCTTTAAGCGCATGAGGGGTAAAATATTTACGAATCAAACGCATCACCGCGTCACAAGTCACGAATTTTTAATCTCCATACAACGTTGAAGCGCTTCATCGTCTTCCATCACGAATGACGTGTTTTTTTTTCAGAGTTTCTGCCGAGAACTGACGATCGACGCAGATATCGTAGATGTGTGGACGCACTACCGGCGTTCGATAAACTGCGCAAATGAACTGTGCAGTTCGTTTGTGCAGTTTTATCGTTGCCGTGTATACCGGCCATAAGGTGACCAGAGCTCCTGGGGGGGGATTGGGGATAGGGTCGGCAACGCGCTTGCGATGCGATGCAGGCGTCTATAGGCTACGGTCTTACCATAAGGTGAGCCGTACGCTTGTTTGCCGACCTAGTTACATAAAAAAAAGCATTTAGGATAACATAAAATTTTAGAGGAAATCGTTAATGACAGTTAATAAAAAAAAGCGTAGATCTTGTTTATTTGAATTGAAGTTTCGAGTTTCAAATACTTTTGGCATAAAGCGACCTGTTTATAGACTGCGACTTTAGGAGTGAATCGATAATGGAATATAAATAAAATAACAATGTCGATCTATCTGTCAAGCGTCGAACCGCGAGGGAAATCTAGCTTGCTACCATAATAATGGCCTTGTTTTTATATTTGTGTAGGTTTATAGACAGTTGGGTGGTATGAAAAAGGTTCTATTAACCAAAAGCGGATCCAGCTTTGGCGCCAGGGGGGGGGGTCACATAGTCGTGGTCAAGTCACAAGAAGTTATAATTTAATTTTGATAATGATAGATACAGGTAAAAAGTAGGTATTTTATTCATTTATGTACATAAGTAGTGTACTTAAAAATATCTATGTTGTGACAAATCTCTTGTTTAAAAATTTTAGTGGTCCACCTAGGTCCTGGACCAGCCCAGGGGGAGGTCATGACCCTCCCCCCTCCAGGATCCGCCCTTGCTATTAACGGTGGTGGTTGGGGTTTTAATTCCCACATGGAGCTAGTAACAACCGCTCTGAGATGGTGTATTGGTGCTGTGCCGTGTAAGCGCCTAAACACCGGCGGTTTTGGGTTTGAATCGCGCTCGGGATGGATGTTTGCATTTACACAGATATTTCATTCCCGTTTAGATGTCTGTCCTTGTAAATCTCCCCACCGTGCCATCGGAGAGCACGTTAAGATGTCGGTCCCGGTTGTTGTTCTGTATATCTGATAGCGATCGTTACTCATAGTAGGGAATATATAGTGGAGCAGCGTAGTAGGTAAAGCTCCAATTCTTCTCCTGAATCCTTCACATGGAAAAAAGCAACAGTGGGATGTTAAATACTGAATTATTATATGTAACAAAAAATTCAATATACACACACGGTCGTCTGTTCCTGGGTAGGAAACTGATACCTGTACCTGGATACCTGTGTTCTAGACAACATTCGGTTGATATTATTATTTTTATTTTTCCTGACATTTGTAACATGTAGCGTGTAAAAAAAAGTTCGTATAGAACCTTAAATGTAAGGAATATTTTGAGACACCTTCCTTTATAACAGGCTTTCGTCCTTATTCTTTTGATAAACAAGGACTACAGCCCGACTGGTGTAGTTCCACGTGATAATATAGTAGGGCACTTGACGTATACAATACTGTAATGTCGATATCTTATAATTTAAATACTAAGATCTTGACAGTTTTGAGATCTCTTCAACAACTGACTGGCACAAATTGATAAGTCAAAGGCCCTTGTTAAAGACTACTTCTGTCAAATGCCTTCAACTTCAGCGCTAATAAGGTTCTAAATATTCGAGATAAAACTGAAGATTTGGAAAACTAAAGTAAGTCAAATAGGAAAAAATGAATTTAGTTTGCTTTCAAATGAATACTCTTTTTAATTGACTTCCAAAAAAGGACGAGGTTCTCTATTATATTGTTTTTTTTTTCTTTTTATGTATGTTACCTCAGAACTTTTTTTAATTGAAAGGTAGTGGCGTGTCATGTGGTTGTCTTCTGGTCCCATTTAAATTCGGTCAAGATTTGATGACTATTTTTTGAGTAATCTTTGATAACGCGTATTTACTTGACCATTTTTCATGTCAGTTTAATTCATGTCGTTTTTGTTTTACGAGTAAACACAATTCTAAAATTAGAATATTGTTGTTTTATAATGTAATTCTATATAAGCAATAAAGAATAAGTTGACTATTGTATAATACTTTATTTTACAACTTAATTACAGGGATGACACAACTAAAATATACAAGGTAGACCTAGTTAGTATTCAAAATAAAACTTGAAAATATTGACATCATTAGAACCCTAAAACTGTATATAATAATAAATTAATGCCAATTTAATTATGTAAATGAGCAAAATTTACATCTTTATTTACAGCTCTATAATTACTTACAAGTAATCAGAACTAAATACGCTCTTAGTTGATTACTAGCTCATCTCAATTTTACGAAGTGTTCAACATTTACCTCCGGAGAAACAATTAAGCCTCAGACGAGTCTGTTAAAATTACAATTTATTGTAGAAAATTATGTTTCAAATAATTTAGCTGTGACTCAAGTGCTTTGTTTCCCAGCCACATGATTAAGTAACTTTCATCAAGTCATAAGTGTTTCATTCAAACAGCTTAAAAGGGCTATTAGGCAATTATTACTACATATACAATATCTATGTAGGTACACAATTCCTCATATATGTGTATGATGTCTGAATCAATACATGAATAGTAATGCATGTACTGTTACAGTAAAAATGCTCTTGGAAACACAAGAAAGCAAGAATTATAGGAAAGATTTTGCTTTAGCTATTTAAAGAGAAAGTAATTTAACAATACCGCACCTAATTTTAATTTTGATAAACGTGTTTTAACGAACTATTTTCATTGGTAAGTCATTAAAAAAAATGGTTTTTGTAATTAATTAAGCTGGCAGAAAGTGAGCAGAAACCAATCAAAAATTTTGAGAGCTTTATATACCTAGCTTGCAGTTTTTTCACTCCAATAAATCGAGTTGTCCACTATTTTGACACAATAATAATCAGTGTCCATCATATTTAATAAATGGAAGCAACGTTTTACAAATGTTGGTCATCTACTTCTCACACGTACCCTCGCCGCGCAAGTCCGCCCATCTCTTGACCTATTTTCCTCTTAAATCCACGCATCTGTGTCGCCTACAATACGAAAGAACTTCACACTCGCACACGACAAACTTTGAAGACAAATATAAGAATATAAAGTAGAAAAAAAGCTTTCACGCTTATTACCTTTAAGAAAAATGTTACGAGATAAAATAGTACTTTAATAAGATAAGAAATATAAAGCTTTAGGCGAAAGTTCGCGTCGTGTGTAACTTTATTGCGCTTCAAATGAATTATACCGCGTTATATATGTCTGTCTGTATGATTTAAACAACGTACTGTGCTCTGAAACGTCGCATTTATTTGATGTTATGTATCTTTGTGGGTTGTATTCTAGTTAAGTGTTTCAGTGGTAATTTGACAACTTTTCTACTAAACGGATTTCAATTTTCTTATATTTAATGATGTATGATTTATTTTACACTGGATATAATAGCTTAAATCAGTTTCTCCGATAGTAGACAAACTCACGAAGACTTACAAGAAATTCGTGGAAACCACATGAATACGTGATCTGGAAAATCCACGATTTTCTGCAGCGGGATTTGTGCTCATCCTATAAATCGTATTGTTATGCACAGCGAAAATATAAAGAAAATCAAACTCAGTTAACCTTAGTTATTACGAGTCTCGCAAAGCTTAGATAAAAACCTAGTTTTTTTTTTTTTAGTATTCTAAATGTTCAAGTTTTTTATATAAATAACAGACAGAAAACCCTACCTAGCTAACTCAGTCAAAGTGCGCAGAATTTCTATAACTTCCAACAAATTAATTTTTGATGCACACAAGCAAGTACTCAAAAAGTGGAAATTATTTCAAAACTTTTTTTAGAAATACGCGTGCTATCAATAAAACATTTAAAAATAGATTAAAGAATTATAAAGTTACTACTTTAAAATAATTAAAAATGCTAGCGACATTGACAAACAAACTTTATTTCCATAATCCATTGCCCAGCTGTCAAACTTTAAAAATAAATTAAATGATTTCCAATTCTTTTGAGTAACTTTATACATGTATCTAATTCAGTAAAAAAATAAAATCATTCTCAAAATGCAAACAATCAAATTTAATGTAAATATATAATTTTATTTTTAAAACAATTCAAATGCCAACCGAACCGTAAAATTCGCATTACAAGACACTCCTCGAATGAATAAGAGATGAAGAGAACGAATTCAGAGTTATTATGCAAATTTGTTGTGAAGAAATGAAACCAAAGTCGAGATTTTTAATTTCCAAAAGCAACACAAATTGTTAACATTGCAATTTTCACTTTCTTCTTTGAAATAGGTTTTTTCATATTTTCTGGTTGTAAAGGACATGGATTTTTATTTTGGTTTCATTGCTTGTTTAATGTTTTTGTTGAATAATGGAATCCTCTCTCTTATGTAAAATATACTAATTTAGAATGGGGCAACAATTTAAAATTTTTAAGTTAATCTTTGGTCTGTAACTCAAAATGTGATATCACAGTATAGTTTAAAACCATCTTTATTTTAATATTTAGTAAACCATTCCGGCTTTGATCGTGTGTTTTTTTTTAGTACACATGAGGTAAAAAATAATGCTTGCAGGTGAATTTTATGTATTCACTATTTATAGGCGCGGCAGGAAATTGATAACGCCTGGCAAGCCAGCAGCCGAGCATCTGCGATCCATGTATATTTTTCCGGTTGTTATAACTTTTGACATCTTCTAAGGTATTCATTACAGTAATGTTTATTGAATTTCTAATGGTATGTTCATATTTATTCAGATAAAGATTAATACTAAATAAGAGTAAATAAATAGCGTATTACAATAACCTAACTATTAATTTAAGAAATGTTTGTTAGTCAACTGTAACTTCTCCTACATGGGGAAAATGGCCCATGCCCAGCAGTGGGATATTACAGGGTGAAGCGTTTCAATCGTAACTAATAGAGACATGCTGTTGAGAATTTTCCCTTGGATTTTAGAAGAAATTGGATTATCTTGTGCCTATATAACTTCTCCCACACCATATATTACCCTTCCGCTAAAATCTTGTATATGTAAGTGGAGTTATGTTGTTAATAGTGCTATCTATGTTAAAACGTATAATTGGCAGACTGCCTGTCACAGACGGTGAATATCAATGTGAAGCATTTGGACCCGTCGCTTCTGACCCCATAAATAAGAGATTAGATAGAGAAAAGCGATTATTATCTATTATTAGTTGTGTAGTAATTGCTATGGCTTAACACCGAAACGGGCGGTTTTACGTATGTTCTAGTATGATGACGTATCACACAATAGAACTCACTCAAAACCGATATTATTGCAAAATGTAATTAGCAATTATTATCTCATAGCAGCGGTTGAGACAGTTTAGTACACACTAGACGAAACACTTGACGTAAGTTAACCATCTGGGAAATTGGGATCCATTCCTGGATGGGATTTAGTTCATTATTGCACATACTGTTATGAGAATTAATACGTTGACAGCTCCTTGCTGTTAGAACATTTTAGATACTTACTAGACATGTTACGCGATATCTGCGAAATTGGTTCCAAGTTATTGTTTGTAAGTTATCTATACTAATATTATAAAGAGGTAAAGTTTATAACTTTGTTTGTATGTAGGGGGTAATCTTCGCAAATACTGATCCGATCATGAAAATTATTTCACTCACAGAAAGCTACACTATTCAGGAGTGACAAGATAAAAGGAAAAATATAAAAATATATAAAGATTTTAAATCAGCAGGATTTGAACCTGCGTCCTCTGACTTGCCGTGTCAACAATTCAATCTAATCAAGCATTATTATTTGCCTTAGAAATTAATTGGTGATTTTAAAACATTTATATTTATCTGATTTGCTGAAAATAGTGAGAGTGTATTGGAACATATCAAATTTCACCGTACCCTTCTTATGTGAAATGGATTATAACCCCCAACGAAGTGGGCACGGGTCGGCTAGTTGAATTATAAAATTATTGTAATAGACTAGAATCAAAAGAAAAATTAGTGTGTGTGTGCAATTCATAGACAGTAGAAGTGAAATTTCTGAAAAGTCGTAAGATGGTAGGGCGTTGCGATTTATTCTATCGACGATGATCACGGCCTACTCAAAAAGGTCGTAAACGCCATGCAAAACTCGTCGCTTACGCGTTTTGAGGAGTAATGTATTCTATTTAATATTCTATGTCATTCTCTTTCTATACATTTTCAACAAGTTTCAAATCACAACGATTATAAAGAAGTTTACTCGTACTTCGAACGGTCAGTAGTAATCGTATCCACTACAGCCTATCACAGTCCACTGTTGGACATAGGCCTCCACAAGTTCGCGCCCGACATTATGACGCGAACTCATGTGTGTTGCTCATAGTCACCACGCTGGGCAGGCGGGTTGGTGACCGCAGGGCTGGCTTTGTCGCACCGAAGACGCTGCTGCCCGTCTTTGGCCTGTGTATTTCAAAGCCAGCATGGATGGTTATCCCGCCATCCGTCGGCTTTTTAAGTTCCAAGGTGGTAGTGGAACTGTGTTATCCCTTAATCGCCTCTTACGACACCCACGGGAAGAGAGGGGGTGGCTACATTCTTTAGTGCCGTAACCACACAGCATAGTGCACACAGCACAGTAATCGTATGACTGACTGTTATTTATTTGTGCAACATAAAATTTCATCACTTCCTATCGCAGTCCACTGCTGGACATAGGCCTCCCTAATTTCGCGCCAAAATGGCATGAACTCGTATGTTTACCAAAATCAAAATTACTATATTCAAGTCTTCGAAAGCACTTTGGAATTGGACTAAAATAATATTCGCTTTCAATAAAATAAATAAAGTTAAAGTGAAACTACTATCGATTTGAAATGTAAAATCTGCAGAGAAGAATAAGCGAGAAATTCTGCAATTACTTCAAAAACAACCATGTCTGTTTTGGTCATTTCCATGTGCCAAAATATTGGGAACTCTAAATGACCAGTGACAAATACGACAACTTTATACCATGTTTTGGATATAAATCTTAAGGTTAGTGATCATAAAGGTAGAGAAACTTATATGGTTGTTTAATGAATTTTGTCCTGTATATACTCGTATCTTTCGAATTTTCAACATAAATTTTACACAAGACTCATCCGCCTTACAAAATATTTTCAAGAGAGTAGCGATGGCAGTTTTTCCTCGAGGTGACGAAGCGAGGCTTAAAGGATTAGGAATTGAAAGGAGTGCAATTTAATACGCTCTTATCAGCTTCTGCGATACGAAAAATATAGATGTTAGGAACTTGAAATGAAATGAAATTATATGTTATTTCAATGGAATTACTGGGAAGTAGAGAATTTTTTGAGACATTTTTATTATACATCGACAATGGGCATGACGACAGTATCAAAAAATCGTCAATTTAATGATTTTAGGGGAACACTCATATTTAAAAAATTCAAAATACTGGTTTAGTTTTATGTAATATAATAAGATTATTGTGATTTTCAATAAAATAAAACAATAAAATACTGCAATCGGCCATTTTGATTGAAACACAAACTACAGCGCTCGACGTCACAACATAACATAATACGTCAGGCGCGCTCCAAAGAGTAAAGTAAAAAGTAAGGCCCACTTTATTCTGTGACGTCAAGCCGACGCCATGACACCTGCAGCCGTTTTGCCGCTCTCATTGAAAACATATTAGAAAAATAGTTTTAAAATTCCTTAAACTTAAGTTTATTACCGAAATATAGGTATTTTTGTAAATAGTAAATGTGTACCCACATTATGGAAGAGGTTTTCAAAATCTTTCGTCATGCCCATTTATAATTATTCAATCGTAAGTGACAGAACATTTTAAATCAAAACAAAATAACTTTATTCAAAACGTCATTTTACAATTTAAATTTTTAAAAGATTATTATTATTGTTATTTTTTTTTTTAAAGTAAAGCTACCATAAGTTCGGAATATAGATTCTACAGAGAAGAATGGGCAAGAAATTCCGCAGTTACTCTTTTTTTTCAAGCAGTATCGTATTCCTGTTTATGAGTAAGGCGATCAGAGCTCCTGGGGGCATTTGGGGATGGGGTCGGCAACACGCTTGCGATGCTTCTGGTGTTGCAGGGTCTATAAGGTACGGTAATCACCACCACTACCACCAGATGAGCCTTACGCTTGTTTTCCCAACTAGTTATATTAAAAAAAAAGAAAAAAAGATAATCGCAAAATCGTTTGTGGCATTTTATTACACACGCAAATACCATAATTAAAAATATCCAGATACTAAAACATACGTAGCTATGCTATGTCGCACTTTAGTATTCTTAAATTCTGTGCCTGTGGAGCATTTCAGAAGAAGATAAACTTTCAGTCAGTCAGTCAGTTCAGCCTATGGCAGTCCACTGCTGGACATATGCCTTCCCGAGTCCGCACCATACATATGAGTTTTCCGCCATCCTCATCCAGCCTACATCTGCAATCTTATTATATAATTATATATAATCTATACTAATATATAAAGCTGAAGAGTTTGTTTGTTTGTTTGTTTGTTTGTTTGTTTGTTTGTTTGTTTGTTTGAACGCGGTAATCTCTGGAATTACTGGGCCGATTTGAAAAATTCTTTCAGTGTTAGATAGCCCATTTATCGAGGAAGGCTATAGGCTATGTATCATCACGCTAAGACCAATAGGAGCTGAGTCCACGCCGACGAAGTCGCGCGCAGAAGCTAGTAATAATATAAAAAGCTTTTATTGTATTTTATTTTCCCATCTAAAAGTGAAGGATCTCCGCATAAATTCATAAATTATAAATCCAAACAATCCGGTCGAAGGCACTCGTAATAAAAATGACAAGAAGCAGTAATCCGGGCGAGGGTCGCTGGTCGCCCTAACAAGGGTCACCCTTAATTATATCCTCCGAGCGAATGCTGTGTACGTCAGCTGATCCTGCGGTCGCCACGAACATTCATATATTATCCTTTCGATGTTAATTTATTTACATATCATTTTGTTGACGCCTTAACTAAAATTAAAATAGGTGAATGACAACTTTTTCTTGTATCAACTGAGGTACCTAGGGCACAGCGGGAAATTTCCTGCTCAAAATATGGAGCAGCCCGACTGGGGTAGTATCTCGACCTTACAGAAGACCACAGCTAAATAATATTGCTTTCTAGCAGTGTTGTGTTCCTGTTGGTGAGTAAGGTGACCAGAGCTATTTTGACGGATTGGGGATAGGGTCAGCAACGCGCTTGCGGTGCTTCTGGTGTTGCAGGCGTCTATAAGTTACGGTAATCGCTTACCATCAGATAGGTCGTACGCTTGTTTGCCAATCTAATTATATTTAAAAAAAAAAGTATTTTTAAGACGCTAAGTTTCATAAGACGCTGTCTTATTATGACGGATATTGGCGCAGTGGTGTCAGAACCTGGTTGATGCACTTGCGGTTATTGGTTCTATTATTGTACAAGACTAGTACTTTGATACACACATAAAAATTTGTCGTGTGGAGTTCGTACTTGTATATTACATGTTTCTGGACCACCGTAATAAGATTCAAATGGAGACAATTACGTGTAGGTTAATATACAATTTATTATTATAAGAGACTGATTGGAACTTTAGCTCGAATTAAGATTACACGTTGTCTCATGTCACATACAGGTTATATTTTTATATTCATCATCATTCTTGGTTGGCCAATATTTCAACAGTTATTTGTGATTAATTAAATCTATGAAATAAATATATATATTTAATTGTCTTACGCCTAAAAGATTTTCATCTTAGTTGGGCTTGCTAAACCGAAACTCTATATCACAACTTTCATACAATATGTATATGTAATATGTATCTACTACCTCTCCACCTCTCTCCTCTCCTCTCCTCTCTATAGTATCTCCAGATGAACTTAATATTCTCAAACATCAAAATAGATTATCTACATTATGCTGAAGAATTTGTGTTTGTGTCTTCAGTGTGAACTGCTGGTTTGAATTGATAAATTATTTTTGTGTAAGGCTAGAGGCTTTATAATATTTGAATACGTGTTTTCCTTACATTAACGCGGGTAAAACGGCGGGGCACAGCTTGTATTAATTAAAACTTCGTTGAAAATAATCCATAATTATATATATATGTGCTAGTACTACACAAACAGCAATTCCCTCAACGAAGTAAATTTTTTATATTCCACCGTGGAGAGACAACAAAAATGTTTTATTAAAATTCGTTGTATTTTTCCGCGACTTTTATATGAACATTAAAAGACAGTTATTTCGATCTACACGAGTTTCATTGCTTCTCACGCTGTCAGCGTCAAAATAAAATAGCACTTACTAGTCCACACTCATCTATGACAAACTCTTTGGTGTAGCGTTGAGAGAATTTCCTTCAACGCCGACAACTGTGGGTTCAATTTCCGCTCGAAGCAGAAAATTGGGTTTACACAAAAAAATTGGTTATAAAATTAATTAATGTTTCATAGATACCTAATAGCGAAAAATACTCACAGTAAGGAAACTATTCGTAACCCCCAGTGAAACAGAGTGGTGGATTAAGCTCCAGTCTAAGAAGAGATCGTCCAGTAGTATGATGTTTTCGGGTAGATGCAGTTCATTTACAACAAGTGGCGGATGCGACCTGATGAAGAGTCATTATTCTTAGTAAAAAAATTATTCAGTAGTCAGTGAATTTAAGAAGATAAAGAAAATATGGAGAAGATGCATATGCCCAGCAGTGGAACTTTTACGGCTGTCTTATTATAGTCCGATCTTCATAAATTAATATCACATGTTTTGTGTAAAAAGGTTCAACATTATCGTAAAATGCCTCCGCGAGTCCTGCAGGTCGCCGTATCCGCGATATATTACATCAAAGTCATTATCAATGAAGGCCCCGCACTAAATCCGGAATCTGATGATACATTAGTTCTATTCATATTTTACCGATAAAGATGACGCATTGTCCGGGTTTGAGTTATGGCTTTAGGTTGGCTTCTTTTCTTTTGAATTTCAAACAGAAATAATTTACTACTCGGTCAAAAAATAAAATATAAGCGGTCGAGTGCAAGTTGGACTGTTTCGCAGAGGTTCCTAACCACTGCTATACCATACACCTAAATTGCATTTTTAAGATTGGGCTACTTCTTGCATCTGATGAAAATTAGTTATTAAAAGTTTAAGTTTTATTGCTTTTCTATTGGGCTACAAAAATTTAAAAAAAAGTCTGTGTGTCAGCTCCGACGCACGACTGGAGTTTACTTCTTCAGATCGACAGTCTAAATCCATATCAAATAGTAAACAAAATAATCAAATAGCGCCATCTATCGATAGACCGATGCCGCTACTAGAAAACTATTATTAGTCTATCAACGACGTTTTCGTGGTTTCTAATAGATGGCGTTGAAAAGGCAAAAAAAACGCAACGAGGTCATTCGTTCAACAGATTTGACACCTCATATTTTTTTCATACCGGGGGCCTTATATGAAAATCGATTCTTAAGGAGTAAACTCCAAAAAATGCCATCATGTAAGGATTTAAGAATATGGTATTTCGTCTAACCAATTTTTTAAAAATATTTTTACAAAATCTTGATGACGTAAATCAAGACGAAGGTGATATTATAAACAAGAATAAAGTCAAAAATCATTTATATTAGAAGATAGAGTGGACGAGAAAACCTAATAACGTATTCCATAATCGTTCACATTTTACTAATAAAAAAATTGTAATTCATAGAAGCTTTCGAAAGGACCTACAAGATCTTATTACGTTGATTCGGAACCGATGTAAAAGGATTAAAGGACTCAACCCTTGCCCTCGCCGCGTGTGTTGTGTGGCGCGGACGGGCGGACGGACCTCGTGAATATGTAATTAATGACCTGCGCCTTCTACCCACTTAATGGAACTCGTCTAATGGATTATTCATATCTTTATCATTTTACCTGTTTTCGGTTCAAGATTTTGATTAAAGGAATCAAAACAATCGCTTATTGTTACTGTACAGGCAGTTCAAGTCAGTTAGTCAGTTATTTCAGCGCTTTAAGTTTGCGCTGGACATCCCGGTTTTCCGCAATCATTGCTGGCTGGCTTGGCTGGAGGACGTCCCAAACTGCGTTTGCTAAAAAACCTATACCTGTAAAATAAAGAAAATATAGAAGGAAAATAAGAGATTAAAGCCGAGTCTGCATAGATTACATTCACGAGTCAAACTCTCCGAAGTTATCGCATGTTCTTGCCAAAATATTTTCACGTGTATTTTGCGGATGAGCGGCGCTCTACAGCGACGTCGCGACACTCGACTATTTTCAGATGACAAGTAAATTTAGTTTCGTTGCAGAACACCGTTTGTCTATTTTCAAATGAAAATAACAATCTCAATTTTATTCAGACACGAAATAACTTTACACGAATAAAGTTTCTGTTTAATGTTTAAAATTTAGTTTCAACTGAACGCGAACATTATTGCTAACAACAGTTCAAAACGGCGCGTTCAAACGTGAAGGAAAACTACATTAGTACAATATTAATAAAACTATTTCTTTATTTTATAGATTATTTCAACGACGCGTTGGCGTAGTGGTTACGCCACTGGCTGTTGAGCTTTCAACCACAGGCTCGATTCCCACACATGACAAACATTCGTATTGATTATATAGATATCTGCGTAGTCTGGACGTTTGTGCTTGTGTGTTGTCTTCCCGGACCACACGGGCATAAATACCACTGAGGGCTGTTGAGTTGAAGTGCAATATTATTATATTTTACCAATTATATCTATTTTAAAGATGATTTTATTAGACGACATTCTTTAATGACAATAACACAAGCTGTAACCTTTGATAATTTCGTCGTGTCTTAAACAAAAATTGTGTATTTTGGCGTCAAGGCTCTTTAATATAATGTTAAATCGATAGCCATATCAACGATATTGTTATTATCATCTCTTATCAGAGCCATTTCATGGCAGCCATGCTTTAAGAGAGAGAGAGCCATTCTCAAAAATAACCCCATCATAACACAAGGTTGTGCTAGGATTACCGCAAAGAAATTGTATTTATTTCACGCATGTAAAAAACCTAAGAGAATCACGTGATTACACCGCTGTTAGTTAATAGTTTGTCTGTTTACATCAGTTCTGTCCCAATATTTCGTCGTTTACGATCAGAAAAACAAAGGTTAGACTAATGACTCCTCTTAAATATAAAAAAAATTGCGTGCGTTGAAAGTAATACACATTTCAGAAGTGAAACTTATTTGGCAAACTAATAAAATAAAAATTAATCGTTAACGCTGCAACTTACAATTATTGAAGTTTTTTTTTTTTTGTTTAAGTTTTTTGTTCGAGGTTTACCACGTCTATGACTTAGATGGCGCTAAAAATTATTTGTTGTTAGTATAAGGCCACCATAGATTATCCTCACGCGGTGTTCCCAGGCGGTCACCCATCCAACTACTGACCGTCATAACGCTGTCGCGTTACCGGTAGCTCAAATTTTATCCGCGCCTAAAGAAGTTTCACTTCAAAAAGTTCCATTGTTCTAAAAACACTTATATACTTAATAATAATAAAAAATCCTAATGTGAAATGAAATTTTCACCGCCACTATTATTTTGTATATACCTAAAGTCACTGATGTGTTAATCACACGGATAAACTGTAAACATATTAGTTGTTATCTAAATCAGCACAATTTCGACGTCCGTATCTGTTCATCCAATCTCTGTGTGTCGCGTAATTTTAGATTTGTGGAATATAAATCTGTTGTTTTGAAATGTTTGAATTTTATAATACAAAATGTTGGTGTTTAGGTACGTACACCAAAGCGGTTGTTACCTATTTATAATTATGTTTCTTGAATATCGTAAGCTAGAAGTATAATTTGGTAGCATATTGTTCAAGAAATATAAACTATCGATTTTGATTATTATTTTTGAAGTGAAACTTCTTTAGGTGCATGAGGGGTAAAATGTGAGCGACCGGTAACGCGGCAGCGTTAGGGACGGTCAGTACTCGGATGGGTGACCGCCTAGGAACACCGCGTGACGTTAACTTTTTGTTTTTGTTTTTCAATTAGTTTTTTTTTTTTTGTATTTTAAATTCGCTTTTTTGAATTAGTTTGCCAAAGAAGTTTCACTTCTGATATGTGTACTTTGTACGCATGCAATTTTTTAATCGAAGTCTGCTGCGTGTTATTGCCCCGTTTAAATTTAATTGAGATCTGACAAGGGATTCTTGAGTTATCGCTACTATAATAAGTATTACGCTGTACCACTACGACTACCTATGTCAATGTTTTACTAGCGGGCAAATAAAATAATGGTATATTATCATAAATATAAAAACCATTCATAAAAGACTACTCACTCAAACTTACAAAGAACGGTCTGTTCCCCATCATCTACGTAGTACGATACATATAAAAAAGGGAGAGTATGACGGTAGAAAGAAAATAAAATTGAGTAATAACTCATCGGCCGGCCGCACGTATGCGCCACTAAACCGTTTATATCCGGGAATATTGAAAAATACTCAGAGTAATGTACGCCCGGTATGAAGCGCCGTAAACGCCCAGATTGTATGGAGATATTAGTGTCTGCCTCTTGCGCACTGCGGTGCGACTGCGGTTGCATAAGTGATGCGGTTTTCAAAATAGTTATATTGTTTATTACATCTATCTTCTTATCTTATCTTATCTCTTCTTTCAATATAATTTACAACTAAGAATTTTACATTTATCTATACATCTATACAAATAAATAAAATTGGAGTGTCTGTTTGTAATATTAAAATAACCGCTTTTTACAAAATGCAAATGGATGTATACACGGTACATATACCAAAATGACATTTTTTTATAATTTTTGTCTGTCTGTCTATCTGTCTTTTTGTCCCGGCTAATGTCTGAAACGGCTGGACCGATTTTGGCGAGACTTTCACTGGCAGATATTTGATGTAATAAGGAGTAACTTAGGCCACTTTTATTTAAGATTTTTTTATAACTCTGCGAACTAAATAATAACCTCTTTTGTTAAATTCAACAACCGACAAAACCGCGTGCACAGCTAGCGTATGCATAAGTAAGGGGTTATGCTTCATTAAAACATTCTAGTTGCACTTGCAAGTTTCTTCGTTTCTAAACAACAAATCAAAGACCGATCACGATCACGAATCTTTGAAAAAAATATTTTTAGTTGTTACGGTATAAATTATTTACATCTTAAGCTGTTATGAGACTATTGGCGGTACGCAGCGGTTAGAGCACTGGATTGCGATTGGCTGTTGCGCGGGCGGTTGCGGGTTCGATTCCCGCACACGACAACATTTGTATTGGCCATACAGATGTTTGCCGTGGTCTGGGTGTTTGTGCAGTCCTTGTGGGTTACCCCACCGTGCCTCGGAGAGCACGTTAAGCCGTCGGTCCCGGTTGTTATCATGTACACCTGATAGCGATCGTTACTCATAGTAGGGAATATATCCGCCAACCCGCATTGGAGCAGCGTGGTGGATTAAGCTCCGATCCTTCTCCTATATGGAGAAGAGGCCTATGCCCAACAGTGGGATATTAGAGGCTGAATCGTGATCGTGATCGTGGCGGTACGAAATAAAGTCTTTATTGAAGAATAGGCAAGAAGCTTAATATCGATATAAATATAAACATCAATGCCGAGTTCATAAAAAGAGATAAAATCTTATATAATAATAAATGTATAATAATAAATGTGGTTTTTTCGGCGGGTAGATTGAAAGTGTCAACACACAATTTAGATAGTGGTGTTTAATAATTGAATTTAAATTAATTTTAATAAGTTTTTCTGCTTGTTTAATGCATATCCTATAAGATTCCACCCTGTTACCTGCCAGCTATTATTATCCTACGCAATTTAATTCCTTTCACTACAAAAGTCAAGACCCATCAAATTTTCATTGACTATGGACTCATCATTTAAGGATACCGCCTTTGCTTTGTCTGAGATGTTCAACAAGAGGATGATTGAATTCGAACATAGACAACAAAAAGATATCCAGAAAGGTAGTTCTAATTCTCCAGTTTCAACATCATCATTGGCCGCTGAGTTTGAGTCGTTCAAAACATTCATTATTGTAGCACTTAAATCGCTCCAACGTCAGGCTGAATTACTGGACAGAGAGGTTGACCGCCTTGAAATGAGGAGGAGGCGCAAAATGCTTCTGTTGCATGGTGTACCAGAGGATCAATCTGAAGACACGACACTTAAAATTACCACCCTCGTAGCAGACCACTTGAAACTTTCCGATTTCTCAAGCAGCAGTATCAAATCATCTTATCGTCTCGGTCGACCCTCTGACAAAAAGCCTAGACCTATTGCCATAAAGTTTACCGATGCTGCTGTTCGCGATAAAGTATGGTTTGCTAAAACTAAACTAAAGGGGTCAGGGATCACTCAATCCGAGTTCTTAACGAAGACTCGCCATCAAGTGTTTTTAAAAGCAAGACAGCGCTTTGGCGTGGTCAACTGCTGGACGCGTGACGGTATAATCCACATCATGGCGTTGGACGGTGAGCATCACAGGGCAGAGTGTCTCTCTGATCTAGAAGGCATTCCTCACTCAACATCCCAGAGTTCTCCACAGGATAAGAGTTCTCCACAGGATAAGAGTTCTCCACAGGAGAAGAGTACAGCTTCTAAGCCTGCTCATCAAAAACAACAGGCAGCTTCGCGCACGAGAAGGGCTGTAAAACTGAAGTAATACCTTTAAGTATTTTCATTTTGTTACTGTTAGCAAGTTTATTTTAGTTTTTCTGTCGGTTTACAAGGAAAGAAGACCCGTCTCACTAATTTAATGCATTATATTTACTTTTATATTTACAAAATTTCATTTTTATTGTAGTATTTATTGGTTTTTTTTTGTGGTCATTTTTTTTGTGTTTATAGTATAGTTTTAATTTATTTTATTCATTTGCTTTTATTACATGTCTACCGCTACCAGAGTAAGTATTTACCATAACAGCGGTCTGTTTTATGAACCGTTTTATGATAACTTTTGTTTTCCATATTTATTTTTTACATGTAGGGTAATTTTAACTATTAGACTTTGAACTTTATCGAATTGAAGTTTTGGAAATTGTTAACTGACTGCATTAAAGTTTCACTGTAATAATTACGTAAATAGTAAATATTTGAGACTGGCACTGACACTGACACTGTCTTAATGTATATTATTGACATTGACGTGACAGTTCCATAGAATAGATTTACGTTGTTTAATGTCATGCGTTCAGAAATGTGATACTTGAAATAAAACTTCATGCAAGTGTCGAGTTCTTTACTGTTGTCATTATATTGTACTATTATTCCGTTAAAATTATTATACATACACCTTTATTATTATTATTTTTTTCTTAGGTGGTTAATCAATTTTAAATAATATTGTTAATTTTAATTTAATTTTTTTTTATTATTAGTTTTTTTTTATTATTATTTTTTTTTAATTTTTTAATTCTAAGATGTAACTTTATACTCTGGTAGGGTATTTGTCTGTCACATGTACATGGTGTTTTGCTTTTATTGTGTGATTTTCTTTTCTTATTCTTCTTGTTTAATGATTTTTGTATATTCCTCTGCAGCTGGCGGGTGTATGGACGACACTTTTAGGGTATCTTCATTTTATTATTACATATTAATATATATTATTATATATATTTTTACATACATTTACTTTATTGATATTTATTTATAACTATTGTATCTATAGTTATTTATATAATTTTATCATTATTGCACTACTATATATTAAATTGAGTACGTATTCTTAGCCTTTATACATACGTGTGTTTATGACCAGTGACAATGACGAAACGTTTCATTCTTTTTCCTCCTTCTCCTCTGAATTGTGTAGCGATGACCAAAGCTTCCTTAGTATTCCTTCTCTAAACGAAACTCTTGACTCTCAATTCCTTGATGTTCCAAAAAACTTAAATATTATCCATATTAATGCACAGAGTATTCCTGCTCATTATCCTGATATGCTGTCTTCTTTCCAAAATAAAAATATTCATGCGATCCTGGTAAGTGAATCTTGGCTTAAGCCCTGCTTATCATCGGTTTCCTATTCCCTCCCAGGTTACGTCTTAATCCGTAACGACCGTGTTGGGCGACCTGGAGGTGGCGTTGCCATCTACCTTCGCTCTCACATCTCCTTCAACATCATTAACCAATCTATTTCTCATGATGGGCACGGCCCAGATCACCTCTTCTTGGAAATCCACCTGTTTAATACAAAACTCCTTCTGGGTGTTTATTACAGCCCGTCACCCACTGTTGACTATTTTGCGTCTCTTGAAAATCTCTTAGAACTACTTACACCACAGTATAGTCACACGGTGGTGATGGGTGATTTTAACACCTGCCTCCTTAAGCAGGACTGCAGAGCTTCACGTCTACGCTCTCTTGTAAGCTCTGTAAACATGCACATCCTTCCTTTGAACGCCACCCATACCCTACCCACATGCTCTCCATCTCTCCTTGATTTGATATTTGTCTCCTCCCCAGACTTTGTTGTTAAGCATGGACAGTGCCCAGCCGATGCATTCTCTTACCACGATCTCATTTTCCTTTCATATAAAATCAGACCACCAAAAGCAAAGTCAAGAATTCTTCTGCAGCGCAGTTTTGGCGGTATTGAGTTGAACCGCCTACGTGAGGATGCTGCTGTGATTGACTGGTCAGCGTTATTTAACTCGTCTTCTGTGGATGAAAAGATTGATATCTTTAACTCTCACCTAATCCAACTATACGATGTGCATGCTCCTGTTCGACCTGTGCGTATCAGACATCTGCCTGCTCCCTGGCTTACAACGGAAATCAAGTCATTGCAGCTTCTAAAGAACAAAGCCAAAGCTAGATATAAGTCTGATCCGAGCCCGTCGAACAAGGAGAAGTATAGAATATCTCGGAATCGCTGCAACAAGGCATGTAGAGATGCACAACGACGCCATATCCACAATTCTGTTTTAGAGCAAGCAGACCCTGCGAAAATTTGGAAATTCCTCAAATCATTAGGAGTTGGCAAGATCAAACAAAATATAGCTTCAAATTCATTTAACCTTAACCAACTTAATAAACATTTCACATCCTCTGTCAATATAGACTCTACGATTAAATCTAACACTCTCAACCAACTTTCTGCTATTAGGACTCCTTTGCTGTCATCATCTTTTACTTTCTCTCAATTGTCTGTATGTGATGTCAAGAAGAGCATATTAGCCGTTAATTTCAGATGCCGTAGGATCTGATTCTATTAGCCGTAATATGATCATCCCTATCTTAGATTCCCTCCTGCCTGTTATAACTCATATCTTAAACGAATCCTTGCTTACCAATACCTTTCCTTCCTGCTGGAAAGACGCTCAAATTATTCCTTTACCCAAGAAACCTAATTCCATCACCTTTTCTGATTTTCGCCCAATATCAATCCTTCCTTTTTTGTCTAAAGTCTTAGAGCGCCTTGTCCATCAGCAGCTTACACTGTTCCTGCACTCAAACAATCTCCTAAATCCTTATCAGTCCGGCTTTCGTAAAGGTCATAGTACGGCTACGGCTCTGGTCAAAATCACTGACGACATTAGATTGGCCATGGACAGACAAAATCTCACTGTGTTGACCCTGCTGGACTTTAGCAATGCGTTTAATACTGTGGATTTTGATATACTGCTAGCTATCTTGTGCTCTCTTGGCATATCTCCATCGGCAATTGGCTGGTTTCATAGTTACTTGTGCGGACGTCGGCAGCGTTTGCGTGTCGAAAATTCATTTTCAGACTGGTTAAATGTAACTGCCGGCGTTCCACAAGGTGGCGTGTTGTCTCCTCTCCTATTTTCAATCTTCATAAACTCTCTCGGTCCTCACATATCTTCTCTCTACCACTTGTATTCAGACGATCTCCAAATCTATTCCCATGCAAAATTAGTTGACTTACCGACCTCCATAAATAAGTTAAATAACGACTTGAACAACATTCATAGTTGGAGTAAATCATACGGTTTAAACGTCAATCCTTCTAAGTGTCAAGTCATTATCATAGGTAGTTCAAATCTAGTGTCTCGAATTGACTGGTCACTTATACCACCCGTCGTTTTTAATAACACCGTGATTAATTACAGCGATAAAGTAAAAAACCTTGGTGTAATTTTTGACAGTCACCTCTCGTGGACACATCAACTGAGTGAATTAAGTCGCAAATTATTCGCAGCTATCGGATCTCTCCGCCGGCTTCAATACTTCCTTCCTTTGCCTACCAAAATTGCGTTAGCACAGTCACTCCTACTACCAATTCTTGACTATGCTGATATTTGCTACCTAGATCTTAAAGAGGAGCAGTTAAATAAACTTGAACGCCTCCAGAATCTCTGTATACGGTTCATATTTGGTCTTCGCAAATATGACCATATCTCCCATTTTCGTAATCAACTCAAGTGGCTCCCTATCCGCTTTCGCAGGAATACTCACATCCTTTCTTTACTTTATTGCGTACTTTTCCATCCAGATACTCCTCTTTACCTAAAAAATCGCTTTGAGTTTCTCTGTGATACTCATGAGCGTACCCTCAGGTCATCTTCAACCTTAATACTCAAAACTCCTTCCCATACTACTTCCTTTTATTCAAACTCCTTTTCTGTTAAAGCTGTACAACTTTGGAACTCTCTTCCTCTCTCTATAAAACAAGCTCAATCTCTATCTTGCTTTAAAAAATATGTAAAGGCGCATTTTTTGTCACTAAATACCTCATAAATATCATTAGCATTTCCATAACATATTTTGTAGTTTTTTGTTTATGTAGTGTATATAAATATATATATATATTTGTATATGTGTATGTATATTATATATATATATATATGTATATCTTGTATATGTGTATGTGTATATGTACGTATATTAACTTCTTTTTATATCATACTGCTTGTAAACTCTATGCCAATTCTTTTATCAACTCTTTGTACACTTCTCTACCGCTTCTCTTTTTCTACGCCCTGTCCTACACCCAAAGGTTGTCTGGAAGAAATCGCTCTTAGCGATAAGACCGCCTTTGTACATCTTTCTTTGTATTCATCACTTTTTGTAATGTTTCTTTGGTGGTGTACAATAAAGAGTATTTATTATTATTATTATTAAATGTAGGGCCGGTTTTTTGTTCAGTTATACTGCGAAAACTACTAAGCCGATCGGAATAATACTTACACCATAAGATGCAGCGTGTTTCGGAGGTATATTGGTGATTACTTATCAGGTAAAAAAATATGGACGGACAGATGTCGCTAGTGAATTTATAAAACCAAACAATTTATTTTTGATGACTGCTCATATTTAACACATTAATGTTGCGATAAAAAAACCGCGCAGATTTTTCGCGCATCAATAGGTCTGCAAGTGTCGTTGCGGGTACGTGACGCGAGTCGAGCGCTCCGCATCACTGCTTAAGACGATATACAGAAAGTCTAAGTTTAATGGTTTTTTGTAATTTTCCCATTAACTTTCATTATTTTTATGAGCCTCATAACTTGAACATGGTCAGGAAACAGTTCTTAGGTGACTCAATTATACAATAGGTTTCTTAAATGAAACTGTAAAAGGTCTACTAACAAATTCCTATTAAATTGTTCTTAATGTCTCTCCATATTTTTTTTGTTGTGTGGCTACGGCATAGAATTTAGCCTCCCCCTCTCTTCCCGTGGGTGTCGTAAGAGGCGACTAAGGGATAACATAGTTTCACTACCACCTTGGAACTTAAAAAGCCGACCGATGGCGGGATAACCATCCAACTGCTGGCTTTGAAGTACACAGGCCGAAGACGGGCAGCAGCGTCTTCGGTGCGACAAAGCCAGCCCTGCGGTCACCAACCCGCCTGCCCAGCGTGGTGACTATGGGTAAAACACATGAGTTCGCATCATAATGTCGGGCGCGAACTTGTGGAGGCCTATGTCCAACAGTGGACTGTGATAGGCTGAAGTGGTGAAGTGTTAATGTCTCTCCATATTTTTTTGTCACTTCTATCAAATGTTACGGTATCTCGCTTTTATCCAGTTCAGAATTGACATATTTATTTCACTTCTTTCAAATGTTATGGTATCTCGCTTACTTTCTGTTCTGTGTTACAGAAACTGTAAAGAAATAAATAAATTCTGTCGTAACACATTTGTACTTTGTTTTTATTTCTCAAGCACGGTGAAATTCTTGTTCGAGGACAGGTGAACTGACATCGCGTACTGTCTACTGATTATTATTTATCTACTGAATTAGGTCAACTTAACATTAAACCAACAACTTTAGCTAAAATATAGGCTAAGGCAACTAGGATTTAAAACTTCATTGATAGTGACGCTAACACACATAGCAAATGTGACATTCTGTGGCCCTTAAAGTGTGGACATTTTACGATGATATTAAACCTTCCCCACATAAAAGATGTGTCAGTAATGACCACGGGTTTTATTTCGACAGTGACATAATTGTAGAAAGGTGTACCTTGTGTTGAAAATGTACGTAACAATATATTGGGAAATACGATTATCGATAAATTTAAGAGTTTTTCTTTCTAACGATATTACAAACAAAATGTAAAATATTCCAAATTACTGCCTACTAAATATAGTAGTAGCTTATTTAACTACTTATTTAACAACTAAACTTATTTGTAATTGTAATACATAACATTTTCAGAACAACAAAGCTAAGTTATACAGGTCTCAGTAGTCGCCTAAAGCACCGACTGTTTTGGGGTTCGATTCCCGCTTGGGATAGATATTTGTACAAATAAAAAAAGTCATTAATACTCTTTATTACGGTAATCTATAGAATAGATATAGGTTCTATACTGATATTATAATGTTGAAGAGTTTGTTTGTTTGAACGAGCTAATCTCAGGAACTGACAAATTCTATTTGATTTGGATAGTCAATTTACTGAGAAAGGCTATAGGCTATATATTATATAATACGTTTTCACCACTTCAAAACTATAACCAAACATAAAGTATAATGCCTGGTCCAAAGTTCGGAGTTCGAGCGTTAAGTTTGTAATGAACACGTGTCGCCTGCTCCCTGCAGACGGGAAACTCAGTCGGACAGATTAGACGGCTCGTTCGGACTTTGCACGCGAACTACGTGTAAGCGATCATTCGATTATCTCGTGCTTTGATGTCACACCGACTGTTATTCTGGGGCTTCTTCACTTTGACGTTACTTTTGGATTCATAAAGGTGTGCTTAGCAATAGTGTCTTTGGAGAAAACTGAATTGAAGACAGGAAATTACTCCTAATGGGGTTTGATTTAGCCATTAAGTACTGAATATACTACATACTACGTATTATACTACATACTACGTGGAGAAAGAGGCCTTTGCCCAGCATTGGGATGTCACAGGCTGAATTGGGGTTTAAATTCAGTACGAAATAGAATCTATAAGAATATGTATACACTAGTTTACAGTGTACATACACAATTTTATTTTTATTGATATGTATATATTAACAAATGCCTATTAAATATAACCTATACGTTTTGCTATATAGGTTTAAAAAATATTTATTTCTCATTAGAGACATTCAGTCACTTACATGAGAATTTAATAACAGTAATGCGGGGAAAATACAAAGTGTGCAGCAGTTCACAGATACATTGCGGTTTGTTTCATGTATTATATTGGTACGTACAATAGGATTCTCATAACTAAACATTTTACATACTACATTAGACTATTCTTCAATGTATACAAGTAACAGAAGCACACACTCATGCACGTTCGCAATCATACAATTATACACAAGTACATTTAAATTCAGAATTAAGTTACAAATAATAATTTTGGCTTACGGAAATTTTGAGATAAGCAAAGACCCACATTAGTACTAAAATTTCATTTGTATTAATCAAATTTACCATTACATACGTATTAAGTATACAAAATTTCTTTAAATATGAGATAATAAAGCTTTATCAAACAGTGCAGCGCCGACCCTTCAGGGGCTGTACTAAGCTTCAAAGCTCCAGTTATCTCGACACTAAAAACGGCCGCTTGTTATATTTTCTAAAGCTCAAACACATGCACATTTAAGCCTATAAGGGCTTATAAAATGAAGGGTCGAGACCGACGTCAGCTAAAAAACCGTTTCGGTAAATAAAGATAAATGGAGACAAAACGTTTGGTGGTTGCGGTCGGGGCTTGACGTAGGGTTGTCGACCTTGCTTCATAATAATATTGTTTTGTTATTGTTGTGCTTACTTCCGTAGAACACAATTGAAAACACTCAATGAAACACTTATTTCTCACTTCAAATCTATAGTTATTCATTCACAAAACACACTTTTAACTATATTGAACACGCTATCACACTAATTAGGTACTTATACGCCACTTATCGAGTAGCAACGTTAGCCGCACAATAATTAAACAATAACGCTTATTCACTAACAAATTAATTATCATATTTATAGGACAACAATCCCACCAATATATTCAAAGATCCAATATTTTAATAACTGTCAGAATTACAAATTTAAATGCTAACACTTCATTCTAATAATACAAATAGCATAGAATGACACTAATTTCATCATGACTTATCAGATACTAGCTGTACCCCGGGGTTTCAAAAGCGTTAAATTGAGGAAAAAAATAGCCTATAGCCTTAGCCAGTAGCTTCTGAAATTAACCCGTTTAAACAAACAAACTTCAGCTTTATTATGTTAGTAGAGATATTAAAGTCAATCAAAATTTACATTTAATTTGAAACATCAATCAAAAGTAATAGGGAACGTAACCGGTGATCCCGCGAGCCCTGAACAAGCGTGACCATCAGTCAATTATGTCCTTGCGAAACATGTTATGTGGGTGTCAGACAGGGCTACCAGTATTACAGTTCTACACATTTTTCGAATTAAAATTACAATACTTTTTGATTTAAAATCAAAGATAAAAGAAAAAATAATATTTTAAATATAAACAATTTCAGTGTATTAAGGACATAAAAATGTGTTTTCTCCAAATTTTGTAAACAAAAATTTTATTTTGCGGAAATGAATATAAAAACCAAAAAATTGGTTATTTGATTTTTTCACGTGAATTTTCAGGTTATGTGAAAAAAGTGTAAACACAAAAGCTGTAGATCTTTTTATTACCTACAACTTTGCCGTTTTAACTTTTTTCGATGGGACTCGTATTTCCAGAAATCGTGATAAACCATTTTAGTCTTAAAATCTCCCCCTTCCTGCCCACTTCCCGACTTCAAATCGCCCGTAAATTATTTTTCATTTTAATTTTGTTATATTTTATTAGTTTACTTTTTTACATCAGCATATTAAGTTCCAATGCTTCTCCTATATGGAGAAAGGGGCCTATATTGAGGGCCTACCAGTGAGATTTTACAGGATGAATGCAAGTAACTGCATCAACAGGCCAGTCTAATAATAACGGCATTTGCAGATATTCTTGTTATATGTTTCAAAACATTTTGTTCACCTTTACATTCTCAAACGATAATTGGAGAAACATTTTAGAACTTACTATTTTCGAACTAAATATATAAATAGAATAACCCTATATAAAGAGGATAAGGGCAGGGAGATGATGATGATGATGATGATGATGATGATGACTATATTCGAACTAACTCTGCTGAAATTTTGGGCAAGAGCTAATTGTTTTAGATATCATTCTAGTAAACCCTATTCTTGCCAAGAATTCTGATTGCTTACATTATTTAACATCTAGACGAGAATCGAATCAAGTGAAACCTAATCCAGCGAAAATTTATTTCCTAAGAACAATACTCATATACCAGCCGTGAAACACTTACATTTTAGTATCCTTCTCCAAACATATTACTGCAGCCATTTAAGAAAAAGCATCAATAAAGCATTAAGCTAAACACAAATCTGTTGCAACGGCTCCTTGCTGCGCATTCTCATTATTTATAAGTCAAAAGCTACACAACCGCTGAGAGCGATTGCTCTCATCTCCCCCCCACTCCCCCCAACCCCCCTCGTACTCTCCTGAGCACTGTGAGAGGGATTACTCGAGCTGAAAACACACTGGTAAAATCTTACACTGAGTGAATGTCTTGCATAAATGGCATTGTTCATGTTTTCGATAGAACAAAACATTTTGATAGGCCCAAAATAATTGTCCAAATTTATTTTTATGATTAATTGTAAATTCAAATTCAAATTCATGATACCATTTTTTTTCTCCAATCTTCTTTAAAATATTACCTTGCTTTGGAAATAGAAAAAATATGTGTGATGTTAGCATATTTAAGCGCATTAGTTTTAACAAAGTACAATAAGTAATAATAAATACCTTACACACACACACAGTCATCTGTTCCTAAGATAAGCAACTTATTACTTAATGCTTGTAAGGTAATAGCCGACTGATATAGCTATATATTTTTTTCGATAAATATACATACAAGTAACACACACGTATTAATAAATATATATGTTAAGTATTCTTTTATTCAATCTTCCGTATAAAATATATAAACAACTAAATCATTCGGATTCACCTGCTTTCACTTTTGATAGAGATTTATGGTCATTGGTCCTGTGAGCCGATATCATGATGTATTGAAGCCATCCTTCGTCCCTCGTAAATGAACTTTTTACGTGGATTGTTCAGATATTTATTCTGTTTATTCTTTTAGAATAATTTTAAGCAATTTGTCTTAATTTTAGTTCACTTGTACGTAAATACAAAAATTAACTCTTTTATATTGTTATTTTTAACATGATAGTAACTGTATTTATGAGCGAAAGAAACATCACTTTAGCCTATCTTAGACAAAACATAACCAATCGAACTCCAATTCTCCTCCTCAATTCTTCTTTCTTGTTCTTCCTGTTTCTTCGAAGTAAGACATGGCAGCCACAAATTCAATACAGCACAGTTCAATAACCTCTACTAAGATGCATGACTAAAGGAATGAACAGGTGAATTACTTGAGAATAATTATCATCTGGTCTGATAAGTTGAGGAACTAATTACAATGCAGTCTGAGATGAAGTTCGAGGTAAGAGTTGGTGCGGCTTAGAGCGGCGCTGAACGTGGGTGTAATCTGTGTAATCACATCTTTAGAACAAAGAGCCCATATAATAGGAGCGTTTGAAAGTTTTAAAAGTGAATTCTTGTCTATGTTTTAGCTTATATGAACACAATAATGGAGTTTTAGACGGACCGAATTTAGGACCTTTTTAGTAATAAGTTTTTAAAAGCAAAAAAAATTATAGGTATTATTAGCAAAAGTACTGCGTGTATTATTTTATTTTGAACTTTTATACCGGTTACATCGTTCGGTTTAATAAGTTATTTATTTATGTGTATGCAAAAATATATTTGTATAAAATTACTCTTTCCATTAAATTTGTTAAATAAACGCTTCTAACGACACGGCAACGCTAAAACTTCACAATCATAAAGCGCAACGAAATATTATCGACTGCGATAAATTACGGCGACATGTTAACGCCGCTGCCTGTTTTATAGTGTTAAATAGCACTGCACTAGTACACGATGAAAGGCCACGTTAATGGACAATTTTCCTTAAAGTACCTAGTAGGTTTAATAAAATGTTTGCTTTTAAGTAATGGCTATAGAACTCAGGCCTACTGCACTGTCCCCCACCCTCTCCACCCCTCTATTCTATACTAAATTTCAACCGAGAGCCAACCGAGTATTGTTTAGTTGTGATCTTCTGTAAGGTTGATGCACTGCCCCAGTCGGGTTGGACACAATCATTGAGCAAGGGTATTTCTATGCTGCACCCTACCTTATGCATACGTGTAATGACATCGCTATTAAATTATTATTTTACTGTAAATATTCATTTTTATCACAAACACTACGCTCACGCTAACTCACGCTAAGGGCAACGTTATGTTAGCTCGTAACGATAGGCACGTAACAGGAAAGATTAACAGGAAGACGCTCCTAATGCCTTCCCGAAAATAATTTTCCCCTCGCGTGCTCTCGTCGATAAAACATACGCTACCTCGATAGCATGTTGCCAAATATACGTTATCTACTCTCTATCTATACCTATAAAGTATAAGTGTCTATTTGTTACATCAACATCAACAGCCTTTTACCCAAAGCATAAATTTTAATTGCCTATCGATTTTGGCAGAATTTTCGGTTGGTAGCTGGAGTTATAAGGAAAAAGAAATTAAAAAAAGAAAACGTAGTTATTACAAGAACTGGCCTTGGGCCTAACCATCCGACCACGCAAATGTTTCTCGTAGTGTATGCGCCATTTATAAAATATTATAAAATATATTCATCCACGGCCCTGCGTGAAATAACAGCATTTTTTTGATATATCTTTTGGTTTATTTTGGATTATAAACACTGTCGCTCGAGTATTTACATGCACGTGATTCTTTAAATAGGCATTACTTTTTTATTTACATATTATTTATTAAATACAAACACTAAATTTTAAGTGAAGTTTACCACAATGTATTAGTGAAAACGACAGATAAATCGGATTAGCCGTTTCTGAGTTTAGCAAGCACAAATGCACAGACAAACAGACAAAAATTCTAACAACATTGTTTTGGGTACTATTTGCGTTGATAAATAACCTAACCTAACCTAACCTAACCTAACCTAACCTAACCTTTTTTTTTTTTTTTTTTTTTTTTAACGTGGGGAAAATCCATCATGGATACCCTCCGGCGCGGGGGCACCAAAGGGTTATGTCAGACTCCTACTGACTAAAAACCATCCACGTGTGAGCAGACATCCGCCTAAGTGGGGCGAGATGGGGTCGCGTTAGCAGTCTCCACCCCGCCCCGGCGGTAGGCCCGGACGTCTGAACGTCCGGGCCCCGGCACAAAGTTGGGGTGGCCTCGCTCACAACAAGGCCACCCCGCAGACCTGTGGGGTCACGTCGTCCGGCCGGCCGAAGTCCCCCGACTATCGGCCGGCGACCCCACTATTACGAGGGGGGGAGGAAGTGGGCAAACCGCCTCCTCCTTGCCCCCGTACGTCTGCGCCGGAGCGGGTCAGCGGAGGCGTCACTCTCCCTGGCCCGCTCCGCGGTCTCCTTCTGCGTCATTACCTCTTCGCAGAAGGATACCGCCGCCTGCCACGATCTCTCACTGTCGAGCATGGCTTTTACGACGCTCGGCAGCGAGAGATCCAGCCCGATTACCGCCGAAAGCGCGCGCCGCTGTGATTCCCACGCGGCGCATACCTCCAGCGTGTGGAGCGCCGTATCCTCTGGCGCCCCACACTCATGGCAGGCTGGAGTCGCCTCCCGTCTCGCGATTTGGTGCAGATACTTACCGAAGCATCCGTGTCCGGAAAGCACCTGCACCAAACGAAAGGTCAGCGGGCCGAACCGCCGCTTCACCCACTTCTGAAGGACCGGCCTGACCGCGTCCACCGTCCACTGCCCGGGGACCGGCGGGGCCAGGTCCTCCGTCCACCGCCGCAACAGGGTGTCCTGCGCCTGCCTCCGCATGCGTGCGACCTCCTCCCACGTCGGGGGCTCCCCCCGGGATCTCCTCGCCGCCACGAAATGATACGTTTCGGCGAGGATCTCCGCCTGCAATTCCCAGGGGGGATCGCCAGCCAGCACGCACGCCGCCGTCCAGGACACCGTCCGGTAACCGCGTATCGCCCTCGTCGCGATGACCCGCTGCGGCCGTCGCAGCAGGGTCTTGTTGGCGCGACCGAGGGCGTCCGCCCAGACGGGCGCCCCGTACATGGCCATACTCCGGATGACCCCAGAGTACAGCCGACGGCAGTTGGCGTTTGGACCACCCACGTTCGGCAGCAGCCTTCCGAGTGAGGCGGCAGCTCTGACGACTCTCGGGGCCAGCTGGGCAAAGTGAGCCCCGAAAGCCCACCTCCCGTCCAGGGTGAGGCCCAGGTACCTCATCTGGGTCCCCACACGGACCGGGACCCCGTCCAGAGTTACCCGCGTACCTGGAGGGGGTCCCCCCCGAGGCCCATGGAACAGTAGGGCCTCGGTCTTCGTCAGGGCGACTTCCAGCCCCAGGGCCCGTATACGGCCGACCACGAGAGTCGCGCCGGCCGTGGCCGACCGCATCACCTCCGCAAGGTCCCTTCCTTTGGCCACGACTAGGGTGTCGTCGGCGTAACACGAGACCCGCACGCTTGCGGGCAGCGTGCCCCGAAGCACCCAGTCGTAGCCGATGTTCCACAGGAGCGGTCCAAGCACTGACCCCTGCGGAACTCCGCACGAGACGCGACGTCGCCTCAGACCGTCGCGCCCCGCCACCAGGACCTCGCGACCCTGGAGGTAGTCGCCCAACAGCCTCCGCAGATACAGGGGCACACGGTGGTGGCGAAGCGCCTCCTGTATTGTCGCGTGCGGGAGGCTGTTGAAGGCGTTGGCGATGTCCAGTGAGACAGCCAACGCCTTTTCCCCCTCGCGGACTGCCGCCTGCGTCCAACTTTTAAGCCAGAGCAGGGCATCTAATGTGGATCGCCCCACTCTGAACCCGTACTGGGCCTCGGACAGGCCGGGCCCAGTTCCCTCCAGGTGCCGAATGACACGGGAAGCCACGACACTCTCCAGGAGTTTACCCGTGTCATCCAGCAGGACGATGGGCCTGTATGCGGAGGGCGAGTCGACGGGTCGCCCCTCCTTCCGCAACAGGCACAGTCGCCCTTCCTTCCACGGCTTCGGGAATCGTCCAGACGCGAGGCAAGCGCTGAACAACTCCCGAAGCCGGTCACCCATCTCCTGGAGGGCGATTCCCAGCACCCGGCCCGGGATACCATCCGGGCCGGGCGCCGTGCTCTTTCCACGCAGGCGGCGGACCGCGACCTCCATTTCCGCCTCCGACACAGGCGGGATGGAGGCCTCGTCTAGCTCTTCGACGAGAGGGGAAGTGATCATCGACGGAGGGGTGTGGTTGGGGTCTCTTGCGGGGAAGAGCCCATCCAGCACCCTGTCCAGGACCGCGGCGTCCAACGACTCGGCGACCGGGGCCGTCTGGTGCCGGAAGTTTTTCCGGGCAGCCTTGTATGGACGCCACGGATCCCTGTCGAGGCTCGCCAGGGCTTCGCCGTAGGCCTGCGACTTGGCCCTGACGATAGCCAGCTGTAGTTCGCGCTTGGCGGCACGGTATGCCTCGTACAGCCGGCGCTCGACCTCCAACTCCACGGCCGGCATCTGCTCGTCTGTCCGGCCGTGGCGTCGCCTCCTACAGCGTCCGTAGGGCCGCCGAGCCCTTATACAGGCGGCTCGGAGATCCGCAATCTCCGAGCTCCACCAATAGACCCCGCGGCGTTCGGGGTGGTGCCGGGACCGCGGCATAGCCGCGTCGCACACGGCCGTCACTGCGTCGCGGAAGTCGTCCGCCGCATTGTCCACCTCCGGGTGCGTAGGAGCGGCGAACCACGACTGGACAATCGCCGCCTCCTTCGCCATATCCGCATCGAGTCGGCTGACGGCCCATCGCGGAAATCGCGAGGCGGCGTGCCTAGGCGCACCTCGGCTGTGGGAGGTGGAAACCTCGAACCTCACGTACTTGTGGTCCGAGAGAGTCTCGACCTCCGACAGCACCCTCCAAGCTCGCACACGTGCGGCGACGGACGGGGTGGCGAACGATACGTCCACCACGGACCCCCCGTTATGTCGTACGCACGTGTGAGCCGACCCCGTGTTGAGGAGGGTCAGTCCCGCGGTGACCGCCCACTCTCTGACTACTTCCCCACGAGAGTCAGTGGAGGGGTTGCCCCAGTCCCGGGCTTTGGCGTTCAGGTCGCCGAGGAGGACGACCTGACGTGGCGCCTGTCTTCCAACCGCAGCGGCCAGGAGGTCTACGAAGACCTCAAGCTCCGCTACAGTTTTGTTGGGGGAGAAGTATGCGCCAACCACCGCATACTCTTCCCACTTGGCTACCACATACCCGGGCCCCTTCTCTTCGACTGAGAGGGGGGGGGCTGCCGCCTCCGGATCGAACCACGATGGCAACGGAGCCGTCAAGGTCCGCAGCCCAACAAGGGTGTGAGCTGGGAACGTAATACGGCTCCGCCGCCACCGCCACATCTATGCGCCACTGCGCCAGGGACTGCATGAGCAGGTCTTGGGCCCGGGCGCAGTGGTTGAGGTTCGCCTGAAGGAAGTTGTGATGTCCTACGTTCATGTTAATCGGACATCACAACCTCCACGTCCGCCGGCAAGGGGACGACTTCTGCAGTTTTACTTGAAACCGCTGGGGTGGCCCGGGTCCCAGCAATTTTTCCTTTCTGCATCGCAGGCTTGCATCTGCGGCCTCCCATCGTGTGGCCGGAGGGCTTGCCGCTCTCCGCGCATACCGCACAACGCGGAGTGGCCTCTTCGCAGGCGGCCGCCTTGTGGCCCGCGAGTCCACAACGGAAGCAGAGCTCCCCCCTGTCTACGGACGCCGGGCACTGAGGGCGCGTGTGGCCCAGCCCCATGCACCGGTAGCAGCGCATGGGCCTCGCCTCCAGGGCCACCACGCGTGCCGAGCTCCACCCGATTAATATCCTGCCCTTCTCGGTCAGCACTTTCGCTGCCGAAAGTGGGCAGGAGACCAGGACGGACCCCGTACCTGCGAAGCCGGAGCGGATTCCCCCAGCCCTCACAAGGGCGACGTCGCATCCCGCTGCCTTGGCGACCGCCGCTGCCACTCCCTCCGTGGTGGCCGTCTCGTCCAGGCCCGAAATCCGCACGTCCGCGGTTTTCACGGGCCTGACGATGCTCGCCACCCCAGACAGGGCTCCGCGAAGCGACTCCGCCAGCCTGTCCGCCTTCGCGACCCTATCGGAGCCAGGGATCTCCCACATCCTCGCTCCCGTCGCCGTTTGGCGGAAGCGGATCCGGTCGATTCCCAACTCCTCAATATTAATTTTCTCCCTGGCCGTTTGAAGGACGGAAGAATACGTCTGCCCCTTTTCCGCGGCCTCCGGCTGCAGCGACAGGATAACTGCCGCGGTCCTGGGAGCCTTCAGCTTCCGCTTTGCTGAATGCTTCGCAGTTTGCTTCCCGGCCTCTTTGGCGGTAGGCTTTTTAGTTGAATTGGCCGTCGGGCCCGCGGTCACTGAAGGCTTAACCGCGGGTGCAGGTGTAGAGTCGGGGGTGGAGGACTTCCCCTTCCCCCTGCCCTTCCCCTTGCCCTTCCCCTTGCCCTTCCCCTTCTTCACCACGGTCGCCCAGGTCTCCTCCCGGGCGGTTGTAGACGGGCCGTCTCGGAGTGTTTAGAAGCAGGTGGCGGCGCGGTGGACACCGAGCCCTCCCTCATTCGCTGGCGAGCCGACGGGGCCTGCAAAAGCTTTTTTTCAAGTTCTGCCATGCGGGTGTCAATTAGGCTGGTCAATAAGGGCCTGAGTTGCTCGACTATGTCCACCCCCGAAAGTGTCGAGAGTGGACCGGCGACCGAGGCAGTGGCATTGGCAGCGGCAACGGTGGCCGCAGCTGCCTCCGTCTTAGCCTCGTTGAAGCCGCGCCGCAACGACTTCACTTCAACCCTCAGGGCCTCGTTGTCCATTTTGACGCGGTTCAACTCAACTCTAAGCTGCCGTGTTTCGTTGCTCTCCGTTCGGCTCGCCAACGTGTCCACTACCTCCCTTAGGGACATCGCCGACTTTTTAAGGCGAGCTATAAAACCACCCTTTAGGTTCCCGGACCTCCGGGCAACCTCAAGGATGTCGGCGACTCCCTCGCCCCCGCGTGCCCTCAGTTCTTGCGCGTTGAGCGCGCACATGTCCTCGTCAATCAACGAGCCAAAATCGGACTCGTTGTCCGTTGACATATCAGTCCGGGTAGGCTGTACGGGCGCAGGCTTGAGGAACTTGTCGCGGGACGGGCCCGCCGTGGTTCCTCTAGACTTCCCTCTTCGCGCTGTGGTTATTTTGGTAAGCGCTAAACCCTCGCTCTCCGCGTCTGAGTAGATGCGCCCAGACGCGAAGGACGAGGGCGTAGGACGCTTGTTCTTCTTCTTCTTCTTCTTGCCATCCGAGGACAGCAAGCCGACTTCAGGGGTCGTCGCTTCGTCGTCCACAGGCAGCGCTGCGAAGCGGTTCCCGTCGCTTTGGCCCTGAGAAGGGCCTTTGTCCTTTCGTAAGAATCTTCCCTTGCTGTCCCGCGAGGGAAGACCAGCCCCCGAGCGCGCCGGCCCGTTTGAGCCAACGCTCCGAAAGCTGTAATCGGAGTCCGAGTTCGTAGCCGTGGTCGTTTCTCCGCCCTTCGCGGGCACCATATCTACACCCTTTGCGGGCGAGCCACAGGATCGTTGATTGCCCCCCCCAGATTCGGTGGGGCAGCGCGCCGGAACGCGGAGGGACTCTCCGACGCTGGAAGCGTCGGTACCCTCCTGGGGTAATAAAATATTTGTCAGCGATTCCATGGTTGTGGCTGTATCACAGCTTTAGATTTTTAATCGGGGTTTACTCCCCTAGGCCGTGCGGCTGACAAGCCGCTCAAGGTGCGCCCACACCTGCTGGTTTGGTCCGCGGGGGTCCGAAGACCCCTGCCACCCGCAACAGAGCAAGTGACGTTCCCCTATCCGCCACCCGGGGACGCGCCCAGTAGGAGACCAGCAACTCCTCCCCTAGCACCCAGCAAGGGGGTCTGGGAACCTAACCTAACCTAACCTAACCTAACCTAACCTAACCTAACCTAACCTAACCTTTTTTTTTTTTTTTTTTTTTAACGTGGGGAAAATCCATCATGGATACCCTCCGGCGCGGGGGCACCAAAGGGTTATGTCAGACTCCTACTGACTAAAAACCATCCACGTGTGAGCAGACATCCGCCTAAGTGGGGCGAGATGGGGTCGCGTTAGCAGTCTCCACCCCGCCCCGGCGGTAGGCCCGGGCGTCTGAACGTCCGGGCCCCGGCACAAAGTTGGGGTGGTCTCGCTCACAACAAGGCCACCCCGCAGACCTGTGGGGTCACGTCGTCCGGCCAGCCGAAGTCCCCCGACTATCGGCCGGCGACCCCACTATTACGAGGGGGGGAGGAAGTGGGCAAACCGCCTCCTCCTTGCCCCCGTACGTCTGCGCCGGAGCGGGTCAGCGGAGGCGTCACTCTCCCTGGCCCGCTCCGCGGTCTCCTTCTGCGTCATTACCTCTTCGCAGAAGGATACCGCCGCCTGCCACGATCTCTCACTGTCGAGCATGGCTTTTACGACGCTCGGCAGCGAGAGATCCAGCCCGATTAGCGCCGAAAGCGCGCGCCGCTGTGATTCCCACGCGGCGCACACCTCCAGCGTGTGGAGCGCCGTATCCTCTGGCGCCCCACACTCATGGCAGGCTGGAGTCGCCTCCCGTCTCGCGATTTGGTGCAGATACTTACCGAAGCATCCGTGTCCGGAAAGCACCTGCACCAAACGAAAGGTCAGCGGGCCGAACCGCCGCTTCACCCACTTCTGAAGGACCGGCCTGACCGCGTCCACCGTCCACTGCCCGGGGACCGGCGGGGCCAGGTCCTCCGTCCACCGCCGCAACAGGGTGTCCTGCGCCTGCCTCCGCATGCGTGCGACCTCCTCCCACGTCGGGGGCTCCCCCCGGGATCTCCTCGCCGCCACGAAATGATACGTTTCGGCGAGGATCTCCGCCTGCAATTCCCAGGGGGGATCGCCAGCCAGCACGCACGCCGCCGTCCAGGACACCGTCCGGTAACCGCGTATCGCCCTCGTCGCGATGACCCGCTGCGGCCGTCGCAGCAGGGTCTTGTTGGCGCGACCGAGGGCGTCCGCCCAGACGGGCGCCCCGTACATGGCCATACTCCGGATGACCCCAGAGTACAGCCGACGGCAGTTGGCGTTTGGACCACCCACGTTCGGCAGCAGCCTTCCGAGTGAGGCGGCAGCTCTGACGACTCTCGGGGCCAGCTGGGCAAAGTGAGCCCCGAAAGCCCACCTCCCGTCCAGGGTGAGGCCCAGGTACCTCATCTGGGTCCCCACACGGACCGGGACCCCGTCCAGAGTTACCCGCGTACCTGGAGGGGGTCCCCCCCGAGGCCCATGGAACAGTAGGGCCTCGGTCTTCGTCAGGGCGACTTCCAGCCCCAGGGCCCGTATACGGCCGACCACGAGAGTCGCGCCGGCCGTGGCCGACCGCATCACCTCCGCAAGGTCCCTTCCTTTGGCCACGACTAGGGTGTCGTCGGCGTAACACGAGACCCGCACGCTTGCGGGCAGCGTGCCCCGAAGCACCCAGTCGTAGCCGATGTTCCACAGGAGCGGTCCAAGCACTGACCCCTGCGGAACTCCGCACGAGACGCGACGTCGCCTCAGACCGTCGCGCCCCGCCACCAGGACCTCGCGACCCTGGAGGTAGTCGCCCAACAGCCTCCGCAGATACAGGGGCACACGGTGGTGGCGAAGCGCCTCCTGTATTGTCGCGTGCGGGAGGCTGTTGAAGGCGTTGGCGATGTCCAGTGAGACAGCCAACGCCTTTTCCCCCTCGCGGACAGCCGCCTGCGTCCAACTTTTAAGCCAGAGCAGGGCATCTAATGTGGATCGCCCCACTCTGAACCCGTACTGGGCCTCGGACAGGCCGGGCCCAGTTCCCTCCAGGTGCCGAATGATACGGGAGGCCACGACACTCTCCAGGAGTTTACCCGTGTCATCCAGCAGGACGATGGGCCTGTAGGCGGAGGGCGAGTCGACGGGTCGCCCCTCCTTCCGCAACAGGCACAGTCGCCCTTCCTTCCACGGCTTCGGGAATCGTCCAGACGCGAGGCAAGCGCTGAACAACTCCCGAAGCCGGTCACCCATCTCCTGGAGGGCGATTCCCAGCACCCGGCCCGGGATACCATCCGGGCCGGGCGCCGTACTCTTTCCACGCAGGCGGCGGACCGCGACCTCCATTTCCGCCTCCGACACAGGCGGGATGGAGGCCTCGTCTAGATCTTCGACGAGAGGGGAAGTGATCATCGACGGAGGGGTGTGGTTGGGGTCTCTTGCGGGGAAGAGCCCATCCAGCACCCTGTCCAGGACCGCGGCATCCAACGACTCGGCGACCGGGGGCGTCTGGTGCCGGAAGTTTTTCCGGGCAGCCTTGTACGGACGCCCCCACGGATCCCTGTCGAGGCTTGCCAGGGCTTCGCCGTAGGCCTGCGACTTGGCCCTGACGATAGCCAGCTGTAGTTCGCGCTTGGCGGCACGGTATGCCTCGTACAGCCGGCGCTCGACCTCCAACTCCACGGCCGGCATCTGCTCGTCTGTCCGGCCGTGGCGTCGCCTCCTACAGCGTCCGTAGGGTCGCCGAGCCCTTATACAGGCGGCTCGGAGATCCGCAATCTCTGAGCTCCACCAATAGACCCCGCGGCGTTCGGGGCGGTGCCGGGACCGCGGCATAGCCGCGTCACACACGGCCGTAACCGCGTCGCGGAAGTCGTCCGCCGCAATGTCTACCTCCGGATTCGTAGGAGCGGCGAACCACGACTGGACAATCGCCGCCTCCCTCGCCATATCCGCATCGAGTCGGCTGGCGGCCCAGCGCGGAAATTGCGACGCGGCGTGCCGAGGCGCACCTCGGCTGTGGGAGGTGGAAACCTCGAACCTCACGTACTTGTGGTCCGAGAGAGTCTCGACCTCCGACAGCACCCTCCAAGCTCGCACACGTGCGGCAACGGACGGGGAGGCGAACGATACGTCCACCACGGACCCCCCGTTATGTCGTACGCACGTGTGAGCCGACCCCGTGTTGAGGAGGGTCAGTCCTGCGGTAACCGCCCACTCCCTGACTACTTCCCCACGAGAGTCAGTGGAGGGGTTGCCCCAGTCCCGGGCTTTGGCGTTCAGGTCGCCGAGGAGGACGACCTGACGTGGCGCCTGTCTTCCAACCGCAGCGGCCAGGAGGTCTACGAAGACCTCAAGCTCCGCTACAGTTTTGTTGGGGGAGAAGTATGCGCCAACCACCGCATACTCTTCCCACTTGGCTACCACATACCCGGGCCCCTTCTCTTCGACTGAGAGGGGGGGGCTACCGCCTCCGGATCGAACCACGATGGCAACGGAGCCGTCAAGGTCCGCAGCCCAACAAGGGTGTGAGCTGGGAACGTAATACGGCTCCGCCGCCACCGCCACATCTATGCGCCACTGCGCCAGGGACTGCATGAGCAGGTCTTGGGCCCGGGCGCAGTGGTTGAGGTTCGCCTGAAGGAAGTTGTGATGTCCTACGTTCATGTTAATCGGACATCACAACCTCCACGTCCGCCGGCAAGGGGACGACTTCTGCAGTTTTAGTTGAAACCGCTGGGGTGGCCCGGGTCCCAGCGATTTTTCCTTTCTGCATCGCAGGCTTGCATCTGCGGCCTCCCATCGTGTGGCCGGAGGGCCTGCCGCTCTCCGCGCATACCGCACAACGCGGAGTGGCCTCTTCGCAGGCGGCCGCCTTGTGGCCCGCGCGTCCACAACGGAAGCAGAGCTCCCCCCTGTCTACGGACGCCGGGCACTGAGGGCGCGTGTGGCCCAGCCCCATGCACCGGTAGCAGCGCATGGGCCTCGCCTCCAGGGCCACCACGCGCGCCGAGCTCCACCCGATTAATATCCTGCCCTTCTCGGTCAGCACTTTCGCTGCCGAAAGTGGGCAGGAGACCAGGACGGACCCCGTACCTGCGAAGCCGGAGCGGATCCCCCCAGCCCTCACAAGGGCGACGTCGCATCCCGCTGCCTTGGCGACCACCGCTGCCACTCCCTCCGTGGTGGCCGTCTCGTCCAGGCCCGAAATCCGCACGTCCGCTGTTTTCACGGGCCTGACGATGCTCGCCACCCCAGACAGGGCTCCGCGAAGCGACTCCGCCAGCCTGTCCGCCTTCGCGACCCTATCGGAGCCAGGGATCTCCCACATCCTAGCTCCCGTCGCCGTTTGGCGGAAGCGGATCCGGTCGATTCCCAGCTCCTCGATATTAATTTTGTCCCTGGCCGTTTGAAGGACGGAAGAATATGTCTCCCCCTTTTCCGCGGCGTCCGGCTGCAGCGACAGGATAACTGCCGCGGTCCTGGGAGCCTTCAGCTTCCGCTTTGCTGAAGGCTTCGCAGTTTGCTTCCCGGCCTCTTTGGCGGCCGGCCTTTCAGTTGAATTGGCCGTCGGGCCCGCGGTCACTGAAGGCTTAACCGCGGGTGCAGGTGTAGAGGCGGGGGTGGAGGACTTCTCCTTCCCCCTGCCCTTCCCCTTGCCCTTCCCCTTGCCCTTCCCCTTCTTCACCACGGTCGCCCAGGTCTCCTCCCGGGCGGTTGTAGACGGGCCTGCCGTCTCGGAGTGTTTAGAAGCAGGTGGTGGCACGGTGGACACCGAGCCCTCCCTCATTCGCTGGCGAGCCGACGGGACCTGCAACAGCTTTTTTTCCAGTTCTGCCATGCGGGTGTCAATTAGGCTGGTCAATAAGGGCCTGAGTTGCTCGACTATGTCCACCCCCGAAAGTGTCGAGAGTGGACCGGCGACCGAGGCAGTGGCATTGGCGGCGGCAACGGTGGCCGCAGCTGCCTCCGTCTTAGCCTCGTTGAAGCCGCGCCGCAACGACTTCACTTCAACCCTCAGGGCCTCGTTGTCCATTTTGACGCGGTTCAACTCAACTCAGCTAAGCTGCCGTGTTTCGTTGCTCTCCGTTCGGCTCGCCAACGTGTCCACTACCTCCCTTAGGGACATCGCCGACTTTTTAAGGCGAGCTATAAAACCACCCTTTAGGTTCCCGGACCTCCGGGCAACCTCAAGGATGTCGGCAACTCCCTCGCCCCCGCGTGCCCTCAGTTCTTGCGCATTGAGCGCGCACATGTCCTCGTCAATCAACGAGCCAAAATCGGACTCGTTGTCCGTTGACATATCAGTCCGGGTAGGCTGTACAGGCGCAGGCTTGAGGAACTTGTCGCGGGACGGGCCCGCCGTGGTTCCTCTAGACTTCCCTCTTCGCGCTGTGGTTATTTTGGTTAGCGCTAAACCCTCGCTCTCCGCGTCTGAGTAGATGCGCCCAGACGCGAAGGACGAGGGCGTAGGACGCTTGTTCTTCTTCTTCTTCTTCTTGCCATCCGAGGACCGCAAGCCGACTTCAGGGGTCGTCGCTTCGTCGTCCACAGGCAGCGCTGCGAAGCGGTTCCCGTCACTTTGGCCCTGAGAAGGGCCTTTGTCCTTTCGTAAGAATCTTCCCTTGCTGTCCCGCGAGGGAAGACCAGCCCCCGAGCGCGCCGGCCCGTTTGAGCCAACGCTCCGAAAGCTGTTATCGGAGTCCGAGTTCGTAGCCGTGGTCGTTTCTCCGCCCTTCGCGGGCACCATATCTACACCCTTTGCGGGCGAGCCACAGGATCGTTGATTGCCCCCCCCAGATTCGGTGGGGCAGCGCGCCGGAACGCGGAGGGACTCTCCGACGCTGGAAGCGTCGGTACCCTCCTGGGGTAATAAAATATTTGTCAGCGATTCCATGGTTGTGGCTGTATCACAGCTTTAGATTTTTAATCGGGGTTTACTCCCCTAGGCCGTGCGTCTGACAAGCCGCTCAAGGTGCGCCCACACCTGCTGGTTTGGTCCGCGGGGGTCCGAAGACCCCTGCCACCCGCAACAGAGCAAGTGACGTTCCCCTATCCGCCACCCGGGGACGCGCCCAGTAGGAGACCAGCAACTCCTCCCCTAGCACCCAGCAAGGGGGTCTGGGAACCTAACCTAACCTTTTTTTTTTTTTTGTTATCGCTGGTAAAATGCGTTTACGCACTGACCCCGCCGCCCGTAGACGACGGGAGTGTGGGACTCCCGGTGCTAGACAGAACGCGCCAGACTACCCACTAAAAACCAGCGGTGCCCTCATCGTCATGCTGAGGCGCCACAGGAACGCTTTCGCAGTCAACTATGACGCCTCGACGGTAGGCCCACCTCTGTGGGCCGCCTTCACTTATAGAGCGCTCGCGGGCACCGTGAGCGCTCTATTACCCCGGGGGCGAGTGGGAGAATGTGGTGCCCTCTCCCACTCTATTGCGGAGGGTGGAGGAGTGCGTATTGACGTCTCCTCCTCCCCGGTCGTCTACTGCGGAGCGAGTCAGCGCGTGCGGCTGCTTCCCGCTCTCGCTCCGCGGACTCCTTCAGTGCCACGACCTCCTCACAGTATGAGGCCACGGCCGACCAGCACCTCTCGCTGCCAAGCATGCAGCGGACCACACTCGGCAGCGAGAGGTCTCCGCCTATTACTGCCACCAGGGCCCTGCGCTGGGGTTCCCAAGCGGCGCATTCCTCCAGGGTGTGACGCGCCGAATCGACTGGCGCGCCACACTCGTGGCAAGCAGGGGTGGCTTCTCGCCTTGCGATTTTGTGCAGGTACTTACCGAAGCAGCCGTGCCCGGTAAGCACCTGCGACAGCCGAAACGTAAGCACCCCGTGCCGCCTGTTAACCCAGCGACGTAGGTGCGGACGAATGGCATCCACCGTCACTGAGCCCGCCGTTGGGGACTCCAGGTCCTCCTTCCATCTTTCGATTAGAGCTCTCTGAGCTAGAGCCCTGATCCTGCCAACTTCGCTCGGACGTTCGCCTCTCGCTCTCTGCCGGGACCGGAACTGGTACACCTCCGCGAGCACCCTCGCCTGTAGTTCCCAGGGTGGATCACCCGCGAGAAGTGTCGCCGCCGTCCAGGACACCGTACGGTATCCCCGTATCGCCCTCACGGCTATGACTCTCTGGGGCCTCCTCAGGAGAGTCTTATTATGAGCGTTTAGAGCGTCGACCCATACGGGAGCACCGTACAGTGCCATGCTCCGCACTATACCGACGTATAGGCGCCGGCAGGGGGAGTCCGGTCCACCTACGTTAGGGAGGAGTCGTCCCAACGCAGCGGCAGCGTTTTGCAGTCTTGGAGCGAGTTGTTCGAAATGTGGACCAAAGCTCCATCGCGCGTCGAGTGTCAGGCCCAGGTATCTCATTTGGGCCCGAACCGCCACTTCCGTTCCTTGGACGGCAATCCGCGCACCTCGGGGGGGACCTCGGCGAGGGCCGTGAAAGAGAAGGGCCTCCGTTTTCGATACGGAAACCCTCAAGCCCAGCATAGTAATACGGTCGACCGTAATCGACGTGCCGACCTCTGCGAGACGAGCGGCCTCCTTGAAGCTCCTAGCCCGGGCTGTCACCAGTGTGTCGTCAGCGTAGCATATGACGCTCAGCCCGGGCGGTAGAGTCGCCCGCAGCATCCAATCGAAACCGACGTTCCACAGGGTCGGTCCCAGGACGGAGCCCTGTGGAACGCCGCACCCGACGTGACGTCGATACAGCCGACCGTCGTCTCCCTCCCAGAGGACCTCTCTGTCCCGGAGGTACGCCTCCAACAGCCTCTGGAGATAGTGGGGCACTCTATGATATTTTAGTGCCTCCACGATGGTCTCAACAGGCAGGCTGTTGAAGGCGTTCTCTATGTCCAGCGAGGTGGCCAGGAGAACGTCTCCGCTGGCCACTGCCTCCGAAGAGAGAGCCCTCAGGGTGTTCAGGGCGTCCAAGGTTGAACGGCCCGCCCTGAACCCGAATTGCGCCTCCGAGAGGTCCGGTCCCGACTCTTCGAGGTGCTGGAGTCCAGGACCAACCTAACCTAACCTAACCTAACCTAACCCAAGTCCGCAGTCGATATCCAGTAAAGACGCACGCGTACAAAGTCGCTCCGTGACCAGACCGCACAAAAATAACTTTGTTTTCTTCGCAAAAATAGGTTTTTTGCAACAAAAATTTAAGTGCTTAGTACCAAACGACGCAGGAAAGTGCCCTGTATAAGCCAGTGAAAAGTGTTTTGTGCTTAGTGGAAAATTTGAACAACTTATAACGGAAAAACCGTAATCGAGCCACAACTGGAACTTTGTAACGTGTACGCTGCTCGATCAAGATCGACGACATATAATTTTTATTATATCATTTTAAAGGTCTTGCAAAGACCTATCTGCTGACACCTCATTTGGATTTTTCCCGTGCTCGAGCGCGGAGAAATCGCCAAAAAAACAAGTTTCGCGCCACCGCGTTTTCCCACTTCCCGGTGTGCGAGGTGGACGTGTGGCGGCTTGTTCGACGCGGCGCAGTGCGGCGAGGAAAACTCCACATCGCAGAAGAAGATCCAGTGAGTACTTTCGAAGATATACGGTTTTCAAAATTTCGTCATTTTTCAAAATTTTTTATCTTTTTTTCTAAAGCGACGACCCCCCCCAAATTTTATTAAATTCAACGTAAATTAACTAGATCTATATACATTCCAAATTTGAAAATTTTCTGGCCGATAGTTTTTCTTTTATTAATTTTTTAAATTTAAGGGTGAGCACGAGGGGGTGCTCCCCGTAGACCTATATCTTCGAAAGTGATGTCTAAAATTAATTTAAGTTACTTTTAGCACTTAGTAATTTTTTCAGAATTTTCTAACTGTAATTAATATTTTTTATATTGAAATTTAAAAATTTTTTGTTGTTTTTTGCACCCCATAAATCGGGGGTTGTTTTAAAAATTGTGACTGTTAGCTTTTATTATAGACTTTAAAAAGCCCGATCGAACAAGCCCAAACACGGGTATTTTCGACAAACAGGGGCCGATTTTAGTAAAATTAGACCTAGTGGCGGCCATATTGGCGGCCATTTGTAAATTGTTAAATTGTTCATAACTCGGTCAATTTTTGACCCAGAAGACTGGGACTTCTTCTGTACACTATTTTACAGCGGGCTCTTTAGATATAAGTACCAACTGACTCTACGTAGAGTTGACCCCCCGACCCGATTTTTTGGACCGGGAGAGGATAGACGAGACTGGGCCCATCACGGGGAACCCACGCACGGGCTCCTGCGATCGGCGGTTCCCGAGATATCGAATTTCTGTTTTTTAAAGAAGCAGTTCGGGCCCTTAGGGTCGATTAAGAACAAAATTAGAAGATAAGATATCTCGGCAACCGCTGGTCGTAGAGAGACGCGGTTTTCACCACCGACTTTCCCTCTTCAAGGGCTATTATTTTAATTATATTCGACGACTCTACGTAGAGTCACTGACCAAAAAGTAGAGTTTACTCACTTTTTGCTAGTTTTTAAGTTAGATTTAGATAGCTTTAGGACCCAGGCATAATTGCCTGTTTTACACTATATTATAGGAACATTTTCTGTCTTTTATAACCGCTATTGCGGGATTTATACATTTTGACCAACTTTATAACTAAATATCCAAATTTTCGACATTGTTTATTTTAAACATTGACGCGACCCCCACTCAAACAATGACAACTACCAGGACCCCCCCAAAACAACAAGAGGCGACTAACCCACCCCTATCCTCCCCCGAAGGGCCAAAAAAGTCGGTTCGAACTAGTATCGACATGATTGAACAAGTCACCAAAGACTCCTCTTTCGAAAAGTCACAGGGTGCGCCGACTACATCAAAGCCGATAGGGCAAACAGCCTGGAAGATAGCGCCCAGCCCTAAGAAGGGGGGTGAAGTGCGGACACGCGCACCAGTATCGGCCTCCTCAAAGGGCAAAGCGCAGGTAGCATTTAATATTTCCCCCGGAAGAGCAAATAAACTTACCCAACAAAGGCTGGGAAAAAGGGGACCGGTTGCCAGGGAACAAAATGTCGAAACAACTCTGGAAACCGGGAATAGTCCCAAGGAGGTGGGAGAAGCACCCACACACACATCTTCAGAGACCACCACCGATAACCGAGAGCGGGCAGCGACCGAGCAGTTCAATAAAATAATAAACGCTGCAAATAGTGCCAGAAATCTAAAGTCTGAGTACAAAACAGACATACTAGACGGGGTAAAAGTGCTCAAGAAGCTACTGGCTGACTCCGAAGCCGACCTCAGAACCGAGACGACGAGGGGGGGGCGGGGGTTCCGTGGACGGGGTGCCGGCGAACATAAGCGCCGACACCACGTTCACGGTTCCCTCGGACCCAATTCTTAGCAGAAACCTCGAAGTGCAGTGCCAGCTGCTCCTGGAGACAAATGAGAGGATGAAGAGCCTCCAGGAGGAGCTGGTAAAGTGCAGCCAGACGGTCGAGGAGCATCGGCGGAGCTATGCCAATGTGGCCGCCTCGAGACCACAACAGCCCGTGAGGCCTGCGGCATTACATTCGGTGGTGGTCACATCAGTGGATGCTGAACAAACAGCGGACGAGGTCCTTGACACGGTGAGAAGGACTATCGACGCCAAAGAGGGGTGGGTTCAAATCGACCGAGTCCGGAAAGCAAGGGACCGAAAAATTATCATGGGCTTCGGGACTGTTGAGGACAGGGCGAAGGCAAAAGATAAACTGGCGAAGAAAGGAACGGGCCTCGTGGTCGAGGAGATTAAAAATAAAGACCCTTTGGTAATAATAAGAGGCGTTCTGAAGGCGCATACAGATGATGAAATTATAAAAGGTCTGAGAAACCAAAACAGACATCTCTTTGGCAGCCTCGACCCCGGGGAAGACCGCCTTCTAATAAAATATCGCAGGAGGGCAAGGAACCCGCTCACGGCCCATGTAGTCCTCAGCGTGTCGCCCAAACTTTGGGCGAGGATAACGGGAGCAGGCACGGTACAAATAGACCTAATGAGGCTGCGGGCTGAGGACCAGTCTCCACTGGTCCAATGCACGCGCTGTCTCGGGTACGGCCATGGGCGGAAGTACTGTAAGGACCCAGCGGACCTTTGCAGCCACTGCGGCGGGCCACACCTAAAAGCTCAATGCACGGAGGACCCGACGGTGTCGCCACCTTCCTGCCGGAACTGTCGTCGGGCGAGGCTCGCTAAGTTCGACCACAACGCCTTTAGCGACGACTGTCCCGTCAGGAGGAGGTGGGATGACATCGCCCGCTCCTCCGTAGCGTATTGCTAAGGGCAGGCCGGTGGACGCAGTGGCTCTAAAAATCCTCCAGGCGAACCTCCAGCGCAGTAAGTTGGCATACTCCGACTTCCTGATCGAAGCCTCTAGCCTGCGTACGCGGATTGCCTTGGTACAAGAGCCATACGTCGGCAGCATAAGGCGTGTGAAGAGTCAAAGTGGGATCAGAGTCTTCCAGGGCGCGGACGATGGAAGTGGGACTGTTAAGGCCGCGATCATAGTATTCGACGCGGACCTTCACATCACACAGTACCCGAAACTCACCACAAATAACATCTCCGTGGTTGGGATCCGAGTTCGCAACTGGGAGATCATCCTGGTCTCATTTTACTTTGAGCCTAACCTGCCGATGGACTCATACCTGGCACATCTGCGCCGGGTGCAGCGCGAGACGGGAAGTCGGAGTATTGTTATTGGGGGCGACTCCAACGCCAAATGCGTCTGGTGGGGAAGTCCCGTGACAGATCGCCGCGGCGAAGAACTGCGCGGGTTCCTGGAGGATCTCGGTCTCTGTCTCCTGAACCAAGGGGAAACCCCCACCTTCGACACTATCCGGGGTGGCGAAAGGTACAGCAGTTATATTGATATAACTGCTGCATCGCCTGACCTGCTTGGCTTGGTGGACAGCTGGCGCGTGCGCGAAGACCTGACCAACTCGGACCACAATGCCATCACCTTCTTAATCAACACCAAACACATTAACACAAACACCATTAGACGCACCACAAGGAAATACTACACCAAAAAGGCGAATTGGGCCCAATTTCGTGAGAAACTGGGTCTAATTAAAGCGCGAGAACACTTCACAATAGACACAATCCAAAACATACAGACACCGGCAAACTTAGACAAAACAGTAACACAACTAGATAAGATAATAGACGAAACATGCACTAACACCATACCAGTAATTAAACATAAGGAGGTTTTGTCGATGCCGTGGTGGAACGAGGGGTTGGCAGTGCTTAAGCGCGAGGTGGCCACCAAGAAAGGCAGGATTAGGTGCGCAGCGCCGGTTAGACGTCGCAAGGTTGTGGGAGAGTACCTGGAAGCGAAGGAGAGGTACGAGACCGAGGTAAGGCACGCACAAACGCGTAGCTGGGTCGCCTTCTGCGAGCGCCAGAATGGGGAAACGGTGTGGGGGGGGATTTATAGAGTCCTCGGCAGGACCTCCAGAAGAGACGTCGATCCACCGCTGGTGGTAAACAATATGGGGCTAGATGCCAGGGGCTCGGCTCGGCTCTTGGCTGAGACCTTCTACCCGGAGGACTCTGAAGAGGATGACTCCGAGGAGCACCGCCGGGTGAGGGTCTTAGCCGGGCGGGCCGACATCGAGACTTCTTCGGGCCAAACTGACCCTCCCTTCACTCAAACCGAGTTGAAGTTGGCCAGTCGGTCCTTTGACCCGAAGAAGGCCCCAGGTGCGGACGGTTTTACTGCTGATATATGTCTGCACGCGATCCAATTGGACCCGGACCTCTTCTTGTGCCTCTTCAACAAGTGCCTCGAGCTCCGATATTTTCCTAAGCCCTGGAAGGAGGCAACGGTTATTTTTCTCCGCAAGCCGGGAAAGACCAATTACAGCACACCGAAATCTTATCGCCCGATCGGGCTCCTTCCGGTGCTTGGGAAGATCTTGGAGAAAATGCTTGTCGCCAGGTTACAGTACCATCTTGTGCCCAAGCTTAGTACTCGCCAGTTCGGCTTCATGCCCCAGCGAAGTACCGAGGACGCCCTCTACACCCTGGTGAAACATATCAGACACAATCTGGAGAGGAGGAGGATTGTTGTGCTGGTTTCACTGGATATAGAGGGCGCCTTCGACAACGCTTGGTGGCCCAAGATCAGGGTCAGACTGGCTGAGGAAAGGTGCCCCGACAATATTCGGTGGCTCTTGGGCAGTTACCTGAGCGACAGACGTGCCAGAGTGAGGTACTTGGGGGAGGAGCAGGCAAGAGACACCGGGAAGGGCTGCGTGCAGGGATCTATCGGCGGGCCGATTTTGTGGAACCTGCTCTTGGATCCACTGCTTCAGGAGTTGGAGGCCAAAGGCGACTACGTGCAGGCGTTCGCTGACGATGTGGTGTTGGTGTTTGAGGGCGAGACGGCCCTCGAGATTGAACTTCGGGCCAATGCCGCCCTCGAACGTGTGAGGGCGTGGGGCGCAGACAATAAACTTCGGTTTGCGCCTCACAAGACCAGTGCTATGGTTGTGACGCGCAAACTGAAGTATGACGCCCCGCGTCTTCATATGGGCGGGGTCGACATTGTCCTGACGAACGAGATCAAGCTGCTGGGGGTCGTCATAGACCGAAAACTCACGTTCAACACCCACGTTGCGAATGTCTGCAAGCGCGCACTCGCCTTTTACCACCAGCTGGCCCGAGCAGCTAAGGCCAGCTGGGGTCTCCATCCTGAGGTAATCCGCACTATTTACAGAGCGGTGGTTGAGCCTGTGATACTATATGCGGCTGCCGTCTGGGCGCCGGCCGTCGACAAGCTAGGTATTCGCAAGCAGCTGAACGTGGTCCAGCGGGGTTTCGCGCAGAAGCTGTGCAGGGCGTACCGAACTACCTCCCTGAACTCTGCATTGTTGCTTGCTGGGATACTCCCCCTCGACCTTCGTGTCCGCGAAGCCGCGACCCTATACGAGGCGCGGAGGGGAGTGCCCCAGCGGGTGATAGGGGATCGGGAGGTGGAGCGGATGACCTCAGCCTTGCGGTCTCCGCATCCCGCCTGTCATGTCGACCTGGAGTTCAAGTGCCTGGTCGACCAAGATAATTTCGACGCGAACTGCGCCAATAATTTTAACATCTTTACGGACGGCAGCAAGATTGAGGGCAAAGTGGGAGCGGCTCTGTCCGTATGGGCCGGCGCCGCCGAAACCAAAACCCTCAAGCTTGCTTTGCCGTCCTACTGCACGGTCTACCAGGCGGAACTCCTGGCGATATGCCGGGCGGCACGGATGGCCGCAGACAACTTGGCCGGATCAGTTGGGATTTATTCCGACTCTTTGTCGGCACTACTCACGCTGCAAAACCCGAAAGCCCTCCATCCCCTGGCCGTTGAGGCGCGGGTACACCTGCAAAGGGCTCTGCTCCGGGACAAACGTGTCAGTTTGTTCTGGATCAAAGCTCACGCAGGACTAGAGGGGAACGAGCGTGCCGACCATCTGGCCAAGGAGGCTGCGCTGAAATTAAAACGCGCATTTGACTACGACAGCTGCCCGGTTTCATTCATCAAGCGGAGCATTCGCATGCAATCGCTTGATGAATGGAACCAGCGGTATCGTGGCGGTGAAACGGCTGGTGTTACCAGGGTGTTCTTCCCTGACGCGATAGCCGCATATAAGATCATCGGTAAAATAAAGGTGGACAGATTTCTCACCCAGGTTCTGACGGGGCACGGTGGATTCTCCGAGTACTTGCATCGTTTCAAGTGCAAGGGGAGTCCATCGTGCATCTGCGATCCCGCGTGTTCAGAGTCTGTCCTCCACGTACTTCTGGAGTGCCCTGCCCATGTTCGAGAAAGGCAAAGTCTGGAGTTTAAGCTGGACAAAAATTTGGAACAAAATTCGCTCGCGGAAATAATAGCCAGTAAAGACAGAAAATTGTTCCTCGAATACTGTATAAAAATATGTAAAATAGTCAATAATAGAAACAAGGTATAAGAAAGATATGTTAAATAAATATCCTAGGTATATTTACTGTAACATATAAAAATTGTTGTTAGAATTAAGGAACTTAGAACTAAGTAAGCAACGTTGTATTATATAAATTTACATTTATATACGCAAATTGTTTTAAAACAAAATAGATTAGATAACATAATATTTTGGCCTTTACTTCACAATAAGACTACACCTAAGATGCCCCCTGTACATAGTGATATAATGTATACAAATAAATGTAATAAAATAATAAATAAGTGTGTAAAATAAGGAAAAACTTTGTAATCAAAATAAAAGTTATTAACACGAAAAATTAGAAAGTAAGAGAAAATGTAAAATAATAAAAAGTTACAACTGTTTCCCCGCTCACTATCCTCGAGTAAATAGTTTTAAGTAAAGAAACGAGCCTTAAGCCAAGTGTGAATGAGGATGGATGAAAGAAAGACTAGGTATGCGGAATGAAAGTGCGAGAGGAATAAACGCGAGAACTGGAATGGATGAGTAGAAATAGATATTGTTAAAACAGTCTCACACCCTAGTGTGGGGGTCTAGAAAAAAAAAAAAAAAAAAAAAAAAAAAAAAAAAAAAAAAAAAAAAAAAAAAAAAAAAAAAAAAAAAAAAAAAAAAACCTAACCTAACCTAACCTAACCATCCGACCACGCAAATGTTTCTCGTAGTGTATGCGCCATTTATGAAATATTATAAAATATATTCATCCACGGCCCTGCGTGAAATAACAGCATTTTTTTGATATATCTTTTGGTTTATTTTGGATTATAAACACTGTCGCTCGAGTATTTACATGCACAACGTGATTCTTTAAATAGGCATTACTTTTTTATTTACATATTATTTATTAAATACAAACACTAAATTTTAAGTGAAGCTTACCACAATGTATTAGTGAAAACGACAGATAAATCGGATTAGCCGTTTCTGAGTTTAGCAAGCACAAATGCACAGACAAACAGACAAAAATTCTAACAACATTGTTTTGGGTACTATTTGCGTTGATAAATGTCCGAATAATATTTTTCTCATATATACATTTTTATTACATGTATTGATATATAAACTAACAATTTTTTTCTCATATAACACTAAAGCACATACTCCACGAACGCATTGTTATTTTTAATAATTACCATAAGTTCCGGCTACGGATTAATTTAGAGAAATACCGCAAAGAACTTCCTCGTAACCCCGAAGGATCTTTCGGTTGAAGTATGTTCAGCGAATTTCTCTATAAACTTCACTAACCAGTCAGAATTTGTTCGAGCAATTCGAACATTCCGATCCCTTTCAAACTGGAAACATTTTGTAATATAAAGTTTTAAAAGAGCAAACAACACTTTCCCAGATCAAATTAATAATTACTTTATTAATAAAGTGTTCATAACGCACACTGGTGTATTATTTTAGCACGTGAAATAGCAATACTTATGTATAATAAGTCTGTAAAAAGTTCAATCTATACTAATATATGAAGCTGAAGAATTTGTTTGTTTGGTTGTTTGTTTATTTGTTTGTTTGTTTGTTTGTTTGTTTGTTTGTTTGAACGCGCTAATCTCTGGAACTACTGGGCCGATTTGAAAAATTCTTTCAGTGTTAGATAGCTCATTTATCGAGGAAGGCTATAGGCTATGTGTCATCACGCTAAGACCAACAGGAGCGAAGTCCACGCCGACGAAGTCGCGCGCAGAAGCTAGTAGTTAATATAATTATTGCTTCCGAAAATCTTCAGAAAATAGCGACTCCCAGCGATTCGCTCCAGGATACCTGGGGGCATTGATATATATAATACTAGTGTACTAGATTACTAATTACCGCGCCAACGCGTGACACCTCAGCTGACGCCCACAGGCGTCAGTCCAGCTTCCGTCATTCAGTGCATATTCAGTGGCAATCGAAACTTCGACTGAAGAACATGTGCAAATAATAAACAAGAAAATGGGGAAATGCGTGGTGAAAAAGTGTGAATCTCGGTCTGAAAAACACCATAAAGCGACTGGGATTGGTTTTCACAGGTAAGTTTATTGTATACCTATCAAAATTACTATAAATAACAGAAAGAAAATTATTAAAATTATAGACGCAATTTTTACATTTAGTGCTGCCAATAAAATGGAGTTTGATTTTCCCACATTATAGGGGATTTTTTTAAATGAATAAAACGAATGAAATGAACTTGTTTGTCACCTCACCACTGCACTGCTGTTATAAATATAACATGGTTTCATTAACTTTGCAGAGTGCCCAAAGATCCAGTGCGCCGTGAGAAGTGGGTGGAAATTATACGGCTACTACGGAAGGAAACAGACTGGTTACCTACAAAAAGAACTACAATTTGCTCAACAACAACCACTTCCGAGACCAAGATAAAATTGGTCCAAAAAATGATAGTGGCATTGTTTACTTGTCTAATGAAGCAGTTCCTATGCTTGTGGTAATTATTTAGAATCTGAGGTCAACATTTAAAAAAAGTGGCCGCCATTTTGAACTTTTTAGTTACTGGACCAATTGCTTTCAAAATCGACATCTAAGGGTTCCCGTGGTGTACAATCACGAATCTGTGGTCAAAATTAAAAAAAGTGGCCGTCATTTTCAACTATTTAATTACTGGACCGATTGCTTTCAAAATCGATATCTAACGGTCCGCCTGGTCTCTGATCATGAATCTATGGTCAAAATATTTAAAAAATGGTCGCCATTTTTAACTTTTTTGTTACTGGACCGATTGCTTTCAAAATCGATATCTAAGGGTCCGCCTGGTCTCTGATCATGAATCTATGGTCAAAATATTAAAAAAATGGTCGCCATTTTTGACTTTTTTGTTACTGGACCGATTGCTTTCAAAATCGATATCTAAGGGTCCGCCTGGTCTCTGATCATGAATCTATGGTCAAAATATTTAAAAAATGGTCGTCATTTTTAACTTTTTTGTTACTGGACCGTTTCCTTTAAAATCGATATCTAAGGATCCGCCTGGTCTCTGATCATGAATCTATGGTCAAAATATTAAAAAAATGGTCGCCATTTTTAACTTTTTGTTCCTGGACCGATTGCTTTCAAAATCGATATCTAAGGGTCCGCCTGGTCTCGGATCATGAATCTATGGTCAAAATAAAAAAAAGCGGCTATGAAAAATAGTTCGTGTTTTCCATCCAGTTCAGTGTAGCCGGTACGATTAAGGGGACGCGCTGGCATGGCACCTACTCAATTCACCTAGGTGTTTGGGCTGATATCAAACAGAAGCATCTGATGTAGCCATGTCAGTTTTCATTAAAAAAAAAAATTATTATACGTCGCAATAAGTTTGTTTTATCATCATAGGTCGGAATAGGTAGAATGATTTTTTGGCTACTTGAGATTAGTTGCGGTGTACTTTGCGCCTTGAAATCATAATATGAATATATGGCTTCTTTTTCTGGAATGCAAAAAATTTCGGGACTCCTGGAATTTGAAAAGTATATTATGGTAATGAAAGTGATTGATTTTGTAGAAATAGGGTATAAAATCTTAATATGGACATACGTTTAGAAATTTTATATTATATTCGTGGTAACTGAATTTCGCGTTTCTAAAATCATTAAAAATAATTTTATTTATAGTTTATCTATTTTACTACTTTAGAGATTTCATTGCATTCTGGAAAGAAGTTATATCCATATTATGAAGGAGCAAAGTACATTACAACTAAGTGCAAGTAGCAAAAATCACTACCTATTCCGAAATTCCGACCTTTGTTTATCACAAACACTAAGGCATTATTTGTTGTAGGACTTATATTTCTGAGTATTTACGCCTTCAATGCATTTTTTTTGCAGAAAGAGTTAAATTTAGAAGAGCAAGTGCTTCCATCATCAGAAAATATGGATATAGATGAAAACGTGGAAACTGATGAAGAAATAAATGAAATAACTGAGACTCCTAGAAAGCACAAAATGAGAAAAACCATTAATCGCCTAAAGTTTTTTCATTCCCTTTTACTCATTAATGCCATCATACATAAATATATAAAAATTAGATTGTACCATGAAAGCAAATTGTTCACTCAAACGTTCAAAAAGGAAACAAAAAGACAGCTATATACGAAGCTCATGTTACATAGCGGAGTTTGACGTATTTGTATTATATTATTAAATATTATTTTCCAAAATAACACTTGTCTTTTTAATTCTATTCATACTTTTACAATACATTGAAAAATCTGGGTATACCACAGATTCATAATAGGACCTTTAGATATCGCTTTTTGAAAGAAATGAGTCCAGCAACTAAACAGTTTGAAAAGTCGATAATTTATTTCCAATTTTGACTACAGGCTCGTGATCCCAGATCGGGATCGGACCACGCGGATCTTTAGATATCGTTTCTGAAAGCCCGATTACTTTCCAGTAACTAAATGATTCAAAATAGCGGCCGATTTTTTTCAATTTTGACCATTTTCGTGATTGGTCACCACTCGAATCCTTGGATGTCGATTTTGAAAGTAATTGGTCCAGTAACAAAAAAGTTAAAAATGGCGGCCATTTTTTTATTTTGACCATAGATTCATGATCAGAGACCAGGCGGACCCTTAGATATCGATTTTGAAAGCAATCGGTCCAGTAACAAAAAAGTTAAAAATGGCGACCATTTTTTTAATATTTTGACCATAGATTCATGATCAGGGACCAGGCGGACCCTTAGATATCGATTATGAAAGCAATCGGTCCAGTAACAAAAAAGTTAAAAATGGCGGATTTTTTTTTTTATTTTGACCATAGATTCATGATCAGAGACCAGGCGGACCCTTAGATATCGATTTTGAAAGCAATCGGTCCAGTAACAAAAAGTTAAAAATGGCGGACATTTTTTTTTATTTTGACCATAGATTCATGATCAGGGACCAGGCGGACCCTTAGATATCGATTATGAAAGCAATCGGTCCAGTAACAAAAAAGTTAAAAATGGCGGATTTTTTTTTTTTTATTTTGACCATAGATTCATGATCAGAGACCAGGCGGACCCTTAGATATCGATTTTGAAAGCAATCGGTCCAGTAACAAAAAGTTAAAAATGGCGGACATTTTTTTTTATTTTGACCATAGATTTATGATCAGAGACCAGGCGGACCCTTAGATATCGATTTTGAAAGCAATCGGTCCAGTAACAAAAAAGTTAAAAATGGCCGCCATTTTTTTTTATTTTGACCACAGATTCATGATCAGAGACCAGGCGGACCCTTAGGGCCTGTGCAAACCACGTTTTTTAAGCGCGCCTTCGACGCGCGTTTCTAAAACGCGCGTCGACGGCGCGTTTGTATCGCGACACACGCGCGTTTGCATCGCGTCTGTATCGCGTCACACGCGCGTCGACGGCGCATTTTTATCCTACAGAGCAGTTTGTTGGCGTTTGTATCGATTCAAACGCGCGTCGACGGCGCGTCTGTATCGATACAAACGCGCGTTTGCATCGCGTTTGTATCGCGTCACACGCGCGTTTGCATCGTGTCTGTATCGCGTTTAAAAAACGCGGTATGCATAGGCCCTTAGATATCAATTTTGACAGCAAAAATTTGTCCAGTAACAAAAAAGTTAAATTTATACTTATTTTATTCTATCTGAAAAAAATTAAAATAAAATTAATTGGGGAAAATTTTCATACGTTAGGCAACCCCGAGTTTGTCTCTCCAAATAATATTGTCATCTCTGTCAAATCGATGTAATGCTTCCACTGTCGCGACTAGTGCAAGAGAGATAAATATGTGTTTACTTCAAAATGTTTACTAGTTTCAAAGCTACGTCGTCTTCGTGACAAGTGGCTACGGTTTTTCTTACACGTTAAGAAGAGGTTTACCCCTCTATTATAATATATAACTCAATGCCTGGGGGTCGATTTTCGAAACGGCTTCCATCTTCGCACTCTTTCAAAAAAAGTGCACTATTCTAGGAGAACGATCCGAGGTCGATTTTTGAAACGGCTTCCAAAAAGAAGCATACTCTTTCGTCGTCAAAAAGTACACTTTTTTAAAACCCGCATTTTTGAAAACCATCTTCGTTCTTTTTGAAAAAGACTGGTCGATACCATTCTTTTTCGCAAGTAGTGCACTATATTTTGACAGATGTTATGACATATGGTTGTCATTATAAGTTCGAATTGTTTAATGTTCTTGAATTTCTTCGTTAATTTGTGGTTTCTGTTGAGTTTTTGTTATAATTTCGTTGAGTTTAGTGTTGTTGTAAGTTTTTTTTTGTTATTTTCGTTGAGAGTTTTGGAATTTAAGGGCGAGAGTGGGAGGGGGAAGGCGGCGGCGGTCCCCCCAACCCCCCCATACCACTCGCGATACAAGGTAATGCGCCGTTCTTGAAAAAATAGAAAAATAAATCTCATAGACCTAAAATCGGACAGTTAATCGGTATAATTACATTACGTGACGGCTCCGGCGCTTCGGAAGGGCAGCCCTTTCGCCCTTGCGTAACAAAACGCAGACACCCGGGCGAGCCGAAGGCGACCAGCAAGCCGAGGCTCCGCGCCGGCGTTTTTTACTTCTTACACTCTAGGGGTAACACAGACCAAGACCACGTGGATAGTGCGGTGCTCCGATTCAGTTTTGGGTATTTTTTGGATTTCTATCACTTAAAAAAAATAACCCTAACCTATCCAACTTCAAAATTAGACTGTTTATCGGCAAAATTTCGTTACAAAAAAAAGGTATAAATTTATAATGTAGCAGTAAATAAATAAAAATAAAAATATGTTTAAGTAAAAAAATAAAAAAAAAATAAAAAATAATTTTCCTAAACCTGAGAATTCACAAAAAAGTTTCTATACAGAAAAAATATGAACATCTAAATCGACGGTCCAGGATCTAAATTTTAGCCATTAAAACTCTCAACAAAAATGACAAAAAAACTTACAACAACATTAAACTCAACGAAATTATAACAAAAACTCAACAGAAACAACAAATTAACGAAGAAATTCAAGAACATTAAACAATTCGAAGCAATAATGACAACCATATGTCATAACATCTGTCAAAATATAGTGCACTACTTGCGAAAAAGAATGGTATCGACCAGTCTTTTTCAAAAAGAACGAAGATGGTTTTCAAAAATGCGGGTTTAAAAAAAGTGTACTTTTTGACGACGAAAGAGTATGCTTCTTTTTGGAAGCCGATTCAAAAATCGACCACCTGGTCTCCTGGTCTCACAACACTTTTCCAATACAACTTTATGTTAGGATTTACTCGAAATAAAAATTAATGTGTTTTTCATTACTACTATAAACAATATAATATGAATTGTATATAATACATATATTTGTATAAAATTTTGAGCCTGACGACAAACATATTAACATACGTACATTAAATACATCGATATATTCCATGAAGGTTTTACTCGTAATACTATTAAAATTGTTTAACGTTTACAAAATTACGTCGAAGAGCATTCTTTGATACAATGATAGTAGAGTTACAAAGTCACGTCACAGATTGTAAGCTACAGAATGACCCAATCAGTACATAATCTTAAATACTAAGTAATAATTATATAAAATAAAAGAACAATAATATGTTGTATATAAATAAAAATAAGATATACATCACAATAAAAGACCACCAGAAAAGACGTATGCGAAAGTCGGCCGAGAAAATCTTACCAACTTAAACGCAGTAGTAAACTGCCTTCAGTGAATATATAAAACAGACGACATTGAACTCTGTTTTATAGGAATACAGTGCAATATCTTTTAGTGGTAGAAAATAAAAGGAATTAAAATAGAAGCAAGACTGGCGAAGGCACTTAAACGCCATTGAAGGGTTGAATTATTTGTGACAGTGCGATGTTCTAGGCGAGTGCTTAATATTGCACGCAACTGCAAGCTGCACTCAGCTCGCTCGCTGCAGTCTCTGAAGTCGAGATATTAATAGACGTTTTGAGCTGCAGCATTTCGTAATATTTGATTTATATAATTAACTAGCTGACCCCGTATACGTTGTTTTGCCATATATGTATGTTATCAACCCCCGCTACTTCCTCTTGTGGGTGGAATTTCGTAAATCCGTTCTTAGCTGACCTCTACTCGACGAAAGGAATATTCCTACCAAACAAGTCTCTACGCCTTATAGTTCCAGAGATATCGTGATGAGTCAATATATGGGTGGAAATCTCTCGTATATACATATATACAGGGTGGCCCGTTTACAGTGGTCCAAAAATTTTTTTCAGCTCGAGAGCATCATGAGTGATTATTTAAAACATACTTTAGTTAAGCGAAAAGTTATAGTTTAGAAATTATGATTTTTTTTCGAAATAATCCGAAGTTTCAATATTTTTGACATAAAACCAGTCTGTTATGAAAACTACTGAACCGAATTTAATGAAATTTTGTATAGGTATAGCGCAATAACCTAACTATCGCGCTATAGGCTCATTTAGTTTAAATAATTAGACTGCATTTTTTTATTTTAACTTTTTCTGTATTTTTTTTTAACTGTTCGGCAAAACATTGATTTTCGAAAAAATCCTGTGAAAAAAAAATGTACCGACGAGGTTTTGCTGGTACTGCTAAAAAGTACCTTAATATAGGATTATTCTTTACACAAAAAATCATAGTTGTCCTCCGATTGTAACATCTTCAAAAACAACATCATGTACATTAACACATGAAAATCAAAAATTACGAAATTTACCATAATTTTAATTTAAACCTATCCGTTTGTAATTCTTCATAAATAACATTATTTAAACTCCAAATGATCTTGTAACTCGTTTTTAAAACCCATTCATTAGTGATACTTATGTGAATCATCACGCAAGTATTCAAAACACGGTCATAAAAAAGCAGGTAAAGCGGGCCGGTATTCGACGACAAAGAACGTTAATTATGTCGTGCGTTTGTTAAAAAGAGATAGACGCTACCCTATTGTTATTAAGTTCGTACGATCTACAATTCTACAGTTGTCGTTTGTCGCTCGCGATCACTGCTACTATTTACTATTCTCGACTTTGTTGTATTTTAACGTTTTGGCTTTGTTTATTGACTCGTATCTGATCGCTCATCTGACTACTTGGCTTACGTGAATTGGACTTATTGATTGTGCTCGTGATTTGGACATTTTGTTGACAATGGATGGAAATCGTTCCAGACGTGCACCCTACTCACCGCGTGAATACGCGATGATGCATTATTTTTATGGTGTCGCACAAGGTGTCGCGCGAGAAGCGGCCAGGCTTTATCGGCAATTTGCTGAACGCCAGCCAGGCCCGGCTGTGCAGCGCTTTCCGGACCATCGCGTTTTCGTGAGGCTGCATAATTCTCTCCTAGAAGGAGTTATCCCTGGCTTCCGTGGTCGTGAACCTGGACTCGTAAACAGAGATGATGAAGATGTTATCCTGGAGCAGTTGCGTCGTGATCCAACTACAAGTCAAAGACAACTGGCAAGACTTACGGGTATACCCAGGATTAGAATTCATAGAACCATTCGAGCTAACCGACTTCATCCCTACCATTATCAAAAAGTACAAGCCTTAAAACCCGAAGATTCGATACAGCCTGTAATATCCCACTGTTGGGCATAGGCCTCTTCTCCGTGTAGGAGAAGGATCGGAGCTTAATCCACCACGCTGCTCCAATGCGGGTTGGTGAAGATTATCCTAGAAGAATGGCATTCTGTAGAGAAATGTTGCAGAGAGATCGGGAGGACCCAAATTTTTTTGATAACGTTTTGTGGACCGATGAGAGTCGGTTTGAGCGAGTTGGATTATTTAATACACATAACACGCATTATTATGCAGTGACCAATCCCAACTTAGTGAGAGAGTCGAATTTCCAGGAACGCTATAGCGTTAATTTGTGGAGTGGAATTATCAACAGAGAGTTTGTGGGCCCGTTCGAGTTACCGTCAAGGTTGAATGCTGACATTTACCTTAATTTCGTTCAAAATGAATTACCCGGCCTGTTGAGTCATCTGCCAGACAATTTAAGGCAGCGCATGTGGCTACAACACGACGGAGCTACCTGTCACTTTGCTCTGCAGGTAAGAAATCATTTAAACGTTGCGTATCCGGAGAGGTGGATCGGTCGCGGTGGCACCATCCACTGGTTTTATTTTGACGAGTCCGTTGCACGTTAGCGACGTTTGTAGTGACCCTGATTACTGTCCGGGGGTGGTGGTTTCGATCCCGGTCTCGAGTCTGGATGTGATATATGTAGCTCGACCTTACAAATAGTTAAAGTTTAAAGAAAACAATCCTTTCAAACAGTGTTGTGTACCTGTGGTGAGTAAGGGTGACCAGAGCTTCTGGGGGGTATTGGAGGTAAGGTCGTCAACACGCTTACAATGCTTCTAGTATTGCAGACGTCTATACCTAAGATGAGCCGTCGCTTGTTTGCTGAACCATTTGATAAAAACAAAAAATCAAAACGAACTATGATATGCGGTAGTCAGGTTGTTATTTGTGTGAGAACTGTGTGGAAACCGTACCGCGGCTACCCCGCGGCGGTCAGTTACGGCGTCTGTCCCACACTGTGGTAATCGGCTGGTACCTCTAGATCTAAAGTGGAAATTACGTCGTATTATTTTCTGTGTCGTATACATTCCTGAATCTCGCTGGTTGTTATACCTATTTATAAAGTTGTTAATGATGTTGCAATTGAAATAGTATCATATATAAATTGTATTATATATTTTTTCAATTATGTCATTAAATATTTATACCATTACAATTATTTTTAAAAGGTTTGTAATTGTTAAAAAAATTAGCTTTCATTTAATATATTGTTTTGCATCACTGTAAGCTGCACTATAAACAAATTAGCTTCTCTTATTTGATTTTTGATATTATCGCTTTATTGCCCGGAGACTACAAGGAATACCAAAAGAAAAAAGATAAAGTCAGTCTTATCGCTAAAGAGCGGTCTTTTCCAGACAACATGTAGACTATTTAGGTAGTATGGTTTCACTTGAAATTTATTTGACGTCTACGTATGGACAAATAAATTTCTTCAATATCTCATTGATCTAATTTTGCAGTAAACCTACCCTACCTTCCACTACAAGAGTACAAAACCAATCAATAAATCAGTTCATTTTAAAACTACTCTACTTTACAATGTAGTCAATTATTATCTTTCTTTTACAATGGCTTTCATCCTACTATAATTTTTTTTTTGTTTCAGAAGCTAAAATCAGTGGTCTATACATTTAAATGAGATCACAAGACACGCACCATCTTTCGATTAAAAAAATCATCGAAATCGGTCCACCCAGTCAAAAGTTCTGAGGTACCAGACAAAAAAAAATCCAACCGAATTGAGAACTTGCTTCTTTTTCGGAAATCGGTCACAAAAATAAAAAATATATATTTAGTTCCATGGCAACTTCAAAAGATCTTTATTTATTTTTCATTCTACCCCTTAATGCAGCTCTCGCACTTGACCCAGTTTTTTACTCAACGAATCAAATACAGAAGTTTCTTACAGAAAAAGCTCGCTAGTTAAAAGTTCTGATCATTAAGAATGCAAATGCGATGAAAAATTTAAAAATGTACATTATTTTTCTTGACGCGCCGATGACGTTCTCGTAGAGCAAGTTTGTATTGAAGTAGTACTGTAATGTCCACATGAGTTTGTTGACATGAAAGTGTAGTTGTAATGAGATGTACTGATCATTAAAAAGTACTCATTATAGAAATAATTATTTTTTTTACTCGTTTTGAAAATTACTATTTTTGTGTTGGATAGCCCATTTATCAAGAAAGTCCATGGGCATTTTCTCAAATTAACACGTGTGAAATCACAATTCATAATATTCAAAAGATTCCAAAGTGGTATTTTAAGAGAAATATTACTAGTTTAATATATTTCCATAGAGCTTGGTAACTAAGAAACAAATTAATTGCCCTGATCACTCGGTTCTATCGCCAGGCCCCGCGGCCTCCGCTCCAGTTAATGACTGCCACCGGCGAGAATCTTTAGCTCTTCGATAAACTTCACTAGCTAGATGACATACTGTTTTAAATGTTTATGCGAATTTCACTCATTATAACGAAATAACTTTTTTGTATTTTATCGCGGTTTATTAAGTTTTTAAAATGCCCGAAGTTTCGGATACTCAGCAACCGTGGTCACGGGAGGACTGACCAAAGTTGAAAAAGTTGTTTCATTCTAAAACTATCACAAAAAAAATTGCGTGCGTACAACTACACACGTCAGAAATGAAACTTCTTTGGAAAACTAATAAAAAAAGTAACAAAAAAAAAAGAAATTGAAAAAACTAATTGAAAATACAAAAAAAAAACTAATTGAAAAAAAAACAAAAAGCTAACGTCACGCAGTGTTCCCAGGCAGTCACCCATCCAAGTACTGACCACACCCGATGTCGTCGTGTTGCCTGTCGCCGTGTGCCTCATGCGCCTAAAGAAGTTTAACTTCAAAAATATATAGAAGAGAAGAAAAAAGGGAAAAATATAGGTATATATAAAGAAGATATCTTAGCCTTAAATTGTCAAACTATTTTATTCAGTGTGTTCATACGAACAAATAAAATACATATGCGATGCACGCCGATTAAAGGTACAACAGAACATCAGGAACGTCAATAAAACGAACCGAAACCAAGAAGCCTTGTGACGCGAGTGTAATAGCAGGCACGTGGAAGTCAGATAATCCCAGTTCAATAGGTGTCCGTTACCCGCTTGCAGTTTTGTCTGCACTTTGTAACTGAACGACGCATTGGGTGCTTTTAAAAAGAGCAGTTATTTTTATTTCAATAGTTATCGGTATATAAGTCAACTAACGATTGCTTATTTTCGAAGGGAAATCCGCAGTATATTTACATGTTAATTTTAGTTTCCACCTGTGGATCTCATTGCTCAACTTTGGAACGTTAACAACCCTTTAGGTTCTGTTTCAGATCAACCATCAAGTTGCTAGTTGCTACTATCACTGTCGACAAGTTGCACGGAACGTATTGACATCCACCAAATATCCTCAAGCCACCCAATGAAGGCACGCGTGCTCGTTTGTCACAAACATTATGGTTATACGTCCGTAGCGACGTCGTTATAGAGTGCCTTAGTGATAACGTTCACAGCACAGTTATGGTAAGGAACGGTGTACAGGCGGACTGCCTTAAACCCTCTCTTGTTTCTATGAGTATGACTCTGAAATTCCGTTTTCCTAATTGACCTAATGGAAGCATTCTATTTATGAATTTAAAGTTAATACGTATTATGTTTTAGTGCTTTCCTTCAAGCAGCAAAGATGACTGAATATTTTATAGTTGTATGTTAAATTGGCTACTTTTTCAATTAGTAACTGTTGAGTTTTTTTCGGATTCATCTCATATCATGATCTCCATTCCGAATCTGTGGTAACTTCACAATAAGTTTGATTAATGGAAGACTTTAATTTTGTGCGTTACACAATAACGTTTTAAAAAAGGTTTAGAATCATTCTTGAAAGGAATTTATGATTTTTCATTGGAATACTTTATAACATTGATATAAATGATACTTTGCATATAAAATATACGTTATCCTTTTTACATCCAGAGGTGAAATAAAAATCGTAATCCCGGTGTCGCGGCGAGCGCCTCATTAACGAGGGACGCCATTAAATAAAGGGCGCCAAAAGTCGCCGGTTCCCTGTTTGATTCATGTTTTTATACAAATGTACGTACATGTGTGAAATTCGGATGTGATCGTTATTTGACTAAATATATTTAAACATTATACTTAAAAATACAAAGGGATGAGAAAGTCATTAAAAATTTCGTTAATTGTCTTGTATTTGAAAATTAAATTGTTTTGTATTTCCTTCAAAATTAATTGCAACAGGTTCGTAATGAAACAATCGCCATGTTTCATTTGCTGTCTTTGTTCTTATGATATATCAAGAATGTTGTTTTTTTTTGACGTGACATCGTCTAATAAATTGATGAACGCCGGCGGCATGCACGAAAAAGGATGACTCATTGTAGCTTTACTCTCATTGTCCCGTTACGTTAATTGTACGCTTGCACCGCATCTATCTCTCTTCTAGTCGATTGTCCTATGCGTCAGAGAAGATGTTTCGTTATGACGTCACGTTAAACTATCGTCCGTAAACCAACTTTACAGACAACCAAATTTTTAAGAGATACAAATCATTTATCTTAATATGCATTATTTTCATATAAAATCAATTCGAGGAAACGATGCGGAAATCTAAAGGTTATAAGTGAAGGGCTATAAAAGTTATAAGTAAGGATCGTGGTCTGGGCATTTGTGTTTGTGTATTGTGTTTGTTTCAGACCCCCGACATAGGAAAAAACCTACCAGGGGACCGTTGAGTGTAAAGCATAAGAAAATAAAACAGCCGGCTTCACTTCAGCCTATCTAAGTCCACTGTTGGACATAGGCCTCCACAAGTTCGCACCCAATATTATGGCGCGAACTCATGTGTTTTGCCCACAGTCATCACGCTGGGCAGGCGGGTTGGTGACCGCAGGGCTGGCTTTGTTGCACCGAAGACGCTGCTGCCCATCTTTGGTCTGTGTATTTGAAAGCGAGCAGATAGATGGTTATCCCGCCATCGTCGGTCGTCTTTTTAAGTTCCAAGCATACATACAATTACACAAATTAACCTATAAATAATATATGCCTGTATAAATAAATGTATATTACACCTAGACTCGGAGCGAGAATCAAACGCACAATAAACTTGCCAGTAACCAGAAATCATGATGTTTGGAATCTACAAGGCTAGTCTACAAAACCTAGGGGGACACGTCGCTAGTCATGAGAGTGTCGTTACGTTATCATCGACTGGGAGCATTCTTAATTTCATCTCCGCGTCTCACTCGCGTTATATTAACTCTTGAAGAGGATCATTATTCACTTTAATATCATACAATTTACGAACATCTCATGTAACCCACTTCGCAGTAATTGTATCCGTGATTTTATTAAGAAATAGACACGCTGAGGCACTCTTAATAACTTCGTATAATCCTCACATGTGGAAATATCAATTTTAATGCTAAGCACTTGTTTTTGGCGTGTTTTCTTTAATTTTCGTTTATTAATAGAATTTTTCTTTTCTCTTTAATGGGCTCTAAATGGACCAATGAAACAACTTCCACGTCTAAATTAAGTTTTCATGCTTAAGGTTATAGTTTCATGCAGTCGTGCGTTTATAAAGCTCTAATTGTAGATGTTATGCATAAAAAAATTAAAAATAATACATACATAAGCAGTGTCTCAACCTTACCCAAAGATAAGTTCTTTCCATTCTTAAATAAATAATAAATATTAATATATGTGTAACATACACACACGGTCATCTGTTCCTACGGCAAGCAACTTAATGCTTGTGTTATAGATTACAGCCGACTGTTAAAGGTAAATATTTTTTTGATAAATTTTAGATAGAAATAATACATATATAAATATACATAATATTACACCCAGACTCAACCCGCGGAACAGAATACAGGGCCACTATAAACTGCGCCAACGCGAACGGGCTAGTCTATTCTTCAGTCTAATCTTCCGTAAACATCCCACTTGGTAGGACAGCCCTATTTATTTATGCACTTTGTTCGTAAATGAGATGTGTTAGAGATTTCAACTCCGATTCAAATCGTCGGGTATTGTTTTTTTTATTATTATTATGTAACAAGGTCGGCAAACAAGCGTACGGCTCACCTGATGGTAAGACCGTAGTCTATAGACGCCTGCAACACCAGAAGCATCGCAAGCGCGATGCCGGCCCTATCCCCAATCCCCACCAGGAGCTCTGGTCACCTTACTCACCAACAGGAACACAATACTGCTTGAAAACAGTATTATTTAGCTGTGGTCTTCTGTAAGGTCGATGTACTACCCCAGTCGGGCTGCTCCATATTTTGAGCAGGAAATTTCCTGCTGTGCCCTACCTCAGTTGTCAGTGTTAGATTGTGACTTAATTACATTCAACCTTCACGTCTGTAAACTGTAAACAGTGACGCGTAATAACTATAAGTCCGCGATTTGTTTGTTCCAACGTTGTAGACGGTCGATGTTGAACGGATAAAAACACACTCGTGGATGAGGATAAATTTATTTAGGATAGATATAAGACTTAACAAATGAATTAACGTAAACGTGCCGATCGCAGCGGCGGTCACTGGACGACTCACTAAAACTACCTTACACTAACTTACATTAATATTGAAAGTATTACCAGCATAAAAATTTATGTTTATACAAAGATTACAGATAATAATATATTGCGTCGCTTACACAGCCCCACCCCAGTGCTGCTACCGCAGCACTCATACATCTAGAGGGATTTTAGCGACGCGAGCAACAGATCTCTTAAAACTACCTAACTGAGTTCGAACCTGTACCACTCGCACACTACCGTCTTTGCCAGCGAAAACTTCCTCGACTATGCCTCGTGGCCAAACGTTACGCGGGGCATTAGGGTCGACGACCAACACTAGGTCCCCTACTTGAAGGGGTTTATGTAATTCGGTAGTCCACTTTTGACGTGGTATTAGTTCTGGTAGCACCTCGATTACCCATCTTCTCCAGAACATATCTGCTAATCTCTGTGCTATTCTCCATTGACGTCTTAGAAACAAATCGGAATCGTCGAAGCTGCCCAGTTGCGGTAAGTGTGATGATGAGCCGAGCAAGAAGTGATTGGGTGTTAAAGACTCCTTACTGTCAACTTCTACTGACACGTGACTCAGCGGACGTCCATTCACCATAGCTTCCACTTCTGCCATTAAAGTGTTGAGAACCTCCTCTCTGGGTGCTCGTTCCTTGAGGACCACCTTCAGTGCAACCTTGACGCTTCGAATTAAGCGCTCCCACGCCCCACCCCAGTGAGGGCTGGCTGGTGGTATGAAGGTCCATTGCGTGCCGTGGATGCTTGCTGTAGTTTGCAGAGTTTGTTCGTCGAGTTCTGCTACTGCCTTCTTAAGCTCAGCGTCTGCCCCTCTCAGATTTGTCCCATTGTCGGAGTACAGATGTGCAGGCCAACCACGCCTCGAAGCCATCCGACGAAGAGCCATTATGAGAGAATCGGTACTGAGGGATGACACTGTCTCCAAATGAATTGCCCTTACAGTGAGACAGGTAAAAATAACACCATATCGCTTCTCTCTTCGTCTCCCTATTGTAACCTCCATAGGTCCGAAAAGGTCAATCCCGCAGTGAGTGAAAGGACGTTGATGATGAGCTACTCTCGCAGAAGGTAAGTCACCCATTTTCGGCATCTGAGGTTTAACTCTTCTTAATCTACAGAGCATGCATTTTTTTGATATTTCTTTTACTGTAGGTCTCATTCGTATTAACCAATATTTTTGTTTCAGGTTGTTTACTACCATCTCCTGGTTGCCGTGGCCCGCGTTCACATGGTAATACTGCACTATTAACCTTGCTACTCTGTTCCGTCCATCTAATATTACAGGATGCTACATGCTGTAGGTAACGTCAGCAGCGACATCTATGCGGCCACCCACACGGAGCACACCATGTTCATCCAGAAATGGCGATGGCGTAAGTAGCTTACTATTCTTATTTAAACATTTTCCATCTTTTATTAAACTTATTTCTGTACCAAAAGATTGCGTTTGTGCATATCGTAGAAGCTGAATTTCAGCGCGCTTCATGATAGTACACTCATCAATTTCTCTTTTTCGAGATTTACTTATAAATTTCAGAACAGCAGACATACTTCTTAAGAGACGTATCCAAGAAGAAAACCGCATCGGATCGGGTACAGCCGCGTGTTCAGGTAAGTGTTCTACTTGTAAAATATTTGTTACACATTCCAGGTCACACTCATCGACGCTAGGTATAACAGAACTTGTAGGCCATGACCTCTCCGCCTCATACAGAAAGGTAGGTCCATTAAACCACTCACCATCCAGCTGTAGACTGTCGTAGTTCTCCCGTGTGCCTCTGTCTGCAACTTTCATTGAAGTAGGTACGTATCTCCATTCATTAATTTGCGTTAATTCGTCGATCTCGCCCAAACGGTGAGCTACATAAGGTTTGTAAGACCTTTTGTTGTTATGTATCCATTGCAACACCGTCGTGGAATCACACCAAAAGTATCGATCAGCTGTTTTTATTCGATGTGTGGACTGTAGTGTGTTCGCTAATCGTGCAGCCATCACAGCTGCTTGCAATTCCAATCTAGGTATTGTTACCGGTTTTACAGGGCTAACTCGACATTTACTCGCCACGAAACAAACTCTTATTTGTTTATTATTATCCACCCAACGCCAGTAAGCAACCGAGCACATAGCTTGTATTGATGCATCGCAAAAAATGTGAAGTTGTAAACAATTATAACATTCGTTTGTTAGTCCGTCGCCGGCCGGCGCGTAAGTGTGCGTAGACGCAGCTAAGTTATTGAATGAAGTTTCGTTAGTGTGACGTATCGTCGATGCATTCACTCGTTTATAACATCTGGGTATTCGTATGCTATTAATTGACTTTAACAAAGTCAACCATTTCATTTGAGGTAAGTACCATGTTTTGTTTACTTTTATTTTATCTAATATTTCCTTAGCAAAATTATTATCTAATAAATGCTTAATACGATCTCGGTACCTCTGAGCGTATTGTGTATTACAGGTCATTTTTCTTTCCAGGTTACGTAGCCTAATATGTGCCGTACGTTCAGAATCAGGCATTTTACAAAAACTATTCTTCCATGGCAGACCCACATGCCATTGACCATCGATTAACTTTGCCGTTTGTTCCAGGTGTTCCAGAGCACGAAGATCATCAGCGTTCTGACGTGGTTTCCCGGATATTCCCATAGATTCGATAGTAAATGACCTTTTGACCATCTCGTGCAGGTCATCCAGCGAAGGTTTAGCCGACCCCAATTGAACCTCGGTAACGTGGTTTATGTACGAACTCGCGCGCGACGAGAGTGATGCGGGCACCAGCCCATGGACGCACCATCCCAGCGGGGTACGAGTGGCACAAGGTTCGTTACATTTTCCTACTTTAATTTCTAATGGTAACAATAAATTATAATTATCTTGACCAATTAATATTTCAGGCTCAGTATTAGTACAACAAATTTCGTTTTTAATATTACATAAATGAGCATAGTTATTAAAATTAATTAAATGTAAACTTTGCACAGGTACACTAAAGTTCTCAATACTGCGAAGTAATGTTTGAAATCGCTCACCGTTATTGTTCGCTATACAAACTGTGAGAACGTCGGTGTCGCACACCAACGCGCTGCTGTCCCATGCGCCGCGCACACGAATCGTCTCCCGGCGGCCGCGGAGGCCCGCACGAGAGGCGAGTGATGCACTAATAAGAGACACGGTAGATCCGTCGTCTAACAACGCACTCGTACTAAAAATACCGTTAGGTCCGTGCACAGTAATGGGTACCACCTTAAGTAACACTTTACACTTATTGCTTTTTATATGATTAATTACACTTTCACTTTCAGGTCTCACCGACGACAATTCCGCGTTACGATTACTAATACACTGATTGTCATTTTGCGTTGTTTGTCGCATAGTAAAATGCAGTAACTTGTGATGGGCCTGTCCACAGTTATCGACGTCACAAGCAGCCGCTGGACAGGTCGATTTATTGTGCGTTGCATCTATGCATTTATAACATAACCGGTTTCGTTTAACAAAACTCCAACGATGTTTACGTAATGCTTTGCGGAATTTCTTACAATCCTGTAATTTATGAATTGATAAGCGGCAATACTGACATTTTTCGTTGTTATTGTAATTTTTATTTAATAAAATTGTATGCATACCCTCTGTGTATTTTTTCTTGTTATAATAATTATCAGAATTATTTTTAATACTCAATAAAGCCATAGATGACACTTTTGCAGCTTCTTCGTTTAAAAATTCGGAAATATCGATACATGTCGGTCTTTTACCTTGCTTGATGAACGGGTAACTGTAATCTGCCCACTTTGAGAGTAGAACGGGTGGTAACTTTGAAAGTATAAATGTTATTAAATTGATTCCGTTTAGATATTCATATTGACCGATTACTTTTACGGCTGCTACACAATTTCGCACTTTAACAGAAAATGGTACAATATCCTTATGATATTCTTGCGACACTGGATGTAATTTCTTTATATCTACCATGATGCGTGACATTATAAGGTCAGGATTACCAAACTGTAGCTCAAGTGTGGACATTACCATCTCGGGTGACGAAGCACTTATCAGCAGGGCCGAGACAGCTTCGCGAGCTGGACCTCTTAGACACTTTCTTAGGCGCCACATATTTTCACTATCTTTGAAATTACACACCTTAGACGATTCTTCATACGCCTGTTTAAATTGAAGCCATTCCATGGGGTCACCAGTAAATACTGGTAAGTCTTTTGGTGTACACATGCGACTTAACAAGTTGCTATTTATGTTGTTGGTAGAAGCGGCTGCAAGATCCTTCAGTGCGCTGGCCAGAAGGTGAACTGTCCCATCAGTACCGATATCCTGAGTGATCGGTGGGCACGGCGCGTCCGTATTTTGACCCTTGTCGTGGACGGGCTGTGCTTCCAGTTCTCGATGGCTGCGCTCCAACCAATCTTCTACATCCTTGTTAGTGTGGTCTGATTGCACACTACACTCGTCGTCAATCTCCGCTAGGTCCGCCGCCAAACGTTTGTTAATTAAGTCCAATTCGATTTTTGCTCTCGCTTCTGCTGCCTCCAGTTCTAGCTTCTTCTTACGTGCAAGCGCAGAGGACGACGATGACCTCTTAGACTTCGCACTGAACACTTGTCGAGACGTTGAAGGAATATTTTGGACGGCCATTAAGGGCGTTTCCGTTTTTACAATACTACCTTCATTTTTATTTTTGTTGAGCAAAAATGTTTGATCTCGTTGTATATTATCCTGTTTAACGCATTTTTCATCGTCAATTGGTTGTACTGGAACCTCTTGTACGGATAACCTGGACTCCTGTTGCTCCTCATCTTTCTTTAACATACTTTTCTTCCGGGTGTTCACCATACTTTTTGGCGTGTGGAACATTTAAAGATCCGGATCGAAGTGACCAAAAACTGTAGGCGGTCTGATGTTGAACGGATATGAAACACACTCTTGTGGATGAGGATAAATTTATTTAGAATAGATTTAGGACTTAACAATGATTTAACGTAAACGTGCCGATCGCAGCGGCGGTCACTGGACGACTCACTAAAACTACCTTACACTAACTTACATTAATATTGAAAGTATTACCAGCATAAAAATTTATGTTTATACAAAGATTACAGATAATAATATATTGCGTCGCTTACAAACGTGTTAATTAGGAACAAAGCGGAGAATTTAATGACTAAATTAATATTCATGTCTCGCTCGCTGTCGGATGTAATCGATTCCTGATCACTCGAAAATCGACGCTAATTGTCATCGGAATTTCATGAACTTCATCCATGGACGTATACAGCCATTATGGCGTATTTTATTAGTAGGATAATCTCAATTAAAATTAGATAATCAAATTACCAAAATTCTTGAGAAGTATTAATTTAGAGGTCAGCAAAGTAGTAAACTACTAACTTTGAAGTGCTTACTATTTTACTGTTCTTTTATTTCTTTTTATTGAACAGGTCAGCAAATTTAATATTCTGTAATTTTCTATTTTAATTTACTACTTACCAGCATTTCACGTAATATGAATTAAGTTGAATGGTCTAGCTGCTATCCATCATTCATATAATTTTAGTAAACAGTATTTTGTTATAGTATGTAATCAATTTAATTGAAAAATTACCCAGTTAGCTGAAATTCTACTCTGTTAACATAATTATTACAGTCCCATAATTTGAATGCTAAATAACTTTCATTCAGATATCGTGAAACGCTTCCCGCTAAACGGCCACCAAGTAGCACGTGAATCCTGTGATGGGGACTTAAAAACAAAGTTACTTACACAAACGCACAGAGCAACTGCTAGTGTACTGTTGAATTGATTTAGTATAATAACCCTCACTTTGCATAGGGAGCAACGGGTTTAGTAATGGACGCTAACAAGAAAGCAAAATTATATTGCAATCATTTTAAATCGTGGTTTGCAATATTTTTTTATCGTATCTATTGTTATTTTTTGAAGTTAAACTTTTTTACCCACGTTTGACTTGGGGAGTAAGCTAGAGAATGCGTGACGAGAGCGTTATGAAAAGTGTGATTGGGCGAGGCGAATGGAAGTCGAAAGGGAGATATAAGTTAGTGAAGATAGAAAGAGAGAGAGTTACGTTTCGGTAAGTTTCTTCAGGCGTGTGGTCTAAAGCACACTTGTTTTTTTTTATATAATACTAATTCATAATAGTAAAGGACATGTACGAGTAGCATTCGATCAAAAATTTCGCCACTGCGGTTACTGGGGCGCGTAGTTTAATTGGCACTGTTCCCGGTGCAGTGCCCCTGGGAGGCGGGTTCAAATTCTGTTGTGTCGCAGTACGACTGACGAATATTTTATCTTAGTTATCGATGTTGCTAAGTTGTAAGAATGGACTTAAACACGCTTTCAAATTTGATAACGGAAATATTGCCAGTAGTAACCATCCATCCAGTAAGTAAACCATCGTGCTTATAATATTTTTTTTTGTATTGCAGGCGGCGATAGCTTGTGTCAATCGCTTACTTTTTGTCACGCAGGCCATACTCTTGTCTTTTTTGAAACGATAATGTGACGATAGTCATATTTAAATAGTTTTATTTATTTATTTGTTTATTTATTTGTGTGTTTGGGTCCAATTTAGTAATTGGAATTTTACCCCCTTCCTGGTGACAGATTGATCTGATATTTGGCACACAGCATCTTGATGACAATACAACATAATACCTATATTTTTATAGTTGTAAATCCAATATGGCTGCCAATATAAAATGGCGGATCACATATAACTTCACAACAACCTCAATATTGATATCAAATGAAAGGGCTTGATTGGTAAAATACCACTACCCACCCACAATCACCCCACCCAAAATCGTTGGGCACGTGAAATTTCTATCATAATGTTTACTCTGGATACGCTATACGCCCAACGATTTTATATTTGTCTGATCAATACCCCAGATTGATGAGAAGATTGGTGCGATATGGTAGCTAGGACTTACCGAATTATTTTTTAGCTTTTAGTCCATAACCTAACTACATCATTTTTATTGCAATAAAACCGTTTAACATAAAACATTTTTAGTTTATTTTATTTAAGCTTATATATAGAAATGTGTACCTCGTGGGTGTCCTGAGTGACATAATGAAAAGCTTTTAGTTAGTGTAGTAGTAGTTAGAAGTATTATACACCTCAGTTATTATATTGACGTCAGTGTTTGTCTTCGGCACATAGCTCTCGAACGGACGAACTGATTTTGATGCACTTTTATTTAATTGAGGTACGGCACAGCAGAAAATATCCTACTCAAAATGTGGAGCAGCCTGACTACGGAAGTGCCTCGATCTTAGAGAAGGTCACAGGTAAATAATACTGCTTTCAAGCAGTGTTGTGTTCCTGCTTGTGAGTAAGGTGATCAGAGCTCCTAGTGGGGATCGAGGGTAGGGTTGGCAACGCGCTTGCGATGCCTTTGGTGTTGCAGGTGTCTATGAGCTACGGTAATCGCTTACCATCAGGTGAACCGTACGCTTGTTTGCCGACCTAGTTATATTTAAAAAAAAAAATGTTAAATCACTATTATAGCCTCCACTGGTGACAAGAGGGCTCATGCACATTTTTTCCAGAGAATCGGCATAGCGATTCAACGGGGAAATGCTGCCAGCATTCTTGGCACAATTCCACGCGGACATGATTTGTACCATACCTATCTGTACATATTTAGTTATTAAGCTGTGAATTGTAAATAATAAATTACTTCTCTCTAATAAAAATACAGAAGGAAACATCAAATAATCACATAAAATACAGAATTAAGTTTTACGTATGTTTACAAATGATCCGTGAATCCTCGCTCGTAATGATCAAAGTTTCCTCTCGTCCACCGCTCGCCGCCGCGTCCGACCGCCGCCGTGACGTCACAGGCAGCTCTAACTCATTCTAGTTCTCAACTTATCTGTACGAAAATTAATTAGGTGCACTATTACAAATAACAAGCACGTCAAATATTAGTTTAGTTAACTTTATATGAAAGTAGCGATCTCATTTTGACAAATCTGTTGATATCAAAACCCATTTTAGAAATTAAATACTATATACCTATAGCATTTTATTCTCTTATTATGATGTATAGATGTTCATGTTGGCTTCCTGGAAAAGCGGACGGGTCTGTGAGGTATAATTTACTAGTAGTAAGTACAAAGTATAGTATAACTATAGTACAAAAGCTGCTACAGACAAAACTGAAACTACTACATAGCACAAATAAATAATCGTCATTTATCCCAAATATTGTCGTAAATAATTAGACCTTAGAGAAGAAATACAAATATATCCTAAAATAAATAGTGATTCAAAGCCTCCATGGGTAATGTGTAGTACCCAGCATACGTGATGATCCACTTTTTATACATTAACTCAAAATTGCGATTCGACTTGGAAAACCTCTTAGATTTTTTTATCACCGTTCTACTCGAACATGTATTATACCAAACTTATCTATAAAGAGTTGAAAATTGTACACATATTTAGGTAGGGCACAGCAGGAAATTTCCTGCTCAAAATATGGAGCAGTCCGACTGGGGTAGTACCTCGACCTTACAGAAGACCACAGCTAAATAATACTGCTTTCAAGCAGTGTTGTGTTCCTGTTGGTGAGTAAGGAGACCAGAGCTCCTGGGGGGAATCGGGGGTAGGGTCGGCAACGCGCTTGCGATACTTCTGATGTTGCAGGCGTCTATAGGCTACGGTAATTACTTACCATCAAGTGAGCCGTACGCTTGTTTGCCGACTTAGTGATATATAAAAAAAAATTTTTTTTTTTTGACTAGTAAATTAGCAATCCTTGTTTCATCAATCGTAGATTCCGATGAACTAATATAAACATATTTCGCTTGAAACATTTTCAATATTAATAAAATCTTTCTCTCTACTGCCACTGTTTTTATGAATAAAACTTACAAAGTCGATAAGTTTCATGTTCCTGCGCCATTCGGAATAAATCAGTCCGAAGTGACCGGGCAGCCGGAACGTAGCCGTTCGAGGTCCTTTGAAGTGGAGTTGGAGGAAAGTTTGTCAGCTACGGAATAATATTTTCATTTAAACTGTAAACTCGCTGCGGCAGTTCGGAAGTAACAAGTCAGTGAATTTATGGAACCGTCTTTAAGAGTTGTTCTCGGCTGTTTAAAAGTGCATTGTGAGTCTGGAAGGTTGGGGGTGAGACTGAACGACACAGATTAAAGGAAAATTTTGAATTACGTACCTGGTGATAGGATTTTCTTTAACAATTAGTTGATTTAGGAATTAGTAAGGATAACGGGGATTAGGGAGGGTAAGGGAATATAATTTAGACAATATTATTTAAGAATCAACTTGTTTTAGTGTGATTTTTAGTTCCAACATCAAAAATATATATAATTTCGATTCACGATTCAGCCTGTAATATTCCACTGTTGGGCATAGGCCTCTTCCCCATGTAGGAGAAGGATCGGAGCTTAATCCACCACGCTGCTCCAAATATACCCTACTAATGAAATGTAAATTAAGTCATGTGAAACCCACGCGGCCAAAATCGCGGCCAGCAGCTAGTGACGTGAAGTTGATCGTCACACTTCTTCGTAACAAAGGAGCGGACAGAACAAGAGACGCGTCTTCCGAGAGTAGTTCCGACAACTTTCTGTTTGTGCTCGACTGTGAAAACTTAGCCTTTATTCCGATCGCACGGCACAAAACTTTGTGTCGCGTTTGTTCTCCGACGGAGAGGTGCGGGAATTATATTTGAATAATTTCTTAATAGCGACTGTTTTGTGCGGACGAATATACCCATGTAAGTCAACGTGTTCTACAGACATTTCGTTGGTTGTGGACCATCCATAAATCACGTCAAACCTTAAGAGGGGTCCAAAATTTTGTGATATTACATTTCAAAACAATATATTATACAATCAATCAATTTGCAAATAACATATCACTTCATATATAGTTACTGTTCAAAATGATAAAAATGTATGTTTTTAAAATTAGTTTATATTAGGAGTATAATAATTTTGTTATGCAGAACGATGGAGCTGACATAGTTGCTAAACGACAAAAGCCTCTTTTACAAATAAAGAAAAAAAAAATCAAAATCACATTTCAAGCAAGGGAAGAAATCCGTCACAGAAACAACACAAAATTACAGACTCACAAACACGCAGTGTTGAGAACAAACCGACATGGACATACTTGTATATAACACTTATGTCGAACACTAGATTTTCCTTCCTTGCTTTCCCGCGACTTCATTCGCTTGGAATAGTTACTTTGGGCTAACGCTTTAGCCCGCGACTTATTGGTATTAGCGTGATGATATAATTATAGCCTATCCTCGATAAATGGGCTATCTAACGCTGAAAGGATTTTTCAAATCGGACCAGTAGTTCCTGAGATTAGCACGTTCAAGCAAACAAACAAACTCTTAAGGTTTATACCTAATACTCGTATTAGTATAGATTTCTTAAAGTTGTTTGGCTTTATAAGTTTTCTTCTCATTCAGTGGAATAATTAATTATTTTTAATTTTTAAAGAAAAAAGGCTTACATTCTAATTTTTCTGTTGCTTGAGCAAATACAGTAATAAAGTTATTAGTTTCACATATATCATAGTTGACAGACAGACGGAATCCGCAGCACTCTCAGTCGGACTCCATTAGTTCATTAACTGCCGCGTTCCGACAACCAATCAGTCTTTTTTATCTGACAAGTGTGATTTATGCAAACATATATATGCAGTAACATGGATGGTATGAGCATTTCAACTGAATGTGACTCTTTGATTGTCTTGATTTCTTCTGATAGGTACATATCTTAGAGGTAGGGCCCAGCAGAAAATTTCCTGCTCAAAATATGGAGCATCCCGACTAGGGTAGTACCTCGACCTTACAGAAGATCACAGCTAAATAATACTGTTTTCGAGCAGTGTTGTGTTCCCGTTGGTGAGTGAGGTGACTAGAGCTCCTGGGGGGATTGAGGGTAGGGTCGACAACGCGCTTGCAATGTTTCTGTTGTTGCAGACGTCTATAAGCTACGGTAATCGCTTACCATCAGGTGAGCCGTACGCTTGTTTGCCGACCTAGTTGTGTATAAAAAATCTTGTTATTCATACCCTTAATGGGAGTGCAAAGTTGATCCTTAATGTGAAAAGTTGATAAAGTCAGCAATAGAAATTTCCATGTATATAAAGCCGTTAATGTTCTGTGATAAAGGAATTAATTCGTGTCCAATAGTAACAGTAGGCATCGTCAGAAAAACTGTATGACTTGAAAGATATCCGAAGGTAAACACACAGTAGAACAGCTTGGTGAATTATGGCAAATTCTTATCCTTTACAGGGAGTTCACTCATATCAATGGTCTAACTTGTCGCGCTTTTTTACGTCACATAAAGATTTATTCACACATTACATCGTGATCGGGAAAATAGAAATGAGGTTTGATTATTATTTTGATGTAAAAACTCTGTACATATTGTGATACGCCACAAAGCCCATACCCAGCAGTGTGATGAAGAGCTTGAATCGTGATCGATCGTGAATCTTAGTCAAGTAGGTTCATATATTGTCACAACTATAAACCGTTTCGCTGCAGATTTCCTATAAAACCGTCATAAACAGCGATACGAGCTGGCGCAAGTCGGTTGTAAAGTAGTGATGGAGAAGCTTACGAGTATATTTACCGCAAGCAATTGTCACCGACGCGTGAACCGCGAGCGAGACACGTTAAAACGTATTATTGCCTTCATTTAATGGGTATCGGAGTCTGCCGTTAAATCATATCTTTGAAACTATGTCAATAATAATATACACATATATAACATTCTTCGGCGACGACGGTGGTTGACTATTTTTGCATGTTCGCTATCACAGCGTCACTTCGAATTGTTTCTCTAGCACTAACAGGGTATCCGCATTCAAAACTCTGGTAATAAACTCTGCGGGAGAAATACTTCTCCAACGTTCAGCTTTCAGCAAGACTTACTTGATATTGCAATAGTTTAGTTATGTAGAAATATCTGTCAAATTGTCAATTTCCTTATTTGAATAAACATCACTAATTAGCATTAAATTTACAAGAAATAATATATAATAAGGATAGATAAATAATATGGAAAACTAAAAGTGTGTAAAGAAATTCACATTTTCTTCTATTTACTTTATATGCAAAATTACAAAAAAAAAATAATCTTGTTTCCTGTCTCTTATATCATAGTCACATAAATAAAGAATCCAATAAAACTTATTATATATAAATCCATCAAGTCATTAGCCCCCACGACATTCCAAGGTTAATTTAGGTAGACGTCCGAAATTCAGTAGTAATCTAACGTCCAGAGCGAGCAATGTCGCCAGGACAAGAAAAATTAAGATTTAGTCTGAGTATATACTGTAAATACCATTTGTATTTGCCTTAATTTTTTAATCGAAGTTGGTCAACTTCATCTTGGCGGTAAAATTTTACGATATAGGTAGTTGATATGCACGATAGATTTGTGCAGATAAAGTTATGGCTATGACATCAAACTAGCCAACTTGAATAAAGTAAGATTTTGATTGTGATTTCATTGAATTAATTATCATCTAAGTAAGGCAATGAGAATTAATTTAAACTTCCACATCAGATACCGAGCACCTCACGTGCGAGACGCCTAACTATCGCCAACTCCGAGGAGCACACTGGAGCTTGCCAGTGCGAAAGTTACTTCGCGTACTTCTGAAATTAATTCCAGAGGCCGTTCCTACTACTTCTAATATAGACCATTTGTCCGTATGTGTTATGTGATATGCCTCATAAAATTAAACTGAACTAGCGAAGGAAGTTGTGTTTTGCAGTGTGGAATATTTGCAGTGTGGAATGTCCTCCGGCGCGCTGATCTACGTAAGATTGTAGGTGTAGGCTAGATGAGGATTGCGGAAAACGGATTGGGGAGACCTATGTCCAGCAGTGGACAGCGATAGGCTGAACTGGACTGAACTGAAACTAGCTGTCCTGGTTTTTTTTTTTTTTTTTTTTTTGTTGTGAATATTAGAATAAAAACTTTTACAGTAACGAATACAACATGAAAATATTATCGAATTTAGAAGATTCATTTTTATACGTATTAATATACATACTTCTTCATAGAGCCTATTGTCTCACGATATTGAAAATACTAATCTTAGATTAATTGATAATAATCTTCGATGAAAAGTCTTTAATTATCGCAATTAATGGTTTTTCATGGAAATTTTAATTGTTTACCCGATTTATGTTACAAATAAATTATTAAGATTAAAACCTAAAGTCAGGAAAGATCTATTTTTGCGTAAAAAGATAAAATATTTTTATATCAAGTAATAAACAAAATTTCAAAGTTTCCAAAAAGCAAAAGATACTTTTTATATCAACGTAAAGGACGCAGTTATAAAGTTTCTTAAAGTTTAAATATTTTTTTCTAGGCAGTCCACAATTTCACGGCACTTTATTTATGTTTTCATCAAGAAGGGAATCGCGTCTTTAGCGAGCTTTTCATAATTTCTCGCGGAGCTCCCTAACGCTGCAACTTTCAGAGTTCGGGTCGAAATGAAAATATTATTTCTCTCTGGAGCTCCGTCCACTCCGCGCTGCGCAAACATCGTACGACGTATCTTAGTTCTGTGAGACTGTTTCATATATACCTATATATTGTCAAGCTTAGGTTTATTATCCCTGAGTTCACATACTAATATCTAATATACACATTTTATAACACGAACAACTCCACCAAATTTGATAACTCTCTTTTTGTGTTCATAGTTGCTTCTACTTGAAAGATTTGTATAAATAAAAATTTAAAAAAGAATCGATGCTTGCTTCATCACTGATTTTTGTTTTATTTAGACTTATATCATCACCAGCTGTTTACTTATTTGCTACCAATCCGCGATTATTCTCGTTAATTGTAATAATTTCTCTGACAAACAATTTGAAATGTTTGTCAAGGTACGGCGAGGTCCTTCAGGAACGACGACAATTGTTTGTCTGACCCGTCCGAGCGACCCGAGCCACTGAGTCGAATGTAATAGAATTCGGTTCAGTGACTAACTTTACCTTAGATATTGTATGATACGGAGCTTTTGTCCCCGGACTATAAAGGTTCCTAAATTATTGTATACAAAAAAATATATGTTATATAAACGATTTACTTTATATCTCTGTTATTTATTCATAAAATGTATATTCTACTGAAGCCTACTCAATTATTGTAAATATTTGTACATTAATAATTGTAGCATTTTGGCAAATTAATATCTACCAGCGTTCAATAATTGCTTCTCTTCTGTGTGCTGCAGAATTTTTTATGTTTATATATATATATTTTTTTTTATATTTTTTAATATATAATATCCCACTGCTTCCCCAGGCTTCTTTCCACATCTAGGAGAAGAATTAGAGCTTAATCCACCACGCTGCTCCAATACGGGTTGGAGGATATATTATCATATCGCTATCAGGTGTACATGATAACAACCGGGACCAACGGTTTAACATGCTCTCCGAGGCACGGTGGGGAGCATGAGCACCATGAGCACCCACAAGGACTGCGCACTGCCAATGCAATGCAATGCAATTTCAATACTCTTTATCCACTGCGTCAAGCTCAACTGCTACTGTTCTAAATTTTAAAATTCAATAGGTACTTTATGCGATTTAATTATCAAACGCCCGAGTTACCGCTACTAAACCGCTAAAATCGCAACGTAATTGCTTGCAAGTCTTGCAACGCAATAAATTGTCGAGCAACAGTAAATAAAAGAAAAACAAGCAACATCGGTAATCTGCGATTTCAATTAACACAAAAGACACAGTAATGAAATGAAATAACCACTGCGCACACATGCTCCTATCCATGCGTCGTGAACAGCCAATTACTTTCAAAGTAAACTATATACTTTTACTTTCAAAGAAAAACGAAGCGATACAAAAACATCGACAAAAACATAGTTGGGAACCAATGTTGGAGACTTTTTGGAGAGTTCGCGGTAAGTTCCTGGGACTTCAGCTTTGAAGTATTTTCGTTACAGCTTTAGTTGTCTTTGAATTACGGCCTAGTTATAGTTGTGCGTGAGATTGTATACCTTTCATCACAACTAATAAGAACAAAAAACTACGACACGGTAAAAATAATTTTTTTTTTACCCATTAATGTCGAAATATTTTTCATCATTTTTCTTTTCCTATTGAAATATGTTTAATAATTTGTTTACGATATAAATTTTTCACTGTCTCGTGTTTTTATTACACTTTCCAACATAAAATACGAGTACATGACTTTATTATGATTACACTTTAAGAATTTCCCAGCAGTGACCAAAATCCTTTTTATTACATGACGATATACAAAACAAATTATTATTTATCTAAAGGCTATGCATATATACAGATGTGTTTCTGTTAGTTTATGTATGTTTGTGTTGTCAATCGTAACATAGGGATACGTTAACATTAAACAACAAAGTTACACATCCTGCTTCGTTTCATAAGATAATATTGTTAAATGATAATATTGATAATATTTTTAATTAAATGTTGTGATCTTACTAACCTCTTCCTCGAGCCTACTCGAATAACTAGCTCTACTGCCACATGTATTGATAATATTTTTACAGATGGGACTCCGTCCTTCTCTGCAATAATTAATAAATTACATTCTGATCACTGTGGCCAATTAGTCAGCTTCAATTATAATATGGAAAAGGAGGTTAGTAAGAGGAAAGTGGTCGTTCCAGTGAACATGAAACGTATGGAGAGATTTAGAAACACTATTGAAAACCAAATAGAGATACCATTAGTCGGTGGTGCTAATGACAAATATGGAGTTTTATGCGGTCATATAAACAGTGTTTTTAAGACTGTATTTACACCAAAAACAATCTCTCCTAAGTATTGTATGTCATTCAATGATTGGGCGACTCCGGGAATCTATAAAAGTAGACAAAAATTGTATGATCTCTTACATGAGAAATCATATAACACAAACATTGTTTTTTGTAATTATATTAAAAACTATTCTAAAATTTTTAAACTTGTTTGTGCCGCGGCCAAGTCAATATTCATTAGAAATAAAATTAAATCAAGTAAAAACAAAATTAAAATGACTTGGAATATTATAAATGCCGAAACTGGAAGAGTTAAAGAACGTAATGGTGTCAGTGAACTCATCATTGACAATCACTCCATTAAAGCGGTTAATGAGTTGGCAACAGCTTTGGAAAAACACTTTGCCGACATTCCACTTTCGACAACCAAGGCGCTTATATCATCGCCCGAAGTCGCTGAATCGTTGCTTAAACAAAATGTAAATGCGTGCAAAGGTGATTTTATTTTCAGACCCATAGATGCTAATGAAATTGTTAAAACTTTTAAAACTTTAGAACTTAAGAACACCGCTGACCTCTGGGGTATATCTGTAAAAATTTTAGGTTCAATTGTAGATATCATAGCACCCCACTTAGCGATTATATTTAATGAATGTATAATGAGTGGTGAATTTCCTGATCTTATGAAGCATAGTAAAGTTATTCCTTTGTTTAAGTCCGGTTGTCATACAGATCCAACTAATTACAGGCCTATTTCAATTCTACCTGCCTGTAGTAAACTATTTGAAAAAGTGATTCTCAGTCAACTTTTAAATCATTTCACAAGAAATAAACTTTTACATAATAAGCAATTCGGTTTCACTAGAGGACGCTCCACAACTGATGCCGGTGTTGAGCTTTTTACATCGATTGTCAATGCTTGGGAGGAGTCACGCGATGCTCTAGGTGTATTCTGTGATTTATCCAAGGCATTTGACTGTGTTCATCATGACACCTTGATCAGGAAACTCAGTCACTATGGCATTAAAAATACCGCACTAAAACTTCTGAGTTCTTATCTTAGTGATAGAACTCTGAGGGTTGAAGTAGATGGTACTAAGTCATCTGGGTCTCATATACAGATGGGGGTCCCACAAGGCTCAATTCTTGGTCCATTTTTATTTTTAATATATATTAACGATTTACCATTTTTAGTAGAGAAGAGGCATGAGATTGTATTGTTTGCTGATGATACTTCTTTAATATTTAAATTGCGTAGACAAGAAATTAACTATGACGATGTAAACAATGCTCTCTCTGAACTGGTTCATTGGTTTAGCGCAAATAACTTGCTTCTTAATAGTAAAAAAACGAATTGTATTTTATTTTATTTTATTTTTTATTTTATTTTTATTTGGGAAACATACAATTTAATATTACATTAATATATTATAACTAATTACATTAACTGAAATCAGTAAAGTTTCCACTATTAACTAATACATACAACAGCACTATAGCATTGAGTGAAACATATTGCTTAGAAAAAAAAATTAAACAAATCAAAAATTGGAATAAAATTGTTAGATTTAGTTTTAGTCTAAGTCCAAAAAAAAAGGAAAAAATCTCTATATCTAAGCATTCATATTTTTAAGCATTTGCTTAAGGTCCCGCTTATATCTTCCTATTGTGCAGTTAAAAATATCAATTTCCTGTAAGTGTTCGTTATAGAATTTTGTAGAACGACATATAAAATTGTTGCCTGTGTACTTTTTTTTGTAAAACGGGACGTGAAACAGATGTCTATGACGAGAATTCGTTCGGGGGCAACTCAAATTTATTTCACTTAATAAAAAAGGAGAATCAATATAATTATTAAGAAGTTTGTACAAAAACATCTGATCCCTTTCAATTCGTCTATGTTTAAGACATGTAAAATTGGGAGTGGACTTAAAACGGTACTTATAATGTTTTAAATAAAGTTTGAAAATTCTGTCCAACCCGTTAATCTGAACTTTGTACTGCGGATTCCACACAACAGAACCATACTCGAGTAGAGGTCTGATATATGAATCGAAGAGGTGGGAAAGTGTTGAGCTGTATTTAAAATCCCTGCTTACTCTTAAAACAAAACCGAGCATACGTTGGGCTTTGGTGATTATATAATTTAGATGCTCGTTAAACGTTAGTCTATTGTCTAATAAAATACCAAGGTCTTTTACTTCCGTGACACGCGTTAGTGCTATATTATCTAGATTATAATCAAACTTAAAGTGTTTTGGGCTTCTAGAGAACGTTATTACATTGCATTTTTTTATGTTTAAATTCAATAAATTGTTTCTACAGTATACAATTAACTTATCAAGATCTTTTTGGAGTAGCTCGCAGTCAGACCATTTATTGATTCTTTTAAAAATTTTCATGTCATCCGCGTACATCAAAAAATGAGAATGATCAAATATTTCGGCCACGTCATTAATAAATAAATTGAAAAGTAACGGAGCGAGATGCGAGCCTTGTGGTAAGCCAGAAGTAACCGGGAGAAACGAGGAACAGAATCCTTTAATGGTCACTGCTTGGCTCCGATCACGAAGGTAAGAAGTAACCCAACGCAAGAGATCCCCATGTATGCCAATCGATTCCAACTTACAAACCAAGACTTTGTGACTAATTTTATCGAAGGCCTTAGAATAATCAGTATATACAGCATCCATTTGACAACCATCTTCCATGGCTGAGGAAACTTGATGAACAAATTCAGAGACATTGCTCTCTGTTGATTTTTTATTTACAAACCCATGTTGTTGATTAATGATAATAGGTCTTAAGAGTGGAAAAATATGATCATATACAATTTTTTCGAATAGTTTAGCTACTGTACTTAATTTAGAGATGGGCCTATAATTGGCGATGTTGTGCCTGTCACCGCTTTTGTGTAGAGGAATTACATATGAACGCTTCCAAATCTCAGGCACAATACCAGTTTTCAGAGACAAATTAAACAAAATAGATAATGGTAAGGATAATTGTTTACGACAATTTTTTAAAAATATCGGAGGTAAACCATCTGGCCCAGATCCTTTATATATGTCGAGGTTTTTTAAGTATGTAGCAACAGTGTCTTCTGAGCAATTAACAGAGCTAATAGATGTAGAGCTAGCTGAGGTAGAGTAAGACGTAACGGTGCTCATGGGCTCCAAATCAGATACAAACACAGAATGAAAACTCCTATTGAATTGTTCACAGATTTCTTCTACTCCGCTATAAGAAATATCATTTAAAAACATTTTTGTGGGCAAACCGTGGGAGCTTTTTTTAGATTTCACGAAGGTCCAAAAGAATTTGCTGTTACGTTTAATATTACGTTCTGCATTAGAAATATAACTATCATAACAAGTTTGTTGTACCCGCTTCTCGCGTTCACGAAGCAGACTAAACGTAGCATAGTCACTGCTTCTGCCGTAAGTCTTCCATTTTTTATGGGCTTTTAATTTTTCTTTGGTTATTTTTATGAGTGCCCTAGAGTACCAAATAGGGAAACGGTTATTATTTGTCACACGTCGTGTCGGAATATTTTTCGAAATTATATTATTAATAATGTCATAAAATGATTTTACACATTGGTCAATATCATTGGAACTACAAACACGGCTCCACTCAATCTTCGCCAGAGTTTCATTGATGGCTTCGTAATCTGCTTGATGAAACAAACGAATAAGACGAGGTTCAGATGATAACGAACTATTGCAATAGGCATGCAATGTGACCTCTAGGGCAGGATGATGACTATCTTCCGGAACCATCGGTCTCTCAGAGCGAGCAACCTCGCAAACGGAATTACTCATAACAAGATCGAGTTGTTTTTGGTTGACATTGCAAATGGTATTGTATTGTTTGAAATTTGTTACACAAAGAAAATTATGCAATAAACTCACTGAACCCGCTTTCTTACATTGATTAACCGAAAGTAAATTACCAACAGAGGACCACTTTGCAGCCGAAATATTAAAATCCCCAACTATTAGATAGTCATCGTCTGGCTGATTAAGAAAAACATCTGTTACATGATCAAAAAACTCACCCAGAGCTTCAGCATAATTTTTACTATGTGAAAAATATCCACAGAAAATATGGAGACGATGAGAGGCTTTACTTGATATTATAATTTCAATCGCCTCTGCAGAATAAGTGTTAAAAGGCAAACAGATTGAACTATGGACCGCGAATTCCTGACGCACAGCCACCAGTACCCCACCACCCAGCTTATCTCCACGACTGTCGTAATCCCGATCACATCGATAAATCAGAAAGCGATCATCAAATAATTCAGAGTTAAATATACCAGGAAGAAGCCATGTTTCTGTAAGACAGATTATGTCATAGTTATTTAACCCATTTACGCCCGCTGTCCTCGTTTGGGGACATTTATTAAACTACCTAAATTTTCTGTTATATTTTAGTTATCTTTTGTTTAGAGGTGAATCTGCACTGTTAAAGAGTGTAGCTTTATGATATGACGTGTGGTTTTGTATTTTACTAGATTAATTTAATAAAACAAGTGACTTTGTTTACTTCATTGAGCAAATAGGTATTCGACCAAGGGTAAGTGATTTTTTTTATATTTACACCACTATTTACTACATGATTTTTATATTTTTTACTTGGCTATAGTATCTACTAGTAAAAATTGCTATTCTGTTGGATATTTTCGAAGACTGAATCATAATTGGGGGTATTTTTGTATGGTGTCCCCAAATGGGTCCAATGGGCTAATAGCTAACATTTTTGTTTTTTATTCGCAGGTTTAGTTTTGATGTAAACAATGACGAAGCAATCATTCAATGTTGCCAACGAGTATCGACGACTTGCTAAAGCTATCTAAAGTGTCGAAGGGCTTTTTGGAAAAAATAAATGCCCTTCCGCATGAATATATCGTTTATTTCGATAACTTTTTCACCAGTCACACGTTGCTGTTATCGGTTATCGTGCGACTGGCACTGTGAGGGAAAATAGGGCTAAGAAATGCATACTAGTATCTATCAAGGACATGAAAAAGAAGACCCGAGCAGAATTTGACTACCGATTCGATATAGCCAATCAAATTCTGTTCGTAAGATGGCTTGACAACAGTGTTTGTACCATAGGTACAAACTATGACTGTTCATCCTCTGGGTAAGGTAAAAAGATTGAGCTCTACAGAAGGAGGAAAGGTAGACGTGGACATCCCTCTTGTCTTCCAGAACTACAATAAAGGGATGGACGGAGTTGATCAAGCTGATCAGTCTATCGCAGTGTATAGAATGGCTATCCGTAGCTAAAGATGGTTGTGGGTTCCTATATGCTAGATTTGGCTGTAGCTAATGCTTGGCGTATTCATGTCATGACTGCTGAGGACAAATTAGACCAGCTCCATCGTATCACTCGACAATATTTGAAGAATGAAGGTATTAAAAGGTCCAACGGAAGGCGTCGTAAACCTTCTTCAATAGTGCCAGGTATGAGCTAAGATGGTGTTGGACACTTCCTTCGGACACTGCCAAGCCAGATACGATGCATCGTTTGCCATATGAAAGCACATTGGCAATGTAAAAAGTGTATAAAACCATTGTGCATCGATAAAGAATGTTTCGAAAAGTACCACACATAAACCCATTGGCCCCATTTGAGGACGGTGTTTTTTTATATATATAGGAAAGTTTTTTTTAAAGTTTTTTGTAATAAAATACTTTGTTAGTCATCAATAACTATATAAATAAAGTTTTTTTCAAAATATTGCTAGTACTTTGTATTTGGGTCCAAATGGGTTAATAAAAGATTTCGATAAAAGACACCAGTCTTGGTTCGCAATCCGCGTACATTCTGATAATAGACGAGAAGGTTTTTAAGTGACGGCATTATTTATATACAAATACTAGCCGACCCGTGCCCACTTCGTTGGGCGTTAATTATCTTTTTCTTTGTGATGCATTACCTATGTTGTGTAGTTCTTAGTATTTACTAAGTTCTATTAGGTTCATTGTTTATAGCAAGTATTGGACGTATACACTCGTAATAATATCGTGTATTTATTATTTTAAATTACAGAACCAAATAACATACTATAAAGAACAAATTTTAAACCACTTAAATAAATAATATGTTGCTCCAACGCCATCTATCAAAAAGCGTAAAAACTTCGTCATCGATAGATTCAAATAGACAGTAAATAAAATAGAGTATTAAATAGTTAAATCTAACAGCGATAGATGGCGTTCGTTTCTTTGTCATTTTCATAATATATTTTAATATTTTTCTTTTTTACTGAAATTTTTTGTACAATTACAATAAAATATAGCCTATGTCACTCCTGAATAGTGTAGCCTCTCACTATTTTCAGCAAATCAGATAAATATATATGTTTTAAAATCACCAATTAATTTCTAAGGCAAATAATAATGCTTGATTAGATTGAATTGTTGACACGGCACGTCAGAGGACGCAGGTTCAAATCCTGGTGATTTAAAATCTTTATATATTTTTATCTTTTTCCTTTTATCTTGTCACTCCTGAATAGTGTAGCTTTCTGTTAGTGAAAGAATTTTCATGATCGGATCAGTATTTGCGAAGATTACCCCGTATATACAAACAAAGTTATAAACTTTACCTCTTTATAATATTAGTATAGATTTATATGTTATCAATAACCCCTTTGAATATGAATTAATTATTCGAGTGCTCCCAAACGAGAATACAACATTCAGTTTTAAACTATGACCATCTAAACTTATTATGTAAGTACAATGCGACAACGCGACATTAATAAACTTGAAAAAACAAAACAATTTTTTACAATTTAAGGCTTTGTAAAAAATATATAATATTGCATTTACTTTATTTTGTTTAAATCCTGTTCGCTTGATACAACTATTACCGGGCTCGAGTCATTTTTTCGTGCGAAGATCGTACAATTTTTAACCCAAACGTAGGCAAATAGCTTTTCTCTGGCTACAGATTTAGTACGGTGTAGTAAAGCCTTATTTGCGCCAGTCAAATGCTCATTTATGTATATCGGATTTTCACACTCAGTAAATCCAATATCGCTAGCTTTTAGTTTAAGTTGTCGAGCTTCAGAGAGGAAGTCATCCTTCTTGTAGCGTGCTAAAAAACGTACCACGATAGGCTTTATTCTTTTATTTTTATCCGATTGCTTCGGCGATACTCTTGTTATAAAATCTATATCTTTTGTTGGGTCGATCTTGCAACTAGTACGCTCTGAAATATTGTTAAGAATTTGGAACAGGTTTTCATTCTTCTTCTCAGGTATGCCATATATCTCAATATTAGATCTTCGCGACCATTGGTCATTGATGTTATTTCGGTTTTCCAAGTTAGATACTGTTGTCTTCAGCTGACTCAATTCAGAAGACATCGTCTTATAAGATTTCAATTCAGCTTCAGCCTTGACTACTCGCTTTGTTAAATCCTCAAATTGTTGGTTGAAGAAACTGAAGGATTCTTTGATATTAATAATGTCATCTTTTATCGGTTTCAGTTCTTCAGATAATTTCAGATTTCAAATTTCAAATTCAGATATTAAATTTTCTGCTCGAAATGTAAAACAAGTTGATGTGCAACCAGAACTCAATGGTGATAAACTCAACTTAGTTAACTCAACCGTTTTCCTTGGAATCACCATTGATTCAAAGTTACAGTGGGGACCCCATATCTGTAGATTGGCGGATAGACTGAGTTCTGCAGCGTACGCGGTTAAAAAGATACGATTATTAACGGATATCGATACAGCCCGATTAGTTTATTTCAGCTACTTCCATAGCATAATGTCCTATGGCATTTTGCTATGGGGCAATGCGGCTGATATTAGTATTATTTTTATTCTGCAGAAAAGGGCTATCCGCTATATTTACAAAATGGGATGTAAAGAATCTCTGAGAGAGAAGTTTAAAGAGATCAACATCCTGACCTTTGCATCGCAGTATATTTATGAAAATATAATGTATATACGGAAAAATAGGCATTTGTTTGTTAGTCGTAGTGATCGAAATGCCTCAAATGATGTAACACTCAGGAACGACCACAAATTAATATTTCCTAAATGCCGGCTCAAGAAAAAAAGTAGTTCCTTTATAGGAATGTCTATCCTTATATATAATAAGATTCCGGCTGCGCTTCAATCTCTGCCTTTTTTGAAGTTTAAAAAAGTTATCAAGCGAGTTTTATGTAGTAAAGCCTACTATACCATTAATGATTATCTCAATGATGAAAAGGCATGGGATTGAATAAAGCTCGACCAGGCTATGTCTATGACCCGCTGTAAATAGATAGTTACATATATTGTGAGCAGGTGGCATGTGGTGGTCTCGGCACGCACGATTGGCTGTCTCGTGTTTGTCCTGATTATTTCATGGTCCACTACTGCGTTTTTATCTTGTATCTGACTGCATTTTTTAAAAGAGTACCGAGAGTTTTTTTTCCTCCGGCTTTTTTTCTCTCGGCCTACATTAGGGAAATTGTTATTTATTGTAACATTTAATAAAGCCGAGGATAAAGTAGGTAGGTAATGTCTACCGAGACATTATAACTTAATATTTTGACTAAGTTAAGGCTGCTTATAACACTGGGTACATTACGTAAGCTTGTAATGTACCTAGTGTTAAGATATAAATTTTATTTTTTATTGTTTGATTTTTTGCTGCTGCCTTAACTTTTGTTATTTTTGTTTAGTTTATATAAATGATATTTTTTTATTTTTTGACTTTCGTTAAGTGTGTGACATGCACCTTATGACGAAATAAATGATTTTGAATTTTGAATTTTTTTTGAATTTGAATTGGTTGTGATATTTATAAAATACTAGCCGACCCGTGCCCACTTCGTTGGGCGTTATAATCCATTTCACATAAGAAGGGTACGGTGAAATTTGATATGTTCCAATACACTTTCACTATTTTCAGCAAATCAGATAAATATAAATGTTTTAAAATCACCAATTAATTTCTAAGGCAAATAATAATGCTCGATTAGATTGAATTGTTGACACGGCACGTCAGAGGGCGCAGGTTCAAATCCTGCTGATTTAAAATTTTGATGATTTTTATCTTTTTCCTTTTATCTTGTCACTCCTGAATAGTGTAGCTTTCTGTTAGCGAAAGAATTTTCATGATCGGATCAGTATTTGCGAAGATTACCCCGTATATACAAAGTTATAAACTTTACCTCTTTATAATATTAGTATAGATTTCTTTCCTACATATTTGGAACATCATAACAATGACGACATACATTTGAACAATTAAATTATTGCTTTGATACAAAAAATTGTATATTGGCGACGCAATACACAACTGAACAACAATTTAGCCTGTAACATCCCACTGATAGCATAGACCTCTTTCCCCATATAGGAGAAGGATCAGAGCTTAATCCACCGCGCTGCTCTAATGCGGGTTGGCGCATATATCCCCTACTATGAGAACAATCAGGTGTACATGATAACAACGCAGCAAGGAAACCCACAACCCACAAGAACAGACATCCAAACAGGAATTAAATACTTTTTCGAATACAAATATCCACTCCGAGCGGAAATCAAACGTGCAAACCATTGGTGTTTTAAGCGTCTCCACTCACCACTACACGAGAGCAATTTTAACACGCAATAAGGATCAGTAAATACAATTATCAAAAAGGTCTTCCTAATCCCAGTTGAATGTGACTTTGGCGCTCTCAGTCGCGGTGAGACGGAAGACAAACAGAAATGTTTACGTTTTATTTATGGGCGAAATTGCGTTTTATGTCACTTTGCTTCCTCCCACACGACTTATATATTAAGGACCGGGTTCATCAGTTCTGGATAACGCCATTTGACGGATAGGGTATCCAACAGATAAAAAAGTGTGTGTGTCAGCCCTGACGCACGACTGGAGTTTACTCCTTCAGATCGACTGTCTAAATAGGAACAAAAAAGGCTTACTAGTCTAAGAAAAATATTAATACCATATCCAATGGTAAATAAACGAATCAAACAACGCCAACTAAATACCCAATCGGATTCTATCGGAACCCTATTGGGTATATATCATATCGCTGCCCTAGTTCAATAGTAAGATATTTTGAAAAATTCAGAAAATGAGATAAAGTATTGATTCGTATAAAAAATATCCTTTTTTATCTATTCACTGAGACATCTTGAAAAATCAATATGTCCCTAACTTAAAAATGACTCATTAAACATTTTTATGTATTCTTTTACCCAGCAAAGGTCAACATTCAGACATTTGAAGATATTCAAAGCGTCAGGAAGAGAAGAGAAACATAACGAAGTCATTCGTTCAGTAGAATTTACTCCTCATATTTTTTTTCATACCGGGAACCTTAAATGAAAATCGATTCTTAAGGAGTAAACTCCAAAAATTTATACAACATTATTTTTATCATCGAATTCCATAATATTTATGAGATATTTCTACTCGCAAATATGAATCTAAAAGTGGTCTAAAATAAGAGATAAGAGAATAAACAAGTCCTAATGGTTTATTCCACCTGCTCTTAAATTCTATTCGTAGCTTATTCGCAGGATAAATTCTATCCACAGCCGGTGCGATCGGCCCTTAATCGATAATTCAGTGCGTAGGTTTGTGTCAAATATTTGCTGACGCCTACGATTGCATTGATTTAGACTTTTCGCCACATTTACGAGCAAACACACGCATCAACAACATAACTCTTTTCCCTGCGTGATATTCGCTATATTTTATTTTTATATTATTTTTACAAGTGTGAAATGCTAAATCATCGAGAAGAAAATGCTGCTAAGCTGATAGCTTATACAAAAGTTTTTAGGAAACTACTAGCTGACCTGGCGAACTTCGTACCGCCTTATATATTTTTTGTGTATATTAATTATGTATATCGAAATAAAATATAGCCTATCTCTCAAGTTGGATCGAACTGCACATGGTGTGCGAATCTATACTAATATATAAAGCTGAAGAGTTTGTTTGATTGTTTGTTTGTTTGTTTGTTTGTTTGTTTGAACGCGGTAATCTCTGGAACTACTGGGCCGATTTGAAAAATTCTTTCACTGTTAGATAGCCCATTTATCGAGGAAGGCTATAGGCTATGTATCATCACGCTAAGACTAATAGGAGCGGAGTCCACGCCGACGAAGTCGCGCGCAGAAGCTAGTATTAAGATAAAGTACTCTTAGAAAAACCGAACACTATTATGAAATTTGCTTCAGGTTTTTATTAGGTGAGTTTTATTTTCATTGACCATGTTTATATTGATGTTGATATTTATTATTATTAACAACCGTCCTTGTGCAGTGGTGCGTCTGCCATGTCGGTGCGGGTTCGATTAGATGGATATTTGTATTTGTACAAATATTTCTTTCCGGTTTGGTTGTCTGTCCTTGAGCACGTTAAGCTGCTATCGGTCCCGGTTACCTTAGACATCTGACAGTGATCATTGCTCATAGTTGGGAATATAGGTGACAAACCGCTCCAACCTATAAGGCCTATGCCCAGCAGTGGGATGTTACAGTCTGAATTGATTTATTATTAAATTCAGTTTTATACAATACAAAAGTATAATTAATCTTCTGTTTTCGACGTGTAGTGACACTGTAAGGTTCAGAGCTAAAACAAAAATAAAACTTAAGACGTCAACACAGCTAAATATAGAATAGGCATACATTTAATTTGTCTCTGTGTGTAGGTACACAACGTAATTCACACTGTTTGTGATATCAGTAATTACGTCAATTACACGCCTCCGTTCTACTTAAATACAAAACAGACATTCCTGGCTTCACACGATCATTAAAATTAAGATAACATTACATTCGTATAATATATCTTTGATCTCGAATATCAAGACACTAAATAAATAAATAAATATCTTAGAACATGACTATACCACACGGTCGTCTGTTCTTATGGTAAGCATCTTAATGCTTGTGTTATATGTAACAGCCGACTGATAAAGGTAATTTTTTTATAAATAAGGATAGAATAATACATATTTAAATATATAAATACAAATATTACACACAGACTAAGGCGGGAATCGAACCCGCAACCCGCAGAACAGCAAACAGGGACATTACAAACTGAAACTGCGCAAACAAAAAAGTACAAATAATAATTGTGTTTGCTCGCAAATGAAAAAAAACGACTTCAATTACATCGACAAGTAATACAACGTAATAAGACGAAAAAATAGTCAAGTAAATGACGCATTATCTATACTAATATAATAAAGCTGAAGAGTTTGTTTGTTTGATTGTTTGATTGTTTGTTTGTTTGTTTAAACGCGCTAATCTCAGGATCTACTGGTCCGATTTGAAAAATTCTTTCAGTGTTAGATAGCCCATTTATCGACGAAGGCTATAGGCTATATACCATTACGCTAAGACCAATAGGAGCGTAACACCAATGAAAAATGTTTCAAAATCGGGGTTTTTTCTTTTGACAGCTTCCGCTGCGTAAACGGTTAAAGTTTCGCACAAATCATGTATGACAGAATTGGTCCTATTCCACGGGGACAAAGTCGCGCGCAGAAGCTAGTTAGTTATAACCCAAAAAGCGCAATATGACACGCGTTTCAATTAAAATAAAAATCATTGAAATCGGTCCACCCAGTCAAAGGTTCGGAGATAATTCGAGGTTTGATTGTATTTTTGTTATGACGTATGTATGTTACCTGTTACGAAGTCACAAGTCCTGTTTATAATTAATAAAAAATATATCTAAAACAACGAGAAAACTACATAAAGGCAATTCCATTGCAATTCCAAGAATATTTATCATTTGAAAAAAAAATACATTTCCCTTCGTATATAATTGTATTAAAAACAAAGAAAACCTTAAACTATAAAGCTATAGGTCCAATGTTTTCGTAAATCCATCGCATTCCTCGTCGACTGCAGCCATGGAACGTCGCCCGACACCTCTCGCGCTCATAACACTACTCTGCAGACAGCGATTTAGATCTCAACGAAATAATTTATTTATTTATTTTATTTAAGGTTTACCAACAGATTATACATCAAATATAATAATAATATGAAGAGTGCAGTGTATAATATAAATCGTCATGTTAGGATGTAGCTATCCAATTACAGGCAAACACAGCTTCCTCATTTTAAGTATAAATATTTGAAGGGGTAAGAGAACAATAATTTATAGGTTATGTTAAGAGTATTATTTTTTTTTAGGTTAAGTTTCGAGCTTTAAAATGTTTGACTAATTTTTATATCCACTAAAACTACAGTGAAATATGTCTGTCTTAGTTTTTTAATAAAAAAAGTTATGAGTTTTTTTTTTTTACTAACCACCATAAAATATTGTACATATATATCCTGTCTTACATTAAGCGTGATTTGGTTTCAATATCACTACATATTATAAAACAAAGTCTCTTTCCGCTGTCTGTCTGTATATATGCTTAGGTCTTTAAAACTATGCAACGGATTTTGATGCGGTTTTCTTTCGTAAATAGAGTGATTCCAGAGGAAGGTTTATATGTATCACGATCATATATAGTAGATAAGTAGAGAAACACTGATAGTTTTAAAGTTTTCTAATGTGACGTCGTAAATAAACACATTTTTTGGGCTTAGATTGCATTGCATGCAATGCATTTTATATTTAGTATCAGCATTGCACCCGTGCGAAGCCGGAGCGAGTCGCTAGTACATATCTAAAACAATGGATAAAAATAATATCTAATTATTTAAGACAGTTACAATCTATTTTTTTTCTAAATATCTCTAACGAACAGACATCGGCCGGTAACTATTTCATAGACCAAAGTTCCTGGTAGCTCTGGCGAACTGATTAAATTTCGCGGTTAAACCTGGTCTCACCGTAGTGCGGCGATTCTTCAGATGATTGCTATAGTTTCCTACAACTGCAAACTGCCAGCGCGTTATTTGGTCCAGTTCAACGCGGAAGTTAGCGACATCACCGCAGTAACAGTTAGAACGTCGGCGAGCTTGAGATAATCCTACTTTGCCGAGCTTAGCACGCGAGTTTATTGTTATGTCACATCTATCATACAAATCTTATACAATTGTGAAATATCATAAAAAGTGTTACAAAAATAGATTCTATCTCAAAAAAATAAAAAAATTGCGTGCGTACAAAGTAGGCACAATTACACATTTCCGAAGTGAAACTTCTTTAGCAAACTAATTTAAAAAAACTAATCGTTAACGCTCCAACTTACAATTATTTAAGTTTTTTTTTGTTTAAGTTTTTTGTTCGAGATTTACCACGTCTAAGACTAGATGGCGTTAGTAGTAGATTAAATCGCATTAACCTCACGTGATGTTCCCAGCCAGGTGGTCACTCATCCAAGTACTGAACGTCATGACGCTGCCGCGTTACCCGTCGCTCAAATTTTACCCCTTTTTTTTTTAATATCGCAGGGTAACCCATTTACGGGTGATATCCAGGACGCCCGGGTAGGCAGTCCTAGACCGTATGTCGGACTCAGCATTTGGGGTGCCACTACCGCACTAAACCCCCTGCGGGAGCCTTCAGCCGCTATACTTGGAGGGTCCCGGATCTGCAGGCAACAGGATCCCTCCAGCGACAGGCTGGCCTCGGCGAAAAGGCCAGACTTCTCCTCCATGGTGACTGTCCGGCTCACCTCTGAACCGTCCCGACGACGCCGTGTCTAGCAGGACCGGGTTCCCATCCCGGCCCTACACGGGCACAGGGGCGTTACTGGAAGCGCATTAAGTAGCGCCTCCTACGCACCCCCATTCGTCGCCCGCGGGTGGAAGCCACGTCGGCGGCCTCCTCTCTCACCCGCTCGTCGGCCTCCTTCTGGGACATTACTGTCTCGCAGAAGGAGACCATCGCCTCCCAGGACTCGTCGTCGCCGAGCATCGCGGTGATGACGCTCGGGAGTGACAAGTCCCCTCCGAGGACCGACGTCAGACCCTGACGCAGTGCCGCCCATCTCGGGCACACCTCGAGAGTGTGCTGGGCAGAGTCCACCGCCGCGCCACAATCGTGACATTCAGTCGTCGGCCTACTTTGGGCCGTCCGGCACAGGTAGTCACCAAAGCAACCGTGCCCGGTGAGAACCTGCGTCAGACGGAAGGTGAGGGGCTTGCGTTTTCGACGCATCCACCGCTCAAGGACCGGGCGCAGAGCAGCCGTTACGCGTGTGCCATACGGCTCCTCCGCCAGGTCCTCCCCCCACCTCCGCATTAGCGCTTCCTGCCCTATCCGGCGCACCCGCAGGATCCCGTCCAACGTGGGGTTCTCACCAAGAGCCCTCCTACCCGAGACGTATGAGTAGGTCTCGGCAAGAACCTCCGCCACGAGTTCCCACGGGGGGTCGCCGGCTAGAGCAGTAGCTGCAGCCCACGATACCGTACGGTACCCCCGAATCACCCTCACCGCGATGGTCCTCTGCGCAGAGCGCAGCGCGGCCCTATTCCTCGCAGTGAGGCGATCCGCCCAAACCGGGGCACCGTACGTCTCCATACTCCGGCAGACACCGGAGTACAGCCGCCTGCAGGCGGCGCTGGGTCCTCCGAGGTTCGGGAGGAGTCTGCCTAGTGCACTCGCCACCTTCACGACCTTTGGTCCCACCATGGCGAAGTGTGGGCCAAAGGTCCACCCTCCATCGAGAATGAGCCCCAGATATTTGATTTGGGGGCTCATTCCTACCCTCCCCTCTCCGATCTGCAGGGTAGCCCCCGGTGGAGGTCCCTTGCGTCCAGTCCCGCGGAAGAGGAGGGCTTCGGTCTTATATCAATTCTGACACGAAGCCCTAAACTCTTTATGCGGCTGATCACGAGGTCGATTCCGACCTCGGCCAGCCGCGCCGCCTCCTTGAAGTCACGTCCCCGGGAGTACACGAGGGTGTCATCTGCGTAGCAGATGACACCCATCCCGGGGAGGAGACGGCCTCGCAGGACCCAATCGTACCCAATGTCCCACAGGATCGGTCCCAGAACCGATCCCTGTGGGACACCGCAGCCGACTTGCCGCCATTCCACGGACCCCAACCGGTTCTCGTAGCCTACCCTCCGATCAGAGAGGTACGCCTCCAACAGCCTCTTTAGATACGGAGGCACCCCGAAGTATTTCAGTGCCTCCCGTATCACTGCGTGCGGGAGACTATTGAAAGCGTTCGCGATGTCCAGGGACACCGCGACAACCACCTCCCTCCTTTGTTCCGCCTCACCCGTCACTGCCCTTAGGCGTTTGAGGGCATCGATAGTCGACCGACGTGCTCGGAACCCGAATTGGGACTCTGAAAGTCCGGGTCCCGACCCCTCCTCCAGGTGCTGAACGAGCCGGGAGGCCACCAGTCTCTCCAAGGCCTTCCCAGCTTCGTTCAGCAGCACCACCGGTCGCACCGCCGAAGCCGAGTCCGGGGTCCGCCCTGCCTTGGGAAGAAGGCAGAGCCGACCTTCCTTCCAGGCTCCCGGGAACTGGCCAGACCGTAAGCAGCGGTCAAATAGCTCCCGAAGGCTGTCGCCGAGGTGCCCGAGAGCGATCGCGAGTACCCTCCCGTGCACCCCGTCTGGACCCGGTGCCCTCTTCTTACTCTGAAGGCGGGACAGAGTCGCCTCCATTTCAGTCTCTGTGACGGGGGGCGGAACACCCTCCTCCTCATCCGGCGTATGCCGAGCTATAGTGGGGGGCATGAAGCCCTCGGGTTCGTCGGGGAAGAGTTCCCCAACGATCCTCCCCAGTTGGTCTGGCTGGAGCGTTTCGCTGATGGGGGCCGACTGGGCGCGAAGCCTGTTCCGCGCCCAAATATACGGTCGGCCCCAGGGGTCTCTCTCCAGACCCCCAACTAACTCCAGCCAGGCCTCCTCCTTGGCTCGGTATATGGCTTGCCGCAGGATCTTCGTTTTCTCCACGTAGATCCTGCGTAGTCTGTCGTCCCTGTCCACGTCCTGGGGGCGTCTCCGCCTACTCCGGGTATATTGTCTCCTGGCCCCGTTGCAGGCAGGCAGGAGACCGGCTATCTCAGCCGACCACCAGTAGAGCGCCCGCCGCGGGGATGAACGCCTCGCGAGCGGCATGGCCGCTCTGCAGACAGCAGTAAATACGTCGCAAAGCTGGCTAGCCGCTTCATCCACCCCAACCTCTGACAACGGCGGGAGACTCCAGCGGCCGATGATTGCAGCCTCCTCTGCCAGTTCCCGGTCGAGCTTGGAGAGAGCCCAACGCGAAAACTGGCTACGCCCCCTGGAAGACGTATACGACGACGACGACGACGGACGGACGGGAGCTGGAGACACCTCAAACCTTATGTATCGATGGTCCGAGAGAGTCTCCACCTCCGTCTCCACCCTCCACCCTTCTACTCTGCGCGCGATGGCCGGCGTGGCAAACGTGACGTCCACCACGGAACCTCCCGACCACCGCACGCACGTCTGGACTGTCCCCCCATTGAGCAGGCACAGTCCGGCAGCCAGCGCCCACTCCTCCACCTCCCTCCCTTTTGGGTTCGTAACCGGGTTACCCCAAGCCGTGGACTTGGCGTTGAGATCGCCGGCCACGAACACCTGGAGGGGAGCTAGCTGCCCCACCAGCGGGCCCAGAACGTCGAGAAACCGTTCCAGGGCCGCTAGGTCACTGTTCGGGGAGAAGTATACTCCAACGAAAGCCACCTCTCCCCGAACCGCCGCCACGTACCCGCGGCCCCTCGCCTTAACAACGAGAGGGGGGCCGGCTCCAGGCCTCACCACGATCGCCACCAAGCCCTCGGTGTCTCCCGCCCAGTGTGGGCAAGGAGGCACGGCATATGGCTCGGCGACGATCGCGACGTCAACACACCATTCCGCCATGGACTGCAGGAAAAGGTCCTGGGCCCCGGCGGAGTGGTTGACGTTCGCCTGAAGGACGCTGAGTTGTCCGGGCATTATTCGGTCATCTCAGCGTCTGCTGACACCACTCGGTTCCCCCCTTGGGATGTTTGCGGGGGGAACTCAAATTTTACCCCTAATGGAGCTAAAGAAGTTACACTTCAAAAATATACAAATTTAGAATGCTTTACAAGAAATACCAGATCGTATCTGCATCTAAAATAACCCGGTGATAATGACACTTTTAGGCCACTTTCACATTAGAGTTATTCGAACGCGCCAGTTTTTTCGAGGCTTACTAACACAAACTTAGAAAGGGCGCGGCGATTAAAACTTTTCTGACAGTATTTTGACAGTTTCCACATGAATCTGCGTGTACTCAGTTTCAACCTCGTACTCGGCTTCAAAGTGTTGACGACGATCGAGCGTCAAAAAACCGCGCTTGCTATAGAAACGTTGACATGAAGGCAGCCTTACAATTCTTAGTGCTGAGAATAATGACCCTGCAGTGATCGATGGAGGCCATTAGTCAGCGATAAGGGCACGACTGCGCACACCGCGTGACAAGCAACCGCGTCACCGCGCGCGTGTTCAGAGCCACAGTTATCTAGCTCGCTCGTTTGTTTTTACTTGATCTCGAGCTCGCTTCGTAGCTTGCAGTTCTGAGTTCTGTTTCACGACACACTTTGTGGCATTCGATTTCCACATTAAATTTTATGCTAAATTCCATTAACATTATTTTGAAATATATCTTGTTTAAGGCTATATCTTTGACAAACTGGCGCTTGCTAACTACGCTGGGCGTCACATTTTTGCACGTCTCCAAGGTGCTTTGTTCTCCGAAAATGAAAAGTACGGGATGCAGTTACTATTATAGCTTTATATTTTTATAACTGCATTAAAATGCTATAAAAACTCATTTGATTTATCGATTAAATTAATATTCTTGTGGATATCAACTTTTCGGATTTGCGGATGATAACAAAATAACTCGAGAACCACTTGACGAAATAAGCTGTTTTTAACCTAGAAGCCTATTGAATATGAAGGTTGAAAAATTCTCAAATTTTTTAAAATAAACATTTAACAGGATTCTTTTAATTATCTTTGAGCTATTAACTCAATTGTTAACTATACGAAAACTAAATTACAGATTGTAATTTCATCAATGGTAAACTCAATAATTAATAATCTAATAAATACAAGTTGGAGGCGAGCACTTTAAGATTTAAATTTTTTTTCATTCACCGGCCCTGTAACCAACTTTAAAGTTTACCGTCCCGATGAATTTCTAAAGTTAGGTTCCAAGAAACATACAAATTAAGATAAAAAATTATGTTCATGTAATGGTCTTGATTCCACTAAAAACTTCTGTTACGTGTTCAAAATACAGCTTTAATATGTACCTAATAATTTAAAAAGTCAGTCCGGTAGTTTGAGAGATTAGCCGCTACAAATCTACAAACATTCTCAGGCTTTTAACTGACAAACAATCGAGACCTCTTCATTAACAGAGACTTCCAATAATAATTTATTTTTTCGTTTACGAGTAAACACAGTTGTTATATTGGACACTGATACACTTACTCAAAATGATTTTACCTCGATTGGATCTTAGTATTTAACAATTCTATATCTGCAAAACTACAAACACTAACTTCTAGGAATACAGAGCGAGCAATAATTAACATTTGGTGAATAATTGGCGGATCGTATTCGCTTTCCAGTCTGAAACAATTACAATATCGCGCCTTTACAATATTATATCTACTTCTAGCAACAATTTGTTCGTAAAACTATTTTAATTTATGAAGCAAAATCAACAATTTCCAGAAGTAAAACAATAATAAGTGAATCTTTATTTAAACACGAAGTATTGATAAAACTCAAGGAGAGTGAAATAGCATTTTCATTTCGTGGAAATAACTCTGAAATGAGGTACAAATATCGATAAATATTACATTTTCAGGTTTTAATTTACTTTCAGCTGAAAACTGCCCGGCAACCTCTAATGTGACGTTTAATGTAAGGAAGCGACGTAAGTGGGGGCACGCGTCCACTCGCATATTCATCTCGTATAATCGCTAAGCGACGCGCATGAATATTAACCGCCCGCCCAGTCCGCCGCCCGCCCGGACCGCCTCCCGCCCGGACCGCGGCGCGGCGCGGCGACCGCCTGCATTATTCATGCTTATGATAATACCTTCGTGTTACACTTAATTTTGTATCATTACATTAATAATAAGTTTTAAAAATTATTTTACTTTAGAAGTTGTTTATGTGTATCTAATATTTTTCTCTCATTTGTCTTTTAGTAATTAAAACGTAAAACGGCATATTTAATAACGAGAAAAAATCTGAGTATCAGAATATTTAACGATCACTATGATAAATGTCCTACGATCCTGTGTACGTTTCATTATTTTCATAAAAAGAGAAAACAGACAAAAAGAGCCATTAGAAAATCATAAATAAAGTGATCTTTTTAAATCTTCATAAATAAGCTCTTAGGATAATGACAGTGACTAACTCTGAGTCCTTCCGAAAAAAAAACAATTTTAAAAGTGGCTTCTGTCATTGGAAATGTTGTCATCACATTTCCATTTTGTTATCAACGTCATACAATTTTATTTCCACTGTTCAAGTTCAAGAAAAAAAAACGAGTCTCCTTTAGACCACACGACCGAAGTAAAACTTCTGCACAATAGGCTTGCACTGTGTCTTAGATATTATACAAAAAATGTAACTGGCTAAGAGAGAAAAATAGAAAGAATAATTATAGGTATGTGCTCACACCTTTCTCTCTTGCTTAGTTCACCTCACGCGATCACACTTTTCGTAACGCTCTCGTCACCCATTCACCAGCTTACTGTCCAAGTCAAGCGTGCGTAAAGAAGTTTTACTTCAAAAATGATCGAAGAGTTATCCTGAATATAATATATCGATAAAACATTTTATTACGATCAACTTAAAGATAGTAATGAGCGACATCGGATAGTAAACGAAATTGGATTTACTGTTTCACGTGAAGATAAAAATACGAAATATTTGACTACGTACTCTGCGTGTACTCCTCGTAAAAAATGATACTTTGATGCAGTAAATGAAAATAAGAGCGTATTATTTTATCGACTGGTGTCGACTGTCATACGATGCAGAAGCTGATGCAATTTTAAAATTGAATAGTGAACAGAGAGATACAATATTTTTCAAAGTACTTTCGTTGATATTTTTATCCGTGATTCAGCCTGTTACATTGCGTTGCTGGATATATAGACCTCTATCAGCTAGGGGAAGGATTCGCGACGACGCTCCACTGCGGCTTGGCGGATACATACTACTATAGCGAATGTTTACCTACTATGAGTAACGGTCGCTATCAGGTGTATATGATAACAACCGCTGATACTCGTTTCATTTTCCGCTAATACGATCTAACACTGCGTTTACATACACACATGCCCCGTTTACTGCTTCACGCGTCGTCGCCTCCGTCAGTGTAGTTTCAGTCGTCGGCGATTTACATGCCGTGATAAATACCGTGTAAACATCGCGTCTATTATATTATGTTCGAGTCAGTGCGACACTGCGCTGCGCTGCTCTGCGGGCACACTATAGGAAGTTAGCATGCGATTATTTGCTTACCTGTTGTAACCTGTGTTCGCGCTCAATACCTCAAGCAAGATTTTACAGGCTTGGTAAAAAAAAAATTGCGTGCGTACAAAGTGCACATGTCAGAAGTGAAATTTCTTTTCTTATTTTTTAAGTCTCGTTTATATTCATACAAATCTAAAGCTTTAGATTTCCGTTCCAGCGCCATCTAGTTAGTTTGCAATGTAATACTATCGATATTAATGTAACAAGTTTACCTTTGTAGTTTCTATAGTACACGCTAGGTGGCTCTACAAAATCTGTTCGACAAAAACGTTGCCGTTTCATCAAAACGTTGAATATTTTCGTACGTTTCATCCATAAAAATTTTATCCTCATGCGCCTAAAGAAGTTTCACTTCAAAAAATTAGCTTATATAAAAAGCCGGCTTGTATTCGTATTATAACTATATTTTAATTATATTTGAGTACCTGAGACAGAGCAAACTACTCTAAATACATAAATTTAAAATCCACAAACGATTTTAATATTCGCAACAAGATGTTTGAATGCTGGCGGAAAATGAGGATTCAGTCGGACAGAAATACTAAAATGGTTATATCAGAGGGTAACGTTGTTGGTCCATTTATTTATAATGTTGAACTCAAACTCAACTCAAAGGGTTACGAAAATACAATACCTACTGCTATTTGTTCAGTTATAAGAACTGTAGATTTTTTTTTAAAATTAAGAATGAGAAAGAAGAATTTGCCATTAAAAAGTGTTGTTATGGTCACAATTACAAAGTTAATTCTAATTTGAAGGTAATTCCTAATTATGACGATAATCTGTTACGCATTTTTGCGAGTTACGAAATTGTAAAAAAGTATTTGTTCCAAATAAACAATTTACTCGTATTTTTTAAAACAAAAAAACATCGATAAATTTCACTCGGTCTTCGATATTAAAAACCTTCAAATTTTATCTTTTTAAATTTTTAGCCGAGTTCTGTATTATTTTTAAATTAGCGCTAAATCCGGGCGAGGTCGCGGGTAACAGCTAGTAAATATCATAAAACTCTGCGCCTTAAAAGCTTGTGCAGGCTTAGCGGCGGTCGAGAGGTGTTTTATTTTCATCTCGTATCTCGTTTTTATTAAACAGGTATTCTGTTTGCAAAACGTATTAAAGGATTACTTCCAACCTGCTTTCATGAGATGATTCTTAATTTATTATAATTATTTGATTTAAAAATAGTTTCTACTTGTTAATTGCGTGGTAATTATATAATATTTATAATTTGAAAACAAGTCGTCGAGGTTTAGATCCCTGCATAATATAGCAATATCTTTATTTTTTACTAGATGGAGCGGTGAACTTCGTATCACCTACATAATTATATTTGTGAAAAATATACACAAATCACTTTTTGAACGCACCTATAAATATTTCGCAACCAATTGACAACGCTTTTGACAAAAGACATTAAATTTCCCCGCTAGGAACATTTTGTGTTGGGAAATTAAATCGTCGTTCTTAGTTTTTTTCCGTTACATATTATTTATGTTTCTCACCGTTTAAACCTTCCCTGAACTTTCACAAACATTCCAAGATCAAAATTAGCTAAATCGGTCAAGCCATTCTCGAGCTTTAGCGAGACTAACGAACAGCACTTGGTTTTTATATATATTTTTTATAAGACGTGGGTGGCTAAGAAGCGTATGATCCGTTTGCTAGTTATATATTACCACAACCTACAGATGCCTGCAACACCAGAAGCATTGAAAATGACGTTGCCGATACAATATTAACCCCGACTAACTAAGACTAGTGTATTGAAACATATGTTATGTATGTACGTTATTTAAAAATAATATTGAAATATTACCTTGTATAAAGTCCTTCACGACTAACGAGAATAAGTCATTTTAACGTTTGAAACGAATGCGCCATTTTGCTGCACCTTGCATTTAGCTGCTACAATGGCCATGTTATTATGTGCTAATTGAAGCGAGAAAGCTGTTTAACTCGAAAACGTCAAACGTTTGTAATCGGCTCTTTTGAAATGTTATTTCTAAAGGGTCAACGTTAGCCGGTCACAGTGCACGCTGAACCCCGGCGCTCGGTTGTGGCCGGTTGCTAAGAACCCACTTAATTTGCAACGTTTAAACTGCTGCGCTGTATAATAAATTAAAAACTTGCGATTTTCTCGCTCTCATGCGTTCATTAATTTCTTTTTTCTTATCCTCAGTATTTCTAGTATTATGCTACGGCTTATTCTACTTTGCAAATCATAATATACTTGTACATTGTACAATCTGCGTTTCAAATTAAACTAAAAATAATTAATATGTAAATGCTAACATTTAGTAGAAGACATCCTCTAGGATATGGAATCCCATGTCTGCGGTCCAAAAACACACATAACAGAATCACAAACACCACGAAACGAAGACTAACATCCGTATTCATCATATCGGTCATAAGTAATTTTGAATCGAACCAGCAATCCCTAGCGCATCGACCGATTGTTGCGACCACCGCACCAACGCGTTACGTACTTGTTACATACGTTGACCATAGATAGTGTCATATTGTGTTAAAACTTCAATTGTATAATATATAACTTGAGAAGGTGTACTCCCAAAACCCCTTTCAAGATACAAGTATAGTAAACTCTTATTAAGTCCACACAAGTCCTGCTCAAATCAAAGATAAAATAAACAAAATCAGCTAAAACCTTAATCCCGTACAATGTCTTGCGAACCTTTCGGTCTAACTTTACGACGCGAACGATTTCTCCAAGGACTGGCTCCAGGCTCGAGGGTTACGGCGGAGGTGATAAAAAGCTTATCAAGTTTAGCGAGAACTTGTACTTTGAATTATAAAAGTGACCACGCTAAGCAATTTTAATTTTTTTCTTTTCCATGAATCCAAAATTATTATTTATTAATTACTATTACTAACCAAACCTTATAAACAGACAGACAAAAATTGCAAAAAATGTCCGCATCCGCTCCAGTGCCACCGACTGCCACCGGCTACAGTCTTTAGCCCTTCGATAGATATAGGTACTTCATTAGCTAGATGACATACTGTTTTAAATGTTTACGCGAATTTCACTCATTATAACGAAACAACTTTTTCGGATTTTATCGCGGTTAAGTTTTTAAGTTTCGGATACTTTACAGCCACCGTGGTCACGGGAGGATTGATCAGAGTTGAAAAAGTTGTTTCATTCTAAAACTATCACAATAAATATATAGAAAAGTAAAAAAATTAAAAAAATATATAAAGAGAAGACCTTAGCCCGGCAGTGGGAAATTGTCAAGCTTTTTTAACCGACTTCCAAAAAAGAGGAGGTTCTCAATTCGACTGTATTTTTTTTTATGTATATTAGCTCAGAACTTTTGACTGGGTGGACCGATTTCGATCAATTTTGTTTTAATTGAAAGGTGTTGCGTGTCATGTGGTCCCACTTTTTTAAATTAAGATCTGACAAGTACTTTTATAGTTATATCTAATAATGCGTATTTACTTGACTACTTTTTCGTGGACCTACGTTGTATTATACCGCATAACTTTTAACTCGGTGTACCGATTTTGATAATTAAAGTAATTTAATCGACAGCTAATACTTGTAATGTAGTCTTCGTGTTATTAGATCGAGAAACTTTTTGAGTAATCTTTAATAGCGCGTATTTACTTGACTATTTTTTCGTCTTATTACGTTGTATTAGTTGTCGATTTAATTGAAGTCGGTTTTTTTTTCGTTTGCAAGCAAACACATTTATTTCTACGTCGACTAAGCGCAACCGCCCGCGCAACAGCCAATCGCTATTGATTTTATTATAAACTAGCCGACCCGTGCCCACTTCGTTACGCATTATTTATTTTTAATAATTACTTCTAACGACGATATCTTAAAAACTATTCATCTGATTGATATAGCGTAAAAGGCAATTTTAATCTGCATTAAATGCCTAAGCTAAATAACATATTCATTTGGATAAGGATTAATACTGAACTAAAGAAAATATCTTTAAAAATAACGTAATGTTTTTAATTAAAAATTTGAACATAAAAGTGGTTATTGTAAGTCAACCATAAGAGGTAGAGATATGCTATCGCGGACTTTTTTGTAGCATTTTTATAGATTTTGAATTCGCTAGTACATTATACAACTATATCTTTGCTAGTTTACGCAGCGTTCGCGTGGAAAGCTCCCCGATGGCGAGATTTTTTGCGACCTCTTCAACATTTATCGCCGTATTTCTGCTAATTTACATTAAAACATAATAAATTATATACCTAAACCTTCCTCAAGAATCACTCTTTCTATTGTTGAAAACCGTATAAAAATCCGTTGCGTAGTTTTCGAGTTTATCGCGTTCAGACAGACAGACAGACAGACAGACAGGAGGACAGAAAGACGCGGCCGGGGGACTTATTTTTATAATAAGTATAGATAATTATAATTATTAAGCATTGATAATGAATAAAATTAATTATTTCGAAGTTATGGCGGAGTTAATTTAAAAAATAATACCTTTCCTTTGCAGTCGGGTAACGCATCACAATAGTTTTTTTTTTTTTTACGGCGACCGACTCAGTATTGTGTAATGATATTAATTACACATAACACAATACTGAGTCGGTCGGGATATTAATTTAAATATTGATTAAATTATTTATTTTTTACTTTATGCCCAACGAAGCAACATTCATAACAATGTACATCTTTGACGCAATTCTTTTGTTCTGCTATTTTTTTTCTTATACACGGCCGTAACAAAAAAATTATAAATAATTGCTGTAAAAAAAAACTAATGGCTATATTTATTTTTAACCGACGAAAAAACGAAGTAGGCTCTCAAGTCGACGCTTATGTTTTTTATGTATGATTAAGCATAACTTTTTACACAGTAGTCCGATTATGATCATTCATTTTTTATTGGATAGTAGATATATACCTCGAAATTGGTCCCATATAAATTTGATATACAAATTCCTACTATAAGATTTGGAAAATACAGATGATTATAGTTCACTCACAGATTTTAATGCTGAGTTGTATATTTTATAATAATTAATTCTTCTACATATATGTTTTTTCTTCGAGTAGCATTTTTATAGGCCTACCCATATTGGTATGTATTGCCTGTTTTTTTAATAGTATAATAGGATTATAATATAACAGTTAATAGCTAAAATATGGTAGGTAGCTATTTTAAAAGTATTCAAAAATTAAGCATGTACTTAATAATAATTAGTAGATTATAATCTATATTTATGTATATCTATTATAATTAATCTATACATATAATAAAATGATAGGAAAGTCAATGTATGTCCGGGATAAACTCAAAAAGTACTGCATGGATTTATTTATTTTATTTATTTATTTTATTTTATACTTTATTGTACACCACAAATATAAACAAACAAAGCTTACAGATAAGTACTAACAGTGAAGTACAATGGGCGGACTTATGGCTAATTAGCCATTTCTTCCAGACAACCCAGATATAAAAGGAAACTTATTAATAATAAAATTGGGTAGGTGGTGTAGATGTATAATAAACTTACATACGAATGTCTACATCCTAATACTTATAGAAAATACATAAATAAATAAAAAGAAGAATAATAATATAATATATATTTTATCATAAACTAATAAGTGTGTGGCTACGGCACTAAAGAATGTAGCCACCCCCTCTCTTCCCGTGGGTGTCGTAAGAGGCGACTAAGGGATAACACAGTTCCACTACCACCTTGGAACTTAAAAAGCCGACGGATGGCGGGATAACCATCCATGCTGGCTTTGAAATACACAGGCCAAAGACGGGCAGCAGCGTCTTCGTTGCGACAAAGCCAGTCCTGCGGTCACCAACCCGCCTGCCCAGCGTGGTGACTATGGGCAAAACACATGAGTTCGCGTCATAATATCGGGCGCGAACTTGTGGAGGCCTATGTCCAACAGTGGACTGTGATTGGCTGTAGTGGTAATAAAAGTATAAACAGAAGATAAAAATTTAAGTAAATGATAAAAAAATAACACATATATATACATATAAACGAAAAGAAAAAAAAGAAAAGAAATTGCACCATAATATATGGAACACTAAAGCGTCACCATCTTGAGATAGTAATCCTTAACATGTTTCTTAAAAGTGAACAGTGATTTAGCGTCTCTTATGGGTAAGGGCAGACTATTCCATAAATCCATAATTTAATAGCCTGAACAGTAAAAGACTGACTAAAGTACTTAGTCTTATGTACAGGCATCTCCAGCATAAGTCTTCGAGACGATCTTAATTTCGGAATTGCCGGCTACGCCGAGATATATAAATTTATCTTTTAAATAAGAAGGAGAATTTGGATCATACAGCACACAGCACAAGAGAGAAAGAATATGTAGGTTCAAATATATATGTAGGTATAGGAAGCCACTTGAGCTTGGAACGAAATTCAGAAATATGGTCAAATTTGCGTAGGCAAAATATGAACCGAATGGCAAGATTTTGAAGTCGCTCAAGCCTATTGAGTTGGTCCTCGGTCAAATTAAGATAGCTTGCATCAGCATAATCTAGAATAGATAAGAAAAGAGAGTTTGCCAACATAATTTTGGTAGGGATTGGCAGAACGGATTTAAGGCGACGTAACGAACTCAGTGCTGCAAAAGTTTTTTTACTAATTGCTTTTAAATAATCCGACCATGACAGCGCCTTGTCTAAGTGAATGCCGAGATCTCTGACAGTGGAACAGTAAGGCAAGCTGGTATCATTATAAGTAATAGGTGGTAAATTATTATTTATTTTTGCGATCATGCCTGGACTGCCTATAACAATAACTTCCGACTTACCAGGGTTGATACTAAGTCCATATCGCTTGCTCCAATCAAAAATGTTTTTAAGATCTATATTGATTGCACTCACAACATCCTCAGGCGTGGAATGGCGATAAATTTGAATATCGTCTGCATACATGTGGTAGTAAGAAGAAATACAGTGAGTAATTGAATTAATAAAAATTGAAAAAAACAAAGGAGACAAAACGCCACCTGCCAACCAAAGCCTCATCAAAACATATGCGTTGACGACGCCCCCTGTGGTAACTCAGAAACCAATCAGTCACCGATGGAGATATATTGAAGGAACTCAAAACACTCAGTAGGATGTCATAATCAACACAATTGAATGCATTACTGAAATCAAGGAGAGTCAAAATTGTGAGTTGTTTATTGTCCATGGCTAATCGAATATCATCACGCTCAACCACTCGCAACAACGCGAACGTGTGCGCTCACGCTTTACGTAAATAATTAATTTGCATACAAGTGACGATGTCAATATTTAGACGGTCCCTACGTATATAAAGACATGTCAAAAACGGCGTTTTTTTTTTATTGCTCAGTTGGCTTTAGAAGTTCCATATGCACATACCTGTATAGATATTTTTTTATATATTATTTATTTAACGTCATTTACAAAACGTATACATATGAGAACAAGTATTATATTTTCAACGAATAAGTGTCGTAGATGCGGACATCTATAATACTTATCGTTTTGTACGGTGTTTTAAAATGTGCGCCACACGGTGCGAACGCGGTCTTGTCTGACATAGCGTCATTCACTCCGCTGCTTGTTCGCTGTTTTTAGTTTTAGTGGCGTGTTTTTAGTTATAAATATTCAACAATAGTATAAACTATGAATAAAAGTAGATCAAAGTTATTGGTGGATATAATGGATATTGCAAACTCCAGAAATGATATTTTTATGCGTTTCTGAAGCACAAGATTTAATAAACATATCCGTTTGAAAACAATAACACAATTCTACGTTTTTATAAAACATTTTATTTAAATTCTATTTTGTAAACTTCTCTTTTTTCCCGCGTATAAAAAGGTATGTCAGACATGTCTTACATACTTTTATTTTAATTTCAGCGTAGAAACAGTCATCTATCGGTTTTTCTAAGAAAACATAAAAAAAGAAAATATGTATATAAATAACATTATGAAGTTCCTAAAGCTAATAAAACATTATAGAATTTTTTTTTATAATAACCGCTCTAGAAATAATTCTATGTACTTAACATAGAATTATTTCTAGAGCGGTTTGAACATAAAAAACGCTCTCCTGTAAACCTCGGTTTTTGACATGTCTTTATGTACGTAGGGACCGTCAATTTTTTTACAATAATGTGAAGTAATTATTTAAAAGATATAACAATAAACAGGTGTAATGTATTTTAATAGCGTTTTTCGTTCAATGTAATAAAAAACGAACGACCGTTTTTATTCAAGGACTAACGTTTTGAAAACAAGTCATAAATTAATTATTGCACACTAGCTGTGCCCGCGACTTCATCCGCGTGGAATAAAAAAAAATATTGTTTAGTTCGCAGAGTTACGAAATATATTCATTTTTAAAATAAAAGTAGCCTAAGTTACTCCTTACTACATCAGCTATCTTCCAGTGAAAGTCCCGTCAAAATCGATCCAGCCGTTTCAAAGATTAGCCGGAACAAACAGACAGACAGACAGAGAAAAATTGTAAACATGTTATTTTGATATTACAAACAGACACTCCAATTTTATTTATTTGTATAGATTTAATTTCCTAGACTCGTCCTAGCTTCACTAGGCAGTCACGGGACTGTCGATTTGTTGTTTGAATAATAAATCGCTTGTGGTATTAGAATTCATAATATTCAACAATTTCAAATTTCAAGTTCAGGCATTTTAGAAACCGTGGATGTTAATTTTAATTAAAAAAAAACTACTATCAATTGAATTTCTTTAGGTTATTAGTTTGTCCCAGCCCGTTCGGCGTGAATTGTTTCGAGTAGAGTTAGACTTTGCCTTAAATATATATTTTACTAGCTGTTTCCCGCGGCTTCGCTCGCTTTGAATTTTTGAAGTTATACGTCTTTTAGCGCGTTAGAGAAAAATGATGAAAGTAAATTTTTACGATGCGCATGTGGATACGAATTAGTTCAAGCATGCATGAATAGATGCCGCTAGTTTTTAAGACAAGAAAGTAGTCTTTATCATTTCTAAGAGATGGCGTTGTGGACTATAACAAGAAAGTAGTCTTTATCATTTCTAAGAGATGGCGTTGTGGACTATAACAAGAAAGTAGTCTTTATCATTTCTAAAAGATGGCGTTGTGGACTTATTGTCTATTAAGTGGTCGGTTTTTTTTTAAGTATTTTAATACTGATAGCTTGAAGTATTACTTCTTACGTGCGTGCGTACATAAGTATACACACACATCTTTTTTTAAATAAAAAGTGTCCTTTTATGTTACTTCTAATACCCCCAAAAATATGTGAACAAAGTTTCATGATGATCGGTTTAGTAGTTATCGCGTGAAAGCGTAACAAACAAACTTAAACTTTTATTCACATTTATAATATTAGTAGGGATTAATTCTCTTTAGTATTTTAAAGAGAAAATGTTTAACTTTTTTTGTTTTTATGACTGTTTGTAATAAATTAACACAAAAACTGCTCATCTGATTTTAAAAATTCTTACTCCAGTCGAGTGCAATGTTATCACCGGGTGGGGGTTGCTTTGTTTTAACGAGAAAATTAAACAGTCAACATCAAACAAATTGCTTTTCTTATTTATAATTAAATATATAAGTACAGAAGTTTATTTTTACTATATTTCATTGCCTTTTATAATTACCAATAAATAATTATATGGATCATTAAATAATAACGCATAACTATGTGTTTATACACTTAAAAAAAACTTTTTATTGTATTAGAGACTAAAAAATATGCAAACCAATTATACAAGATGTTTATGCAAAATTTTTCTTATACGAGTATAATTATATTATACATAATATAATGAAGTGTGCGAAAATATGACCACTATACAGAGAGAATCCGTCAACCGAGGTTGTTTGGTCTGTTAAATAGTCGACATTCATTTAACGTCTTCTTAGGACAGCGAAGTGTGAAAGATATTTAGGAAAACCTAGACTTGTGTGAAGCCTACATACTATCAGGTCAGTTCTTAGTCTCTCAGTTTAAGCATTTTGAGAAAATTTGTACAACGAAAAACTCAACCAAAAAAATGTTAAAACGTGAAAAAGTATTAAGATTCAGTTTACAATTTAAATGTTTTATTTACAGAAAATGGACTACACAGCGAATTTCAGCCTAATGGAAGTAACAAGAGCACAAATGATGGCAGTCCGGCGAGATTGTAATATAGACACGGAGCAGCTGAACGACGACTTGGATATGCTGGAAAAATGGTGCCGGAGTCAAGATCAGTTAGCTGAAGCATTACCGTATTTAGGTAACCCTTCAAAGTTTAATTTTGAAATGAATTTCTTTAGGCGCATGAGGGGTAAAATTTGAGCGACCGGTAACGCGGCAACGACAGGGACGGTGGTGCGACGGCGACGACTTGGATGCAGGTAGACCGCCTGGGAACACCGCGCGACGTTGGCCTTATCTTTTTTTTTCAATTAGTTTTTTTTTTAATTTTAAATTCGTTTTTTCTAATTAGATTATTTTTAATTAGTTTGCCAAAGAAGTTTCACTTCTGACATGTGTACTTTGTACGCACGCAATTTATTTATTTATTTATTGTAGGATAAAAATTGTTGGGGTATATAGTATATAGCAGGTGGTATTAGAAATCCCCAAGTAATCCGACTGGGGACGAACCTCAACCTGATTCGATGATAAAATCACAACTAAATAATGCTGTTCTTAGTAATATTGAGTTCCTGTGGTGAGGAAAGTAGCCAGATATCTTGGGAAAGGGGTGGGAGCCCACAGGCTATGGTATCTTGTCACCACTTGTTGACGGGGGGCGTATACTTATTTGCCAACATTATGGATTTAAGAAAATATAAGGTTTAAAATAACATTACAATAGAGAAATTTCGTCAATAACTTTGTAATAGATGATTGCTAATTTTTTTTAATTTTTAGGTCGTGATATGTTGGAACGCTTTCTTATTCAAGCCAAAGGGTCCCTTGAACTGACGAAACAAGGGATTGATAAAGCTTTAGCAGTTAGAGGGCTGATACCTGATATTATATTAGATGACAAAACAAAAACAAATATAAACAAATTTTATAATCTCTTTGACAATATGTACGTATTTTAATATTATTTATATTTATAAAAATGTTTTCATCGTTGATTTACGTTTGACTTTTACAAAACAAGAATAACTTTAAATAACTGTTTCAGTTTGATGACGTCATTGCCAAAAGTCAATCCCAAAGACGGCACACGGGTGATTTTATTAAGATTAATGAACAAAAACTTTGAAGATTTAGATATGACAGAATGTGCAAAGTTTGGTACTTTCGTAAGTAATGTATGCAATATATCCTTATCCTGCATGCCCAACAGTGGGGTATCACAGGCTGAATCGTGATCTTGCATATGCAATGTATTACTTAACATTCGAAGGTCGAGTACCTGTAAACAAACAAAATAAAAGAATAACATCCCAGACCACGATAAACATCTCTTTGGCGTATTTATCATTGGCGGGGATTAAACCAAAGACTACTGTAGCACCAGCCTATTTGTGTCACCACTAGAAGAGAATTTTCATACATGACGTAGTCCACCACCTAAGTATACTGCGAACAATGAAATCTCCTTCATTTCCAAACCAAGCATAAATGCGCCAGCGCCCAGCACGGGGTTCTAAGTATCGGTTGCGACTGATGACGCTCAAGAGAAGCAGAGATAACCCAGCGAAGATCTATATATTCGCTTCAATATTTTATTAAGGCCTATTATTACAATTTCAATAATATGTATATAACCATAATAATTAGGTACTTAAGTTTCTTATGTAGTTTGTACACAATCTTTTTAAATAATTATGTTAATTAATGGAAATAAAACTTAACATGTGTTTTAGTTCGTAGACGTGAGGATGAGGCACGACTACGTTTTTACCGATAGAGTAATTTTTGATTTTCAATACATAAAACCAAGCGTTATTACAAAATTGAATCCCATAATTCTAAAGAAAATGCAAATATTCTTCATAGTAAGTATGTCATAAAACTTCATGTTATATCTTGTAAGAGACTGATTTAATATAAAATATTATAAAACAATTTAATGCTAGTTTGTTTCAGGGAGCGTACAAGTTCAAAGTGAAAGGTATTCATGTCATAAACGCTCCGTCATTTTTTGATAAGTTGTTTTTTATTGCAAAAGGATTTTTCCCAGAGAAAATTTTCAAAAGAATACATGTTCATGGCTCCTACGAAGAACTGTATGAGGTAATATCTAAGGAAATTCTCCCAAAAGAGTACGGTGGTGAGGGTATGAGCTGCTCCAAATTAGTTGGTATGTATAATTTTGTTAAGTGTTTTTAATGACTTTCTTTTAGGACTTTCCAAAAGTTTCTCTTTTAAAAGCAACTTTAAATTACCGTACAGTGAAACTTTAGACTAAGTCTAAGTTTCCTTCCTTACTCCTTACTTCCTTTACTCTTCGGTAAATGCTATAATTTTTTAATTGTAGATTATAAACTTGGTGGTTGACTTCAAACAATTTTATGCAGAGCAATGATTCAGTTTTAACTAAGACACACAGACTAACAGGCTGATAGACGTTTAAATATCATTATAATAATAATAATATGAAATAAATAATTGTTATGTTAATTTTTACAATTAAAGTAAATCGGCAAAAAAACTTACCTAATGACGTAAACTGTGGGTACATTGTACTTTTAATTTCAATTGAAATGTCTATAAATAGTGTTGTCCGTAAATGTTTTTTATCATAAGAATGTGATTATGAACGTAATTTTTATCCGTAATTTTTCCCGTTTTTTATTTCCATTGTCTGCCCGAGAACAACACTCACACGGAAAACAATTAAAGAACTTGTCTCATGACCTACACATACCCTAACGTAAAACTTAATACGTCGCTTGCCATGGTCAGTTGCCGTGTTGAATTTGCGCCATTACTAAAACTTGTCAACTGAAATACTGATTTATTCATAATTTTATCAAACAAATATTATTATTGAAGTAAAACTTCTTTACGCACGCTTGACTCGGAAAGAAAGCTGTTGAATGCGTGACGTGAGCGTTACGAAAAGGGTGATCGGACGAGGCGAACAGCAGTTGAGAGGGAGATATACATAAGTTAGATGGAGCTAAAGAAGTTTTACTTCAGTCGCGTGGTCTAAAGCACATTCGTTTTATTTATATTTAAAGTTAAAACTGCTTTCCAATCCATGCATTGTGTTATATTCATTGTATATTTATAATTAAAATATTTATAAAATTTTCAGAGGAATGGAAAAATTACATTCAATCAGATGATGGACGACGTATCATGGAAAACTCTCATAGACTTGTATCTGACGTGTCCAAACGAAACTTGTTTAAGTTTGACGAAGAATACTTCGGTCTGCCTGGCTCTTTCAAGAAGATCAACATTGATTAGTGCATAGAAAATCAAAAGTTAAAATTCTTTTTCATAAAATTGGTGATTCGATGTAATAAAGTCGACTTTCTACCATTATTTTACACTCTTTATATTTATTATTAATTGATCTTTTAGAAATTATAAGAAACCTACAACGCATCAGAAAAAGATAAGTGTGTTTGCTTGCAAAAGAAAAAAAAAACCGACTACATTTACATGGATCAGTAATACAACGTGGATAGACGAAAAAATAGTCTAGTAAATGCGTAATATTAGAAATAACACAAAGCAGTAAAAAAAACAAAAAGCAGTAGTCAGATCTAAATGTTAATAATTAAATGATATTAAAATGGGGCTACATGACACGCAACACCTTTCAATTAAAACAAAATTGATCGAAATCGGTCCACCCAGTCAAAAGTTCTGAGCTAACATACATAAAAAAAAAATTACAGTCGAATTGAGAACCTCCTCCTTTTTTGGAAGTCGGTTAAAAATGGTAAATAAACGAAACAAATAACGTCATCTATCGGAACCGAATAGGGTCAGATGGCGTTATTAGACAACGTTGGTCCGTCTTTATACTTTACGCGATAGATGGCGTTACGAGAAACGTAACTAGGTCATTCGTTCAGTAATCAGTTAATACGTTGACCATAGCGTTATATTGGGCGATAGTTATAGTCATAGTTCTTGACATCTCAACCTACAATAGTAGATCTTTGAGAAGATCTTTTTGAACTCGTATTTCAGCAACGGAACTCTAAAAAGCACCTGATATAAAAATTTGATCACTGTCCTAACATTCAGGTTAATTTGTCTCCCTAAACCAATTTCATATCACAAGTGTAGTAAACTCTTATTAAGTCCACACAAAACCTGCTCAAATCAAATATAAAATAAACAAAATCAGCTAAAACCTTAATCCCGTACAATGCCTTGCAAACCTTTCGGTCTAACTTTACGACGCGAATGATTTCTCCAAGGACTGGATCCAGGCTCGAGCGTTACGGCGGAGGTGATAAAAAGCTTATCAAGTTTAGCGAGAAGTTGTACTGCAAATTATAAGTGACCATACTAAGATATCTCAAGTGTAAAGTTCAATGGAATGCACAAAACTAACAATAATAACGCTATTATAAGCCAAATTAAAGAACAAACAACAGTTTAGCAATAAGCAATTTATTTAAACACAGTTAAATGTAATTTTTTTAAACAATATGAGAGAAACTAAAAAAATTAAAGTCAGTTAAGCGGACTGACCGCTGTAACTAACATGTGATTATATAAAACGTTAACATGTAGAAAGTAAACACTCGTTTGTTCTTTTTAAATTTCGCAGTCAGAAACATTTTCACTCGCTCCGAGCACAAGATTGCGCCCGAACGGCCAAGTGAGCACGCTGCAGAACAATTGTTCCATCGGTGCGGGTTTAAGTGGGAATAACATTTGCAACTCAAAGACACCGATGTGCTGCACCACCCCCACCACCCCCACTACCTGGGGTTGAGTGAGCAACCTCCACCCACCCCACGTGTTCACAGCTAACTTTCATATTTATCTGAATCCACGCGATGGCAAAACTTCGACCACATACAAGGTGGAATAAATATGGATAAGATGAATTACCGGTTTATGTGAATTTATGTTAAATAGTTATGATTTTTTTTTTCTTTTTATTACGAGAAGAAGATTTGCACTGTGTAAGTGACGATATCAGAATTTTCGTTATAAAATTAAAATATGCATGTTTGAAACAATATTGTGATATCAGCTTAAACTTTATATGAATTTTCATGTTTTCCGTATTTTACTAAAATAGCTATATCTGACAATAAGATTAATTTGAAGATTTTTAATTGAGTAAAAATATGTAATAGTATAAATATAAAAAAGTTAGAACTCTCCAAATAAAAAAAGCCTTAATTGATTCAGAAAAACAGAATGATTTCGGTAGTTTTGACAAAAGATAAAAAGCCAATAAATTGCTTCATTTGTAAACTGTATTCACAGACAAATGGGACTCACTCCGTCGTCCACAGATATTACCACGCGACATATCGTCTAATATCGGGTTCAAACATAATATCGGCGAAACATAAAAACTTTTTCGTCATCTACCAAATCGTCCGAGCGTGCGAGCTCGCACTCAATAGGAGAGGAATTCCTCGCTACGACTCATTCCGCCCGAGACCTAACAGTCCTCCGTCCCGGCGGGACTTTAATATAGGCGAAGTGTTTCTGACATTTCTTGACCTTTCGATCAGTTTCCTCGGAAAAGTGAATTCGGTTAAGTACGATGTATGATTACATTTTTTTTTCTCCGATGTGAGGCTTATTGCGTTTTATTTTTTCTTTTGAAAAAGAAAGTTGGTATTTCGTACTGAATTTTAATTATAATTATTAATAGAACATATTATAAGTAACAGCAAAGAGAACAATACAATTTAATTTGAAACATCGGTTGACATGGTAATGTCTCCAGCTAATTACTTCTTTCCAATCAAATCAAAATTTCCTTCCTTCAAGTAGGATTCAAACGCACCTTTGAATCGTCATCATACAAAGTATATTATTATATACTTTAATAAATTAATTAGCATTAATGATTATGAAGCAACGACCTTTTTGGAATGTAAATTGAATAAAGAATAATTAAAAAAATAACTTGTGATAAAATCGACCAATAATGTAACTGAATTTATAATGAAGACGTTTTGTTTTGGCTGACAAGAAGACACTACAGTGGACCCCCGGTAATCCGACATGGTCTGTTTGAATATTTTGCTAATGCATGGCTGAACGAGTTATAACTTGTACGCACTAGTAGGTACTATTGTGCTCGACGCGTAGGGTATTCATTTGTTTGTACACAATTATTTCCTAATGTAAAGTTATTGCATACTAGCCGACCCGTGCCCACTTCGTTGGGCGTTATAATCCATTTCACATAAGAAGGGTACGGTGAAATTTGATATGTTCCAATACACTCTCACTATTTTCAGCAAATCAGATAAATATAAATGTTTTAAAATCACCAATTAATTTCTAAGGCAAATAATAATGCTTGATTAGATTGAATTGTTGACACGGCACGTCAGAGGGCGCAGGTTCAAATCCTGCTGATTTAAAATCTTTATATATTTTTATCTTTTTCCTTTTATCTTGTCACTCCTGAATAGTGTAGCTTTCTGTTAGCGAAAGAATTTTCATGATCGGATCAGTATTTGCGAAGATTACCCCGTATATACAAACAAAGTTATAAACTTTACCTCTTTATAATATTAGTATAGATTTTTTGTAAGTTCTATAGCATTAATGACGTTAGTTTTATAATATAACGTAAGCTCTCTATTGAGTTGTTTAATTTACTAAAGACATACATAATGAAGTATCATTTTTACTCCTGAATACATATATAATCCTATCATTGAACCTGTAATTTGTCGGATTACAAGGTACTCTTAAAAAAATTCCGGACTATAGGGGGTCTTAGGCAGGGTACTCTATAATCCGACAAATTCGGTAATCCGACACTGCCCTGCAAAACGTTTGTCCGATTACCGCGGGTCCACTGTATTTAGATATTGAGTAGCACTTACAATGCCCTGAGTACCTGACATCTTTAACCGCTGTTTAAATCCTTTAAACCTCAAGTTCCTAATGGACAGATGATCGTGGCACCATGAGTATGTCTCTCGGCTCGCATCATAGCTCTCTTGTGAAATCCAGCATTTTACGAGTTGGTCGCGCCCTGCGAAAGTAAATACTGCTGGGTCCTTGAAATTTTTTACGAGTCTTATGCGGCCTCCTACAGCCACAAATAATAATAATAAAATCTTTACTGAAAAAAGTTATGTACACATTGAGAGTTCCCATAAACATAAAATTAGTACATTCGTAGTTATTGTTTAATTATGCGTATCAGCATCTGAACAATAAAAAAGAAAGAAGGCTGAAAATAGGCTGAAGTGATGATGAGTGATGATCAGCATCTGAACTAGGCCTAGCATGCAACTCAGACGCTAGTATTTTCCAATAGTTTAGGTACAAGTAGATAGAAAGTAAATATATTAAACAACTTAAAACTAGAAGGATCACATCACATCAGACTAAAATGTCGATAACGTTACAATTAATATGGTAAGTACAACTTAATTCAAGCTACCGACATATTAACACTGATGGTAAATATTTCACTTTGATCACACATCAACGTGCTTATTTGCACTTTACTATATCTACATATTATATAGCTTTGATGTCTCCCTCAGACTCGTCTACTAAGAAGTTATTTTATCATTATTATTATGTTTGCGTTCATATTCGTGTGTATCAAGAAATATATTTGATCGTTACTTTTCTTTTAATTTAACGTTATTTATGTACTGTGTTGGTTTCGTTTGATGTTTTCTTTCATTCGAGGTTGATATAATATTTGTACTAACATAAAGTTAACTGCTTGTAAATATTTTACAATAATAAGTATTTTTTTTTACTTTCGAATGACGAATGACTCAAGCCTGACGACGGCGTTGCCTGTCTAAAATTTACGCTTACTATTCATACCGGTACAGTAAACGCTGGTATATCAAGTATATATTATTATGCTTAGGTATAAAGTCCCTCTCCGCTATTTCGTTGTTCCATACGATTTCATTCGTCATTCTTTTTCACCTCGCGTCTCTTATATCGTTTCGGAAGTAAACTCAAATAATAAGTAAAATATTTCGCTAGTAAGTAGTATAACGTCGTCGAGATGCGACACTTCAAGAGAACGAGGGGAAATTGCTGTTCGCTGAACTCTTTGTACTGAACACTGCAATACGTTCGCACTGAGGAGCGATGTCTTTCAAATAATAGCAACAAGCGTTCCATTGATTGTGAAACATGCTCCTGTAAATATTGGCGTATTTGAAAATCATTTTGTGGACAAAAGTTTTATTATTTTTAAACTATGTTTTTGTGTGCACTCTTGTTCATCTTATTCATATTCCCGAAGAAATGTATTTATGTATTTAGCAATGATATTTTCTTGTGAGATATTGCTTTTATTTTTGTAATTTCAAATGTTTTTAATTTTATAGGTACTTGAATAATATTGTATCCTGCAGTATAAAGAAGAGAAATAAATTAAAATTAATAAATGAAAGGATGAACGATGTTTGATTTTTTTTTTAATTTAGACAAATTAAAAAAAACATAATTAAAGTAACAAGCTATAATTAGGTCTATAAGTTTTTATGTAATGATTTAATTTGTCAGGTATAAATAGCTGCTGAAACCATCTCGTTTTTAGACCTAAGTTAAATGCTTCTGATATTAAAATAAAAATAAAAAACATTTTATAGACAGACTGACAACAAAGAAACGAATAAATACTTAATAATTCGCTTCAATTAACACCATAAGAAAAAATAATTGTACAAATTATGAAGACGTTTACAAATACAAAAGCGGCTTCGATGAAAATATAGTTATAAATTGTCTCGAGAGATGAAAGAATAATCTTTGTTTTCCTCTCCTTATGAGATTAACGCGAGCTCGGGAGATTACCGACGACGATTTACTCGAGTTTCAACATAAAAAGTAAATAATTTTCATGAAATGTGTTATTTTTAATCTCCGATGCAAAGTGGTTTGTGTTTTTCTTTAATGCTTTTGTGAGTACGGCTTGTGTGTCACTTTATTGTTGATTTCAATGTTATTTGGTTTTGACTGACTTAGGCCTCATTTACGGAGACTCGGGGTGTCGCGCGTCGCGTGTGGCGTGGTGGAAGGCATTAAATTCAAATGTAGGGCGTTGGATGAGTGCGATTACACGCGTTCATTTTCATACATTTTAACACACGCGCGACGCCACGCCACACGCGACGCGCAACGCCCCGCGTCTCCGTAAATGAGGCCTTAAAAAAGGAGAAGGAAAATGATTTTTTTTTGTGTCTGTGATATTTATATCGATGATTGACTAAAATAAAAATTACTTAAGTATTTCTTTACTCGCGTAGGTTGTATAAGAATGTGATTTTTTTTAATAAATTAATTACGGTTAATGTATGTATGTATGGTATTTATGGTTCTTAGCATAGGTATCTTTCTCCATGTAGTTGAAGGATTGGAGCTTAATCCACCACGCTGCTCCACTGCGGGTTGGCGGATATATTGTGTACTATGAGTAACGATCTCTATCAAGTAAGTATTTATGATAACAACCGTTACCGACCGGCTTAACGTACTCTCCGAGGCACGGTGGGGAGACCCACAAGGACAGACATCCAAACTGGAAAGGAATATTTGTATTCTACAAATAAAAATATCTATCCCGAGCGGAATTCGAACCCGCATACCGTCAGTGTTTTAGGCGACTACTGGGAACACTAAACCAGAGCGGTCGTTAGTGCGTTTGGAAATAACAACTGTAACAGAGTGCAGGCTAGACAGGTTACTCTTCTACATTTTATAAACAAAAACGCTTAAAGCATAATAAACAGTTCTGACAAAATTTTCACCAACAACGTTTAGAAATAATTTGTATTTAAAAGGAACAATAAACTCAGGCTATCTGTTAATATAATAAAACAAACCGAAAGCATTACTCTCTGAATTACAATCACACAAAACGTTCAACCTTTAACAATCCGAGTCACCTTTTATCTCTACATCGCGTGAAACAACAGCGCGCGTCGCCAGCTGATCGCTCAGAAGAAATCGGAAGTCTGTATTAATATCGCGATGAGTGCCCCGAGCCTCTCGACCCTCCCCACCCCTTCTGCCCTGGCTCTCACCCCCTCGACCTCCGTGTGTTATTGCGTCTGACACGACACTCCGCCCCGACAGCGAGTGGCGTACTTCTTATTGTGTTAAAAGTGACAGATCTATGTCAACTTAATTAAATTAGATCTATGTCAACTTAATTAAATTATCTTCATGACAGAATGAAAAAAAATTACTACTAACTATGTACTGCTATGGACTAAAGTGGGTTAGTTATTCGAGAAATTACATAAAATATAAAAAAATTGCGTGTGTACAAATTACACATGTCAGAAGTGAAACTTCTTTGACAAACTAATTTAAAATTATTTACATAGATTTACAAAGTAGCGCGGCGTGCAGCGCGGCGCGCCCTTCCCTGTCGTTTTTCCGTTGCATCCGGTTTGAAATCACAAAGATTCTAAAGAAATTTCACTTCAATAATATAATTGTTTGGATAATCAATGTTTATATTGTATCAAAGTCGTTCAAATTGTTCCTCTTTTTTTGAAGCAGACAAGTACCTATTTCAAAATGTTTAAGAACTATTATTCTGTTCAATAAATATGAATATGAATGTACGGAATTAACTTTTCTAAGTGTTAACTAAATGTTCGTTTGAGTGTTTGTATTAAAACTACGTCAAATTTTAAATTTCGGTTATATTGAATGGTTTTTAGTTCTACTTATTTCATAAAAATCGAGAGAATATTTTGAAGATTTGTAAAGTCCGAGAGACATACGTATAGGTTCAAATATTAAAAGCATTAAATAAAATTTATATTTACCTTATCGTGAGATATTTTCTCTTGTTTCTGTGATACACTACAACTGCGGCTATTTGTTCCAGAATTGGTATTTGATGTGTGATTTCCGTGTTTTCATCTCATCTCTGCCGACGATAGAACATTACGGGGTCGGTGTGCTGAGCGGGGAGAACTGGATCGATGTTATTATCAGAATACTGCGGAATCTATTATCTTTAAACACTTTTCTATCTCGAAGTATGTGTGTTGTGTTGTCAGACAAATGTAATGAGAACCTTTGTTCGATATTTACTACAGGTACGCTCCATTGATACCTAAGGACATGACATTTTCATCACTCAGATTAGAGACCAAAAGATTTTTTTTTCTCTATCTATTGGCGGGAGTGTTGTCCTATAAATATGACAATTTGTAAGTGAAGAGGCAGCTATTATTTAATTATTGTACGGTTAACGTTGCTACTTGGGGAGGCTTATGTCCAGCAGTGGACTGCAATGGCTGAACTGACTGACTGACTAACATTGCTACTCGATAGGTGGCGTAAAAATTATACGTAAAATATTTATTGAAGTGAAACTTCTTTAGGCGCATGAGGGGTAAAATTTGAGTGACCGGTAACGCGTCAGCGTCATGACGTTCAGTACTTGGATGGGTGACCGCCTGGGAACACCGCGTGGCGTTGGCTTTTTGTTTTGTTTTTTTTTTCTTTTCAATTAGTTTTTTTGAAGTTTGCCAAAGAAGTTTCACTTCTGACATGTATACTTTGTGCGCACGAAATTTTTTAACTACTTTTTTAGTACTATAAACATCACTAGGTAAGGAAATCCTTGAGTCTGATTTTTATTCAAACAAAAAGTCGATAGTGTCAACCGGACCGAACAATCGCAGTATCAGAGAGTTGGGAGTTATTTATGAGTTGCCGAGCTATCGCGCCAACGCGGGACGCCGCGGGATTCTGGACCCGGGACACGGGACGCGGGACGCAGAACACGGGAGACGGGAGGTGGGACGCCGGACGCAATGCTCGGGCTGTGGAACTGTGTGCGTATCGCGTGCGAATTGATTGATCGCTAAGTGCGGCTTTCCGCTTCCGTCAACCGCGGTGCCGGTAATTAATCTGATCGAGAATTTACGAAAACATTCGGAAAAATAAAGACATGATTTAAATGTACTCACACCAAAATGTTTACACATTAGGATAACCATTTAAATTTTAAACAATATTATTGTTTATAACTCAAAATTGTCGAAAAGTACATCAGAAAATAAAAATACTTTAAATTATGCGTAAGTATACAATAGATATATCTTTGAAAAAGATGTGAACACTATAATATACAAAATCGTGCGAGAACAATATATTCCAAGATTTAGTTTTTCATGCAAGCACTTGTGAGCACGTCGCCAGTCAATACTGAGTTTTAAAAAATACTTATTTAAGAGTTTTATTACGGACGAGGTGACTACTTCGTGTCAGTTTCAACTTTGACTACAGTAAACATTTAAAATAACTGGTGGATATGTTAACTACTATGAGTAACGCTATCAGGTATTTATGATAATTACTGAGACCGACGCGACGGCTTAACGTGCTCTCCGAGGTACGGTGGCGAGACCTACAAGGACAGACATGCAAGTCGGAAAGAAATATACAAATATCCACCATGAGCGGTAATCGAACTACACTCACACTTTTCGTAACGCTCTCATCACGCATTCACTAGCTTTCTCAACAAGTCAAGCGCGCGCAAAGAAGTTTTACTTCAAAAAACATCTCAAAGTAGCGTCAGTTCAACGCCTTTGCAGAAAGAGCAACAATTTAAGACAATGCCAGCTACACTCAATGACGATATAATTTAAATCTTCCTCACTCACAAAGTAGGCGGAATTAAAAAGACGAAATAAAGCGCAACCTCGGCTCACAATTAGACGCCGGATTACAAAGGCGCGGGGATGAGACATTGTTTCCAACGCCTCGCGATGACCGCGGTCGCCGGCCTCAGGACTCGCGGACCTATTGTTTGTGCACAACTACAATAAAATACACGAATAGAAATAAAATAACTATGTTATATTTTGTAATATTATCCTTACTTTGTCTTTCGTATGAGTAGGAAAACAGGAAACTAACAGCGCCCTACCGTTCCAAATAAAATTAAATTTAGTTATTTTAAGAATCTATATTTCAAACAATTTCCTTTCATCATAAATAGATTATTTTAGCACTAAAAATATCGCTACACGCTGAAAACTAGAGTACTGCTCTTAAAAATGACGAAAGTATCACAACACAATTTCAGAAATAAAAATTAGTATCCTACTTCCTTCTTTTGTTGATAAACAAAAGAGCGAAGGAACAACAAGGAGGTTTCCATTGAGAGATGATAAATCTTTAACTCTTTTCTTCCATCCATTATCCCTAAAGCCAGCGACATATTTACATGATTAGGTAGTAGGTACATTATATCATGCGAAAGTCCGCAAGTTTTTCCGGCTTTCCCTTGATATTAAATTAATGATATTAACTAATAGTTAATAGCTTAATAAAAATGGCAATTATTTGTACTTATGGGCTCAGTTTGTACACTTGTAGAGCGCTCACGTATCGCATATCAATTATAGTTAGAAAAATTGAAAATCGCCTCGCATCAGACATTGAAAAAAGGTATAAACGCATTGTCGGATCGCTTTTTTAGAAAATCAAAATAAAAATAAAAAACTTTATTCAAAACGCCTATTTTCAAAAAATTAAAATTTTAAAAGTGATTTTTATTTTTAAAAGTGAAGCTACCACCAGCAGTAGCAACTTCAGTCAGTTGTTGAACTTTTCTAACTGCAAAAAGAACCACCAACAAGCTGAACCCTGCGGCTTGAACCTACAAAACAATAGCAAGCTTTATGCGAAAGTCAATACACCAAACGTTCTCACGTATCAATGAAAAGGTAAACCAACCAATCAATCAATCTCTCCTATGAACAGATTCTGTTCTGCAATACTCATCAGTATTTTCGTATAAACAAATTACATAGGTAACACTTCAGTAATTTAAAAGTCATCAGCACATTACCAAGAGTGACGTCCCGGAGTATTTCCACACACTGTTCCCACTCGCCTGAATTATTTATGATGAAGCTCACACGCAGCGCCTCGTTTATTCGCCGTGAGTCGTGACTATTAAAAACAACGGAACGACTACAATGCGCCGCTGTGGGCGAGTGAAATTCAGCTGTTTTCCAAATTAAACATTTCTGGCTATTTTGTTGACATGAATAAATTGAAAATATTGTTTTTATTTTAAATAGTTTTAAATACAATCGCGCTTTACATATTTAAAATATGTGATATGAGAGTGACAGGTTAAATGAACAATTAGGACGTATGTCTCTACCATCTCTCGATGTGGTATTATAAAACGTATTTGAAGTAAAACTTCTTACGCGAGCTTGAGTTGAGTGCAAGCCTATTGCTAAAGAAGTTTTACTTCAGTCGTTTTTTTTTTATATTTAAAGTTCCAAAAATATGTATGTAATTTTGCCGTGGTGACACTGCAGCGTGCAGTCTTCTATTTAGCTGTTTACTGACCAATATAAAGATTTACGATGCAAGAAGCATTAAAATAAACAAAGTTGTACGAAACGAGACCTTCGTGTTCTTCTAAAAAGAAAAATAATTTAAATTGTTCCGTCACAGTATTTAAGTAGAGCCAAAACCGTTGCAAATCTTTTGTTTTGGATTATGCAGCTTATAATAATTATTTATTAAATTTTAAAATAGACATTCGAAAGGCTTGCTCTAAGTCGCTGCTACTTCAAACCAAATGACAGTAATTGTTGTTTTTTTTTCCCACTAGATCGGCAAACAAGCGTACCTACGGCTCACCTGATGATAAGCAATCACCGTGGCTTATCTTAGACGTTAATGCAACACCAAAAGTATCGCAAGCGTATTGCCGATCCCATACCCAATTCCCCCCAGGAGCTCTGGTCACCTTACTCACCAACAGGAACACAACACTGCTTGAAAACGGTGTTATTTAGCTGTAATCTTCTCTAAGGTCGAGGTACTACCCCAGTCGGGCTGCTGCATATGTTGGGCAGAAAATTACCTGCTGTACCCTACCTCAGTTATAATAATGTTAATTTTCCACCTTTTATACTAACTGTTTATTGCGCAGTAAATTTTAAAAATATGAAAATCTCTCAATTACGTTATCGTGGCGCGTCGAATCGCACGAGAGCGATGCGTCATTGGTTGCAGTGAGTCGATTCTCTCCGGAGCGCTAATGTACGGAGCGCCGCTCAATTAGCGACCGACACCGGTCACGTTATCAGGTAATGCTTACCTGTTATTTATGACTGCACTGGCGAACCAATATAAATAATTACCTTTGTGACGAACGCGATCACCTTTGTTAAGTTATAATTGTGTTTGCTAGCAAACGAAGAAAAAATGACTTCAATTACATCGACAAGTAATACAACGTACACGAAAAAATAGTCAAGTGAATACGCGCTATCAAAGATTACTCAAAAAGTAGTCTTCAGATCTTGATAAAATTTAAATGAGACCAAAAGACAAGCATAGGCGAACAGCGTTTGCTTCATTTCCAGAATCTCTCGAGCCCTTAGACAAGTGGCATAAAGCTTATTCGATATAATTATGGCAAAAGCTAGTGTCATTCCCATACATTGAGAATTCTATTCTATTCTATTCTATTCGTTTAGCTTTTATGCCACTTGTCTACAGGGGCTGGTTGTGAGCTCTTTCTAAACGCGTCAACTCTTGGGCGTGCCGAGATCGCTCCTTCTTCAGGCTGCACCTGTGCCTGCTATTTACTTATTTTATTTGTTTTATCATACAAATAAAGCGTATAGTAATAATAATGACTGGATCGGATCTTGCATGGAGAACGTTTAAAGATATTTCTGAATAATTGTGTTTGCTCGCAAACGAAAAAAAACCGACTTCAATTACATCGACAAGTAATACAACGTAATAAGACGAAAAAATAGTCAAGTAAATACGTGCTATTAAAGATTACTCAAAAAGTTGTAATCAGTTTTCGATCTAATTTAAACAAGACTACAAGACAAGTATTAGCTTTCGATTAAAGTAAGAATCATCGAAATCGGTACACCGAGTAAAAAGTTATGCGGTATAATATAACGTAGGTCGACGAAAAATTAGTCACGTAAATACGCATTATTAGAAACTCTAAAAGTACTTGTCAGATCTCAATTAAATTAAAATGGGACCACATGACACGCAACACCTTTCAATTAAAACAAAATTGATCGAAATCGGTCCACCCAGTCAAAAGTTCTGAGCTAACATACATAAAAAAAAAAAACCATACGTGTCGAATTGAGAACCTCCTCCTTTTTTGGAAGTCGGTTAAAAACATAACCCTTCCTTGGCTTGGTCGGGTAAAAAGTAACTACAGTGGACCCGCGGTAATCGGACAAACGTTTTGCAGGGCAGTGTCGGATTACGGAATTTGTCGGATTATAGAGTACCCTGCCTAAGACCCCCTATTATAGTCCGGATTTTTTTTAAAAGAGTACCTTGTAATCCGACAAATTACAGTTTCAATGATAGGATTATAATATATGTATTCAGGAGTAAAAATGATACTTCATTATGTATGTCTTTAGTAAATTAAACAACTCAATAGAGAGCTTACGTTTTATTATAAAACTAACGTCATTAATGCTATAAAACTTACAAAAAATATGCAATAACTTTACATTAGGAAATAATTGTGTACAAACAAATGAATACCCTACGCGTCGAGCACAATAGTACCTACTAGTGCGTACAAGTTATAACTCGTTCAATCATGCATTAGCAAAATATTCAAACAGACCATGTCCGATTACAGGGGGTGCCCGATTAGCCGGGGGCCGGATTACCGGGGGTCTACTGTATTGTGCATAGTATGGACTCCATAGATCTGTACTATACATAGACGAAAACATCAAACGCTCAAAAAATTAAGTAGATAACATTACAAAAATGTTAATTACAATAAAAAAATGTTTTAATTAAAATCATAAAAAAAGTTTTAATTCCCATCACTAAAAATAGACCAGAGTAGCGCATAAAACACTTTGCCTTATTAAACCCTCTACTGTAGAGTATCTTCAGTTTTATGTGTAAGATTATTATCCGTAAGAGGCTGTTATTTAAGAATGAACTGACTTTACAGCGCACTGTCAATTTACGTACAATGTACAGTCTAATCTCACTCCCCCTCCTTATTCACTCCCTCTCACACCCCCCCCCCTCTCTCCTCGCTGCACTCGAGCTCACTAATCGCTGCTTAACTAAATACCTCGTCGTCGGTGCTCATTAATTTTCGTTACCGTCATTTTGAGCTAAAAACGTTTATTTGTTCACTATTAAAAAGTTTTTATTGAGTTTTGACACTGACAATTCACGACATTGCAGTACTCACACACCGATGCAATTTATTACAGTAAAAATAAAACATTACGCTTTATCTACACTAATATTATAAAGAGGAAATATTTTTTGTTTGTTTGTTTAGGCTCCAAAAGTACTGGACGGATTTTAGTAATTTTTTCACTAACAGAAAGCTACATTATTATGAAGTAACATACTAGGCTATATTTTATTTCTTAAAAACTTGACATGTGCAAAACAAACGGGTTATGTTCACCAAGGTGTAAAAAATCGTCTCAAATATTTTTTTCCTTCGCGTGCGCTATTTAAATGGTTAAAGATAAGACAAAATGATGTACGACTGAATTATAGTGAATTCGTCCGTGAATATTCATTCAGACGTCACGTCGTCTCATCGCCGCGACTCGGAAACTTCTAGAACCTATTCCGAATTCAGATCTAGACCGACATTAGAACAGGACGGGCGTGAGAAAACAGCGGCGACTCGACTTCATGAAATGTAGCTGCTTTGAATAATGTCACCGTCTGCGAACGGGTGATTGCGACAGCAATGTGTACTGGCAAATTATTAATATTCATGTTATTCTAATAAAAATTGGTGTCTTGGAGAAGAGAATCTAAAATATACAAGTATTCAGTATGATTTTATTTAGATGCTTGTAGTGACGCCGTTTTTCATGCAAGATGTTACTGTGAAAAAGAAACTGCGAAACTGCAAAAGAGTAACTACGGAGTTTCATGCCAATTCTTCGCTGCATAATCTACATTCCATTTCTACAATATATTTAAATTTTAACATAGCGGCCACATGTTATAATTTTGGGATAAAATGACCCACTGCTGAGCCTCTTTCTCCGTGTATATAGGACAAGGATTAGAGCTTAATCCACCACGCTGCTCCACTGCGGGTTGGCGGATAAGTTCCTACTATGAGTAACGATCGCTATCAGGTATTTACAACCAATGTACGAGCTTCGCACGCATTCTTTCCGCGTACGTGCAAACTGTGGAATGACCTTCCTCCTGAGGTTTTCCCTGAGCGCTATGATCTGGGGGTTTTCAAGCGTCAAGTGTATAGACCAATTTTCCCTAAAGGCCGGCAACGCACCCGCAACTCCTCATATGTTGCAGATGTCCATGGGCGACGGTAGCTATTTACCATCAGATGGCTTCGTCTGCTCGTTTGCCTCCATTGTTATTTAAAAAAAAATTATGATAACAACCGGGACCGACACGACGGCTTAACGTGTTATCCGAGGCACGATGGCATGTTCCACCATCCGAACGGTAGTCGAACACGCACACTGTCGGTGTTTTACCGACTTCTCGCGCCACTACACCAGAGCGTTTGCTCAAAACACACGTTATAATATAAAATATATTAATATCGATAGAAAAGTTTTTACCAACAGAAAAGTATTTCCAATAGTTTTGAATATCGTGTTAAGCGCGGGAGGAAAGTTCCGACGGGAACAGAATTCGTGCAGTGTTCTTGTTTAGAGGTTTTAATGTAACCACGACGCGAATATTCTCACTGCTCGGTACACTCGCGTACATATTTTAGTTATATTATTACATTATATTTCTTACAAAAGTGTTACATAGCGATTTTAAGCAGGCAGCTGGTTATATTGTTTTATTCGTCTGCAGAATAATGTATATTATAATTACTAGCTGACCCCGCAAACGTTGTTTTGCTATATATTAAAAATCGGTCCGGAGGAGTGTTTTAACTAACATTGTGATACAATTTTATATATAAAATAATATTTTTCAGAATTTAAGTTTGAAGAATTACCGCTCAACTCACAGTGCAGCAGCGTGGTAGATTAAGCTTCGACCTACTTCTTACTTACTTCTTACTTCGATTACAACTAAAAACAAAATTAAGCTTCATTGCTTTATAATCTTTTCACAGTCGTGACACGCCTAAAATTAAATTATCTGATTAAATTCAGTTTAGATACCTTATTGCCAATAGCCATAATTACACCTTCAATAACTAGGAAATAACCATAATCCATTGAGGAGGCTCTGTGGGTCGAAGGTGGAAGCGTCTCACAGATTGGGACAACCAATTTTAATAAATATTACACTTAAAAAATTTAGAGTGCCAGGTCAGACACCAGTGCTAGTCCAGATTGAACCAGCGACCTTCCCATTTATCAAAAAACGTCGGTCTCGTTTAGTGAGATAATAAGGTACAAAATACATAAGACTGCAGCCTCCTCGAGTGTTTCCCCAGCGCTGTGCGGCGGAGATTTACGAGCTTGAGATACGCGTCTGACGCGGCCGTAAACAAATTGATAGCGAGATGAATCGCCGCTCGCTGATATGTTGTGTAATTTGTTATAACTCCCGGCGTCTTATACATTGCTGAGAGAATCTTTATACATTTAATTTTTCGTAATAATAAAAATTAAAAGAGTAAAATAATTTTTATTCTGTGTTTTGATATGAAGCTGAACCTAAGTGTATTGTTGTGTGTGGGTGACTGGGTGCGTGTCTGTGTGTCTGCATGTCCGTATGTGTGTGTGTGTGTGTGTGTGTGTGTGTGTGTGTGTGTGTGTGTGTGTGTGTGTGTGTGTGTGTGTGTGTGTGTGTTGTAAAACAAACCTGTCCTTATCTGTTCAACTTCAACCTAACCGAGTAACATAAATATAACCCGATGCTAGTACGTAAATTTTCTGGCGTGTTACAGTCTGCGAATTTCCATGTGCTATATTTTTGAAAAGAAAGTTAAAAAGGTTGAGTATTAGAATCCCGAGTTTGTAAGAAGCATCTTTAGTTCTGACATGTAACTATTTGATGAATTTAAAACATTACTCGAACACAGCGTCAATAACATAATTCATTGAATGTATTTCGTCAAAATATTACGACCATCAATAGTCGTTACTTGTACATATATCATTAACGCAAATATATTATCGTTAACAACGCAAACCTCACTGCGTACTGTAGCCATGTGTAACTTGTTCATTATTAATTCGCCTGCAGGCGCAAGAGCCGAGCGTGCGTACTTCCCTTTGAAGCACCGCCTCGAACTGTGATCTTATGACTCACGAATGCTCTCTCACCCTCTCGTACGCGTTTCATCTCCTAATGAAAACGATTTAGAGCCTCAGCGGCACCGGCCTTGTGAGTAATGTTTAGTAAAATTATGTTGAAACACGGAAAGATTCCTAAGTGTTATTAATCTTTTAATTCTTACTACTTGTTTATAGGAAACTACATAAATCTGAAACAAAGTTCGAAATTTGTTCTAAGGGACAGAATATACAAGTAATATTAATTTCATTACAGCGTGACGCGCCCAGATACAGACAGACAGCAGATAAAGACGGACAATACTGTGTTATTTTTAGTATTTATCTTGTCATCCAAAAATATTCAAACTATCTTCAATATACAGAATTAAACCTGTTAGATTCTTAGTAAAAGTATACATTAACGTATTGTAGGACTCAAAATTAGATTATGCTAACTCAAGTAACGTTGAAACAAGTGTAAAAAAAAAACAGAAATCCAAATTGTTAAGACAGTCATGATAAGAAAAATATGTTTAGCTTCTCAGTTTCAAAATAACTTAAAGTAAAAAATGAAACAAATATATTAATTAAAAATTCAACGTGGCAATTCTTCTCTAACAATACATCTTTATAGTATAAACTATAAATGATAATTATCATAGGGCGTAGGCTATGAACGCCTGTAACTCCAGGAGAATTAAAATGCATTGCCGACTCTAACCCCTTACCCTACCCATGAGTTCTGATCACCTTACACACCACAAGAACACAATACTACGTTAGAACAGTATAATTAAGCGGTGATCTTCTCTAATATGTTTAATAAAAACAAATTATTGTTATATTATCAAATTATAAACAAATTCGAGCTAAACAAAGCCAACACGACCTAAATATGGGCGGCTCTCGTTTCAATATAAATGCAAATTGGAACACAAACAGATTTGCAGAAATGTTAATGTCTCTACGGCGGGCCCGCGACTTGTTCGCGATGTTTTATTAATACGACGAGTGACGAGTGACAGCCACTTCTCACTCGCGTCTGACTGATGGGTTCAATTCGTTTGACTCGCACCGAAGACTTTGAAAGCTTATACAAATGTTATAAAACGAATATTGCTCTTATAAAAAGTTGGAACGAAACAAAAGTTTTATATGATTCCAAATGTAAATGTAACACAAAAATATCTTAGCTTTTTGTAAGCTTTGAGTGAGAAATTTTCTAAGGATTATGTTAAATCTTAAATATGTCGATAAGATAAAAAAGTGTGTGTGTGTCAGCTCCGCCGCACGACTGGAGTTTACTCCTTCAGATCGACTGTCTAAATAGGCACAAAAAAGACTTACTACCTAGTCTAAGAAAAAGATTAATACCATATCAAATGGTAAATAAACCAGATAATTAGTTCAATAGATTTTACTCCTCATATTTTTTTCATACCGGGGGCCTTTTATGAAAATATATTCTTAAGGAGTAAACTCCAAAAAACTTTCATGTTTTCCACTTTCTTTTTTTATTTTATTTTGTGATATTATTTGTAATACGATCATCATGATACAACTTATTTAAATATCTATTTGTTAATGTTTTCAAGATACTGCCTTGTGACAAGCATAGGTATAGATCGGAATCTTGGTATAAAAGATTTTGTCGACCTCCTTAAAGAAGGAAATTTATATTTATCCATTTATTTTTATCCAAACTTGAATTCAGAGCTATCATGTCCACAGAAATATAAACCTCAATAAGCTTTAACTTCAAAGTAAGGAAATTAATGACCCAACAAACAATATCTCCTGTATGGATATCCCATAGACAGCGTACCTACTGTTGTATCAGACAATCTTGAAATTGTATGTATTACGTACTTCATATTAATATCTGCTATAAACAATAAAGTTTTATAGTTTATTTGTATTATCTTGATGTTCCTATTTCATCGTCAACGAAGTCGGAATAAAATTCCTCCATTACTTTAAGAACGAACAATCAGCTCTGAAACGATAAAACTTAATATTTGTTGTTTGAATATTATATCCGAAGTCAGAATCGTGTTATTTATGTTTAGTTATAACCGGTTATATGAGGTCGTAAAGACGATGCATTAAGGACTCCCCTTTTGGTAATTTAATGTAAAGTGTATACTATAAAAATTAAATGCAAGGCAAGCTAGAAACCGCAAAGCGAATGTCGTACAGATCACTGACGCCGGTTACTTCGCTGTGCTCGGAGTAACAGCTGAGTTGTTGCGACACGCGGTGCAGCTGTGGTGGTGATGAGCAACTGCTCAACTGGGAACGTGCGCCGAAATATGGAACTGGACTACACATTCAAGCTGTTTTAAATTCAGGTACTATTAATAGAAAGATTTATATCAAACTTTAAAAAATTCATGGTTGATTGATATTGGTTGGTTGATTAATATTATAAAGCTGAAGAGTTTGTTTGTTTGAACGCGCTAATCTCAGGAACTGCTGATCTGATTAGAAAAATTATTTTAGTGTTAGATAGCCCATTTATCGAGGAAGACAAGCTATTTACCATCACGCTAAGACCAGTAGGAGCGGAGGACCAATGAAGAATGTTTCAAAGTCGGTTTTTTTTCCTTTTGAGAGCTTCCGCTGCGTGCCCTGCGTAAACAGTTAAAACGAATTCGCAGGTTAAAGTTAGCGTTAGCCCAAAGTAACTATTCCACGCGAAAGTCGCGCGCAGAAGCTAGTACTTACTATATAAAAATTCTTATAAACTATACAAATATAATTACATACCAATGCTCCTAGAGAAGGTCATTCACTTCACAAGTAAATCAAACGTTTGAAATTAAAATTACTTTATGACTTTATTTTATTCTTATTTTACGACTTTACTTTATTCTTATTTTACGACATTCATTGATTCAGTCTATAACAACGCACTGCACGCTAGACCTCTTTCTTCATTTAGTAGAAGGAGCGGAGCTAAAATAACTTTTTTCAGTCGGCAGCATCACAATATATGTCACTTCGGGATTTTTCTTGACTCAGATTTTTGTGAGATAACCTTCAGTCACTTCAGCCTATCGCAGTCCACTGCTGGACATAGGCCTCCACAAGTTCTCGCCAAAAATGGCGTGAACTCATGTGTTTGCCCATAGTCACCACGCTGGGCAGGCGGGTTGGTGACCGCAGGGCTGGCTTTGTCGCACCGAAGACGCTGCTGCCCGTCTTCGGTCTGTGTATTTCAAAGCCAGCAGTTGGATGGTTATCCCGCCATCGGTCGGCTTTTTAAGTTCCAAGGTGGTAGTGGAACTATACTATCCCTTGGTCGCCTCTTACGACACCCACGGGAAGAGAGGGGGTGGCTATATTCTTTGCCGTAGCCACGCAGCAACCTTCAGTACCTAGTTCAAAAAACTAACGCAATACCAGATGTGAACCGTGCCGCTCATCGACTTTAAACTTAGCATCTGCACAGCGACTGATTATAACTTTTAATTATGTACAATCACTGACATTCAGAATCAATCTTTGTAATAATGAACGATTACAATTAGTCAAATAACATTCCGATCAGATACAATAAATCTTTAAATAAATTGAATTTCATAAACGATAATATTTATTCGGCTCCGCTGCAGTCATCATCATTATTGAATCAAAACTGAAGTAGCGACTGAATTTTATCCATGTGTAAATAAATTACTCGCGAACAAAATTAATTGCGGAAGTCGATGTACTGCGATATCTTTTCGTTTTTAATTGTTACGAGCCGCGTGTAATTGCTTTATTGATTTCGTTTCATTTTTAAAATGTGTAAATTTTAATTGATATGTTTTACGTTAATTTCCGATGGCGATCGATTAATGAAATTGTTTTAAAATTAACGTCACAACGTGAACAGAGCAACGACAAACAAATGTTCTATGATTTATTGATAGAATTCTGAACGCGTCACAACTTTGGTAATATTTATTCACAGTGAAATTTTGTAGCTTGTTTTTGGAAAGTGTTATAGGACAGATTTGAATTTTTTTCCGTTAGATGATGATGATGATCTATTTATGACGTATGTAGGCTATTGAGAATCATTCTGTGACGCATACGAAGGGAGAAAGTGACGAAAACGTCATAGCAGGGTAGAGACGGCACGAGTCGCGTAGTATTGGGAAAAGTTCTAAACTCGGTAATTTTTAGAAATTTATGTCGAAACAACAAGTAAATTATTATAATGCCAGCGAAGCACAATTTTCGCAGAGATAATTATATTATCGACTACAGTTCATTTTATTTGCTCGCTACAAATCATCCTTTTTCATATATTTTTGCTTTATAGTTATTGCAATAAATCCTTGAGAAAATTGAAAGCAAGCGCGGCGAACATATTAAAAATTAATAGACCGGGATTTATAGTTAATAAAAGAACTTATTTTTATTAAGCGTTTAGTTAGTCGACTCGCGACAGAACACATTTTATAACATTCGAAAGATTTCATCTCAATGTTCCATTAAAATTAAGGAATATCATGAAAAATACTATACACAATATTATATATTTATCTAGAAAGTATTATAAATATTGAAAATAAATTATTACAAATATTTACTCGTGTGTCTCTCAGTACATTTATAACGACTGCGGTCCGGCGTCCGCTGAGCCGTCTAATCGCGCGCCCACGCGTCTCTCTCATTAACGCCGCGTTTGTTAACATTACGGGCGTTGAACACGTAGAAAATATAAATACACATAAAAGCGCAGAAAAGATATGAGATCATTTTCACCTAACACTAAGACCAGTCTTGACACCCTTAAACGTGCTCCGGACCGTAATATATTGTTATCATTTTAATACGTTATTACATTTGTATGTTTTCAACATCTCCAAATGCTTCACACGCTTCAAATCAACGGGCTCCAGTAGAAACATTAATAAATAATGAAAAACTGAAAAACTAAAATATAACTATATCAATGTTTCTTTACGACTGATAATCCAGCTCCACAAAGCTGAACTCTATACATTTAACAAGCCAAGCATTGTTACATCGGCTTCCATAGTAATAGAAATATAGCCAACATTAGATCAGGATTGCATCGCTACATTATTATGTAGTACACTTATTTACTTTATGTTATCAAAGTAAGCGATTTGTAAATATGAAATTCTAAATTTCAGCTGCCTTGAGGAAGAAAGAGTTTAAAGCAAAATATAAAGAGAACATAGAATTGGTGAAGAAACAGTGTGAAACGTGTCCATTTATGTCCATATGTATAATATGTGTATGCTGCAAGTTAGAGATACAGTTTATCGAATGAGATCCGGTTTCTAGGAAGTAATCTAGTCAGAATAATTGAATAATTAACTACGATTGTATGTTCTAACGATAAGTCCAGAAGTAGCGTCTTCGTGAAATCGTAATGAGTCTGCTCCCCGCACTTCACCGCACTCTCGGCACTCCCCCGCACTCCTCACAGTGCTATTCCGCACTCCTCAGTGCTCCCGGTACTCCCTCGCAATCCCCATACTCGCCGCGCGCCGGGACTTGCCTGAGATGTTGATGTTTGGTCTGATATAACACTGAGCACAAATGTTTATCCTCTGGTTTCTGAAGCAAATATTTTTATTATTCTAAGTTTAAATCTTTATGAAACTAAAATATAAATTGCACACATCAATGCATCTATATTACTATAAAAATATCAGAACATAATCACTTACAATTCAAATTTATATCCTCCAACCTGTAGTCTACACAGAATATACTTTACGTTTTATCTTTACACACAACACACACACACACATACACACACACACACGACACACACACAATTAATTAAATTATTAAATACGAAAGGATTATCGTCTTCTAACAATTGTTTTTACCCGACTGCCAAGGAAGGGTTATGTTTTTCGCGCGTATCTTGTACGAGTATGTATGTATGTATGTATGTAATATTCTTTATTATCTCCAGAACCACTGAACGTATTTACATAATTGAGATATCGTTAGATTTGTCTTAGCAGCCCAAGTGTTCTTAGATAAGTGACATTAAAAAAAATGAAACATGGCGACTGTGCGAAGCCATTGTAGTTAATGAAACAAAAAATTTTTTTCGAATACTACAACATGGGTATCAAATTAAAGGCCTTAATACAAAGATTTCAAAAAGGTACATCATGATTATTATTACCGCAATACTAATAAAAATATAAAATAAGAAAGTTTAAAAATGTGGACTTAGCTCTTTCCCATACCTATGCCAAGCAAGCTGCGAGCCGCGCTTATTCCTCGCCTCCTACGCTTCGGTCAATTTCGGGCTGTAGCTTTTCCAATAAAAAAAGAATTATCAAATTCGGACAACAGTTATATCAAACATAAAAAATTTATACGTTGCGACTTTAGAACCGCCTCTATTTTTTTCGTCGGTAAAAAATTACTTAATCAACCACATGATGTAAACTCTTTTAATAGATTGAATCGATTACGTAATTTGTCTAACTAAAAAGACATAAATAAGATAATAATTAAAAGAAAACAAAAACCCGCTATAAAGGTACACTGTACATCATATATTTATGTAACATCGTACATAATATGCAGTCGGAGACATGAAATTGAAGGATAAGTCAAATCATTCTCTCTTTGTGCATGTCTCCCACTGCGTATTATGTACGATGGTTGCATAGCATTTCGAAGGACTACCGTATTGATATTTTTAAGTGTACGTTACATAATGTTTGATATTGTTTCGATTTATTTCGCTAGCTTTGTGTAATTTTGAATTTTTATCTTGTTCCAGTCTTTTCATTTGATTTTTTATTAGTTGTTCTTCATGCAGGCGGGTTTTTTGTTTTCTTTTAAGTATTATTTTTTTACAATTATTGGTAGTATACAATTTCATGTAATGAAATTCATAAAATTTTAATAACCTAACAAGTTCAATTTCAATCACTGTCTATAACTGTGTAATATGTCCTACACAATGTCTTACAGATCAGTGCTTTGTGACTTACATAGCAGAAAACTTAATCTGTCAAACACAAGATGGAAGTCGGGTATTAACAATTTTCCTCTCTTCTATATTGATACAATAATAATGAACGTAGGTATTCAAAACATTTTCAATATTCGTCTACATTCAGTTCGATATGAAACAAATGATATGAAACGTGAACGTTATTAACGTGTAACAGCGAGTTCGATGATAATGTCAAATCATTACTGGCTTTGATCTTTTAGCACGATTGGTATTTCATATTTTCAAAATAAATTATGTACGCACGTAAGAAGTTATACTTCATTGGCTAGCTAACTTCACGTTGCTAACTTCTTCTTCGTTGACTTCGGTTTTTTGGTGACGATGTGCGCGTGCATCGTAAAATTTTACTCTCATAATTTTCTCCTTCCGTAATGCGCCAAAACAATCATAACTTCAAAAAACGAGTGTGCTTTAGAAGTTTAGACCACACGACTGAAGTAAAACTTCTTTAGCAATAGGCCTGCACAATAGGCTTGCACTGTGTCTTAGATGTACGAAACGTAACTAGCTATGACAGAAAAAGAGAAGGAAAACCTCTCTCGCTCCTTGCTCCGTTCGCCTCGAACGATCACACTTTTCGTAACACTCTCGTCAAACGTGCGTAAAAAGTTTTACTTCAAAAAGAGCGAAATATCTCTTAAGAACTATGTACTGTCAAACAACGTAAGTCTAAATATAGAAACGAAGGAGGGCGAAGGAAGAGTCACAATTACATTCCGCGGACTCTCGTAACGAGGTTTACGTCGAGGAAATGTGATAACGACGAGCGACACGCGGGTCGCGCCTTACTGACTTTAGGTAGGTACGTCATAATCGTAACAATTATGAATAATTATAATTATTATGACAATGTGTGAAAATATAGAGATCTTTCCTTAATATTAAGTTACGTCTTGTCTCGTAATGTTAATTCATAATGAAGTTAGAAGTAATGTTCGTTTTGAGAGTTCATTTCATTTCATTTAACTTTTATTAAGTTCTCAGAAATAAACAAAAATGTGTAAATTGTTTTATTTAAGAAAAACCAGAGTAAGTTACATTAAAAAAATTATGTGTTGGTTTACAAAAATTAAAACACAGACAGCTGTTAAACATTGTACCTATTTGACTCTTTATCGCTTTAGTCTGAGAAAAGTGTGTTAGGAATTGGTTTATATACAGCAGTATTGTATATAGAACATAAAGAAACAAAAATATGAAACATTTGACCCGCACAACATGAATTGACACATTTTTACATCTATATTATAATAACAATAAATTGCGAAATATGTTGCTAGGCGCATAAATCGAGAATGGCAAGACCTAAACTAGGAAATTTCGAAGAAAATGATATAATTTAAACGATCAGGGTTATCTTCACCAGAGGCGTTATGACAGTTCGTGAAACAGGAGAAAGTCTGTCGAGTCACTTCAGCCTACCGCAGTCCACTGCTGGACATAGGCCTCCACAAGTTCGCACCAAAAATGGCGTGAACTCATGTGTGTTGCCCATAGTCACCACGCTGGGCAGGCGGGTTGGTGACTGCAGGGCTGGCTTGTCGCATCGAAGACGCTGCTGCGCGTCTTCGGCCTGTGTATTTCAAAGCCAGCAGTTGGATGGTTATCCCGCCACCGGTCGTCTTCATAAGTTCCAAGGTGGTAGTGGAACTGTATTATTCCTTAGTCGCCTCTTACGACACCCACGGGAAGAGAGGGGGTGGCTACATTCTTTAGTGCCGTAACCACACAGCTGTCGAGTCAGCTGGTGTTAATTAAATTTATCACACACACACACACTCACACAGACACAGGCGACAGACGCACACGCACTCTCCGGCAACGTTGCGTGAAATAACATTAGACACGCGGTCGGCTTTAATGAGTAATGAGTAATGAAGCACCAAATTGAACGCAAGCCCGGACTCACTCGCTTAAATTGTCGACAAATTATTCAACACTAAACTAGTCTAGTTCTAAATTTATAACAGTAGCATTCTAAGCCCCATTGTACTAACTCTACTGGTCTAATCAACGATTAATGTCCAGAAACAAAATGCGAAGCCGCTGCACATAGTTCTCTGCATAGACCTCAACAATTGCACTTTTAAAAACCGTCAACCATTACAAATTCACCGTATGTCTGATTAGATGACAGCCAGCGGTACTAAACTAATAAAAAATATTGTCATTTATACAGGTTATATTGTTCTGAATTACAAACATTGTCTAAATAATACAGTTTTTCTTTTACTGAAATTTTAAATGTATTTATCAGTTATAGTTAAATCTTCTGCAGAATACCTTAGCTATAAAAGTAGGTATACCTATATACTTTATGAAGGCTGAAAATGGAGTAACGCTAACGACTTTATCGTTCCTTATTATATTAACTTACCTGGCCATCTTGTTAATATATGTGTAAAAAATAGTAAACAAATTCAATGTAAGTGTTTTATAACTTCAAATACATAAGCTTTAATTCATAAGTAATATGTACCGAAGCTAATCAAAGCTTCCTCATTCTCTTAAGTAAAGCTTGTACGTCAATAATTTATTATGCACCCCGATATTAATTATATTATGAATACGAAATAAAAAGCTTCTCTGAACGGAATATTAAAAATAAAATAACGTTATTCTATTTATAAAATGGCGGATAAAATGGTTTTATCGTGTTACAGCATTATACTGAGGTTATTATAATAATCTTTATTTATTTATAGAGGGTTGATTCATACATCGATCATGTCTTCTTAAGGGCTCGTGTTAGAACTATCTTCGCTTAACTATGTTGTGGTTATCAAATTGAAATTTGCTGAATACGAGAAACAGAAGAAGTTAACTGATGGAAACAAGCGTCAAAACATTACTTTGGGTTTTCGCAAACGTATTTAATGTTACTTGGACTTACATGTTTAGATTAATTGCTTCTTAAGCTACGAAAAGTTTTACGCTTTGTTAATCTTACAATATTAATGCCTAAAATCGATTTAACATTTTCCAAGTAAAAGCTGTTAAAAAAACGAATAAGTTCATCAAGAGATTACAACAAAAATCCACATATTTGGCCAGATAAATCAACACAGTAAAACGAATCAAATGGACGGCTTATACGTTGCACAGTATTAGGGACTCTGCGAGAGTATCTCGGTCCTATTAAGTGGTCATTACGTAGCTATAAGAAGGGCTAGCTGTATCTGCTGGCGCGGAGCTCGCAGTCGTAAAAGAGCTCTTAGCCCGTGAGCCGTCTTTAAGGGCAGTTAGCTTAAGACCGTCAGAAGATCGCGAACGAACTCGCCTTTACTAAATTCACATTATGTGCCGCTCCACCTTCATAAAGGCGCCATTAAGAATAACTTTGTAATGACACGTGAAGCTCCGGCGGGGCTTTACTTAAATCTTCAATTTAATTTTACTGCGAGTTTTCTTATTTTATACACACTTCCTGATGCTGAAGTGGAGCATGTTAAGGCTTGTTACGGTGATATTTATTTACTTTGTTGCGAACGTTAAATTTTTAGTTCTTAAGTTTTGTTACATTAATATCTACACTTATTGCTTAACTAATGAAATTCAAATACTAAAAATAATAAAGTTGACACTCGCAATAGTCTCAAATATTGTAGACCTCTTTGCTTGGCATATAATTATAATAAATAATAAATGAGCATCTCAAACTCAACACCCCCCGGTATGAAGAAATCCTGTAATTAAGATCTAGAAACTCACATCACGAAAATAAATGCATTTTGCTTAGTAATGGACAGTTGATGTGATACAATAATGCAATTTTAAAGTAAAAACTGCGTCAATAATGTTTTACGATAATTATAAAAATTAAATTAGTTTAGAAGCAACGCTGTCGTAACTTTATCCCGCGATCAACTTAGACAATTTTATAATAATCTTATTTTAAACTTCGCGAAATGAATGAGCTTTTGATTCAATTTGAGGATGAAGTACTTATTTACTAAGAAAAAATGTTTGCTTTAAAACTTTCATAAGAAATAAATGTAATTATATTTCATAATTGTCATATTATAACGATTTAATTAACATGCTAATGACGATGTTGTTTTATCGTAAATGTACGCAGTAATATTTGTTAAGGTTTCTGTTTCATGTTTTTCTAATGAGTCCAGGCTGTGACGCGGGACGCAGTGACGCAAACAGTTAAAGGTACAACGCTGTAGAAATACGCATCAATGGTTCCTTACGTAAGTGGATTTCTTCACATCTATACTAATATAATAAAGCTGAAGAGTTTGTTTATTTGATTGTTTGTTTGTTTGTTTGTTTGTTTGTTTGTTTATTTGTTTGTTTGTTTGTTTGAACGCGCTAATCTCAGGATCTACTGGTCCGATTTGAAAAATTCTTTCAGTGTTAGATAGCCCATTTATCGAGGAAGGCTATAGGCTATATATCATCACGCTAAGTCCAATAGGAGCGGAGTCCACGCCGACGAAGTCGCGCGCAGAAGCTAGTCTTCTATGTATATATATATAAATCAATGCCACTTTTCGTTGTAATTTTATAACTCAAGAACGGGCTCACATATCCAAACCAAATGTTTAGGCTTTATTCGGACTATTTAGTAGATGGTTTATGTGAAGTTTGCACAAAATCGGTCCAACGGTTCTTCATTTATCACATTTTTTGTAATAAAGGAGGATCATTCTCGGGGATTTTGCTGTCAAATTGAAACTTTTTTCAGTGTTGACAGTAGAAGCATGTTGTTATGTCATTCATTTCTGTCATTTCATTTTGGACGTGCTTCGATTAAAGCAAATTATGTCCAAAATGAAATGATGAAGACAAAAACCCAGGGATATAGTACACCACAAAAATAATTAACACTCAACGAAGTGGGCACGGGACGGCTAGTCAATTATATTTTCATATTCCTTTTCTCTTACACGTGGGTATCAATTTATCGCATACAATCAGATAATAAATCTACACTAATATTATAAAACTGAAGAGTTTTGTGTTTTTTTTTAACGCGCTAATCGATTTCTACGCCATTTTCTGCCTCGCAGGACCACTATATGGCATCAATTGCCACATACGGTATTTTCGAACCGATACGACCTAGGGAAATTCAAAAAAAGAGCATACTCCTACTTGAAAGGTCAACAACGCGCCCGCTAATCCTCTGATGTAGCGGGTGTCTGTGGATGTTGTTTTCACTTACCACCAAGTGAGCCAACTGTTCGTTTGCCCCCGTGCCCCCTTGCCCCTCTCCTTAAAAAAAATCTCAGTTACTACCGGTTTGAATCGAAATTTTTTTTCTGTTTTGGATAGTCCATTTACCGGCTATATAAAGTACTAATTACTATGTTGTTCCAGTCTTCAAATTAACGCGGGTGAAATCGCGAGACGTAGCTTGTATTTAAATATTAAAGCTAGTTGTAGCAGAAACAGGCTCGCAGGGCGAGGGAAGGACGCTGCACGACTGTACCTTTGAGCTGCAAATGTTATTCTCGCTTTTAACCAGATCCGATGAAATAATAGTTCCCTTGTAGAGTGCTCACCTAACTGGAAACTCGTGCGCGGTAGACGAAATAAATAATTCCACTCGCAGCCGCTCGCTTCACAGTTTATTGCGCTTATCGGATTATTTAATTTCAATATTTTAAGCGCACTCGTGTTTTGTACTTGTTAACTATTGAAAAAGTTTGCTTTATTGACGATTATCATATCGGTCTCGTGAAAAAAGTTAGCGTCACACAAAACGCGTCGCTTACATGTATTGAGCAAATCACAACGATTCTAAAGAAGATTCATTTCAAAATTTAAAAAAAAAAAGGTTCTCTCCGGTTTTATTCGGTAGTCTAATAATGTTCCTCGCTCTATACATTGTTCGTGCGTAGTGCAGCGTAGCGTGGCCTCACTCGAGGCTTACTCAAAGGCTTTGAGCGCCAGATATTACGGCAGGAGAGCTGCTGCAGATAGAGAGCACGCATTGTTCGCACTGTATCGAAGTCGACTCCGCTTATAAAAGGCGCGTCAGCACTGTGTCCACGAACTCCGCGATTTAATAACGGACCTTTTTTATATTGTGCAAAATGTCACGAGGACTCCGAAATTTTTCAGACAAGTACCTGCTCGGGACTACGTCTGTGAAATTTGTAAGATTATTTTTCTCCTAATTTTAGTTATTTACAACAAACTTGAAATTTCATTGTATTTTCGGAATACGTATAGGTACATTTCAATCATTAACTCGCTTTTCAATTCTGTACTTTTCAATTATATGCTGCAAATGCATTTTTATTGTGTTCTGCGAACTTTACTATTTTACAAAGCTAAATCTTAAACACATAAGTACAAGTAATGAAATAGAATGAAATACACATATTTATTTCGCCGAAAAGTCAACACACACTTGACGAACTTCGAAAAATATGCATTTCAAAAAAATAAAAATAAAACTAATCATAGCAAACTAATAACTTTATAATTGCTACAGATTAATAGGTATTTAAAAAATAAAAAAAACCACGTTAAATTAAATACTGAAACGTACTATAGTAAGAAATGCCGAGAAAAACTTTGTTACTATTTTTTCGATCTCGTTCCCATCCCGCCCAGTGCGTGTACCGCACGATAAGGAACTTCTAACCAACAAGTATGTACGCACGACCCTCTCACTAAAAATCTTCGTTTAATACGTATATGGACGTATTCGTCGGACACGGACTAGGTATGTGGAGTTAATTTTTTCTCCAAATGTATTTTGATCTGAAGTAGGTCGTCCGCCGGTTTCACGGCCACGCGGGTGACGGCGGGTGACACGCATCGAACTGCAGCGACCTCGCAATCTGCGCCACGCACTCATTATGCAACAATCATACTCCAGCAGTGATCATCTCCTTTGTTCACAATGCAGCTCTAATCCCACGACGCGCGACGTATCAAAGACGCCTAGCCCTTTATTTACTCTCGTGCCAATTAAAACCGGTAAGCGCGTGCGTAGATGACTCTTGTGACATACATTAACGTCATAATACGTGTGAATTGTGAAATCTAAACTAAAGTAGGTATACAAGAGAGTGCGCAGTTCAATGGCATACGTTTATGTTGAAATAGTAAATAGTCGTGGGTTCGCCGTCCGTCGGAACATTCTAGACTGTAAATAAGTAATGGAGGACGTTGCAACAAGTCCGCACGCTAGCTCGCAACCCTTTGAATATTTACCGGCGGAGCGGAGCGGGAGCAGGGCCAGGAATATCTTTTCTGATTGAAATAAAAACACGAACGCTGATAGTTAGGTAAATCAGTATTCGAATTTAAACATTCGTTCGTTTGATCGAGATTTGAAACGAAAGCTTTGAAAGTACAACTCGAGTAAAGTCAATATAACGAGAAATTTAACATTGACAACGAATACATACAAACATACAGCACAGTGGTGTTGTTATTAGCTCCACAGTAATTCCCATTAGCCCTTAAACAATACATTAAAACGACGCGACGGGAAGGTCGAGCTCACTATTTATATTAGGAGACGTTTGTATGTTATAAGCCGATGCAAATCCTCGGCCGGCGGAGCGGACAGCGGACCAGATCTACATAATTAAACATTAGCAGCGGACAAAAAGGTTCATTAAGCAGCCATCCTAACCAAATAAATAGTCTGTAGCGGCGAGTTGCACAAACAATTGTAACAGATGAGTTTTTCTTATCGCGTCGCGCGAGCTCCTGCGCTCACTGTAAATAAGTGATCCAAGCTTTTATAATTGCTGTGAATTTGTTAGCATAAGGTTGAGCGCGTGTTGGGGTCTAGAATAACCTGGAGGCGGGTAATATGATATAGTTATTGGCGAATATATATATAAGCATATATACTTAAGCTCGTCGTCGTAATACTTACTGTAAGTCACGCGATATCTTTTGCAATAGTTCCATTACCGCATACTGCTAGTTTATGTCGAATCATTTTTGTATCCATTCTATGAAAATGTCAAACGTTATCACGAATTGCAAAATTTAATTATGTTATATATTTTCATACAATAATTATGTTTCGCCGGACATAATTAACAGATACTGTAGGTACATAAAATAATCCTATTGATATTATAAATAATGAATGAATTTGATATTATAAATGTTAATTTTTCCCCAGTAACTTCTGAACTGATCGTAATGAAACTTAGTACGTATATAACTAGAGATATAGAACTTTTTTATTTGCATTAAGGCTCTTTTTAACCGACCACCTCCTTTTCCTCAAAAGGAGGAAGTTCTCAATTCTATTGTACTTATTTGTTTTTAATGTATGTTACCTCAGGACTTTTGTAGGGGTTGACCCGATATTGATTTTTTTTTTATTGAGAAGAAACGCACCACGCGTTTCATATTGTCATCCCATTTAAATTTAATTGAGATCTGATTAGTACTTTTTGAATAACCTTTGATAACGCGTAATCACTTCGCCATTTTTTCGTCTACGTTGTAGGTATTATATTATATGTCAATGTAATTGAAGTCATTTTTCTTTCGTTTGCAAGCAATTATTTACTTTTTAATTTCATTTTTAAATTGTCACCTTTTTATGGTATCAAAACCAGCCAGTTACAAACAATACAAACAAAAAGATTTTATTGCAACTTGTTAGTAGAAAATACAAGAAGACTTTCTCCGACCCATTATGTCAATTGTTAAGATTCAAGTATGACCATTTAATATAAATGATATCTATGACAAATAACACAATACCAGGTGTCAACAAACTGTCATTAAACTTCGAACAGATAAGTCGTTAACACTGAGTCTCTTACAGCAGGCAGTAATCCTCCTCGGATTAAGTTTACATAATCCGAGGAGGTAAGCAATGTTGCCGAGTTCCACCAAGTCCCACCAGACATTGTGGTGTTATGAAACTGAAGTAAATAAGTTTATCTACAGTGGTATAGCGTCGTTAAGTTAACAGTTTGTTCCTGTATTAGAGTGGTGAGCAGTTAAGGACCTCCGAGCAGAAAAAAATCGTTATGTTATAATAATAAATATCTTATAACATAGACACACGGTCGTCTGTTCCTAAAGTAAGCAGCTTGATGTTTGTGTTATAGGTAACAGCCGACTGGTCTAGCTACATACTTTTTTTTTGATAAATATTCATAGAATTAATACCTATGTAAATAAATACAAATATCACACCCAGACCCAGGCGGAAATCGAAACCACAAGCAGTGGAGGCAGTGGAGCGCGTCAACGGGCTATTCGTTTGTTGTTATTGGACAAAGTTGGAGGTCAACATCATAACAGTTTTAATGATCGAATAACTTGAATTTCAATGGAATTTTTTAAGACATCTAGGAGCAATGTATTAACCCATTAACTAATACAACTGGACATATAAGAAAAAGACGAAGCATGAACAATAACAGACACAACTGTAACTAGAGCGATGAAAAACAACTACTAGGTATAAAGAACAATAACGTATTTAACGCGACGATACAGTACAGCACGGCTAGTGTCATATTTTCACGACAAAACGGTAAACAGAGAGGCGTCGCGCGGTGTTGACAGCGTTATTATACAGGCTTCAGGAGCACGCAAGGTGACGCCGTGATACGGTAATTGTCGCGCCGATTATGTCGCTACACTGTGTCATTTTTACGATAATATTTCATATTATACGAGAAAACTAATATTATAAGAGCACATTTAATATCGAATATACGATGACGCGTAGGCGTAGCGGTGATAGACTTGGTTGTTGCGCAGGCTGTCGCGGGTACGATCCCCGCTCGTGGCAAACATTTGTTCAGGTTAATAAATGTTTGTAGAATTCATACAATTACGGATATTCTCACTTCAACGTGTACGTTAAAATCCGCTCAGCCTACAGAACGTGCAAAGATTAACTTGACTGCACGTGTAAATTTAGCGAGCAAAGCGCAGGTTACCAACACTCTCTATTGATTGACTTATCTTTACTGATATTATAAAGGTGTAAAGTTTGATTGCCTTGTTTAAACATGCGCATCTACTGGTTCTGGCTGACACAGCTACTGGTTCGGATTACAAATATATTTTTTGTTTGACAGCCCATTATCCGAGGAAGGCTTTAGTGGCCTATAGATATCTATAGTATCCTTTATAGTATAACAAAAATGGTTTGGCATGGCATGGTTTGGTTTTATGACACCACGATGCAAGTGAAACTTTAGTGAATATAAAAACACATTATTATTTACATTAATAACACAGAACAAAATACACAAAAACCGCGGAACACTTCCGACATGCGACATGCGATAGATGAACGAAATTTTTTGGAGCGATAGAATAAACCTTTCACTTTAAAATATTGGTTTCGAGTAAAATTGACAAATGCGAGTATAAAAATGTTCGAAAACAAACAATTAACATTTTATTAATCTTACTTTAATATTCTTTAACTTCAGTTATTATTACTTCAAACGAGATCTACTTCACTTGAAGCCGCTTCACTTCGGACAGTCGTCGTGAGTAATAGCAGTTCAAAGTTATTATTAGGTTTACGAGTATAAATCTCCAGCTAATAGTGTTTTAATAGTTTGTGACTGCGTGCGGCGCTGAAGAGGTAATTAACTTCATTTTATCTTTTACTAGCTGCGCTACGCGGTTTCACCCGCGTAATTTCCGATCCCGTGGGAATGTCGGGATAAAAAGTTGCCTATGTATTACAATACAAATACTCTTTATTGTACATTAACAGAGAAATTTTTTACATCGAAAGGAAAATATAAACATGTAGAAAAGGCGGTCTTACCGCATAAAGCTAATTAAAATCGGTCCAGAAGTTTTAGCGTAAAAGAGCAACAAACATACATACATGCATACATCGTTCTCGAACTTTCGCATTTATAATATTAGTAGGATCCGTTTCTCTTTATATTATCAGACGGTTCTGTCACTAACAGACAAACACTAGTCACTGAACAACCGCGATACAAACAGATAAGCGTAGTAGGTAAAAGTTAGAACACTAGTTTTTCTGTATTTCCCAAAAAGGGGTGATATTAAAACTATTTTTACGCCCTACAAATGTTCAGGAAATACGACAATATTTCACAGCACTATTGCCCTCGAGTCTAATTCCTCGCTCGCTTCACCCTGTAATATCCCACTGCTGGGCAAAGGCCTCTTTCCCCTTGTAGGAGAAAGTCTAATTCATACTCATCAATGCTCAAATGCTTATTTTCAGGCCGTTTCAGTGAATTGGACTTTTCGTTTATTGGACTTTCTCAATCTACTGCGAGCTGTTTTAAACGTGGGACGCTATTATTTACATTAATATTAAATCAAAAGATAGAAATCGGTTTAGCTGGATAGTTTATCCTAGTTAATATAATTGTTACTAAAGTTCTAGATTTTATTACTTTAATAGCCGTTTATATACCAATACAGGCTTCATAGCGATCCATTAAACTTTTTACGACCTGCCTGATGTTCGGTTTTAAAGTTGTTCAATAATTTGTAATTGGATCGCGAAAGTTTAGCCATTAGTGGCAATACATGTGTTTTGTTGACAAGACTAATATCATCGTATATATAAAACTAGCGACCCGCCCCGGCTTCGCACGGGTGTTTATTATACATATAAACCTTCCTCTTGAATCACTATCTTTTAAAAAAACCGCATTAAAATCCGTTGCGTAGTTTTAAAGATCTAAGCATACATAGACATACACATAGGGACATAGGGACAGAGAAAGCGACTTTGTTTTATACTATGTAGTGATTCTCGTATCACAATGTTAGTTACAATACTCCTCCGAAACGGCTAGACCGATTTTTATGAAATTTTGTTTGATCAGAATCTGTTAGGTCTGAGAATCGGCCAATATCTATTATTCATACTTCTATGTTATAAGGGGGAATTAAGGGGGTTAATAATATATACGGCAAAACGTTTGCGAGGTCAGTTAGTTAGTATTATAAACAATACAGTAACATGAGTTCATTGTAAACGAATTTATCTCAAAACAAATCATTCGACTCGCTCACTAATAACTTCCGCTCTCGTGCCACAAGCAGATAACAATATTTCATAAACTACAGTAATAGTTGTTTTTAGTATAAATCGCGATGTGAGCCCCGCGTCATAACGGGTTAATACGCTATCTGATTCCTGTCACAATTAATGCGATTTAATGTATTCACTTATCGCTGACACCGCTGTCAATATGTGAACTGAACGGAGAGACCGTTGGATTTCATTTTGATAAATATTTTTATGTTGACAATAATTTTCGTGTAATCTGTACTAAAATTATAAATAGAAAAGATTTGATTGTTTGTTTGCATTGAATAGCCTCCGAAACTACTGAACCAATTTGAAAAATTATTTCACTGTTAGGAAGCTTCACTATCCGCGGGCGACATAGGCTATATTATATTTCAAAAAAATTAGGTGGAAATTTCTTTTTGAAAATTTTGTTAGGCAAACGTGCCGTGCGTGATGCGAAGCCGGGGCGGGATGCTAGTAAAATATAAAGACAAATTGTGAAAATATATGGCAGTGATGTCACAACAGTCATAAACATTTGTCTTTGTCACGTTGTGCCGTGTGAAACTCTCGGCTGTCACTTAACGTATTGAATGTATGTTAAAACGCAAATATTTACCTTCATCGACTTACTACAAACTTGACGGCAAGTGAACAGACATTCGTTCGTGGGCTCATCCAGACTGACCTAGGTCAGTCCGGGTACGGGTCTTAGGCTCACGCCTCTCCTCCCGAGCTTTTCCTCACAGGGGGAACTTCGCCCCCTGGGTCTTGTGTTTTGGCCCGCCGGGCCAGGGCCATACCTACAGCGTAGGCTATGGCCTTAATCAATGGTTTTCTTGCGGTTATCCGATGATTGTTACTACGTCTTCTTCTTCTTGTACGGGTACTCGTAGACACCCGTGGGGGTCCCAGGTGTCTTGTTCGTCGCGATCTTCGATGTCGTCGCCACCAGCGGCGATGTTGGGAGTCGGCGGTGACAGCAGGAGCTCGCGAGGTAGGGAACGACCGTCTGGAGGCCTGGCGTGTAGAGGTGCTATACCGTGGAGGTGTGTGCACGCGCTCCTGTCCGCGCGAGCGAACATAGCGCGCGCAAGGCGACGCACATACTCCTCCACGGTGGGCGTCTTGGTGTCGCGGTGTATGACGTCGTTCCTGACGTACCTCGGAGCTCCTACTATCATACGTAGGCATCGGTTCTGCTGGACTTGGAGCCGTCTGGCCTGGCTCGCCGAGCAGAGGGCGTACCAGGCTGGGGCCGCGTACGTCAGACGCGAGCGGACGTAGGCTCCGTAGACCTTCAGTTTGGTGTTCATAGGTAGTCTGGAGGTGAGCACGGAGTAGAGTTTCGACCGGGCCGCCGCTGCGTGGTTGACCGCCTGGTTGACGGTCGGTACCATGCGCAGCCTCCGGTCGATGTGACACCCCAGATACCTTACTGAGGTCCTCCACTCTACGTCCTGGCCTCGGAGCTTGAGCTGGCGCAGCGGCCTGGAGCCGCCAGTAAGCAGAGCGGCCGTCTTCCCAACGTTGACGGCCATCCTCCACTTATCCAGCCATGCCGGGAGCAAGTCCAGCAGACGCTGCATCCTGTTGGTGGCGACGATCTGATGGTACGATGTTGCGAAGAACGCGCTGTCGTCCGCGTACAGGGCCAACAACACGTCCTCTTCCCCTTCGCGCAGTCGGTCTTCTAGTGTTGGGATGTCGTCCGTATACGCCGCGTATAGGCGCGGCGACAGACAGCTGCCCTGGGGTACTCCAGCCCGGATGGGACGCGGCTGGGAATCCGCGCCCTCCACCGAGACGTAAAAGCTACGGCCTTCCAGGAACGACGCCACTACTCGCACAAGCGCGGGCGGTGTCGTCGTGTTGATCACCTTAGCCAGGAGTCCGGCGTGCCACACACGATCAAAGGCCTTCTCCATGTCGAGAAAGACCCCGACCGTGCAGTGCCGGTTGTTGAGCTCACTGGCCAGGTGATTGAGGACTCTCGCCAGCTGGAGCGTCGACGAGTGGCCGCCGCGAAACCCGAACTGTTCCTCGCGCACTGGGAGGTGCGGCGCGAGTCTTCGCAGCAGCAGACGCTCGAACAGCTTGGCGATGTGCGAGAGTAGCGTGATCGGCCGGTAGCTTCCAGGGAGGCGGCGGTCCTTCCCAGGCTTGGGGAGGACGATGACCTTCCCTGTTTTCCACGTCTCGGGGAAGTGACCCGTCTGGAGTATCCCGTTATAGAGCCTCGTGAGCGCCGCGAGGCACCCTATGGGCAGCTGCATCAACGCGGCGATGGTGATCCCGTCGGCACCGGGCGCCTTCCGCCTGGGTAGGCGGGAGATTGCCCTCCGTAGCTCAGACAGGGTGATGAGTTCACCACCCCGGAGCGCCGGAGCGGGCGCCGACAGGAAGTTTTCCACTTGCTCGTGGACCGCCGCGTGATGACGGACGACATCTTCTTCTTCTGTATTGGCAGGGTTGGGGGTGAACTGCCCCTCCATGTACTCTGCCAGGATCTCGGCTCTTTCCTTGGCAGAGTAAACCCTGTTACCCGCTCGGTCCATGAGCGGGTAAATCGGTGTGTCTGCTCCTGTTAATTTTCTGCAGAGGCTGTATAGGCTTGTCTCGTGCTCAGTCGCTCGATCGATGGTGGCCTCCCAGTTGTCGTCATCGAGAGCGACGAGCGCGCGCCTCACCTCCTCTGCAAGCCGGTTCAAGTCATGCTTCACCCTCGGGCAGCGTGTGCGTGCCCAGAGCTGGCGGAGCTGGCGCTTCTTCCGCATTTTGTCGCGGAGTGAGCTCGGGAGTCGGTCCCTGTTGCCCGTCGGTGGGCCTTGCGTGGTTGTTGCTACTTCTTTGGCTGTTTGGAGTGCGCTGGTGATCTGCGTGGCCACGGTTTCGACGTCGGCGGGCGTCGTTACAGGAACAGTGAGCTCGAACTCCGCGAGAGCGGCGGTGTAGCGCTCCCAGTCGACCCGCAATCTGGGACTGCGGGGCACTGTGCAGCCTCGCTGGAGGGCGAGCGTTACTTGAATCGGCAGGTGCTGCGTGTTGAGGTCGTACACCACCTCAACATCGACAGGTGTGGTCAGTCCGTTGAACAGCACTATGTCCAGTACGTCCGGCTGGAGCCGAGGGTTAGTCGGTATATGGGTCGGCGCTCCTGGACCCATAATCCCGTAGCCGTGACGTTCGCTGTCCTCGAACAGTCGCCTTCCGGTCGGGGTGATGGTGCGAGAGCCCCAGCTGGGGTGCTTCGCATTGAGATCGCCCACGACTAGTGTAGGCTTCTGTGAGCTGAAGAGCGTCTGGACATCAGTGCTGTGGAATGTAAGTCCGGGTGGCTTGTAGGCGGCATACAGTAGGATTTCTTCGTCCCCTGCGTGCACCCTCACGCCCTGTGTACGCATGGACGTGTACGGTGCATGCTCCACCTCCTCGTGTACGATATCCCTTCTCACCAGGGCCGCCGTGCCCCTGTAGGGGTACCCCCGGGGAGAGACCTCGTCGCGCCGGTACACGAAGAAGTTCGGGACTCGGAGCTCGACCTCATTCGAGAGCTTCGTCTCGCCCAGGAGGATAACGTGAATATCTCTCGACTGGGCAAGTAATGTTAACTCCCGAACGTGGCCTCTGATGCCGCCTGGGTTCCAATAGATTACTCTCAGCTGGAATTCAGCTGAGAGAGGGCCGCGATTCCCGCCGAGATCGCTGGCACGATATCTTGGCCCTGTGTGAAGGCCAAGAGGATCTTGGTTAGGGCTTCTACAAAAACCCGGATAGCCGCCGCTACGTCCGGGTTTGGGGGCCTTGTTGTTGGTTCTTGTGTTTGTTGTATTTGCGGCGGGTCTTCGTTGGTTGTAGCGGTCGCTACCGCCACCTGTTGCCGCGGCTGCGGTGTGGATGCAGCCGCTGGCTCCGAGCGGGCGGGCCTTGCCGCCCGCTTGCTTCTCTTGGATTTCTTTTTCTTCTTTTTCTTTTTGTCTTGACCCCCTGTTGCGGCCTGTTGTTGTTGGCCCCTTATTGTAGGGGGGTTTGCTGGTGGAGTCAGAGTAGTCGGTGCACTGGGCTCCGACGAGTGAGGTATTGCAGGTCGCTCTTCTTGTCCCTCGGCGCTCGGCTGTATTTGCTTGCGCCGCGGTTTCGGTTGTGGCGCTGCTGCTTGTTGTTCTGGTGGTGGTGGGGGCGGGTCATCCCTGCCGGCTTGCTGTTGGCGTGGGGGGGGGCGCGGAGGGGCCAAAGAGATGCCCCTCTTTCTCGCCTCCCTCTTAAATATTGTGCACTTGCGGTCTTTCGCGGTGTGCGCCTTCTTGCAGTTGGCGCACGTCGGTGGGTCTTCTCGCGGGCGGGGGCAATCCCTCGCCAGGTGTTCGCCGGCGCAGCGAACACATTTGATTCCTCGGTGGCAGTTGGCCGACGCATGTCCGAAGGCCTGGCAGCGGTGACATTGTGCGGGTCCTTTGTTCCCCCGCCACGCTTCTAAGGTAAGGCCGGGCATGCACAGGAGCTCCGTCACCCCGTACAGCTGGGTGAGCTCCTCCGTACTCATGTGCGCCAGCTGCACGAAGTACGTGCACCCGTGCCGGCCTTTGGTGGGCGGGATGCCCTTGGCCCGCTCCGCCGGGAACCCCAGCTCCTGTAGGGCCGCGAGCACCTCTTCCGGTGGCGTGTCAAATGGTAGCCCCCTAATGGCTATTTTCGTTGGTAGTTCCGAGGCCGGGCTATAGCAGAACCAGGAGATTGTCTGGTCCTGCTTGCTGGCCTCCACTAGGTAGCGCTGGACTACCCTATACTCCTCCGGGGAGTCGGGTAGGAAGCGCACTCCCTTCGCAAGAGGTCGTGCGTTGGGGGTGCGTCCTAGGATTTTCCTTATTTCCCCGAAGTGTCGGGTCCAGTTCGGCAGGTGTTCGACTGTTATCGGGGGATAGTCCGAGCGGGGGGTCTTGGCTTTGGTGGCGGCGGTGGCGGTGGCCTTCGGCGGCTGTACCGTCTGGCTTCTCGGTGATGCTGGTGCGGCGGCGGCCGCCGCGTACGACATGCCGGATGGCCCGGCCTGTGGTGACGGGGGTCGTGGCGGATCAGTATCCACAACCATGGAGGGTAGGGCCGCGTAACTGGTTGAGTCACGCGGCCATGATGGGTCGTGGGATGATCCCGACTGCGGGTTGGTAATACCCCGGTCTTCTTGCGGTGGAGATCGAGGCGGCGAACTATGCGCTATAGCGGGTTGTTGCGGCTCCGCCGCGCTGACGTCGCTGTCGGCTGCACTGTCGCCGCCAGTCGATGGGGTTGATTCGGTGTGCACCTTAAGGCGCTTTTCGTCTTCTTTTTGAGATGGCGTCTCTGGCGAAGAGAATTCAGCCCGAGTGCGTTTCGGGCCTTCTGCGCTCACTGTGGACTCAGCTACAGTGGCTGCGAAGTCCGGTTCCGCGCCTCCAAGATACTCTTCGGGCGCCTCGGATGTCCGGGCAGGCAGTATTCTAATTCGTGGGCGGGGTGCGGGGGGGGCGGCGACCTGTTCGACTGTGTTATCGAAGATGTCGCGTCTCACCACCGAACGAGGTATTCCAGTTCTTCCGCCGCGCACACGCGGCCTCTGGTCTAAGGGTGGGGGTGGCTCCCCTCCCTCCGACATGCTTGCTGGGGTAGTCCAAACTTCGACTCGTCCCTTAGTGCTTCCAGTTTTACGGTAGCCCTCCGCGCGTGCTACCCAGCCAGGTGAGACCCCTTAGGGAGGCCCAGCTTAGGCGCCCGCGAGCAGGCCCCGAAATAACCTTCCGCTTAAGGTGCTCCAATGTTTTGGGTCTACTCCAATAGGTGTGATCCTACAGGAGTCTTTGATCACAAAGACGTGTAGAATCCTCCAGCGTCCTCTTCCTCGCGGGGACTGTGCACCACGCAACTGCACCGGCCGCTTCCTCAAGTGAAGTCGCGGGACTTCACGAGTACAACTGGCACCGAGAGCTGCGGGGGGCGGTGTAAACACGAGGCGGGGACACTAATTATTTCCTAGGGCAAAACACTATTCACACAAAAAACAGTATTTTTTCCAGACGTGAACAGACAATAGTCGCGCGAATTTAGTTCGCGTATAATCCGTCTGGAGCGCTACGAGAGCTCGAACAAGAGCTCCGCACTTGAGAGTGACGGTAAATACTAGTGACAAGTTCAGGTCTCAGAGAGATGGAGCATTAAGTTTTCGTCATGATCTTCGTTTCAACTGCGACAGGGTTGTTTTCATATTCTATATTTCCACAAAGTGTTTGCCAAGTTGTATTTTTTTTGGAGTTTACTCCTTAAGAATCAATTTTCATATAAGGCCCCTGGTATGAAAAAATATGAGGTGTAAAATCTGTTGAATGACTGAGCTCGTTACGTTTTTGTGCGCAACCTATTCGACGCACCTTTCACTTTTTGGTGCGTACACGTCCTTGTCGTAACGCCATAGATGGCGTTATTCATAATAAATGCATAAAGAATAAAAATATATTTAGGTATTTTCATTAATTTGTTTATTTACTATTTGATATGGTATTAATCTTCTTCTTAGACTAGTAAGCCTTTTTTATGCCTATTTAGAGAGTCGATCTGAAGGAGTAAACTCCAGTCGTGCGTTGGAACTGAGACACACATTTTTTGTCATCATCATCATTTCAGCCTATCGCAGTCCACTGCTGGACCTAGGCCTCCACAAATTCGCGTCATAAATGGCGTGAACTCATGTGTTTTGCCCATAGTCACCACGCTGGGCAGGCGGGTTGGTGACCGCAGGCTGGGCTTTGTCGCACCGAAGACGCTGCTGCCCGTCTTCGGTCTGTGTATGTTAAAGCCAGCTGTTGGATGGTTATCCCGCCATCAGTCGGCTTTTTAAAGATGGTAGTAGAACTGTGGTATCCCTTAGTCGCCTCTTACGACACCCACGGGAAGAGAGGGGTGGCTACATTCTTTAATGCCGTAACCACGCAGCATTTATTCAGCGCTTTTTTTTGTAACTGTTCCTATTCGTAGAAGAATAAACCTATTTCGGGCAAAGAGACAGCATCAAATTACAAAACTGTACTTTGTACTATAACTTACCTATGTGACTTTAACTTGGGCTATAACACACAACTCTCACTGGCACAAGCCCTGCAGTAACAGTCAGCAGCAGTGCGGGCTAACACTTATTCGCTATGAAAGCGCAATAGAGCTCGACGTCTCATTAAAGAAGTAACAATGTGTTCGGAGGCTCGCAGCGAGCCGGCGTTCTGAATTTCTTCACAAAAATATTTTGAAAAGGTTCTCATTGAGCTCAAACAAAAAGCGATCGTTATATTTGTCGCGCTGCTCCGCTCGCGAGGAAACACGTTAAGACGCCTAAAATGTGCTCGTCAACATAATTATCCGGTCCGGCGCCGTGCAGCGTCGCTTTGTGTGCTTAATTGCAGCCGAACTAAGGGCGGGCGGGGCGAATGTTTAGTGGATCTCCTTTCAGAGCTATTGTGTCCAAATTAAAATTTCGTTTCGTGTTCATACTCATAATGGCCCGTGGCTCCATCTAGAAAATATCAGTTTTAACGTTGAGTCGAACCTACACTACGTGTATTTCTAATTTGTCACAGAATGAATTCTCTCATCTTAGATATACTTCGCTGATATTCATTAAACATTCTTCGCTGATATTCATTAAACATTCTTCGCTGATATTCATTAAACATTTTTGTACAAATATGGCGAGGAGACCCAGCCTGTCGAGTTCGAAGAATCTATTTCAATGCTCTATACTTAATCAATTTCGCTGTATTTTTGTCGTGCATTTTTTAGCTTCGATTATGCGAAGAGTTCCACTTCCAAAGCATACCTAAACCTACCGACCTACTTCTATTTTTTACAGGACTGTAAAATCTATATATCTTTTAAACTGTACAAAATTGAAAAGTAACGAATTTCATTATAAAGACTATTAAAAGTAATACTTATAAAGGGTACAATAACAAACAAATAAAAACTTAATGTAGTAAATCAGCCTCCCTATGTAGACTGCGATTTATCGCCAATCTTGCTGAATATTTTTAAGTATCAAAAAAAATCATACTAAAGTGTGTGTGTCTCAGTTCCGACGCACGACTGGAGTTTACTCCTTCAGATCGACTGTCTAAATAGGCACAAAAAAGGCTTACTAGTCTAAGAAAAAGATTAATACGCTGTCAAATGGTAAATAAACGAACGAAATCTATCGAAAATTGGGTTGGGTTTAGAAGTAACGCCATCTACCGGACCCTATTGGGTTAATTGGTTGGTTTGGGTAGTAAACTCCAATAATATTATGCATTAAGATAGATTAAAATCTAAGGTGCAACACCTTACACTCACCTATCCTGGTCTCCTCACTCCCCTCACCTTACCTGGTTAACAAATACTTAGCAAACTATTAGTACAAGTTGTCTCCGACAGAAGTACAGACGACGCGGCGCGGCGGAGCGATGAAGTTTTAATTTAATAGAAAACTCCGTCGACCACCTTCAGCGGGTAATTGCATTTATCAAATCATATCGGGTCAATTTTTACAAGGCTTTTAAAATAAGGAAAGTTTTAAAGAATTGTGAGACAAGATTCCAAAGTCGGTTTAAAAATCAGTGCCTGTCGAAGTCGATCGTGATTCGATGTGATGGGGTGTCGCTTCTCGTCGGTTTTATATTTCGATTCTTCTACTTTATATAGTACTAGCCGACCCGTGCCCACTTCGTTGGGCGTTATAATCCATTTCACATAAGAAGGGTACGGTGAAATTTGATATGTTCCAATACACTCTCACTATTTTCAGCAAATCAGATAAATATATGTCGGAGAGTCAATGCAGATAGTTATTAATGTCGGTACCTACGTTGTTATTATTATTCATCTACCCGCACTCATTGTATTATTTGAGTATTTCTGACGTGTATGGCGGTACCTGCGCTGTTGTCGATATTCAACTACCCTCATTCTATTATTCGAGTCATTCCTTTGTGCATAAAAGACCGATGCGGCCGCAGCTAGGGCAGTCTTGGCTCTGGCGTGGCGCGGTGCACTTGTGTATCCTGCTAGTAGCTTAACCTCAACTCTTGTAAGGGTTAGTTTGTGTACACGAATTAATTGTTACTTTATATTGTGGGCAACTCGGGCAGTGGAGGTGAGCGTTAATGCGCATTTTAAAGACGGCCGTCTTAAACCTAGACTCGGGTCGCAACTCCCGGGCACTGACTGAGTTGTCCCTCTGCCACGCGATAGATCCGGTACCCGCTCGGTGAGTCCATTTAATACTTAGTAGTTCGGTCATCCGTCCGTTCTTCTCCTACCTACTTCTGTTCTGCGACATCAGAAGTGGGATAAAGATCTCACTACGCCCACTTCATTTGTTGTTTGCTGTTGTTAATTGTTTTTTAGTTCAGAGTTTTTGGTTTCTTTGAACTTTCAGTTCTATTTTAGCGAGTGTGCAAGTAAATTGCAATATTTGATGGCGATTAGTGGGTAAATCGATAATTTAGTTCTTTTCGGTCGTTCTGTCGTATTGTTATCGGTGTACAAGTGGTTTTTGTTCAGTGTTCGATTACGTAATTCGATTTACCGGTTATTTGTTGAATTTAGTTTTATTATGACACGTAGGTAGTTGTGTAGTGATTAATCTTGCTAAAAGATTTTAAGGTTCAGTTTTTGTTTCAATTCAGTCACAATGTCAGATCGTGAGTGTAATCGTAGTGTGAGTCGTCGCGTTAGTCGCAGCGACAGTCGTTTAAGAAAGATGCCAGAAGGTCGTTAGTTGTTAGTGTTGTAGAAAAAGAGTTTGGTTATTAAAAGTTTGATTGACGTTGGTACATGGCTCTGTGCAGTTATATTTGCGTTAAGTTAAATTATTGTGGTTACCCACTTGTTGGTGATTAAGTGTTAATATCGTCTTAGTTTGAGTATTTCCGATTACCCTCTGTAACGAGTATTTTGTGTAGTATCGAGGGTTTTCAGTCTTTCTCTACCTTTGATTGATTTGTTTAAACTGTTTAAAAGTTATTTAGTTGTTCTGTTTAAAAAAAGTTTAAATTACAGACGGTTAATTTATAAACACCTTGTTACAATCATGGGCCCATTGTGGTAGTCGTTGTAGGTAACTGTTAAAGTTTGTTTTGTTACAAAATGAGGAGCGTAATCAAATAAAACTTGATCCGAAATATCGAGGCCCCTTTCGCGTAATAGAAGTTCTCGAAGGTAATCGGTATACCCTTAAAGCTTTAAATTGTAAACGTACCTACAAATTTGCTCATGAAAGGTTAAAGAAAATGCTTACACGTCATGTACCAGACGATATTGATGTAATTTATGATCTTGTTGATAATGATGATGTTCAAGTTTAAGTAGATGGAAAGACTCGAGTGAATGACTCTATCGACCGTAATGTGTTCAACTGTACCAGTGTAGTTATTTGTAGTCGTAGCCCGGTAGAATTGTCTCTTGGGGCAACCCAAGTAGTCCGTGGGTTAGCGGTGTGCAAAGTTTAACTTACTGGCGGAGGTCGTGGTCTGTTGAGACCGTAGCGTGTAGTCACAGGGGTGACTGACACATGTACTGTGATTGCTCTTCGTCTAGAGAGCCGTAGTGTTAGAGGTCTTTACTCGAGGACTTTGCAAGCTTGGTTGTAACTTGTTGTAGAAGTAAACGTGCGTGTATAGTTTTGGTGGGGATGACGTCGATGGTGCATGGCTGTGGTATTTGTGTAAAGTGATTAGTTACAATTGGTTTAACGACATTTAGATTTTCAGATCATTGTAGTTCTAAATACAGGGAACCGTTTAAAGTTGTGGAATTGCTTGAAGGCAATCGCTATCTGTTAAAACAGTTGTCTGGTAATAGAACCTATAGGTATGTTCACGATCGTTTACGAAGGATTCCTCTTACTGATGTAACTGCGGAATTAGATTTGTTTAATGTTGTTTGTTGATGCTAATTTGGTCGTATCACATGAGGTGATGACGATATGTGTTGGTCGTATCATATGAGTTAATGACGATATGTGTTGGTCGTATCACATGAGGTGATGCCGATATGGGTGGCAATAGTAGTTGTCACTAGCTGCTGAGGCAGCCGGCCCGTGAGCGTTGTATTTGATCTTACTGTGTCAATAATAAAACTTTATTTTTCAATTATAGTTAGAGGAACCTTTCGTCCGTGAGCGAATAGGATAGATTGATAGTTTTTTTTTGTGATTAAAGTTAACGGATGAAGCAAGGTAGACCACTATACAACCAATTTTATTGAGATTAATTTTGTTGGTGCCATTGTTTTTAAGTATCCATTGCTGAAACATGTTTTGGTTATATTGCTCGATGGAGGCAATATCGTCACTCGATGGAAGTGGCATGAGCTACTGTCGCTCGATTTAGGTGACAGTAGCGTCTCTTTTGGTTGGTTATCGTCCCTCGACGGAGGTGGCATGAGCTGCTGTCACTCGATTTAGGTGACAGTGGCGACTTTAGTGGTTATCGTCACTCGATGGAGGTGGCATGAGCTACTGTCGCTCGATTTAGGTGACAGTAGCGACTCTTTTGGTTGGTTATCGTCCCTCGACGGAGGTGGCATGAGCTGCTGTCACTCGATTTAGGTGACAGTAGCGACTCTTTTGGTTGGTTATCGTCCCTCGACGGAGGTGGCATGAGCTGCTGTCACTCGATTTAGGTGACAGTGGCGACTTTAGTGTTTATCGTCACTCGATGGAGGTGGCATGAGCTACTGTCGCTCGATTTAGGTGACAGTAGCGACTCTTTTGGTTGGTTATCGTCCCTCGACGGAGGTGGCATGAGCTGCTGTCACTCGATTTAGGTGACAGTGGCGACTTTAGTGTTTATCGTCACTCGATGGAGGTGGCATGAGCTACTGTCGCTCGATTTAGGTGACAGTAGCGACTCTTTTGGTTGGTTATCGTCACTCGATGGAGGTGGCATGAGCTGCTGTCGCTCGATTTAGGTGACAGTGGCGACTTAGTGGTTATCGTCACTCGATGGAGGTGGCATGAGCTACTGTCGCTCGATTTAGGTGACAGTAGCGACTCTTTTGGTTGGTTATCGTCCCTCGACGGAGGTGGCATGAGCTGCTGTCACTCGATTTAGGTGACAGTGGCGACTTTAGTGTTTATCGTCACTCGATGGAGGTGGCATGAGCTACTGTCGCTCGATTTAGGTGACAGTAGCGACTCTTTTGGTCGGTTATCGTCACTCGATGGAGGTGGCATGAGCTGCTGTCACTCGATTTAGGTGACAGTGGCGACTTAAGTGGTTATCGTCACTCGATGGAGGTGGCATGAGCTACTGTCGCTCGATTTAGGTGACAGTAGCGTCTCTTTTGGTTGGTTATCGTCCCTCGACGGAGGTGGCATGAGCTGCTGTCACTCGATTTAGGTGACAGTGGCGACTTAGTGGTTATCGTCACTCGATGGAGATGGCATGAGCTACTGTCGCTCGATTTAGGTGACAGTAGCGACTCTTTTGGTTGGTTATCGTCACTCGATGGAGGTGGCATGAGCTGCTGTCACTCGATTTAGGTGACAGTGGCGACTAATATGTGGAAAGCAATAATGTGGAAAGCAATAATGGAGTAATGTTTATACCAATACGATTGGTCAATTTTGATTTAATGGTAGATTCGCGTATGGTTGTATGGTGTGTCACAAAAAGTGGTTGTACTACCGCTTTATCCTTGGTTAAGTGTGGGTCAGGATAGGCCGAGATGAGACTTTGATATCGCAGTAAATTTTTGCTTTTTACGGCATCACATGGAGTGTCAACAAAAAGTGGTTGTACTATCGCTTTATCCTTGGTTAAGTGTGGGTCAGGATAGGCCGAGACGAGACTTTGATATCGCAGTACCTTTTTGCTTTTTACGGCATCACACGAGGACGTGTGACTTGTCAGGATGGCCGTGTCGGAGAGTCAATGCAGATAGTTATTAATGTCGGTACCTACGTTGTTATTATTATTCATCTACCCGCACTCATTGTATTATTTGAGTATTTCTGACGTGTATGGCGGTACCTGCGCTGTTGTCGATATTCAACTACCCTCATTCTATTATTCGAGTCATTCCTTTGTGCATAAAAGACCGATGCGGCCGCAGCTAGGGCAGTCTTGGCTCTGGCGTGGCGCGGTGCACTTGTGTATCCTGCTAGTAGCTTAACCTCAACTCTTGTAAGGGTTAGTTTGTGTACACGAATTAATTGTTACTTTATATTGTGGGCAACTCGGGCAGTGGAGGTGAGCGTTAATGCGCATTTTAAAGACGGCCGTCTTAAACCTAGACTCGGGTCGCAACTCCCGGGCACTGACTGAGTTGTCCCTCTGCCACGCGATAGATCCGGTACCCGCTCGGTGAGTCCATTTAATACTTAGTAGTTCGGTCATCCGTCCGTTCTTCTCCTACCTACTTCTGTTCTGCGACATATAAATGTTTTAAAATCACCAATTAATTTCTAAGGCAAATAATAATGCTTGATTAGATTGAATTGTTGACACGGCACGTCAGAGGGCGCAGGTTCAAATCCTGCTGATTTAAAATCTTTATATATTTTTATCTTTTTCCTTTTATCTTATCACTCCTGAATAGTGTAGCTTTCTGTTAGCGAAAGAATTTTCATGATCGGATCAGTATTTGCGAAGATTACCCCGTATATACAAACAAAGTTATAAACTTTACCTCTTTATAATATTAGTATAGATTAGTTATTGTGCAATGATGATCTTATATATACTTGAATGAAGTAAATTTTATTTGTTTTTTTTTTTTACAAAAAAATGAATGACAGCATTATCGAACAATCAATGAAACTAAATAATTGATTTCATGATATTTTTAATGCGTCATCCCGTCAAAATAGTATAATACCTAGTGGTAGATAATATGTATAGTAGGTTGTATAGCTTTAAATCCGCCTTTTGTTCAATAAATTATACAAAGCTAGAAGAAAGAAAGAAAACACTTTTATTCGGGACATCACACAATCACAGACAGTTTTTGTGAATACAGACAAAAAAAAATTACAAAAACAGTATACGGACCACAGAGTACATTGTAATAGATACGGACTTTTAGTTGTTACTTAACACCATCAAAAAAATACAGAAAAAAAAATTAAATCTAATTAATTAAATCTACTAATTAACCTTTCCAAAAAGTTATAAAAAAAATAAAAAAAAACGAATAAACAAGTAATGTGAAAATAATTTTAAAATTAAACAATACCGCCTGCAGCTAAGTGCTGTGTCCCAAAAGGGTATATCACTCAGCTTGGAGTTGGCTTTCATAAGGACAAAAACCAACACTGACTTTCGGTGATACTCCTCCCCTAGTGATAGCTGTGGTGTAAAGTTTCATAAATATAATAAAAACAAAGGTTCGTTTTACATAAGTTAATAAAATAGAGTAAATTTAGAAACATACGTAAAGGTCAACAAGATCGCAATCAATTATAGTTGAATATTTGCGAATAGTTCGCCTGTTCTCTCAGCGGAAGTTTGTCAATTTGTGTTTGATTCGTTGTCACTTGTCTTTCCTTCCTCTTTCAATACGATATTTGTAAAAATTATTATCATCAAAATCCTTAAGATGCAACAAAGATATGTAGTTAAAATTCGCGCAAATAAATAAAAGTTTAAGGTGAAAAAACATAAATTCATCACTAAGGAAATATACAAATTATAAAACAGGAAATTACTTTTCCTTCCAAAACAAATAGTTATTAAATTTATAAATTTTTAAACAAAACATTGCGTTCAATTATTGCAGGAAAATCTGAAGTCAGCTAATTAACTGCGACGAGAGCGAAAAATCGTTTCGTTCGGTTTCTTACGCAACCGACTGAAAAGTTTCCGACGCAAATATTTTCCGCCGGTTTCATTTCGTACCTATTGTGTTTCGAGCGATCTCTATTTCCATTCCAATCAACGTGAAGGGCCGCGGTGTAACTCGATTACATCGCTGTAACACACACTTAATTGGGCGCCAGTTCCTTCGCCGCTGGTTATCGGAAAAAAAGGCTAATTGCCCGCGAAAGGGCTGATCGCCTATCATGATTGCCAATTTCCCGACGTCCCTCTGAGGAGCCACGATATCATTTTCGGAAACAGACTCAATAATATCGATACGTTATGAACCTCCCTCAGAATTAATGAAAATCTACTTGTATTATAACTTAGCGACTAGCCGTGAATGATTATTTTTCTAAATAAAGTAAGGCTCTAATGAACAAAGCTGAAGATGCGATTAGAAGTCAAAGAGAACATTAATAACCAACTAAGTAGATAGTGTACAATAATAGTTTGCTTGTTAATAGAAGCACTCATTTCCTGTTCATCTTTGTGATGCTAATGAGAACGTCCACTGCCCCCCCTCCCCACCCTTGCCTATAGTCTGAGAGACAGAGGTCGTGCTCAGTTGTCTGCCGAGACCTCTGCGCGTCCGAACGCACAAAAAGTATAACAAGCAAAGTTTGAACAATTCGCTCCGGCGATGGATTTTCAATTTTCATTTCTTTCATTATTATCGTTTCTTCACGGGGAACTTTAGCACTTGTCATAATTGTCTTGCTTCCTTTGCATTTTCCTCCTTTGTATTGAATCTTCGTTAAAATTATTTTTGTACCTGTTTTATTGCTGAGTAATAAGTGGTGATATGACAAAGAAACTATGACTGTCTACGCGTTAACTACATTCGAATGTTATTTATTTATTTATTTATTGACAGCCAGTAGCTAATACAGCAAAACTTATATCTAATACTAAATAACAAATAAGGTAGCTGTACAGCCTATGAAGGTGTCGCAGCATGCTTAAATCTATGAAATTGTGTTTCGGAAAATTATCAAAAAAGATAATTAAGGTTTGTATAAGACTAGCTGTACCCGCGACTTCGTCCGCGTGGAATTTAACAAAAAAGTTAAAAAAAAAGTTCGATAAAATGATCTTTGATATTCTTTGATTTCCTTTAATAGCATGAGCAGGCGGTCGAGCGATGCGGGGCAGACCGCAGAGTGGATGGACTCGCCCGCGCCGTTATAGGCATCTCAAAGAAAGAACGCTCAACGCTGGCTCGCCGAGCATTAAATGTTTCGCTGCTACTTACTTCTAAAGACGATATCTCAAAAACTATTTATCTGATTAATATAGTGTAAAGAGCAATTTTAATCTGCATTAAATGCCTAAGCTAAATAACATATTCATTTGGATAAAGATTAATACTGAACTAAAGAAAATATCTTTAAAAATAACGTAATGTTTTTAATTAAAAATTTGAACATAAAAGTGGTTATTGTAAGTCAACCCTAAGAGGTAGAGATATGCTATCGCGGACTTTTTTGTAGAATTTTTATAGATTTTGAATTCGCTAGTACATTATACAACTATATCTTTGCTAGTTTACGCAGCGTTCGCGTGGAAAGCTCCCCGTTGGCGAGATTTTTTGCGACCTCTTCAACATTTATCGCCGTATTTCTGCTAATTTACATTAAAACATAATAAATTATATACCTAAACCTTCCTCAAGAATCACTCTTTCTATTGTTGAAACCTTATAAAAATCCGTTGCGTAGTTTTCGAGTTTATCGCGTTCAGACAGACAGGAGGACAGAAAGACGCGGCCGGGGGACTTATTTTTATAATAAGTATAGATAAATACAAATAAACTCAAAAAACGAACGTTATATAAGGTCGTTTATTTGTTAAGATCAATATGAATGTGTCATAAATACAAATTTATACTAGTTCGCTGTTAGGTCATAGTCTTCTGACCATGAGAGTCATGGCTTGCTTTGTAAAGATATGTGCTGAGTATAATATTCATAATATACTCGTACCCAAAATCGAAATTAGTTAAAGCTGAGGACAGGATCTACTACACGTTACATTAAAATATTGACAGCAATTTGTCTCAGCGGTAAATCTACTGCTCTGCTTCCCGGTGGCTGCGGTCGCGACACTGATTAATGTTGTCATTCGTCAAGAACAAATGCGCCTCCACTGCATCTGTTCTCTAACGCCCACCATCCTTCGCGCTCCTGTCTTATCACCATGTCTAACGACGCGAATGAAATCAAGTTAATGAGGAAAAACTCGCCACAGCGTCTTACACAGAATACAGCATTTCATTGTGATACCTGAATCCGAATTTCGTTACATAAAATATTATGTCCCATTTCGTATCTTTATTACATCTGCCGGTGCGCGCTATAAGCCTTCTTTTTTTCTTCAGAGATTCGTCTTAACCACCGAAGCGACCAATTTCATTGAAATTTTTCTTCAGCCCCACTGTATCGTAGTTATAAAAAGCAGTAAATATTTTATGATTCCTCGCTGCAGAGTGCAAAAGGCTATTCGGAATCCTCGCGCCGTTCGAGTCTGTTTAATATAACATTAAAAGGTATGAGGAGCTGAGAGATGAAATTAAAATCCTACTCGTCCGCACTTAAATCCGGTTAGAGCTTTTAATATAACCCCCCCCCTCCCTTCCCCGCACCTCGCATCCGACTACCCCTACCTCTACGGTCTTCTCAACCGAGGCCTTTGCTTATTCATCTTGATATTTACTAATTCTTGAAATGATACAATTGTTTTTTTTTGCCTCTGCTCTAATAAACAATAATGTGAGTTTGTTGTTTGAGACATAACAATATTTTCAATACCTTCATTCTAAAACTTAAGTGCTTAAAGGCACATCTATCTAGTTAGAAGATCTCTTACAAATGACTGACAGATAACGTCTTCGCCGGAGGGCCTACAAGCGTGACATTCTGAACTGAAGTTGCTTATGGGACGGAGCTGAGTTAGTAAAATAGTTTGTTGTATGTAAATTACGTTCAAAAAGTTGGAACTCAAAGTTGTGCATGTAGAATGTGAAAAAATCAGGTTAATCGACGTAAGTGAAGACTCGGGGTGAATTTTAAAATATAAGAGTGTAGCCGGAAATATGGGACGATAGATTGACGTAACGAAATGCTTAATTTGTTAGAAACTTAGCAGTTCGTGCTCAATTATCTGACGTCTTTCTCTGCAGGATATATGTTGTTTTGTTACCTTATTGTATTTTGTGCCTAATCATTATATCACCATTAATAACGAAAAATATAATGTGACTAATAGGATAATTGTGTTTGCTCGCAAACGAAAAAATCCGACTTCTCTTGATTCGACCACGAATACAACGTAGGTCAATGAAAATATAGTTCAATTAAATATTCGTACTTTACGCATTAATAGATAAAAAAGGTACTTGTCAGATCTCGATTAAATATAAACCACGTGGCAAGCACCACCTTCCGATAAAAAAATGAACAATCGAAATCGGTCCACCCAGTAAAAACTTCTGAGGAAACATGTCTAAAAAAATAAAGCAATCTAGTTTAGATCCTCCTCTTTTTTGAAATCGGTTAAAAATAAAGGTTTGCAGTTAGTACGAGGTGTTTAACTTCATCACACTAAGCTGTTGTTTGTCTAAGACGTGATGTTCGGCAAACAACTCTGTCAAACAAATCTGCGCGCCCTTAAGACGCTCTTAGCTGTTTGCTCGCATCTTCGTCTCCGGAGCTCGTATCGAATCTGATTAACTAATTACATTTTCATGTCGACATTGTTTTGTGCGTGAGTGGTGTTCGCAAACTTAATCACCGATCAATATTTTACAGAACATAACAATAGCTTTATTTCGATGAGTAACCGCTGATGTACTTACATAAATGTAGGGAAGAATTCACATAACATGTCAAGAACATTATCATAACTTTAGAATCAACAATAGATATGTAATGTACAGTTAAAGTATCAAGAAGATCCGTCACCTCTTGTCTTGGCTTTAGATATTTTTTGTCTTGTAGCCTTAGTTATCTGTCGCGAGCGTTAATTACGTTAAGCTATTTGTTCGGTCGCCCGTCCCTGCTCCTATTTATCTCGAAATTGTTACGTAGCCGCAAATTAGATTTCACTGAGATTCATTATTTTCACCGTTTACAATTACAAATATAAATCCTATTCGTTTTAGACAGTTTATGTCACATCAACAGTTTATGTTAGTGGACATAAAACAATACGAGCTAATATAAAAACATGTCGACATAATATTGTGAGGCTCGAACATGACAACAAAGTATTATTTTATTTCTTTCATCTACAAAATATGGAACAACGGAAATAAACTTTTGTAAGTAGCGCTCGAGAGAGCGACGTCCGCGTCAGAATGAGAAGCTATCGTGTTCGGGGATTAGTCTTTGAAGATGCTGTACAGAGGAAGCACCTGTCGGCTGTCGGGGAGTGTCTCCTGACACACGGTAGACTGGGACCTGCTCCCGGCTGTCCGACCGAGTGCTCCCGATCGATCGGCTCTGTGTCAATTCTAAATGAACCTTTGCTCTAACTTGTTAATGTTGCTCTAAGTTAGAGTCTAACCTATAGAAGATTTGAATGAAATTATTATTTGAATGTGCAAGTTGCTTGCCTTGATACCAGTTTACAATAATTAAGATGAATTTTTGGAGTGAAACTTCTTTAGGCGCATGAGGGGTAAAAGTTTGAGAGACCGGTAACGCGGCAGCGTCATGACAACAACACTTGGATGATTGACCGAAAGGGAACACCGCGATTGATTTGATTTTTAGTTTTCATTTTTCAATTTGTTTTTTTTTTTTTTTGTACTTATTTTAAATTCGTTTTTTTTGTAATTAGTTTTTTGAATCAGTTTTTCTAAATTAGTTTGCCAAAGAAGTTTCACTTCTGACATGTGTACTTTGTACGTGCGCAATTTTTTTCAAGATTAAGCTTCCTCAGGAAGCTTTCCTATTGCTAAAAATTATACACATCTGACTAATACTAACCAATTATCATAATAATGTTATTAACATATCTCATTATTGGATAGGAAGGAAGGTTGATGTCAGGCAGGCGGCCGGTCGTAAAAAATAACATGCCAAATCACTTACAACATGAGTCTGAGGAAGAGGAGAACATGTTGTGCCGACCCTATATAAATAGGATAAGGGCAGGGAGATGATGATGATCTGACTAATACTAACAATTTTATAAATCACGCCAGCAAAGCGCCGCCAACTCCTCAGCAATAAATACACATACTATTCAATTTACATAAAAGCTATACAGTCAAAGCTCGAAACGTCAGTTATATCTGCATTAATCTTTTAATTTATATTGCGGTAAGTTTGAAATCCGCTATTAATTAAAAATATGTATCAAATACGTTTATGGGGCGCCGCGATGAAACAGAATGGCGAACATAACGCCATAACCGGTCTTCTATTGGCGAAGCGGTTTATGAAGCATTTACGACACGTGTTATGTACGAATCAAATTTTATGTGAACCATAAAAGTATATCACGGGAACATCAGTCGACGGACGGCGATGAATACGAGCGACACTCGTTGAGAAGATTTGAGTTAAATGAGTTTGTATTTAATCGGTAGCTGACTTGTTGTCGAGTGGCGCTCACACTGCATAAGATCCGTCTTAAGATTACCTAAAAATAATTGAAGTTCCAACCCGCATTGTAGCAGCGTGGTGGATTAAGCTCCGATCCTTCTCCTACATGGAGAAGAGGCCTATGCCCAACAGTGGGATATTACAGGCTGAATCGTGATCGTAATCGTGATACTTGTTTTGGCGCGTTAGGGAAAAATGATGACAGTCATTTTTTACGATGCGCGCGCACACCGTGACAAAAAACCGACACGCTGAAGTTAGCAAGTCAACGAAGAAGGAGTTAGCAACGTGAAGTTAGCTAGCCAATGAAGTATAACATCTTACGTGCGTACATAAAAACACACACACTTTTTAATGCTTTTAACTTTTAATAATATTTTTTACCCAAATGCCAAGGAAGGGTTATTTACTCTAATTATAAATAACTGAAGGTGAAGCGATCATAATAAAGAACATTTGAAAATCTTATGATGTTTATGCTGCCAAGGCGTAGGTACTATGGATACTATGATATCCTTATTACTTATGCGTTAATGTGTGTTCCATCTGAAAATAGCTATTGATTTTTATCGTAAATCAGTAATAAAATCATTTTTGCAAGAGAAACCTGTACCTAATACCATATAGTCTCATACAAATACCTTTCATATGCCATTTTGCAGTAATAAAGAATTAAAGACATAGCGCCATAGTAATTGAGTGATCATCCAGACCAACGGAAATCTAAACTAATAAATAGAGAGCCGGTTTTTGTTCGGTTATACTGCGAAAACTACTAAACCGTTTGAAATAATACTTATAGCATAAGATGCAGCGTGACCACTTATCGTGTAAAAAAATATGAACGGACAGAGATCGCTAAAACATATAAAGAATCGACATAGCATCAGTACTGTTACACGTGGTGGTAGATACATGCTACGCACGGAATGAATAGTTTTGATGCAAATAAAACTCTGCTTTGTTAAAGCGAAACACTCGCGCTGATTGTCTGTGTTCAAATTTATTACAGCGAGTGATCACGAGGTTGTCGGATAATACTCGTAGATTACACGTGAAGTGTTATGGTGTCGGTCTAACTGTTCGATCGTGTTTGAACGATTCCGGTTGACTTTGTGTATCTTCTGAGAGCGTCTATTGATTCTGATACATTTTTAGTAATTAACTCCTCATGTGTGGAAAACACAAAAATAAAAATAATACGAATTAATTTCTGTTTTTTGATTCTGATTACTAGAAGCGTAGCGTTACTACAGCGTTTCCCGCTCGAATCGAAATTCTGATTCTGCATAAAACGCGGTTTGTTTAAGTAGGTAGGTACGTGTCGTGACGTACTACGTACAAAATTTATAGTTTCTTCTTTATTCTTTTGGATTTCAGTTTAACATCCTACATTTTTGAAGTTATTTTTTTCCTACATCATCGCGACGGGTCGAAAACGAACAAAACGAAAAAATGTTGTTATTTTTCAAGCGAGCAGTTGTGACGAAGAGCATTTCTCGGATGAAAATATTTCTGTTAAACAAACCGATCGAGGACTTGTCTCACTTCGTTACACGTCGGCTCGCGTGAGATCAAATTCAGTTTGAAAAACAATGTGCAGACACCCGCGTCACGGCGAGGTTTTGTTACATCGAGGAGTGTTTAGCTCGGTCGAGAAGAGTTGAGACACTCCATGAGGACACTGAGAGGAAGCTATGCCAATGTTTCCGCTTACGTTTATACGTAACTATGTCGAATTAATAAAAGATTAGTAAAAGGAGAAGGAATAACCGATTGCCGTTTTTGTAACAAAAAACGAACAATGATAATAACTGAAAATATTTTTAGGAAAATAAATGTTTTTAAAATTTATGGTAGAACCATTATGAAGTAAAACTCCTTAGGCACGCTTGACTTGGGCAGTAAGCTGGTGAATGTGTAGAGTAACGAAAAGTGTGATCCAGCGAGGCGAACGGAGCAAGAGAGAGAGGTGCAAGCACACATTTTTTTTTTCTTTCTAGGAGCTAAATAAGTTTTTACTTCAGTCGTGCTATCTAAAGCACACTCGTTTTTTATATAACTAGGTCGGCAAACAAGCTACGGCTCACCTGATGGTAAGCGATTACCGTAGCTTATAGACGTCTGCAACACCAAAACCTACTCTACTCCCAATCCCGCATCCCCCTCCCAGGAGCTCTGGTCACCTTACTCAACATAGGACTACTTTCAGATTATGAGCAGGATATTTCCTGTAGTGCCCTACATCAGTTATATATAAATGTAAATATGTACATAACCTAAACGTGTAGGTTTATGGCATCAAAATACTTGAATCTTCTTAACTTATCGAATTATCAGTCGTCATCGCTGCAGATGTCAGCGCGTGGCGACGCGACGCCCGGAGCGAGCGGCCGCGTTACGACTCTCGTGAAATGAAAATAATATCGTAAAACACCGCCCGAGCCGGCGGCGCTCGAGACGACCTCGTAATGAGGAAATTTGTACGAGCGACGAGCCAGCGCTGCGAGTGACCACAGAGGTAGAGAGACCTTCGCCCAACGTCTTTTGTACAAACATATTGGCTGTATAACTTAAATTTAAACACAATATTATGTTACTAGCCTACCCGTGCTAACTTCGTTGGGCGTTAATTATTTTTGTGATGCAATTATATAGTAAAGTATTCATCACGCTCGCACATCTCCGACTAGATTTACATATACTAATAATTTTCACTGAATTTTTGTTCAATAACAATAAAATGTAGCCTATGTCACTCCTGAATAGTGTAGCTTTCTGTTAGTGTAAGAAATTTCATGATCGGATCAGTATTTGCGAAGGTTACCCCCTACAAACAAACAAAGTTATAAACTTTACCTCTTTATAATATTAGTAGGTATAGATTTGACAGTTATTCGTTTTCCGGATGCAAGGCAGAGGACGTGCTCCGGAAAACGAATAAAGTTAGGAATAAAGTTGCGCCACTAGGAAGTATTATGCCCAAAATCCGGAGCAACTCAATTGAGGAAAGACGGTAAACTTACAAAAGATCAACGCCCATTAATACTACTCTCACGTAGTGCTGTGTTCCTGTGATGAGTATTTAGTCATCTTTGAGGGTGCGCTTGTTGACAGCAGGCAGGAAATTCAGCGAACTTGTAATGTTGTGTCGCGTGTCACAGACGATGGTAACCACTTACCATTAATTATATGAAATAATCTAGAATATTCTAGAGGCCTCTAAATACAACACTGAACGCTGTGCTGAATGAAAAACACATGAAAATTGGAGAATCACACTGCGTTTACCTATATCATAAAAAATATTCATTTGTTGCTATCGCTTTGCTGAAAACAGCTGAGTATCCAAGCTCTAATGTACGCTCAGAGCGAGCCCCTCAACCTGCACTTGTTGCGCGTCTGCATTGAACGCCGGGCATGGAGGTGATGCAATTGAACATTTGATGCGATAAATGTATTTCGTATTCGCTATTTGAATGTAAATACCTCATGTTATACCTACATAGTATATTATTATACGTTTCATATGTCACTGTCTAAGGTGAATCCAAGTGAGTCAGTGTACAGAAAACGTGTAACTTTACCAGAAGTTTAGTGTTTCAAATTATGATTAGCGTCGCTAGATTTTAACCCTAGATAACTAAACATATTTCATTGTTACTTTGTAACTAAACATTCGACTGACAGACTAACAAATAAAACTACAAATTTTTGTCTTATTTATTATATTTCTGAAAAAAAATCAATATGGCACGGATGAGTTATTATTATATATTAAGTTTTAACAAATAAACATGTCTTTTAACTACTCCTTACAGTCATTACAAGTCGGAACAGCGTGCTGCCCGCAAATGGCTTTCTTACACATGTAGCACGAGTATTTGGTCATTCTGCGTTTTTATATGGGCAAAATCCTCAAATTTATCGCTTGTTTATCTGTTTTTGAGTTGAACTAGATGCAACTTCATCAATTTTCAAAATACCTTTCATGGTTGCTTTAATATCCCTTCTTAAAGTTAATGTACCGTAGCGTTCGTGCAGCAAGGTTCAGTAAGGCCATCAGCTAGATTTTTTGATGAGAGCTCTCCGCTTCAAAGGCTTTTGACCTAGCTTAACCGTATTAGGCACACAAATGACATATACGTTGACCTTGATCAAATTTAAAATGTTATAAAATACTGCTTGAGGCCACCTGTTAGTCTTACGATTAGCACTCATACCCGAACATATTTAATCGATGGTATCGACGGCACCTTTGGTACTGTTATAGAAATGAATTGTTTCTGGTTTACTTGTGACGCCATTAATATTAAGTTGATCGTGAGCAGTGCACAGAACATGTACCATCTTGTTAGACTTAGGTTTGAATGATACTAGAGTTTTTTCAGCATTAAAAACAAACATAGAAGTGCCAACATGTCTACCTTTTAAGTTTTTCATTTCTAATGGAATCTTCTTCTTATTACTGCGAACAGTACCAACAATAATCAATTTATTGGGATCACGCAGCAGTTCCGAAGCTAGAGGAACAGAAGTAAACCAATTATCCATAGTAATGTTTCTATTACTTCCATATAAAGGTTCACACAAATGCTTCACAAAGTACGTTCCAAGAGACAAATTTATTATTATTATACAAACAACAATCAATATTGTATAACGTTTGATCTATATAAGCATTACAAAACAATAAAAATATTTTTTTTTAAATAAACCGTGGATTTTTTTTCACACGTCGTTACTAAACATTCGTCTGTGGGTCGAATAATTCGCAATATCTCAGGAACTGTTATGGGTGCAACCACGTCACTTCCGCATGCGACACTAATTAACGAATCAGGAAGGTACTGACGAAGGCAGCGTAGTGACGCGTCGGGAACATACCTGAACACCGAATGCGGAGGGGGTCTGTCGACTGTGAGACGAATGATTAGTTATCTAGGGTTAAAGAAACGTGTGCAGAAGTGAGGAAGTAGAGTAATTTAAATGTCGATGTTGATATATTGGGTCAGCGGATTAGACTTATACTCGTAACTCGAGTTCTTACCACTGGGCCACCGGCTACTTGAGTAGTTCGTGAGAATATTTGGTCTTTACTTTGCCCGATACACATCGAATTTTAAAAAAAAATTATATCTCCTAAACCTTTGGGCATCTGGAGTTCCCTATTTAGGGACTTTCGTTGACAGCTAAACTCTGCATGTGGTGATGACGAGGCGGCCTCTCTTTAGCTTCGAACTGTTTAATTAGGTAATTAAATGTAACAAAAAGACTGGAAATAAGAAATTTAGTTCTGCAGTTTAGTAAACATGACCAAAAATGTTAAACATATTTTCTAAAACTAGATTTTTTCATATTTTTGTGCTAGTTTCAGACAGTCATAAAAAATTTTCATCTGCTTCCTGGTTTGATAGAAACCACGAAGTGTTCCGCGTGCACCGAAATGTAAAAATGTTATATTTTAAACCGCAATATATCTTCTTGCAACAAACGAGCGTGTCACAAACGGATTGTAGGGTTTACCTACATTACATACATCTATAATATGATACGATCTCGCAACGTGTAAGAAACCTCTTTCGAAAACTAAATTTTAAATATTGCTTAAAATTAATATAAGACTTCTATTGTCATTTTCTATTGTCATTTAAATTTTGTATAATTATATAGTCGTAAGTTTTTAAAATAAATATATTCCGATCAGAACAGCCAAGTGTGATTTCTCTCCAACTCCCAAAAGAAGAAGTCTTCAGTTGGAACAGTTAGGGACAGAACCCCTACAGTGGTGACCTGCCGACTTAAAAAGAAAAATGGAACAAGAAAATACTGCACAAAACTACAAAAACCCCGCGGAAGTCGACCTCGCCGCTATCTCCGTCCAGTCACGGATTTTACCATTCTGGAGAGATCTTCCACGAGCCTGGTTTATACAATTTGAAGCAGTCGTTGACCCATTGAAGACATCGGATGAACAGAAATTCAGATACGTCCTACAGCAGTTGCAAACCACAGACCTGCAACACGTCACTGACATCCTCTATGACACGCCTGCCACAGAAAAATATAATACATTGAAGAATCGTTTGTTAACAGTATATGAAAAATCCGACGTAAAAAATTTTCAAAAACTCATCAGCGGACTACACCTTGGAGATCAGAAACCTTCACAGCTGCTAAGGAAAATGAAAGAACTTAGCTCCGGAATGATCACAGATGAAGGCCTCCGTATCGAGTGGATCAATCAATTACCTATTCAAGTACGCGTCGTTCTATCAGTGAACACAGAATCATCATTGGAGACACTCGCGGCAATGGCTGACAAGATGGTTGAATACTCCGAGCCCGCAACGGTAGCTGCCATTTCAACTGCAGTACCGACGAACGACGCCGTGTCTACCCAGCTTGATATTTTGTCAAAACAGTTAGAAAAGCTGTCACTAGAAATTAAAGAGATACGCGGTCGTTCTAGACATCGTTATCAGTCACGAAATCGCTACCGCTCAAAATCAAGATCTCGTCCGAGCTCGCATAATCAAAATAAATCTGCTGTAAAGCCCGGCGATGCAACGTGGGAATGCAAGTATCACTACCGATTCGGTGATAAGGCAAGACGTTGCGAATCTCCTTGCTGCAGAAAAGCGAACAAACAAAATTTAAACTAGCCTCGACATCGACAACGGCGGATCTCGATGTCCCGATTACAAGCAACCGCCTCTGTGTCTACGATCGCAACACTAGAGAATGTTTCCTCGTGGATACTGGCGCAGACATATCCGTTTTATCAGTATCAAACCGAAACAAATCAAAAATACAAAGCGCCTGCAAATTATTTGCCGCAAACAACACGCCGATAAATACGTATGGTAAAAAAACCGTCAAACTCGACTTAGGTTTGAGGCGTAATTTTCTATGGACATTTATTATTGCCGACGTTAAAACATCGATCCTGGGAGCCGACTTTCTACGACACTTCAAGCTGCTGATAGATCTGCACAAAAAGAAACTCATAGACACAGTCACCGACCTCTCTGTCAACGCTATTACAATTTCGACAGATGCTCAAGCTGAAACCGGAACAGTACAACTCATTGCGAATAACCAGACTTATTATCATATATTGAAGCAATATCCAGATGTACTTCGACCGGTATCCCTAAATCGACACTCTAAACACAACGTTGTCCACCATATAGAAACAACCGGTCCGCCTCTCTTCGCCCGACCACGACCGCTTCCACCTGATAAATATAAAGCTGCCAAGACTGAATTCGAAAATATGTTGGAAATGGGTATCTGTAAACCATCGAATAGTCCGTGGGCAAGCCCATTACACATTGTAAAGAAAAAGGATGGTGGGTTAAGAGTCTGCGGTGACTATAGAAGACTGAACGCGGTTACTCAACCCGATCGCTACCCAATACCGCGCATACAAGATTTTACATATCAACTGCACAATAAGAAAATATTTTCAAAACTTGATTTGAAAATGGCTTATTACTGGATACCAATTGCTAAAGAAGATGCACAGAAAACCGCGATAATAACCCCGTTCGGCCTCTTTGAATTTAACTGCATGACCTTCGGACTACGCAATGCAAGTCAAACGTTTCAACGATTTATGCACGAAGTTCTTAGAGGTATCGATAATTGTTTCTGTTTCATTGACGACATCCTACTATTTTCTGAAGACGAAGAACAACACAATCAGTTAATACATGAAGTACTAAAGCGACTACAAAAATTTGGAGTTACATTAAAAATCGAAAAATGTGAATTTGGAAAAAACAAAATTAATTTTCTTGGTTACGAAGTATCGGCGGAAGGAATTAAACCTACTCAAGATCGAACTGAAGCGATATCTAATTATCCGAAACCGAAAACCATAGTAGAATTACGTCGATTCCTTGGCATGCTTAACTTCTATCGAGACTGTCTGCCACATCAAGCTGAACTTCAACACAACCTCAACAAGTATTTACATAATCGAAAGAAGAATGATAAAACCCCTATCGAGTGGACACCGCAAGCTGACGCAGCGTTCGAAAATTGCCGCCAAAGCATTTTAGAAGCTACAACGCTAACGCATCCAATTCCCGGCAGTCATCTCAGTATCATGACCGACGCTTCTGATCATAGTGTTGGCGCCGTAATACAACAAAAGGTTAATAATACATGGAAACCTCTCGCATACTTTTCAAAAGCAATGAGTGCTACTCAACGCCGCTACAGTGTATACGATCGCGAATTATTAGCAATCTATACAGCTGTAAAACACTTCCGACGACTCATCGAGGGATGCGAAGTAAGTGTGTACACTGATCACAAGCCGCTCGCCTACGCATTGCATTGCAGAGCTAAAAGCACCGACACACCGCGAAGAGAACGACAACTACACTTCATAAGTCAATTCTGTTCGAGCATTAACTATATACAAGGAGAAGGAAACAAAGTCGCTGATGCACTCTCACGCATAGAAGACATCCAATGCCCAACTGTAATTGATTTCACGCAATTAGCAATCGATCAAAATAATGATGAAGAACTGAAATCAATTCGAAAACAATCGAACTTACGATTCACGGCCGTTACAATACCCGGGATAAGCCAATCAATAACATGCGAGATGTCTACTGATACACCGCGACCTACCTACCGAACGCACATCGCTATGCTGCATTCAAAGCGCAACACGAATTATGTCACCCGAGCGTACGGACTACAAGAAAACAAATTACTTCAAAGTACTTCTGGCCCAACATGAATCAAGACATCGGAATATGGACTAAAGCGTGCATCAATTGTCAACGAGCGAAAATACATCGACACGTCGTTACACCTCTGGGCCAATTCCCGCCGTCGCGACGTTTCGAACATGTACATATCGATATAATTGGACCACTATCACCATCTAGAGATTATCGCTACTGCGTCACTATGATGGATCGCTGTACGAAGTGGCCCGAAGCAGTGCCGTTAAAAGATATTACCGCTGAGAATGTTGCTAACGCATTTTACGAAAACTGGATCGCACGATTTGGCTGTCCTCTACGTATATCTACCGACCAAGGTCGCCAGTTCGAATCCGAGCTATTTAATTCTCTAATACAAAAATTCGGAATAACAAGAATCCGAACTACTGCATATCATCCTCAATCAAACGGTCAAGTCGAGAGATGGCACCGAACATTAAAAGCTGCACTGATTGCGCGTGAAGCTACCATACAATGGACTGACAAGTTACCCACCGTGCTATTAGGCTTACGCACGGCGTTACGCAGCGACAACTTAAGCCCTGCAATAATGACATACGGAACCACATTACGCATACCTGCCGATTTTTTCGTACCTACACAGTCGAAAATAAATGATGCAGAGTACGTACGTCGCTTAATGGAAACCATGGCAACGCTTCAGCCGACGCCGCATAAACATACTTCACAACAGAAACCATTCGTATACAAGGACCTAGCAACGTGTACACATGTGTTTATACGTAATGATATGGTTCGAGCGCCGCTCACTCCGCCGTACGATGGGCCATACAAAGTATTAGAACGATACGACAAGTTTTACAAAGTTCAATTACCCTTACGTACAACAGTCGTTACGTTAGACAGACTAAAACCAGCCCATATATACAATCCAAATCAATCGTTAGAAGAGTCGTTGAATCAATCGTCAGAAGAGTCGTCTTGTCAACGCAACGCAACTCCAGCTTACACAACAAGATCTGGAAGAAAAATTAAGCCATGCGTGCGATTTTCTTGAAGGGGAGTGATGTAGGGTTTACCTACATTACATACATCTATAATATGATACGATCTCGCAACGTGTAAGAAACCTCTTTCGAAAACTAAATTTTAAATATTGCTTAAAATTAATATAAGACTTCTATTGTCATTTTCTATTGTCATTTAAATTTTGTATAATTATATAGTCGTAAGTTTTTAAAATAAATATATTCCGATCAGAACAGCCAAGTGTGATTTCTCTCCAACTCCCAAAAGAAGAAGTCTTCAGTTGGAACAGTTAGGGACAGAACCCCTACAGGATCATAAATCACAGCGGCGGCCGGACTCCAGCTCGCGGTCACCGCGGGGCGTCGCCTGCGGGTCTGCACGGTCTGAGCGCCTGTTACACCAGTTGTGGTGCTCTTAAGTTATGAATACAGTTTAACGGCAGGAGGTAGAACAGGACAGTACGACCTGCTTCGACTCAATTGAGAAACTACAATTTTTAGATTCACTATTGCGAAAAGAAATACTCTGTTACGTAACCCTGATCCCACGAATATGCTGACATACCAAACTGATGGAATCTTCCCAGGCGAACACTTGGCGACCACCTGGCGACCACCCTACGAGTACCCCGTATTCGCATTTCAATGCCCCACTGTTTTAATTTCTAACTTTATTAATTGTAATATTATTTTAATCACACTTTAGTCTCACAACGACTGTAGCAGTCGTTAGTTATAAGATGTAGTTATAAGATCATTATTGTATTAATATCGGTGGAACAAACCCTCAGTCTAGACACGTAGCGCCGCGGTTCGTCGCAACAAGAAGTTAAACCCCTTTCCCGCTCAGACGCAGCCACGCAGCTCGCGAGTGTTTTCATGTTGAACATGTATCAAAATATTGTCTACTAGCCGACTGTGATGCAAATATACATGTAAAGTAAAGTTTTCATCTCGCTCGCATTTCTCCGACTTGATTTTCATATTCTAATATTTCCCTCTGACTTTTTTTTCCATAACAATAAAATATTGTCTATATCACTTCTGAATGGTGTAGCTTTCTGCTTGTGAAATAATTTTCATTATCGGATCAGTATTTGCGAAGATTACCCCCTACAAACAAACAAAGTTAAAAAAATTTACCTCTTTATAATATTAGTATAGATATCTATGGTTATATAATGTGAACTGAGTAATTGAATAAATATGTATAATTGTATAGTCTGTGGTGAGCACTTGTAGTTTTACACGGTATTTACAATTTCTCGACGTCAAATTACGTCTCATTTTCCGTCTCATTTTCCGTCTCCAAACCTCGGCCATGAATAACAAGCGAGCTCGTGGCTGCTTTATGAGATTTGTTTGTGCCGTTTTATTATTTCAACGAATTACGGATAAAATTCCATGCCACAGAGCATATCTGAGTAACATCCAGCTTAATTAAATATGTCTTAATAAAATATAAATTTAGTTTAAGGTTCTTAATTTCTTCGTTATAATGTAAGCTAATGAGAACCAGCTGTACATAAGGACAAGCAACCAAACTGTCCCTACATCTCTCAATACAAAGTATGTGATGACACCCCCCCCCCGCAGCCCGCTAACTACCCGCGCGCTGAGTGATGGCGCGCGTCCCCGCGACAGCCTCATTCATCTCCGAGCCGAGGCGCGCTATCTGCGGCGCCCACACCACCGGCGGACTGCGAACGATCTTTAATACAGGAAATGACTTATACCTGTAATAAACCAACCTACACAGTTAGTTATGTACCTGTTGTTGTTTGTTCTGATAGATAAATACTTAGAAGTTAAATATTTAGTGATGATCGTAAGTATTTCTGTTTATAAAATTAGGTCGTCACAGTTGTTAAAAAACAAGATGTCTAGTGTATTTCTAGTATTTGAATCTATTTGATGAAGCTTCCAACGTATAAATAATTACACAATATTGTTTATTATTAATATTAAAGAACTAACACTTTTATGTGTTTTTATTTTTAAATAGAAAATTCTGTATCAAAGAGCAACACATACCTAGTTACCTACCTACATAGCGGCAGGTAAACTGCAAAGGGGTAAAATTTTCAATGATATTAGTCCGCTGACGTGACCACATCGGCGCAGCGTCGCAAATTGAGCGATTGATAAATACTGACCGAGGCTCCCTCCATCAACAACACTGCACTCTCTGAAACCTCCCACTGCCTCGCCGAAATTGAAATAGAAAAGCTGCCATTTACAAAAACAAATCCCAACAATAGCGGCGTGAAATTTGTTTGCAAAGGTTCTTACGAACGAAAAATTATTTGCAATTCGAAGAGAAAATTGTCGACAAGAAGCGGTCCAGTCAGCCGAGGAGCGTCGATTACGACGGAGCACAAACAAGATTACTACACAGCGGCGAGTCACCGACTCGTCCACGAAGCGCGTCTGATGGCCGTTATTAGTCGCGAGCGCGACCGCCGCGCCGAGAGCGCAGTAAATTGTAAGGAAAATCTGAGCGACGAGCGCGGAACACGAATAATTGTAAAACCAGTGCAGCTTCCGGCGCAGGAAGTAATTCAAACAACACTACCTACCAAACATAATACATAAACACATACGTTTCGATGAGATACTGAAAAACGGTTCATACTACAGTTTACGACAAATAATGAAAGAATATTATACTGTATAAAGTAATTGTTTTCTAACTCCCCGCGCTCAGCGCTGTTTAGACGTCCATCAGTCGCAGTAAAGCGCCAGTGAAGCGCTTGAAGTAACAAATTACACAGAGAGAGCTGCGGTCGCGGCCACAGATTAATATTTCTCCAAATCTGTTTGCGTTCCCTCCCATTTGCATTTATATCGAATCGAGAGCCCGCATTTTTGGTCGTTACTGCTCCCATTTAGGCCGCAACATTTACAAAATTAATACAAACTTGCGTATATTTACACAATGAACAAAACATTTCTTATATAAAGGAGAATTCAAACGCAACAGATTTGCATTAAATACTAAAGCCAAATACAAAATTTATGGAATTGAGAAGTTATTGATGGATAGGTACAGTATGAGAATAACTATCGTTAAAATAAACTTAACATTTGATTAAGAATTGGAAAGCAGTTATCAATAATCATTTAAATCAATTTATCAATCAGTTCTCCTTCTAGATGAGTTATTAAATCTCATAAACGAAACAAACTGTACAAATGTATGCGATCTGCTTAAATAAGTGAAATAAATAGTTGTCAAGCAAAAACTCTTACAAACATTAACCAATATTTAAAGAATCAATTTAGTTGAAATTATATGCGTAGTCTTAATAACAGCAATGTAATATTTATGAGTGAAGTAAGCGGCGGTCATGAATCCAAGTCCACAGTTGAGAATTCTTTAGCTCCGTTCAGATTTAGACTCGTTTGTCAGTCTTCAAGCGAGTCCTCGTTAGAGGCGGACACTCCGGCTCATTCCTCTACAAATCTTTAAAGTAAGATGGTCGTTACTTTCTTATTCTATTAACATAAGTACAATTTCTGTAATTATTTCATACAAATTACTAGCTGTTGCTCGCGGGTTTGCTCGCGTAGAAATCGAAATAAAAGCGTAAGTTAACTCACTCATCACAAAATATCAACTACCGCTTGACGTATAAAAATAAAATAAGGCAGGTAGTAGACGTCCATCGAGGACGAATTTTAATAAATTCTTTCTCAAAAGCGGTGAAATAAGGGTCAAAATTTAATTCAAATCTTCCCTTAGGTCTATTCCGGCCATTTTTAGGCAATTTTGATAATATTAACTCTTAAGCTGATAGCGATCGTTACTCATAGTAATAGTACTCATAGTAATATATCCGCCAACCCGCATTGGATAAGCGTGGTGGATTAAGCTCTGATCCTTCTCTTGCATGGGGAAAGAGGCCTATGCCCAGCAGTGGAATATTACAGGCTGAAGCGTAAACTCATAAGGAGTGGGTTGTTTACGAGTACCTACCGAGTTAAAATGTTGTGTATTTTTAAATGTGCGTATATTAACTTTCTGTAGGTGAAATTATTATAATTATTATATATATAACATAAGAGTTTTTAGACAGTTATATGGTAGCAATGTATTATTGCTCTCCGGATGATCAAGTGCTTTAACATCCCAAAGGAGGTGTAAATTGAAACATTCCGTTTAGTGGTGGTTCCCTCTCACAGCTGTCAGAACCTCAAACAATACGGTATACAAGCTGCCAATATTTTGGGAATTTTACTCAGAGACTTCGAGAGAAATAAATAAACAAATATTGACGATTAAAGTAATTAATTAAACTATCCTTATTATAATATGTTTAAACAATATTTAGACCTCATTAACAAAACCTCATATAAATACATGTAAGAATGTATTACTACAGTACTACTCGTATACTTCACTAGAAGTAATTAAACAGAATTATTAATTTACTGTTCGTTGTCTCTGGGACTGTTCGTAAGTGACGACAGAGTCAGAGTTACGATAAAAGCCTTACGTATGTAATTTCAGAGTTCTGTCGCTCACCAGAAACACCCGCAAGCGACATCTCGCGCACAGCAAGAGTCACGACTGGTGTTTTTCTACGGAAGGCTTGAGTTACAGAATTAAAAGATTAAATAAAGCGCACCCACAGCGATATAATTAAAAGCGGCAAAACAATGGCTATTATACGAGAATGAGTAATTGCTCGGCACAACGTCCGCCCCGCGCTGACCCGCGCTGAGTCGCTGACACTGCGGGGGAGGCTGTACCTACTCTTGCGTTACGCTTTTTACACTGTTTAAGATTTCGTACTAATGAAATCTGCGACCTCATTGTACTTGTTTCTGAAGAGGCTGCCAGTTACTTTAAAAAATCTGTACTTATTGAATAATTGACTAGCTGTGCCCGCGAATTCGTCCACGTTTAATTGAAGAAAAAGTGAACTGAACAATCACTTATATTATTATCAAGTTCAGACAGACAGACGGACGGACAAAAATTGTAAAAAATGTTATTTTGATATGTGTACCGTGTATAATACATGTTTATGCATTTAGTAAAAAGTGGTTATTTTAATATTACAAACAGACACTTCAATTTTTATTTTATTTGTACCTATAGATGTTGTTTAACATAAACTATGTAAGAAAGAGGCCTATGCGCAGCAGTAGGATGTTATAGAGCAGCAGTGTTCATCGGCTGCAGCGATAATGTGGAGCGTCGTGTGAGGAGAGGATGAACCGTCCATTGGACGCCTCGCGCACAACTAGTACTCATATGTAGATAAGCAGGTAGTGCATCTCTCAGTGAATTTCATGCCAGAGGTTTTATATTCAGACCTTTAATATCGATAAGCCTTTTCTGAGTTTATAGCGAGTGCTTATTTACCTCTAAAAAAAACGTTGTTTGGAAATGTGGAAGGAATACTTTGATGAAAGGTCCACCAAAATTGGAATTTGGTACAAAACCATACAGCCAGAACCGATGAGTTCTCCTTGGATCAGCAATAGTTTAAGTAGATTAGAGATAGTAATAGCCTTAAGACTGCGCTCCGGACACATTCCATTGAACAAGTTCGCATATTTAATGAAGAAAACCAATTCTCCAAATTGTGAAGAATGTACTGAGAAAATTGAAGACGTGTACCATATTGTTATGGAATGTGTCCGGAATGAACCATTGCGGAATGAGCTATTTATGTCTAATAGTATTATAAGAGAAGTTGGTGGTTTGAACAGCGTCCTGGCATTCCCTTTATCCAAGGAGGCCAGGGCGCTGTATAAACTGGTTAGGCTGGGTTTGAGAGTAAGATGATCAGTTGTCTTCTCTCAAGACCAGTCTATAGTATAGGAAGACTTATAGAGCGGCATAGTCACTTATTGTGACCAAGCTCTTTAAAATATAGATTAAAAAAAAAAAAAAAAACAGCCTTGGAACTAAGAATATTATAATAATTATTAAGTATAACCAACGAAGTCCTCTTGTCTGCCTGATCAATATCTTTCCACATATAAATGAAAAAAAAAAATTAGGTATCTTTATACAGTTATTTTTATAAACTCTAGGTCAATTAAAAAATTTAAACTTAATAAAAGTGCACTGTGTCGCTCAGAGAACTAAATCGGTATTTCAAAAGAGTGTGTTAGCTTTATTAAACCATTAATATTCTTACATGAATCTAGATTTCTTTGAGCTGTGGTAGTATAAAGTAATAGTGGTAAACTTTAATATTTGTTAAACGAACGAAACGTCGTCGCGGTGCAGTCATGCGGACGTTTAGAAGGACGTCAGAAGCATTTATAGCTAATATCCCTTTGCGTAAACGTTTACGCGTTTCTCCTTAAACGTAATTTACATTTAATCCCGAAATCGGATTTGCTAGTTTGAGCTTGGTTTAAACTTCAAAACATTAAGATATTACATAGCTTATGTACCGTAGCTATGTAACTGATTATTATCTGAGTCTTATTATTTCTAACTTGTCTGAGTGGATCAATTATGTGTTGTTTTATTTTCACATTCATTTGTTTCTCGAAAATGGTTGTGTTTATCGAACACCATTACTCATGTTATTATTGCATTCTGCCTGTAACATCCCACTGCTGGGCATATAAAGCCTCTTTCTCCATGTAGGAGAAGGATTGGAGCTTATCCACCACGCTGCTCCACTGCGGGTTGGCGGATAGGTTCCCGACTACGAGTAACGATCGCTATCAGGTATTTATGATAACAACTGGGAGCGACGGCTTAACGTGCTCTCTCCGAGCACGGTTGGCAGACCCACAAGGACAGACATCCAAACCGGAAAGAAATATTTGTACAAACACAAATATCCATCGCGAGCGGGAATCGAACCCACAATCCGTCGGTGTTTTAGGCGACTACTCGCACCATTACACCAGAGCGGTTATTCCTGTTATTATTACTTTTTCATATTTGATGAATTTATTAATGTAACCTCATTTCTTAAAAACAGCGAAGTTCTTTGAAATCTGGACTATTTAAAAACAATTGTGTACGGTATCAAGCAAGGCAACAAGTCATCGGAATCGTTGACGAGTTACTTAAAGTCGTGTTCATAAAACTGAAGGGAACAAGGAGAGGTGTTTGATGAAGTGCGGCGGCGGGGTCTGCGGTAATGAGGAGCGGAGCTGCCCTCAACTCTGCTGACCTCATTATATCGCGCTAATAAAGGCCGTGTTTTTCCCCGCACGGGACGGGACGTCAAGTTTTGGAAATATCGTTTCATACAAAATGTATAGGACAGTGCATACGCAACGGAATCACGTACGGGACGGGACACGTGATTTTGTATGAAACGAACTTCACGCCCCGTCCCGTACGGGAAAAAACACGTTACGTATGCATCGGCCCGTGTGCTCGTAACATTCAAACGCATTTTTATTATTGGTCCGCACTTGTTGTGTGCGTGTTCCACCTTAATTGAACATATTGAAGTAGGTCTTTTCACGTTCTCATTATGACGCTATAATTATTTTAATTTATTTCATTAAAACTTATTTACACACATATATACTTAATGTAAAAAAAATAGTCCCAATTCGCTTACCGCATATTAAATAGCGCTAGATAGTTAAAGTGTTGTACATTAAAATACAAGAGTGGAGGCATTAGACTACACACAACAACATTATTGTTATTATGGAACATGCTGTTTCAGCAACTGAGACCGACTGCTCGCTACTGGTTAAAAGCTGGTCAAATTTCAGAATACGAGTATCTACCTTCAAATAAATGGCAACAACCTGAAAATCGTCAAGCTATAATTCCCTTTCCGAGAATTGATCGGCGATATTGATTAATCAGTATTAAAATGTAACGCGGCGGTGAGCCTTCTACACCGTCATGTTTCAGCGGACCTCAAAAATAAACTTAGTAAATTGAAAATGTAAAGCCGTTCGTCAATGACCGCCGGCAGGCTTCATAAAGGATTAACGCGGGGCCCGCACTCCGCAATCTATCAATATTTGACAATTAGCCGTGAGCGTGTTTACAGGAATACCTTCGTAAGCCAATCAACGGCTACACGCTCGCTCTCAGGACTTTTCATTTATTTTTTAAACAAAACAATAAAACAGCTTATCACCGGTTTATATTATTTTAAAGTTTGTGTTTCACAACCTTTATATACAGCATACGAAACTTTACATTTCATAATAAATAACACAGTTGAAAGTGTTAAAACTTGTATGTTATGAAATATGCTCGAAAAATTGTATATAGGTACCCACAAAGTTCTAAGGATTTTTTACTGAATGTATTATTTTAAATTAACTTCTAATGTATTTAAAAGAATACGAGTACAATAGTGTATTGATTTCGTCACTGACATATTCTACATTCAATCTTTATTCAATGCTATATTAACTCCAGATGACGGCCGACAGAAAGAAACACGAAATAGGGACCATATTGCAGCGACCCGAGTAAAGTGTGGTCGGGATGATGATTCGATGGAGATTATTCGCGCCGGGGTCGGAGCCTCGCACACCCTCCCAGTACGAGAGCGAATTACGTATAATGCAATCACAGCGAAGAAGAAGATTACACATTACAACGGAATGCTCGATCTACGTTGTTCGTGTTTTCGTATTTCTTTTAAAAATTATTTAGATGGGGCATAGTAGGGAATCTATACTAATATATAAAGCTGAAGAGTTTGTTTGTTTGTTTGTTTGAACGCGGTAATCTCTGGAACTACTGGGCCGATTTGAAAAATTCTTTCACTGTTAGATAGCCCATTTATCGAGGAAGGCTATAGGCTATGTGTCATCATGCTAAGACCAATAGGAGCGGAGTCCACGCTGACGAAGTCACGCGCAGAAGCTAGTATTAAAATATGGAACAGGCCGTCTGTGGGAAGTAGGTACCTCGACCTAACGGAAGATTACAGGCTACACCTAAGTTGTGTTCCTGTGGTGAGTGAGATTGCCAGAGCTCATAGGGTGGAATAGGGTCAGTAACGCGCTTGCGATGCTTCTGATGATCAAGTACTAAGTCGTACACTTGTTCATCAACCTAGTTGTATAAAAAAATCCCTTGTTTCGTACTATCGATAATAAATAAACTAAAAGAAGTGAATAGCAATGATCATGTCGTCGACACACGCGGTTGTTCATTGTCGCCGCACTGCAATGTTGCTAGCAGTGAAGCGCTTCACACAAATCAGCTGAAGCGCTGAGTTACGGCTGAGAGCGACACGACTGCAGGCGATAATGTTGCGCCACTCCTGTTGACGTACGATACGAGCAGCGGCGGCGGGACTGGCTCTTTATTACGTATCAAACATCTCTGTGCACTCTTTATTGGGTTCAATGCAAATGTCCTTGCATTATTTTGTGAGAAAACAAAACATGTCAGTCTTCCAGTTCATGTCATCGACCAAGTTATCTTGTTTATTTCTTTGTATACAGGGTTAAAAATTATTAGTTGATAGACACTTTGTAAATACAAATTTGGCTTTCGTAATTACAAAAGTCTGTGCGTTTGGCGACTTGTATTAAATAAAGTAGCGTCAGAGTATAATATATTATTATTAATTTGCTAGCAACAGTCTAAACTTCACATTTACATAACAATAATATTCTGAGTCTTTGTTATTATTCCTTGCAACTTGAACATATTTTGTTTCTGTTTTGTCTAGGAGGGTGCATCTATACATCTATGCAAATACTTAAATAAAATTGTAGTGTCTGTTTGTAATATTAAAATAAGCGCTTTTTGCTAAATGCACGTATACATATATACCTAAATAACGTTTTTTACAATTTTCGTCTGTCTGTTTTTCCGGCTAATCTCTGAAACGGCTGGACCGATTTTGACGGCAGATAGCTGAAGTAACGTAACATACTTTTATTTTAGAAATTTATTTATTTTGTAACTCTGCGAACTGAACAATAACTTTTTGTTAAATTCACGCGGACGTAATCGCGAGCACAGCTAGTATAACATAATTTTAGTGAGGTAATACATATTTCTAAAGATTAGCCCAAAATAATAACTTCCCACTATATGTACCACAAATATATTCTTCACGACAACCCTGAACGCGAGAGAACCCAAATACGCGTGTATATCAACTTGTCATCGATGTCTACTCCGGTTCGACTCCAACAATTACAATGTCCCGCAATTTATTTCCTTCTCTTTATAAATTCAAATAGAATGAATTGGATTAACCGCTCGGAGCTGGTGTTGTTCCTGCAGAGAAACAAATAGTTGAGCGACTGTTTATTCATCGTAGTAACGAGTTCTCTCAAGTATAAACTGTTTTTATAACGGACTTGTTATTTCATACAAATTAGATTGCTTTAAAATTGTATTGTTTATTGTATACAGGCTTTATGACTCTTTCTTGACAGTCTTTTAGCATATTATTTACTTTAGCAAGTGGCTGGTGAAGTACTTGTGACAGCGAGTCGAGTCGGTCAAATTACGCCACTTTAGTAGATTAACTGAGCTACTTTTAATCATTGTCATTTTAGAAACCTTTATATAAGCTTAAACGATTACAATGCTAAATAAAGCGGCCGCAACTTGATGCAACATAAGCAGTACTATACGTAAAAGTACCCTTGCTACCATGACGAATAGTGACACTCACGTGCAACAAGTGCAGCGGCGAGAGGTGAGATGATCTGAGCAGAGCCGAGAGACGCAAAAAATCTAACTATCTTATTATAATTAGCCACCGTAGTCGATGTTATCTTAATCTTCTTCTACTAAGGGTAAGGCTTATTAAGTTCTTCTTGAATATCTAATTTTAGTTTTTTTTTTTATCATCGTACTATCATGAATGCAAGAGTGCGGCAATGCGGTGAGTATAATGTGGTGTAAATAAATAAGTCAATAGCACGCAGTCGGCGACGTATCGATTTATCTGCACTCGGTCGCTCGAGCCAGGCCGAGTAATGGTCCATTAGTCAGCGTTACGCATGAATATGAAACATCGGAGCCTCGCTCGGCCGTTATAATACTGCAATGTACTGAATATCACATCGCTCCTTCGTGCAGCGGACCCGCTCTCGCAGCCTGTTTGTTTATTTAAATGACGTCTCACACCAAATTTATACATACGAAGTTACCGACAAATAGTTTGACGAGATCTCGTATGTATCGAGCACACTCTTTGTACTTTTTCATTTACTGTGTGGTTACGGCAGTAAAGAATACAGCCACCCCCTCTCTTCCCGTGGCTTTCGTAAGAGGTGACTAAGGGATAACACAGTTCCACTACCACCTTGGAACTTAAAACGCCATCGAGTTTCGTTTGCGAGCAAACATCAGCATAGCAGCATTATTTTTGCAACTGTAGTAATATTTTGGTTGATTTTAATTCAAGTATCGTTCCGCGGTGAATAAACAGTCCAGCGCAGGCGAGCAGCTCCGCGAGGCCCGTGCTCTATCGCCTCGATCTGTTCGCTCCGGAGACGCCGCGGAACATAATATTACGAGCGAGTTCGCCGCGGGCCTGCGGGAGGCTGAGGGCATGTGAAGTTTAACCCTAGATTACTAATCTACCCTACGAGTAACGTTAATACTAATCATTCGTAAAAAATACGACATTTAAATGAAACGAGAATAAACAAGATAATAAAAACTTTTATTGTTTTAGAAATTATAGTATCATTCTTTGGGTTTAAGAGATTACGTTATAATTAAAATTAAATAATTTACTTATTCTACACAGTTGAGACACATGTTCGTGTTATGCGCCCTACATATGGCTCTTTTGCATTTCATGCAAAAGTGTGTTGTCATTTTTCTTGATATGGATGGACAAAAAGGCACATATTTTTCTTGTATTAGGTTCTTCAATTGTTGCTGCTTCTGGAACAGGTTCAACATACCATAAGTATACTTTTATGAGCTCCTTTATTTCACGCTGCAAAGTGGTAATATTAGTTTCTCTTTTAGCGGAGGTTCCATAAGAACATCAACCATTTCCAAAACAAAGTCGCGTCTAGATTTGCTTTTTTTATTGTTTCTGCAGTTCTTACTGACGTAAATAATGTATAAGTTTATAATTGTAATGTTGATTAAGTTACAAAACAAGCCTAATGGCCATCAACGTGTTTTTCTGGTCCAGCATATTACTAATAACAAATAATCAAATATTAGTAAGAAATAGTGAAAAATACATATATAGGACAGAAAATATACTGAAATCAAGTAAAATCCAAATAAAATCATTACAAATAAGTAATAAAAACAAGTAAAAACAACAACAAAAAAGTTAACTTACCATCACTCAACAGTCACGTAAACACTAATCTTTCGTAAATTTTACGACACCTTCGCTGTAAGTCAACACAAAAATGATGTGGGATCACAATAAATGCACGTGGTGCACTAACAGAACAAATAAGGAAGGTATTGTGAAGCAGGGGGCACGGGAACGACGCGAACATTGTTTTTTCCAGGAATCGTGGTTTCGTCGTCGTAAATTTTACGATAGATTAGTATTCTAGGGTTAATTAGCGTGCAGTCTGCAACAATTGCACCGCAGTAAACACGAGTTGCTCGCTCGAGAGGTACAAAGTTGCAAGCTGCGCGCTCACACGAGCGGAGCGCGGGACTTAATGAAATTCAGTTTCGAAGACTAGGTACTTAGGACTCGTTGAGAACTACCTAGTAGCCCAATACACGCAATCGAAACTTTATATTATTTAACTTCTCAAACGTACACAGACGTGGACTCGTCGAGCACGGTAACCGAGACTGAGTATTGCGAAATTGTTTCTAGCTTTATTATATACGTTTTAAATCTTTGCTTTCCGTGAAAAACTTTCAAAGTTTTTGTAAATACTCGCGCACTAGAAAGGTAGAGAAGAGACAGAAACAGACAGAGCGCGTCGTAGTAATGCATCGCTGTAAAATTTTCGCGTCCCTTTCTCATAACTAAAATAAAATATTTTGTATTCCTATTAATTTCTCTTTTGGAGCGCAACAATAGCGTATTGTGATGCGCCGGACGCAATCAGTCGCCTCGTCGCGCTCGAGGTCGGTGCGACTCCTAACCGCACGCATCATACTTTAACTCTTTGTAAAGAGCTCGCTATTGTGCATTCTTACAACTTCAGCGGTGTATCCTAAACATCAGAAATACAACGATCAAAAGTTACATATGACTAGCACAATAGTCGCTCGCTGTTCATTTTCATCATAGAACAAATTTTGTTTTTCGCTACAATCAACAAATTATAACACTACAGAAAATTATTATTTTCTAATGTTTACGCGAATTACACTCATTATAATGAAACAACTTTTTCGGATTTTATCGTGGTCTATTAAGTATTTTAAATGCCCGACGTTTCGGATACTTTATAACCGTGGTTTCGGGAGGACTGAGTTGTCAGACGTCCTGGCGTTATGACAAAGTTGTTCGAAACTATCCTATTCAATATTTTAATTAGTCCTCTCTACGCAGAAAGTGCTAACTGAGTCTTTAATCTGTGGCATATGTATTATACTTGGTTTTTGATGTAATTATTTTAATAATGGGATTCCAAGCAGGTGATAATGGCCAGCCATCTTCTCTATTGAGATCTCAAAACTTTAACCATGGATATCTCCATAATATCATATAAAGACTAAAGTTACTTCATTTATCAAAACCATTATAAGTAAACTTTGTCTAATAGTAGTCTAAGATGCGAAGTCTAGAAGATTCGGGATGTGGACGCAAAAGAAACGAACTCTTTTCTTTCTTTTCTTTTATTTCGTTAATACGAACATTTTGAAACACAGTCAAGTAGGCATGCTAGTGTATATACAAATTTTATTGAAAAAAGTGTGTGTGTCAGCTTCGACGCACGACTGGAGTTTACTTCTTCAGATCGACTGTCTAAATATGCACAAACAAGACTTACTAGTCTAAGAAAAAGATTAATACCGATGCCGCTATTAAAAAACTATTATTAGTCTCTCAACGACGTTTTCGTGGTTTCCGATAGATGGCGTTGAAAAGGCAAAAAAAAACGTAACGAGGTTATTCGTTCAACAGATTTTACACCTCATATTTTATTCATACCGGGGGCCTTATATGAAATCGATTGTTAAGGAGTAAACTCCTAAAATGAAACAATATTCAAATTAAATAGCAAAATTTACTGTTACACCGACATAAACACACTCGTTCACGATATTATCGCTCGCCACAAAATACATTATGTGATACAAAATCATATTTACCATTAACTTAACTTTCTAAAACTACAAATTCACGTTAAACAATAATCAATTAACAGACTTCAATAAATGACATTAAGGTCCTGTCTCACCAGCTGTGGATAACACTACTGGACCCACGAAATTTTTGATATTAAGTATTCTTTCTATTCGTAAATATTAATCCAAAAATTGTAGTTTATTAATTAAGGAAAAATAGGTAGTAAAGTAGTAGAGTAGGACTACTCTACCTCCCGCTGTTGAAGTCTATACGTAACTTAGTTGTAGTATAAACGTTATCAACAATCAGTGAAACCGGCGCTCAAAGTACTCGTAGGTCTAATAGTCCAGGTGTGAGGACGAAGGCACGGGCGGGAGTGTGGCTAGGGAGCGGCGCGTGCGAGACACGTGTGGAGGCGGCGGCACGAGGCAGCCCACGAGCACGTCGACCTCGGCGGCGCCCGCGCACGCGCCCCACGCGTCCCGCGCGCGCAGCACCGTGGCGTTGCGCAGGTGCCGCTGGATGCGGACCGTCGCGAACGACGCGCCCTCGCGCACCGCCACGCGCACCGCGCCCGGCACGCCCTCCGCGCCGCACAGCAGCGACTGCGACACACACGACACACTAGTGTTACTAACACGCACTAACACGTTGATCGTGATCAGCAGTGGCGTGGTCTGGAGTGACCGCTAAATACATTAGCTTTGATTGTCAAAAACATAAACTGTGTGTCTCTTTTTTCTGTATAAACGTATATGTATATCACACGTATAATGTGGTCCGCGAAAGCGAGGTGCAGAGTGCAGTGCAGTAATTATGAACTAGGGCTACTACTGAGTAGGAATTAAGAAGATACTCTAGATATATATTACCCTAAAAACAGTTGGTGGTCCGTGGCAAAATAATATACATTTTGACAAAATATGGTCTCCCATCATTAAAAGGTTAAGAACCGCTGGGTTAAAGCAAGTCATATGAACCTGTGTTTGCGTGTTTATACATACATAAGAGTATTATGTAGATTAAAACTCGTTAAGTTACGTAGTCACAGGTACAAGACACAAGCAATACAATTACCTCGTCGATGAAGCCGCTGCACTGGTTTTCAGGAATTGAGAAACTCGAAAATTCTGTCAGCTTGTAGCCCGCGACACCTGTAGCGTGAAACAGTGATTAATATGTGAAATATTTTTGTAACGAACCACCGGTGACAGGTTCCAAATGCAAGTCAAATTTACACCAGATAATTTATTTCGCTGTGTGTTACGGCAGTAAATAATATAGACACCCCTCTCTTCCCGTGGGTTCGTAAGAGGCGACTAAGGGATAACACCGTTCCACTACCACCTTGGAACTTATAAAACCGACCGACGATGGCGGGATAACCATCCAACTACTGGCTTTGAAGTACACAGGTCGAAGACGGGCAGCAGCGTCTTCGGTGCGACAAAGCCAGACCTGTGGTCACCAACCCGCCTGCCCAGCGTGGTGACTATGGGCAAAACTACTACGGGTTCACGCCGTTTTTGATGCGAATTTGAAAGTTTGGACGAAATTCTTATTGTTAGTAACACTACTCTTTCTTTTAAAAAATTTGAAATTCGAAACTTCAGTAAAATTCAGTTTTATTATCCTTGACTGGAAGACTCAGCGTTCGCGTTTCAGTTATTTGCATGAAGTAACGTCTTAAGGTTTGTTACTATGGGGTAACAAATATTGAGAATGTATTTAATTTTTTATATGTCTTATAAAATATATGCACCTAGTAGTAGTAGTAGTAGTAGAGTAATAATAAAATAGGATCATCCAAGGATTCGACTTTATAAAAAGTAAATTTCTCTAGGCTCTTATCAGTATTCGCATACACAATAAAATTCCACAAACTGTCTTACACCTGGCAAAAAATAAATTTGTATATTATGTGGAGACGAGTTGGAAATTTCTTGCCGAAATATTGGTAGCTTCACATTAATAATAATTTATTTATTGAAGACTACAACTACATTTGTACAATAACGTGTTTTTCAAGTGTAAATACTAACTCTTTTCAGTGAGGGTGGTGTAGGGCAGGTTGTAGGCGATGATGGCGGGCAGCGCCGCGCACACCAGCAGCAGCCGGAGCGTCGTCACGTTCCACGAGAGCATCGTGTTCCCTTTGTGATGTTTACTTGTCGGTGCTAGCAGATGTCCGACGGTGTTCGACGGTGTTCGACGGTGTTCGGCGGTGTTCGACGGTGTTCGATGGCAATCACGAAGCGGGAGTCGTCCGGCGTTGCGATCACAGCTAATAAATATTACGAGCGCTGAAAGACACGCTCATTACGTTATTAAGAAGCGTGTAATGCTTTTATATATTTCGATACAGCTTAATTAACAAATGTACTAGAAATATAAGGAATATATTCTGTCAAACTGTTTATTGTTGTTCTTTTACAAACAATAAAATTATCGAAATGCATAGATATACCATACGATGGACTATTTTAAACTTTATGTCATAAAAGAAAAAATGGTCTTAATTCCTGCTTTTATTTACGTTTTATTTTTATTAAAAAAAATTAGAAGGCATAGAGGATATGTCTCCAATTTTCACGAGTTCAATTTTCATAACTATTTGATAAACACTCGGAAATGCGATAGCACTTCATCGAAACGCTGGATGACGTATCAAAGTTAATCAAAATCAACCGTACAGAGCAATCAAAAACTTTCGACAGAAATACTTCAGGTACGAGTTGATCCGCTTATTCCTGAAGTTAGAGCGTTGAAGCAAACTAATTATTTAGACTTACTATTATATTAGTATAAACTAGAACTCATGTGTGGATTGTTTTATAAATTAAATAGAGATTAAAACCATTTATTGAACAAATAAAAAATAACCGCTGACAAAGACACACTCACATATTAGTCATTGTGCGTCAGTCATTATGCTTTAGCGCGAAAACTTTACGATACCATTTATGTATATTTTTCTGTAATTAACGTCTACATCGATAATCAGCAATGACTAATAATAGCCTCGATAATTAACTCTTAATACCTTGAGCTACTTTAAAAGTATTATTGTTCATCGACAAAAATAGTTTGATGACATCCATCGCCGTCGTCCCTCTGCGCCGCTTTACAAATATTTCCCCTCACTCCGGCGCGAGTAATAACTCCCATTCGCGAGATCACTGCAAATATTTACTTTATACTCTGTCAGCGATGAACTTAATTACTGTTTTTTTTTTTGTGAGGTCAGAAAATAAAAGTTATGAAAGACGGGCACTGAGTCAGCGGCTTAAGTCGGTCGACTGCCGTGCTGTAATTAATCTTCGTCTGCACCGGCGCAGTTATTACCCACCTCAGCGGTCCGGCGTGATTTATGAATTGTTTTATTAGTCGCAGATTATGCGGAATAAAGATAATCAATTTCTCTTGTTTATGAAACCGTCCTGAGCCAAGCAACAGAAATGATTGGCGTTGATTACTCCTAACTTACTTCATTAGCAGAGGGGTCAGAGGAGCGCTCATGACGAGCAATCATTCATCAAAACTACCCTTAATTGTAATTGAACAGTATATTCGACTAAGACGTTTCTCTCTATATAGGAGACGACTCTCGTACAGGTTGAGAAAGAGTAAGAGCTTCATACATCACGTTACCTCCATGTTGTTTAATGAATACAAACGTAAACCAGGTTTCTATAATAATTTGAGAAATTGTGTGGTGACCCACAGTGACAAACATTGAGACCGGAAAACAATATTTATACAAATATCCATGAGTTGCAGTGAAACGATATCGCTTGCCTCACCTGTCTCCACTCCATCTTTGTTATTGACTTTTTTAAGATTTCAAACTCTTGAAATCCTTTGAATTTCGTCACTCTTATAAACTAGCTTTACCTGCGACCTCGTTCGCGATTGACAGCCTGTTCAATGTTCATTAAACCTAACCGGTTAAACACGCCAGATTTACGTGCGCCGTGTCTGCATTATAAATTGTGTACATTTCACGTTTCAAGTTATTTGGCTTCAACCAATAGAGGTGCTTTGAGTATTGCAGGCTGCCATTGGCTACAGTGTCCGCTTACCATTAGGCGCACTGTACACATGTTTGCCACTCTAGTGATATAAAAAATGGATTATTATAAGCCCTCAAAAATGTTTTTACAACCCATTCCACGTCCAGAAATAGATTTAGGAATATACCTGAATCCTTAAACCCATTGTTTAATTTAAAAAAAAATTAGTGCTTGCTCTTTAATATCAACAATAATACTACTGTAACATTAGGGTATTTTTTTATAAAAAGAGATTTCAAATACTTGACAAAGTTCATGATTTTAGATTATCGTTGAATGGTTTGAAGCGAGGTTGATATTCCGGAGAAAATTTGTTATGCTTCGGATCTTTGTCATCATGGCCATCGGGCGGAGAGCCGTCGTGATCGTGGTCACGTTCGTGATCACGGTCAATATTCTGGTTGTGGTCACGGTTGGCTTGCAAAGCGAGCACAGCCGCGCGCAGGCGTGAGATGTCGCGTTGCTGCGCCTCCAGCTCGCGCTGCAGCTCCTCCAGAGACAACGCTATCGCCAGCCACTGCGACTTCAGGTTTAGCTCCTGCGTCGAAACGATATCAGTGCCATCTATCGCTTTGTAGCTATTCCACTGTATCTCCGCCGCTACCTACTTACCTTATCTTCCTGTTTCATTGCTTGACGATTTACTTCGAAAATAATTATAAGTGAACCGATCAGAAACAGTATGAGTTCACCTGCAAAGTAAAATATAAAATAATGTGAACAAAATTTTTAATTAAATGAAATATAATGTAACCCGCCTACGTTAGAGGCTATGTTTATGTGAATTAATTATGCGACTTTGGTACATAGGTTTGAAAATAGAAGAAAAAAAATTGCCTACGTACAAAATACACCTGACAGAAGTGAAACTTTTTGGCAAACTAATTAAAAAAAAACTAATTATAAAAACGAATTAAAAAAAACACAATGCCAATTAAAAATCACAAAACTGCTGAATAGCACCATCTATTACGCGCAGAAACAGTTTTCGCAGAACTAGTCCTTTGAAACAAACCCAAACACGCGATTCTTATTGCTTGCACTAGATGTCACTTTAAGTATTTTTTATATTACAACCTGAAAACAATTAACGTGAATATTATTTACTGTTCTTAATTAATTATTCAGATTAGTGGTCTGTTCAAAGGCTGGCGCCATAGGCCCTCTGTGCCGGTAACTAGTTTAAAAAGAATAAAAGTAGAAAAATTAGAAGAACCTGAGGTGAAAGAAAAATATGTGAGAAATGTAACCGACAAAATTGGTGACGTAAAAGATAAAGAATGCTGGAAATTGGATGATTTATGGGATTTATGTAAGAATAGTATGGTGGAGGCATCCTCTGAAGAATGTAGGGTAACGACACGAAAGATGAACAATAAAAGAAGAGAGTGGTGGGATAACGAAGTAAGAAAAGCAGTGAAAGAAAAGAAGAATGCCTGGATAAATCTTGCAACGGTACAAAACGCTCGTTGTGTAGATAACATAAAAGTTGAGAGGATGAAAGAGCTCTATAAAGATTTGAAAAAGAAAGTGAAAGCAATAGTTGAAAGAAAAAAGAATGAAGTGAAAGTGCGATTTGAAAATAAGTTCTCAGGACAACAAACCTTAAATTGTTCTGGAACATGGTAAGGAAGGCGAGACGCAACACGGACTCAAAATTAAGTGTTGTTAGAGATGAGAATGGTATGATTATGACGGATGAAAGAGATGTTTTGGAAAGATGGAAACAACACTTTGAGAGTCTATTTGAAAGGGATCAAGCCTCAACTAAGAGAGTGTATGGTGGAAATTATGAAATGATTTTGGAGCTGGAAATAAGTACGGAAGAAATTATAAAAGCTATGAAAAGTATGAAGATGGGAAAAGCGGCAGGTTTTGATAGGGTGTCTGCAGAAACGCTCAGGGCTGGTGGCGGTGTTGTGGTTAGTTTGCTCTGTCTTCTTTTCAATGTGTGTTGGCGTGATGGTCGAGTCCCAGAAGACTGGTGCAAAGCCGTCATAGTAGCATTGTACAAGGGGAGGGGGTCGAGTCAGGACTGCAAGAATTACCGTGGCATCAGTCTCTTGAGTGTTGTAGGCAAATTGTATGTATTCTGATTGAAAGAGTTGTGCAAAAGACTGAAGGGAAAATGTGGGATGTACAAGCAGGGTTCAGAAAGGGAATGGGATGCATGGATCAGATCTTCTCTTTGCGGAACATTGCGGAGAAGTTTCTTTCTAAAAACAGGAAGGTCTTCTGCACGTTCGTGGATTTAGAGAAGGCCTACGACAAAGTGGAGAGGGATGATTTGTGGTCGACGCTATCTGTGTATGGTGTGGATGGCAACCTGATACGGGCACTAAAATCACTTTACGATGGTTCGAGTGCTTGCGTCAGGATTAATAGGGCCTACAGTGACTGGTTTGACATCGGAAAAGGTGTCAGACAGGGTTGCGTAGCTTCACCATGGCTGTTTAACCTATTCATGGATAGTTGTCTTGACGATTTGAAAGACTGTGGATGGGGGTTACGACTGGGGGAGTTACTTGTCAAGTGCCTCTTGTACGCCGACGATCAAGTGCTCCTTGCGGAGTCGGCTGAAGAGATGCAGAAGATGGTAACTCTAGTGAATGAATCCTTCAGTAAGAGAGGCATGAAAATAAATGTAAGCAAGACGAAAGTCATGGTTTTGGAACGGGATGAGAAAGTGACTGAATGCAGAATAATGATTGGTGATGAGAAAGTAGAACAAGTGAATGAATTTGTTTATCTGGGTTGCGTTTTTACAAGGGATGGTAAGTGTGAAGAAGATATTGAAAGGAGAGTAAAATTGGGAAATCAAGTCAATGGGGCCCTGCACTCCCTTATGAACAACAGAAATTTATCAAACAAGGCAAGGTTGACGATTCATGAGGGGGTGCTCTCCACATTGACCTATGGAAGTGAATGTTGGGTGTGGCAGAAGAAGAATGAAAGTAGATTGAATGCGGTAGAAATACGCTCTTTGCGTAATATGTGTGGCTTAAGACTGGTTGATAGAGTAAGAAATAGTGTGATAAGGGAAAAATGTGGTTTGAAAGAAGATGTGGTTATGAAAGTAAGAAAGGGGATGCTGCGTTGGTTTAGACATATTGAAAGGATGAGTGAAAGTAGGGTTACGAAAGGTATTTACAAAAGTAAATTGGCGGGCGTAGTTCCGAAAGGCCGTCCAAGAAGGACTTTCGAGGATCAAATCCGAGAAGTCTTGGAAACCGGCCAAGTAAGAAGTACGCACAATCGCCGACAGTGTATGAGAAGATGTATGACTGTAGGTGAGGCACGAGAGGTTTGTCAGGATCGTGGCAGGTGGAGGGACTTAATCTCTGCCTAACCCCTCTGGGATACAGGCGTGAATTTATGTTTATGTGTTATGTGTCTTAATTAATTATTAATTAAAAATACAAAAAAAAATATTGAAAAAAAAATCAAAAAGCAGACGTCGCGGTGTTACCAGACGGTCACCCATCCAATTACTGACCGTCATGACGCTGCCGCTTTACCGGTTGCTCAAATTTTACCCCTCATGCGCCTAAAGAAGTTTCACTTCAAAAATCTGTCTCTGTGGCGTTTGGCTGGATCAAGTTCTATTGACATTGGTGTAAAATCTTAGCCGATGTCGTCAAATCGATTAAGTGTAATTGAGTACCTATCATGAACACTATTATACTTCTAGTACTTCAAGAAGGACCTAGAAGATCGCCGCCCAGGTTGACCGCCGTGTGCGCGGGCAGCGGCGGCGGCGGCGTCCTCGGCAGCGCGACGCCCGCCAGCCGCAGCGTCGCGGAGCGCGCGCGCCACTCGCAGCGGTGGAACAGGTTCGCGAGCCGCACGCACACCTGCACGCCGAACCGCGGGTTCGACACTGCGTAGGACTGAAAACGATTACAATTTTTCTTTTATAACAATTAGCAAAAGACGCTCATCGTTGCTCATGAACATCTATAAACAAACGTAAAGTATTTAACCGAAAGGATGGAATTTGATGTACGAACCACACCTGCAGTAACTACTTAATTAATACAAGATGGTCGACATTTTATTATTCAAATAATAATATCACTTGAACTGTACCACAAACTTTTTTCCTTTATTATTAGATATTCTGACTAACTTTAACACTTTCACATTGTCGACACCTATAACGTACATTACTTGTTACAGACCTTTATGCGAGTCGCTATGGGCGAACTCAGTTGTCTAGCCATGAGCGTGGCGAGTCGGAACATCGGAAACTGATCCACAACCATACTTATGGTTGATCAGCATTTGACCTCTCATTCAGCTGTCCAAACTGGTACTATCAAGTTCTTCGAATTATGATAACTCATTGAAATAAATTCGACATATTATGTTGTACCAGGTATCCTTGTATCATCGACATGGGTTATATTAGTGTTTAAAGAGTTCAGTTAACATAGCAGGCAAAAACATTATTTCGAAACGTTGTACAGTACTACTCCTAAATAAAGACATGTTGTTGGTAGTATGACCACTGAATTTGACATACTATCAAAATATTATGACAGGATGAACTTGTACAAGTGTCAGTACAGGAAAAAGTTTATACCTATATATTTTTTATCCTATGTTATATTGCGCCGCATTGGCGCAGCGGTCACAGTAATGGATTGCGATTGGCTGTTGCGCGAGTGGTTGCGGGTTCGATCCCCGCACGCGACAACACTTGTATTAGCCATACAGATGTTTACCGTGGTCTGGGTGTTTGTGCAGTCCTTGTGGGTCTTCCCACCGTGCCTCGGAGAGCACGTTAAGCCGTCGGTCCCGGTTGTTATCATGTACACCTGATAGCGATCGTTACTCATAGTAGGGAATATATCCGCCAACCCGCATTGTAGCAGCGTGGTGGATTAAGCTTCGATCCTTCTCCTACATGGAGAAGAGGCCTATGCCCAACAGTGGGATATTACAGGCTGAATCGTGATATTTTTAATCAAAATATCTTTTGAACAGAAAGTTTATTATTTTAACATGGATATGCTGTTTTTAAGCAGTTTCAAACATAGAAGTTTTATAGAAAAAATAAATGTCACATTTGACATTTTCTGTCTACGCATTACTCTTCTGAAACAAAATCATATTTATTTGAGAGAGTATATAAAAGAACAATCAGAGATGGAGATCGCGTACTCGTACACGAAGCGGCGCTGCGACTTCGGCCGGCAGCCGCTGTTCTGCGAGCAAGGGCCGGAGCTGTGCGACAGCGTGCCCGCCGCCGCCGCCGAGCACCGGAACTACATCCTGCGCAACCCCGTACACCAGGCCACGCAGAACACGCCCGCCTTCTCGGAGCACCGCGTCAACACTATTCGGTTAACCCTCGTTGCACTATTATTAAAAAAGTATTTATTAGTATTATATTGCTTTGCCATCGTAGCCCATCAGTAATCGATTACTGTAGCTTATGACGTAATATATACCTAAAATTTCATCTTACTGTTAAAAATGCTTCCTTTCTTATATAGTGCTAAGTTATATCGTAACACAGACTGACTTTATTTTTTTGTTTCTCAGAGCTGAATACACAACAACTGGTGCTAACCACGCCGAAGGCGGTTGGCCGAAGGACGTGAATGTCGTGGACCCTGAAGCAACCCAACGCTATCGCAGAAAAATCGAGAAAGATGACAACTACATCCATTGCGTCATGTCATTGTCATCGGTACATTAGTCTTTATTTTTGTGTCCCCTACATTTTGTCTTTAATTGCAACAATTTGGGTATAACGGACTTAAATTTCAGGGTATGGAGCACTACGTGCTGCAAAACAACGCTATCGACATGTACCGCACGTACTACGCGGAGATGTCGTCGCTGCCGCCCGTGGAGAAGAGCAGCTGCCGCACCGTGAACGTGTACCGCGACGCGGCGGGCGGCGCCGGCCGGCCCGTCAGCTCCCTCTGCTGGCAGCCGGAGGGGCACAGCTTCGCCGTCAGCTACGTCGACGTCGACTTCAACCACAACCCGCGAGCTCCTGTCGAGTCGTACATCTGGGACTTGGAGAATGCGAACTATCCAGAAGTTATCATAAACCCACCGGCGGCACTCCTCGACTTACAGTTTAACCCCCGCGATCATAACATGCTGATCGGTGGCCTGATAAATGGGCAGGTGGGCGTCTGGGATCGGCGGCGCGGAGGATCGCCCACGGTGACGTGCGCACCGCACGTGGCTCATAGAGAACTCGTCAGAAATGTTTTGTTCATCAACTCCAAGTCGGGTCAAGAGTTCTTTTCCGGCGGGCCCGACGGCGCGTGCAAATGGTGGGATATTCGGAACATGAGCGAACCTACTGACGAAATGATTATGGACGTTGTCAAATCATCTTTTGACGTACAGAGTATGGCTTCTGCCAATGGTATAAGCGTGCTAGAGTATGAACCGACAATACCTACTCGTTTCATGGTTGGTACGGAGAACGGCCTAGTCATTGGTGGAAATCGTAAAGGCAAAACACCGATGGAGAAACTACCAGCTAAGGTGATACAATGCGTTTAAATTATTAGCATCTGCAGTCAAAATTACTGTCAAACATTATTAAAATATTGCTTGTTTGAAGTTCGAAGCGCATCTTGGGCCGGTGTGGTCGCTGGAGCGCAACCCTAACTTCCTGAAGAACTTCCTCACGGTCGGCGACTGGACGGTGCGCGTGTGGAGTGAGGACTGTCGCGAGTCTTCCATACTGTGGTCTCTGCCTCACCGCCATAAGATCACCTCTGCTACTTGGAGCCCTACCAGGTACTTTCGTGTGTACACAGCCCTACTAATATTAAAAATACAAAAGTTTTCGAAAGATAAATAAATGGAAAAATACTAATATATTTCGTACGCTCAACCGTAATTTTCTATTTATCAAAGAAAAAGGTTATATTACACATATACGTAATTAACAATGATATAGTGTGCGTGCCCCTGTGTGAAGTAGAGCAGTGTCGTTAATAATTAATGCCGACAGGTTGTCGCTGATGCTGGTGCTGCAGTGGAACGGCGTGCTGGCGGCGTGGGACCTGCTGCGGCGCCAGCACGAGCCCGCGCTCACCATGCAGCTGTGCGAGGAGCCGCTGCTGCGGGTGCGCATGCAGGAGGCCGTGCGTACCACTCGTCTTATCACTCATTAATACTGTTTGTTTACGAATGTTTTGATATTGACAACTTTTATATCAGCTTAGAAGAGTATACGAAGCATTAATATTTTAATAATTAATGAACAGATGACACGAATCAGATTAGGTTGTTGTGTACGTATTAGGGGTGGACGATATACATCGATGTATTAAAAACACTCGATGTTTTGAAACGATGCATCGAATCAAACCGATGTATTGTTAATATTTCAACATCGAGTATAAATCGATGTTTCTTTATTCGATGCATCGAAGAGGCAAACAAACCCGCTAAAATTATTCTTTCATGGATGGATTATCTCTCTACGGTTCATAAGTAACATAGGTTCAAAGAAAAAAATAGTATTTTTCAAATTTTATGTTTCTATTGCTTTAAAAACATATTTTTCTGTGCCTTTAGCACATGCTGACAAATTTTTGTTATCTTTAAATGTTTCAAAGCTTGTTTTACAATCAAAATTTAAATTCAAATAAATACACCATTAGTTTTTAACCCCCGACGCAAAAAGAGGGGTGTTATAAGTTTGACGTGTCTGTCTGTCTGTGGCTCCGTAGCTCGCGAACGGATGAAGCGATTTCAATTTAGTTTTTTTTAATGAAATGTGAGTTACGGGCGAATGTTTTTAGACATGTTTGATGAAAATCGGTTGAGTCGTTTAAAAGTTGTGGGGGGTGAAAGTGGGGAAGAATAACCGAATTTCTCAAATATATTAATTGAGTGGTGTCTCAAATGGAAGCGCATCACGTGCACATTACAAAATAATATGTTCAATGAAAATCGGTTGAGGCGTGAAAAAACTCCGGGGTAAAAGTGGAGAAAATACCCAATATCTGCAAATATATGTGGTGGGGAGAAAATTAGGATGGAAATCCAATGAAATCTTTACCTTAAATATAAATTTGAAAATTTTTGACAAGAATCTATGTATTAAAAACTTAACAAAATCTACATTATAATAAGTGTGTACCTATAAAAAGTATAAAATAAAAATTAAATAAAAAAAACTCGTGTGGTTTTAAGAAACCACTTTCTAAAACAACGCGTTACGTAACGTTGTTTTTTCTTTAAATAAAAAAAGCTAGAGTACTAAAATCTCCCAAATTGGCAACCTTTTTCGTTTATATCCCTTTATGTATTTAAATATTTATACTTACCGCAAACTCGATTTTTTTAAGTGACTTTACGGTAGTTTTCGCAACAAAGTTGTGACATTTGGGTAAAAATGGTCAGTTGGGGTGTTACGTAACGTTTATGGGCTAGGGGGGGGGGGGGGTACAGGAAAACGTTACGGCGCGTTACATAGGGGGGAGGGGGGGGGTCAAAAATCATCAAAATTTGCGTTACGTAATACTTGAACGACCCCTTATAGAAAAACACTCGATGTATGGAAAACATCGATGTTTTTTTTGATATATCGATATTACATCGATGCCACTATGCGATGCATTGAATCGAAAAAAACATCGATGTATTTTTTCAGTGTCCATCACTAGTACGTATTTCAAGGGCTTAAACTTGATAGCTGTGAGTTGTTTTACTTTCACAGAACCGCTTTTATGTTCTCAGGGTACGTTGGCAGCGTGCGGCAGTCGCAAGGGCAACGTATACATGGTCGAACTGTCACAAAACATGGCGCAGTCTGACAAGAACGATAAGGGTTTATTGACTGCTGTTAGTACCATGTCATAACTTCGTAACAGTTGAACTTGAACTTTGCTGTAACTGCCTCTAAACGTTCTCTAAAAGATCCACTACGTTGATGGGCTATAAAATGTCTTCTGTAACGTGTTAGTTTTATCTCATAGTGTTTCGTTACCGCCGAGAATGTAAAAAAGTACGACTGGAGTTTACTTTTTCAGATCGACTGTCTAAATAGGCACAAAAAAGGCTTACTAGTCTAAGAAAAAGATTAATACCATATCAAATGGTAAATAAAATAATGAAATAGCGCCATCTATCGATCGACCGATACCGCTATTAGAAAACTATTATTAGCCTGTCGATGACGTTTTCGTGGTTTCCGATAGATGGCGTTAAAAAGGTAAAAAAATGTAACGAGGTCATTCGTTCAACAGATTTTACACCTCATATTTTTTTCATACCGGGCGCCTTATAAGAAAATCGATTCTTAAGGAGCAAACTCCAATTAGCTCCAAAAAATAATATAAACTTAAAATTATGTATGGTTCCGCTTCCGCTTCAAAACCTAACAGCCTCTCGATTCACATGACACATCAACTGGGCCATCTCAACTCATAATTGTATCGGTCAAGTATAGACATATCAGTGGGTAGTATTGTTCAGATGTTCGAGCGCGAGAGCAAGCGCGAGCGCATCCTGGAGGCGCGCATGCGCGAGTTCCGCCTGAAGCTGCGGCAGGCGGAGGAGGGCAGCCCCGCCGCCGCCGCCTCCGCGCAGGACCTGGCCGCCGGCGACCGCGACCTCGCCGGCGCCGCCAACGAGTACGCGCTCGTCGTCAAGAAGGAGCTCGCCTCCTTCTAGAAGATAATTATATAGTCACTCAATCGCTTTTATAATTATATAATTATGTATTATCATTTTATCAATATCGAATCTAAATCAATTTAGACGTATTGTAATTTTATTATTCGAACATTTCTATAAATCATGATAATATTTTAAACCATTTCCATCAAAACGCGATGTATAGGATTTTATTAATAATTTTATTATTTTGTATAGATTCGTAACAATTGAATTGAATGTATTTACCGAGATCATGATTTATGTAACTCATTATTTATTTTATCTTAACTTATTAAGTATTGTATGTTTTAATTTTAAATATTAAAATCATAAATTATTTATTGATGCTTTTATTTTATTTAAAACCTGCTAGCTAGCTTTTCGAACCACTCAAGGTTTCTAAAAGACGTAAAAAAGCGTAAATCATGAAAATGTTGTGGATTGCAGTCTGTACCTATTGCATTTTCTAAAACTGACATTCCAACTTTAAAAACGGCCTCAATACTCTTAAATACGTCACAATTATGTATGGAAAAAATATTAAAGGTCTTTATTGTTTGAAAGTCACTTTTGAATACTTTTATTAAAATAAAAATCTCAATAGAAACAATCTGTTAAAGAACTCTGTAGTATACTTTGCATGTGGTTGTTTGAAGATTTACAATTTACATTATTATCTTTCTAAATATTATGACGTTTCATTACTTTCATTGAACTTTGCTAACGCATGCCGAGTGTAGGTAGTAAGTATGTACATAATTATTAAGAACTATATTTTATTATTACCAATAAATTTCACATATTTCTTATAATAAAACAAGCAATAATTTAAGTGTTTTCAACAATTGTAATAAAAAGTACAAATAATAAAATCGGCGCACAATCGTCAGTCTCGCAGCTTCGGAACGCACGCGGAGCTAAAAATAAGACGGAGCACACGACACGTGCGCGCTCACACGTCTCACGTCACTGGAGCGGCCGGCGGCCGGCTGCGTGTGTATTACTACGATAATGAGTTCACGGAGATGACACAGTGTTATGAATGCCTGGGCCAACATGGAGAAAGAAGAGCACGACCGAACTCAAAACGAGGGCTGTGACCTCTGGCAAGGTGTGGGCGAGTACGAAGCGCACACTGCCGTGGTCCTGGGGTGCGTGTTCGCGCGGCTGTCGGCGGCGGAGCTGTGGCGCTGCGGCGGCGTGTGCCGCGCCTGGCGCCGCGCCGCTGCCGACCGCGCGCTGTGGCGCCGCGCGCTGCTGCCGCGCGCCGGCCCGCGAGCGCTGCGGGCGCTGGACGAGACGCAGAGCGCTAGCGAGCACAAAGGTAGACGTTATTAATTTATATCCGAATGCTGCACCTGCAAAGCGCATGAATTTCATGTGATGACTGAGGTAAGGTAGGATATATTCTACTCAAAACGACTGAAGAAGTACCTCCACCTTACAGAAGATCACAGCTAAATAATACTACTTTCAAGTAGTGTTGTTTTCCTGTGGTGAGTAAGGTGACCAGAGCACCTGGGTTGGATTTGGGGTAGGGTTAGCAACATGTTTGCGATACTACTGGTGTTGTATAAAAAAAGTGTGTGTGTTTGCTCCGACGCACGACTGGAGTTTACTTCTTCAGATTGACTGTCTAAATATGCACAAAAAAGACTTTAAACTTTATAATCTAAGAAAAAGATTAATACCATATCAAATGGTAAATAAATGAATCAAATAAATGTATTTATTAGAAAACGTCGTAACCGATACCGTCGTAACCGTCGTAACCGTCGTAGCCGGTACCGTCGAAAACGTCGTAGCAGATAGATAGCGCACAAAAACGTAACGAGATCATTCGTTCAGTAGATTTTACTCATATTTTTTTCATACCGGGGGCCTTGTATGAAAATCGATTCTTAAGGAGTAAACTCCAAAAACTCCGACACCTTAATTTTATTAACCCTACAATTACCTACTACCTATTTACTTAATTAAGTAGAGATATACAATGAAATGTTGCAGGACGCGAGTGGTCGTGGCGCGCGGAGTACGCGCTGCAGGCGGCGCGCTGGCGGCGCTGCGGGCGGCTGGCGCGCGGCGCGGGCGCGGTGCCGCTGGTGTGCGCGGCGCTGCGCAGCGACGACGCCTGCCTAGCGCTGGTCGATGAAGACTCGACCGTCACGGTAACAGACGCTATCTGTTACCAAGACATGGCTGGGACGAGAATGTTTATAATATTGCAGTATACGATACACGCTACGCTAACAATGGGAAGTAAGGGTCGACCGAGATCTCGGTCTCGGTCTCGGTCTCGGCATTCTCGGCCAAAAATTCTACCGAGATCTCGGTCTCGGTTCTCGGCCAAAAATCGCCGAGATTCTCGGCCAAACCGAGACCGTTGTAAGTAGGTAAGGTATAGGATAATGGGATTCAAATCTACCGCTCGCGTCCACATTAGTCACTAGTGTCAGTGCGAGAGCGAGCTATCGATTGTGATTGGTCGGCTGGCAGCGAGCGGGTGCGGGGTGCATGGACGTAATACCTATAGTTACTATGTCCATGGCGGGGTGTTACTTACCGCTGCTGCCACCATTCCGCGCTGTTCGCTCATTTCATTACTTTTTAACCGACTTCCAAAAAGGAGGAAGTCTCAATTCGACTGTATTTTTTTTTTAATGTATGTTAGCTCAGAACTTTTGACTAGGTGGACCGATTTCGATCAATTTTGTTTCAAATGAAAGGTATAGTGTGTCATGTGGTCCCATTTAAATTTAATTGAGATCTGACAAGTACTTTTAGAGTTATATCTAATAATGCGTATTTACTTGACTACTTTTTCGTCGACCTACGTTGTATTATGCCGCATAACTTTTTACTCGGTGTACCGATTTAGATGATTCTTAATTTAATCGAAAGCTAATACCTACTTGTCATGTAGTCTTGTTTAAATTAGATCGAAATCTGATTACAACTTTTTAAGTACATAATCTTTAATAGCGCATATTTACTTGACTATTTTATCGTCTTATTACGTTGTATTACTTGTCGATGTAATTAAGTCGGTTTTTTTTTTTCGTTTGCAAGCAAACACAATTTTATGTAAACAAACAATTGTAGTTAAACTGTAAAAAGGAGTTTGTTTGAATTTTATTTGTAGTAGAATAATTAAGTTTCTTATTGTTTTGATTAATTAGAATAACTACATAAAGTAGTTAAGTGACTATTAAGACCATTATATTAACACGTATTATTTTATACGTATGGTGAAAACCTGGTGAATGTACGAAGATATTTTAGATTCAGTGACCACATTCATCAGAATACGATTTATCAATTTGCTGATTTATTATGTTCGTTGCTGTTTTTCAACCAACTTAAAAAAAGGAGGAGGTTTCTCAATTCGACCGTATTTATAGGTATAGTATATCTTTTATTCATGTTCGGGGATAACTTCGTCGTTTATGAACCTATTTTGATAATTCTTTATTTGTTGGAAAGGAGATATCCCAAGGGTGGTACGATGATAAGGAAACCAGGATCTGATGATATAATCATCATCGTATGGGCAGCATAATCTTATGGGCAGCTCATGGCATGGCATGTCATAGACTTGAATGATGACCCAATGACAAGTTACGAAAGCAGTTCAAGTTCTGTTATAGAAATAGCTTAGAGAGCCAAGACTCCAAAGAAACGCAAATATTTTTGAATATTGGTATTCGTCACCATATGAAGTACTTAAGCCTGCGGCAAAAAAGTTTCTATCAGCACCGCCTACTAGTGTAGCAAGTGAACAGCTCTTTAGTAGTGCTGGTCATACGATGAGAAGGGTGAAAATGTAGAAAAATTGCTTTTTCTGTGCTGCAACATCACGTTGTTTAATTTTTAGTATTAAAACTATAAAAAAAATATTATGACATTCTTAAATATACTATACTAATTTGCAAAAATAGCGCATTTTATTTTTTTATTTTTTATTTATCTATTCTCGGTCTCGGTCTCGGTCTCGGCCGAGATTTTAATTTATTCTCGGTCTCGGTCTCGGTCTCGGCCGAGAACGAAAAACCTGTCTCGGTCGACCCTTAATGGGAAGTGACGTCGTGTGAAACAACGAGATAGCAGTGAGGCTGAGAGTAACGTTTTAAAAGGCTTTTTAACCGACTTCCAAGGAGGAGAAAGTTCTCAATTCTACTGTACTTTTTATGTATGCTACTTTAGAACTTTTGATTGGTTGGATTGGTTTTTGATTTTTTTCTTTAATCGAAAGTGGTGCGTGTCATGTGGTCCTATTTAAATTTGATCGAGATCTCATGACTGCTTTTTGAGTAATCTTTGATAACGCTATATTATACGAGTACAAACATATTCTTCTTTTAAAATTAGTTGTAAATAGATTGTTACCGCTTAGATCTGGGAGCACACGCGCTCTGTGGACCGCGAGGACGCGGGTAAGGAGTGGGCGGTGCGCTGGAGCGGCGCGGCGAGTGATGCGTGGTGCGGCGTGGCGCAGGCGCAGTGGGCGCCGCGCGCGCGCCGCCTGCTGCTCGCCGGTCGGCTGGCGCTCGTCGAGCGCTACGAGATACTCGTCCTGCACTTCGACGGTATTTAACCTTACATTTTTTATATCATTTTTTGTAGGAACGACCTATTCCAATTCCTATTCCAATTCACTCACTTTTTAGGGTTCCGTACCTCAAAAGGAAAAAACGGAACCCTTATAGGATCACTTTGTTGTCCGTCTGTCTGTCAAGACCCTTTTTCTCTGGAACGCGTGGAGGTATCAAGCTGAAATTCATATCAGATACTCAGGTCTACTGTCCCTTAGAGCTGTGAAAAAATCAAACTTTTAAGTCAACGCAATCAAGGATACAGCCGTTTATGCTGCAAATTTTCGACACTCGCAAGGGAATCAAAACCTACAGGGTACTTCACGTCAACTCAGAGGTATGAAGCAACGTCTTATAGTACAGATAAAGAATTGATTTTTTTAACAAAAAAAAATGCTAACTTACAAAGTACACATGTCAGAAGTGAAACTTCTTTGGCAAACTAATTTAAAAAAAAATTAAAATACAAAAAAACCTAATTGAAAAAAAAACAAAAAGTCAACGTCACGCGGTTTTCCCAGGCGGTCACCCATCCAAGTACTGACCGTCCCTGACGCTGACGCGTTACCGGGCGCTCAAATTTTACCCCTCATGCGCCTAAGGAAGTTTCACTTCAAAAAGTACTAACATACTACAACGTAAAGTGCTAACGTCTCGTTGCAGAGGCGTGGCGCGGGCGCGTGGGTTGCCGCGGCGCGAGCGGGCCGGGCGGCGCGGCGTGCTGGGTGCGCGACGACGTCTTTCTGGCGCCGCGCCTGCGCCTGCTGGCGCCGCGCCGCGCCTGCACCACGCTGTGGCTCTGCGCCGCGACACAGGTCGCCTAACAACGCTATCTTATTTATAAGTTATGAGACTCGAATAAAGTAGTCGAATGCATATTAAATTGTTTCTAGGAAATTCATTCCGAGTTCGCCGCGGTCGCCACACCGCTTCTGCGGATCTACAACGAAGCCGCTGCACATATATCGTAAGATTTTTATAAGCTTTTATTTAACTTTCAGTATATAAGCATGTAAAATAATTATATGTATGTTTGCTAGGGTGGAATAACCTTTAACCGATTAAGTTGATGTATACGTTTATTCTTTATAGCTCATTTAAACAAACAAGCTTGTTTATTAAAAAAATTTTTTGGAGTTTATTAGAGTTTACTCCTTAAGAATCAATTTTCATATAAGGCTCCCGGTATGAAAAAAATATGAGGTGTAAAATCTGTTGAACGAATGACCTTGTTACGTTTTTTTTTTGCCTTTTCAACGCAATCTATCGGAAACCACGAAAACGTCGTAGAGAGACTAATAATAGTTTTCTAATAGCGGCATCGGTCGATCGATAGATAGCGCTATTTGAATATTTTATTTACCATTAGATATGGTATTAATCTTTTTCTTAGACTAGTAACATAATTTTATACAGGGTGGGGATTACAATACAACGATAACTTGGACAGCGTATATGTAATGACATTCCAAGCCCACATACAAAAAATCAATAAAATACATCCAGTAGTTTAGTCACAAATTATGATTTTTCATTTTTTAAAATTTCTACGTATGTATCATACTAAAGACCTGACCTACCCTAAAACCGGCGGTTAACGACTCAAGGACAGCTATTATTATTTTTAAAAAGATAGAGCATAAAAATAATGGATATGGGATCGACTGCCACAAAAAAAAAGCAAAATTTTTAATCATTTCCATTTAGTGACAGTTCGCAGACCAAATAATATTATAATAACTAATGTTTAAAAAAAAAAAAAAACTTATTCAGTATCGGCTACTGATCAGTTCTGCATATTTAAAAAAAAATTGATGGTTTGAGAAAATTTAAATCAAATAGTTTTTTATTCAATTTAATTTTAAATGCGTAACAATTTATTTTAATTTACTTTTCTAACTTACTATTTTTTATTCAATCAAAATAATGAAGTTTTGTAGGTACAAGCATGACATACCACTTCTAAGGACTTTGCCGCGTAGAAACAAGGCCACGACCTGTTACACGCGTCATCGCGCGTGTAACAGGTCAGTGATCCTGTAGTTACAAAAATGATGTTATAAAATTTTATTAAATTATATTGAACTAGCTTCTGCGCGCGACTTCGTCGGCGTGGACTCAGCTCCTATTGGTCTTAGCGTGATGATACATAGCCTATAGCCTTCCTCGATAAATGGGCTATCTAACACTGAAAGAATTTTTCAAATCGGCCCAGTAGAACCAGAGATTACCGCGTTCAAACAAACAAACAAACAAACAAACAAACAAACAATCAAACAAACTCTTCAGCTTTATATATTAGTATAGATTAGTTTGTATGAAAAAATCTTTTTTTTTGATTTTGATGTTAGGACTTATCTGATGGTTTTGAAATACTTCTTTATACTAGTACTAACGGTGTTTTCAATTATCGTTCTATTGTCATCCACACCTTGTATATGGATATGTATATATGTATGTATATGTGTATGTATATATATATATATATATATATATATATATATATATATATATATATGTAGGCTACCTACGCTGTTGTTGATATTCACCTACCCTCAATCATTCTATTATTCAAGTCGTTCTGACGTGTATGTCAGTACCTGTGATTATTCGAGTCATTCTGTCGTCGGCTAAGGCATTCTTGGCTCTGGCGTGGTGCGGTGCACTTGTGTATCCTGCTAGTAGCTTAACCTCGACTCTTCTAATAGTTAGTTTGTGTACACGAATTAATTGTTACTGATTGGGCAACTCGACCGGTGGTGGTGAGTGCCAATGCGCATTGTTAGGCGGCGCCGCCGTAAACCAACACTCGGGTCACAAGTCCCGGGCACTGCGTCGAGTTGTCTCTCTGCCACGCGATAGACGGTACCCGCTCGGTGAGTACATTGAATACTAAGTAGTAACTATCGTGTTTTAAATTACATTGTGAATTAACCAGGCCATCCGTCCTACTCCTCACTTCTGATTCCTACATCAGAAGTGGGATGCAACCTTAACGACCCACATCGCGAAAGCCGTGCGCCGAACAATAAGCAGTGTGCAATTAAGTTGCAATATTTCGTAGTGATCGTAGGTACATCGATATTTTAGTTCTTTTCGGTCGTTCTGTTGTGTTCTTATCGGTGTACAAGGGTTTTATTCAGTGTTATTTGTTGAATTTAATTTTATAGTTAATGATTTTTGCTAATAGATTTTGCGATTCTGTTTTTATTTCGATTCAGTTACAATATTAGATTGTGAGTGTGATTGTAGTGCGAGCTTGCAGCGCGTTCTAGGTCTAGATCTAGCGAAAGGCAAAGCGTATCGAACGGATTCGTTGCGTACTTTCTGAGTTTTTAAGAGTGAATACTCATTTTTCATATTTCGCGACAAGGTCCACCCTCACTTTAATGACTCTCTTCGCTTACGGTATCGAAGCCATTTTTCGGAAACTAGAACATATCTGTTTCCATAGGGTAGTTTTAAATAATTGTAATTTGTAGTATTCTGAACTCAGTTCAAAGTTAAAATATTAAATGCTGCGAGCGTAGTTGTAGTATTTAGGTTATTAAGTTTAAAGTTTTTGTGGTTACCTACTTGTTTGTGATAAAGTGTTAATATCGTCTTAGCTTGAGTATTTCCGATTACCCGAATATTTTTTTGTGTTTGTTACACGATATATCTTACACGATATTTTAACTAATATTATTTGTCGAAGTACCGAAAGAGCGTAAAATTAAAGACTCCATCTTCCGAATAGTTAATACTAATTTTCTGATTTAGTCAGTCACCATTTTTATCATCTACTGGCGGGATTGTTGTAATTTGCAAGTGAATAAGCAGTTATTGTTTAATTACGTAGTTTTAATTATTACGTGGCGTATAAGTGATTACTGTGATAATAATAATTAATTCGATATAGTTAAAAGTGTGTATCGTGAACTACAGATTTGAAGTGAGAAATGAGTGTTTCTTTGAGGGTTTTAGTCTTTTTCTACCTTTGATTGATTTATTTAAACTGTTTAAAAGTTGTTTTAGTTGTTCTGTTTAAGAACGTTTAAATTACAGAGAGTTAATTGATAACACCTTGGTACAATCGTAAACCTATTACAACAATAGTTATAGGTAGGTCACCTAAGATTAATAATTTTGTTTATGAGTAGGTAACTATTGAAAATTCTTACTATATTCGTTTGTTTTCTTTTAACAGTTCAAGAAAATTTGAAATTAGTGACTCCCTCACACGTTACCAATTTGATTTGAAATCGATTTTAGTTAAGAAGAAATTTCAATCGATTTAATGAAATATTTTTAGTTAAAAAAATTAATTGTTCCTTTATTAGTTATTTTAGTTAATTACGTAGCTAGTTTGTTAAATAAATGAGTAGACAGGTGTATGATTTTCCAACTTGATTTCGACTTTATTAACCACGCGTTTTAAAGTTAAATGACACTAACGCGTGAGTAGTACATTTTAAGGCAGTCGTTGTAGGTAACTGTTGAAATTCTTATGTTTCCATATGTGCTAAAAATTGTTGAGTAACTTTGCGAAGCAAGGGTTATAAATGGAACTGTATGATTTCGATAATTCCTTCATAGAGACAGCTAGGCTTTTTAATATCCTATTGGCGATTTTGTTCTGTTACAAAATGAGGAGCGTAATCAAACGAAACTTGATCCGAAATATTGAGGCCCTTTTCACGTAATAAAAGTTCTCGAAGGTAATCGGTATACCCTTAAAGCTTAAATTGTCAACGTACCTACAAATTTGCTCACGAAAGGTTAAGAAAAATGCCAGCACGTCATGTACCAGACGATATTGATGTAATTTATGATCTTGTTGATAATGATGATGTTCAAGTTTAAGTAGAGGGAGAAACTCGATTGATCAATTCTATCGACTGTATAATGTGTTCAACCGTACCAGTCTAGTTATTTAGTAGTCGTAGCCCTGTAGAAGGTGTCTCTTGGGGCAACCCAAGAGTTCATGGGTGCGCGGTGTGCGTTTAACTCTGGCGGAGGTCGTGGTGTTTGATACCGTAGCGTGTAGTCACAAGAGGTGACTGACACGGGTGATCCATTCGATTGATATGCGTACTGAGATGTATGTGACTGACACATGTACTGTGATTACTCTTCGTCTAGAGAGCCGTGGTGTTAGAAGTCTTTACGCGAGGTTTTCGCAAGCTTGTTGTCGAAGTAGAGTACGTCTATAGTTTTGGCTGTGATGATTTCGATGGTACATGGCTGTGGTATTTGAGTGAAGTGATTAGTTATAATTGGTTTAATGACAATATTATTATTCAGATTATTGCAAAGTTCTTGAAACAAACTAAGTTTTGAGCGTAGAGTTTGTCTACTTTCCCCTTTTACGTAGAGTTTGACTGAGTATAAAGTACTGTTGCGGCCTTTCTTCTACTCCAGGTTGACCAAGGGCGTGTGCTAGCAGGATGGTCGTGACTTGTCCTTTGTTACTTATATAGTTTATTAATTGAGGCGAAACCGGTCCACACTGACCTATACTGGCCTATTCTGGTAATAATTAGTTAATTCTTGGGTTTAATGGCTTTCAGTTATGCCAAAGAGCACTGTCGATTTTGGATAATTAGCAATCCCAGAATAATTCAGATACTATGACTGCCAACTCTGATACTATGACTGCTACATCTGATACTATTTGTAACAACTATGGTACTATGATATTTTGTGCGATCTGAACCTGTCAACATTATGATACAAGCTGATGTTTACAGAACTAACTACAGTACTTAAGAGATGAATGGTAAAATGAAAAAAAAGAGACAATTAATTTCAGTAAATGAGATAACTTTAAGAAACAAAGGTGGCAAATTAACTACGAGTATATAATAAGTACTAAGTGATTAGTAGAACCGATTTAGTAGTAGTAGTACTAACTTGTGTAACTTTTGCCTATTAAGACTGAGGAAGAGACTAAGTTATATAATGTTTTCGACCTCATTGACTTGATCTCATGACTCTTACACGATGTAGAAATTCACGCTGAACTAGACAGAGCTGATTAGTAGGTGAGAACGCTTTTTGGTTTGCATTGGTCGAAAGGACAGTGCCATCCGGGCCATACCGTGCGCGGTTGGTCGAAGGGATGCACCCGTCCGGGCCATACTGTTGGTTTGCGCTGGTCGAAAGGACAGTGCCATCCGGGCCATACCGTGCGCGGTTGGTTGAAGGGATGCACCCGTCCGAGCCATACTGTTGGTTAGCGCTGGTCGAGGGGACAGTGTCATCCGGGCCATACCGTGCGCGGTTGGTTGAAGGGATACACTCGTCCGGGCCATGCTGTTGGTTTGAGTTGGTCGAAGGGACAGTGTCATCCGGGCCATACCGTGCGCGGTTGGTTGAAGGGATACACTCGTCCGGGCCATACTGTTGGTTTGTGCTGGTCGAAGGGACAGTGTCATCCGGGCTATACCGTGCGCGGTTAGTTGAAGGGATACACCCGTCCGGGCCATACTGTTGGTTTGTGCTGGTCGAAGGGACAGTGCCATCCGGGCTATACCGTGCGCGGTTAGTTGAAGGGATGCACCCGTCCGGGCCATACTGTTGGTTTGTGCTGGTCGAAGGGACAGTGCCATCCGGGCTATACCGTGCGCGGTTAGTTGAAGGGATGCACCCGTCCGGGCCATACTGTTGGTTTGTGCTGGTCGAAGGGACAGTGCCATCCGGGCTATACCGTGCGCGGTTAGTTGAAGGGATGCACCCGTCCGGGCCATACTGTTGGTTTAGGTTGGTCGAAAGGACAGTGTCGTCCGGGTCATACCGTCCGCGGTTGGCTGTGAGGACACACCCGTCCGGTCCAACTTGCTTGTTTGTTGTTGAGAGAACTAACTGAAGACCAGACTGTTTGTAATGATGAGTGATGCGCTGCTGGAATCTCACCTGCTATAGTGGGTGACGATTTAGACCAGCAGGTTTGAATTGTAGGGGTTTTCCTATTGTAAAACTAGACTAGTGTTACTTGTGTGTTACCATATTGATATGACTGTAATGATGATGATGTTAACCATATTCAGACTGGTGTCACCGAGTGACTTACTAACTGAAACCAATTATTTCTAGTCGGAATGTCCAGCTTGGACGGAATCAGATATTAATATGTTGGATAGATTTTTGTCAGGATAGTCGAGCGATATTTTGTTTTTGCTTACAAATACCTAAGATTGTAATAAATAGCGCGCGAGGACGCGCGCAAATCAGGACGGCCGTGTAGGCTACCTACGCTGTTGTTGATATTCACCTACCCTCAATCATTCTATTATTCAAGTCGTTCTGACGTGTATGTCAGTACCTGTGATTATTCGAGTCATTCTGTCGTCGGCTAAGGCATTCTTGGCTCTGGCGTGGTGCGGTGCACTTGTGTATCCTGCTAGTAGCTTAACCTCGACTCTTCTAATAGTTAGTTTGTGTACACGAATTAATTGTTACTGATTGGGCAACTCGACCGGTGGTGGTGAGTGCCAATGCGCATTGTTAGGCGGCGCCGCCGTAAACCAACACTCGGGTCACAAGTCCCGGGCACTGCGTCGAGTTGTCTCTCTGCCACGCGATAGACGGTACCCGCTCGGTGAGTACATTGAATACTAAGTAGTAACTATCGTGTTTTAAATTACATTGTGAATTAACCAGGCCATCCGTCCTACTCCTCACTTCTGATTCCTACATATATATATATATATATATATATATATATATATATGTGTGTATATCTACTTATATTATTGTTATGTACGTGTATATTTATACCTATAGGAATATTTAATAGTTTATTGTATTTAATTTATTTGTATTTTTTTTATCTTATTCTGTTTGATGTACGTTTATTATACACCACCTACTTATTTCTTTTCTTTCTCTTAATCCTAACCCTTAGGTTGCCTGGAAGAAATCGCTACCGAGCGATAAGGCCGCCTCATTGTGCATTATATTTTTTTTTACTTTACAATTCCGTGTTAAATTACTCTATGTGGTGTACAATAAAGAATATAAATAAATAAATAAAAATAAATAAGCCTTTTTTGTGCCTATTTAGACAGTCGATCTGAAGAAGTAAACTCCAGTCGTGCGTCGGAGCTGACACACAGACTTTATCAATATTCTATTTTCATATTATTGACCCATTTTAATTTTAAATTGCTAACGGTACTTTTAATTTTTCTTCTACTGCTATAACCGAATATTAATATAATAAATAATACACATACATGTATTTATGATTTCTCATAAAATGATTACCGTAATGGGTAGTGTATAATTATATTTACATACATTTCTATATACTAATCTTAAAATCTATACCATCATCATCATCTCCCTGCCCTTATCCTATTTATATAGGGTCGGCACAACATGTTCTCCTCTTCCTCAGACTCATGTTGTAAGTGATTTGGCATGTTATTTTTTACGACCGGCCGCCTGCCTGACATCAACCCTCCTTGGGAATATAATATATCTTAAAATCTATACCAATATTATAAAGAGGTAAAGTTTATAACTTTGTTTGTTTGTAGGGGGTAATCTTCGCAAATACTGATCCGATCATGAAAATTCTTTTACTAACAGAAAGCTACACTATTCAGGAGTGACACAGGGTATATTTTATTATTATTGAACAAAAAGTTCAGTGAAAAAATAGTACCTATATTATGTAAATCAATTCGGAGATGTGCGAGCGAGATGAATACTTCACTATATATATATAACATAAATAGTAGTTTATGCAACTGTCATATAATGAAGGGTATTAAAACACGAGTGTGAGTAACGAGTGTTTTAATACCCGTGTTATATGCAGTTGCATACACTACTTTATCTTCACTAATGCAATTAATCAAACAACAAGAGTAAAAGCTGACAATAGTTTATTTATAATAATTGTTCAAATTTAGGATGGTACAATTTTGAAAGTTAATGTTAATTATTGATCCAGCAGCTGTAGCGGTCGCGGGGCAAGCAGTAGAGCTCGTAGACGGAGTCGGAATATTTATAATTACTTCATTCGTCTTGTTTTCTATACTGTTCAAGATCGTATTTGAGACTTGAATTTTATTCATTTAGGACTCATCAATGTAGCTTTCAGCCACAGTAGAAGACGTCCACCCTCCGTGTCGTTTCAGTGCGGTCAAATCACCACCGCTATCTATGAGAAGGGTCACCGAGGTGCGCCGGAAGCAATGCCCCGTGTACAACGCTGGGTTAGGCAGATTCAGAAAACTTGCGATAGTTTTTCCCAGAGCACCAAATTTATTAATACCAGTTCTTTGATCGACGCACTTCCCCGATCTATAGCTCAAGAAAAAGGCAGGGTTTCGACAGGGGGTTGGTCGAAGTTCCATGTATTTTTTACATACGGCATAGCAGTTGCCCGTCACAACAAAAGAACGATCTATTTTCGTTTTTGTTTTCGAAACTTTCACCATGATTGTACTGTCATCTATGTTAGAGACTTCATCGAACTGGATGTTGTATAGCTCTTGCCTTCGGCATGCCCCCATTATGCCGAAAATTAGTGCAACCTGTAACAATAAACGATATAATAAGCTTGAGGTACATAGCCAAGGCAAAAACTATGATTTATGAAGTAGTAAAGTGTAGGTACCTACTACCAAATTTATACACAAAGCGCTTAAACGGAGTGTCTAGATAACTTGCGTGTGTAGTACGTAAGTACTAGGTAGATTAAATAACAGAACTAAAATACACTTACCTTTTCAAAAAGATACAAAATATCTGGTGAATCTTCCAGGAACATCTTTATTTGACCTGATGTAAACGTCAAGGACTTTTTTTCCTTGTGTCCTTCTGAACTGCGTTTCAGGAACGCTATGACTTTTGAATACTTCGTGATATCAATATTGTTGTAGATACTTAGTGTGGACTTGAGCATAGAATATTTAGCCCACATAGAAGATGGCTTGAATTTGTCGGAGAGGTCTTTGAGATACGCAAGAATGACATTTTCAGAAAATGATGTAGTTTTCTTTTCGATCTTCCATGCCAAAAAGTTATTATATTCTTTTTCATATAATTTTCTAGATTTTTCTGGCAAAAGATTGTGAGTTAATTTTGTTGCCAATTCTAGAATATCCGGAAGCGTACAAATATCATCGTCGCTATCCATTTTTAACTTTTAATTTATTAAATTAAATTCACGCGTACGTGTATTGTCACAGTGGATTTGCCGCCATTAAAATCTAACCAATGAGAGCGCAGCTGCGCGCATGCGCGCGATGTTATAATGAGATTTTACGATATCGATGTGGATATTATACCATCATGTGAAATTGCTTAAATTGAGTGTTTTGTTGTCTGCGCTATAACAGTAGTAATTATAAGTCAAGTATTGGAAACATAAGTAGAATGTTACAACATTAGTGTAGATAAAAATAATAAAAATGTAAACAATCTATAAATAATATAAAATTCGTGTCACGATATATGTTAACGATAAATCCCGAAACTACAGAATGAATTTTTATCAACTTTCGTAAGCATCTGTAATTTGGTCCAACTTGGGAGATAGGGTAGTTTTTATCTCAATTGAACCCGGTAGGCGGCGCTGCTACCGGTATGTAAGCAATCAGATTTGGTAGCTGTTTTCCGGGCAGGACAACGTCTGCCGAGTCCTCTAGTACATATGATATAAATAAATAGCTTCTGAGATAATCGAGTTAGAAAAGTAAACAAACACTTCAGCTTTATTATTCAGTAAATGAGTAGCAATAATATACGTGACAGACACATCCTTGTGGCAGAAGTGCCCAGCGAGGAAGCGACGGACTCTCAAACGAGGACAAATGAAGACGCTGAGGAGTTTCACAGCGAGCCGACCGCGCCGTACTTCGCTGCGCTCCGACCGGTGAGACCGTAGACATTACATACATACATACATACGAATAATATACCTGTTTGTAATTATGTACATATTTATTTACATATTTATTAATTGTTAACGTAATGGATGTTTTATGCACCTATACCTTTAATGCTGTAGCGGCGATCGGGGATGGAACCTGGATCTCCCAAAAGACACCTAAGGGAGAGGGAAAGACTGAAAAACAGCGCTGCACGAGGTCGCTCGTGACAGCATAAGCTGAGACTTTCCCTTTGCCCACAAAAAGAGTAATTTGTAGTCTTTTATTTGTTCTATTTATATTTAAGATTTTGTTTGTACTTTTATTTCTGTATTTTTCTTTTGTTGTGTGGCAATAAACCATTATTATTATGTTCGCTGTCACTCCACCCGTTTAATATATATTATATACATATATATAATAAATACTTATATGAATAATATAATAAATTTACATATACTTACATATATAAATATAAGCGGGTGGAGGATTACACCCCAGCAGGGAGATCAAACGGCCGGGGGTTAGGGCTGTAGGCTGAGAAACCGGCGGACAATCCTAGCCGAGTCAAGTAACACCGCCTTCTGCATCCTGCCTGCGAGCGAACCGTCCCGGATCCCCAGTTGCCTCAGATGGTGAGCGAGGCTAACCGGGATCAAACCGTTGGCAGATATTACGATAGGAATTATTTCAGCGGACCCCACTTTATTATTATTATTATTATTATTATTATTATATACATTTATCTAAAAACCCGTCTATCGGTAAAGGGTCGCCAACTTGCTTGAGTTTCTGGTGATGCAGGACCGTACTGTGTCGCTGAATCGTTGCTTAAACAAAATGTTAATGCGTGCAAAGGTGATTTTATTTTCAGACCTATAGATGCTAATGAAATTGTTAAAACTTTTAAAACTTTAGAAATTAAGAACACTGCTGACCTCTGGGGTATATCTGTTAAAATTATTGGTACAATTATTGATATCATAGCACCCCACTTAGCGATTATATTTAATGAATGTATTATAAGTGGTGAGTTTCCTGATCTAATGAAACATAGTAAAGTTATACCTTTGTTTAAGTCCGGTTGTCATACTGATCCAACGAATTACAGGCCCATTTCTATTCTACCTGCCTGTAGTAAACTTTTTGAAAAAGTAATTCTCGGTCAGCTTTTAAGTCATTTCTCAAGAAATAAACTTTTACATAATAAGCAATTCGGTTTTACTAGAGGACGCTCCACAACTGATGCCGGTGTCGAGCTTTTTACTTCGATAGTCAATGCTTGGGAGGAGTCACGTGATGCTTTAGGTGTATTCTGTGATTTATCCAAGGCATTTGACTGTGTCCATCATGACACTTTAATCAGGAAACTCAGTCACTATGGCATTAAAAATACCGCACTAAAACTTCTGAGTTCTTATCTTAGTGATAGAACTCAGAGGGTTGAAGTAGATGGTACTAAGTCATCTGGGTCTCGTATACAGATGGGGGTCCCACAAGGCTCAAATCTTGGTCCATTTTTATTTTTGATATATATTAACGACCTACCATATTTAGTAGAGAAGAGGCATGAGATTGTATTGTTTGCTGATGATACTTCATTAATATTTAAATTACGTAGACAAGAAACAAACTATGACGATGTAAACAATGCTCTCTCTGAACTGGTTCATTGGTTTAGCGTAAATAACTTGCTTCTCAATAGTAAAAAAACTAATTGTATTAAATTTTCTGCACCAAATGTTAAACAAGTTGATATGCAACCAGAACTCAATGGTGATAAACTCAACTTAATTAACTCAACCGTTTTCCTTGGAATCACCATTGATTCAAAGTTACAGTGGGGACCCCATATCTGTACATTGGCGGATAGACTGAGTTCTGCAGCATACGCGATTAAAAGAATACGATTATTAACGGATATTGATACAGCCCGATTAGTTTATTTCAGCTACTTCCATAGTATAATGTCCTATGGCATTTTGCTATGGGGCAATGCGGCTGATATTAGCGTCATTTTTATTCTGCAGAAAAGGGCTATCCGTTATATTTATAAAATGGGATGTAGAGAATCTCTGAGAGAGAAGTTTAAAGAGATCAACATTCTGACCTTTGCATCGCAGTATATTTATGAAAATATAATGTACATACGGAAAAATAGGCATTTATTTGTTAGTCGTAGTGATCGAAATGCCTCAAATGATGTAACACTCAGGAACGACCACAAATTAATTTTTCCTAAATGCCGGCTCAAGAAAAAAAGTAGTTCCTTTATAGGAATGTCTATCTTAATATATAATAAGATTCCGGCTGCGCTTCAATCTCTGCCTTTACTAAAGTTTAAAAAAATTATTAAGCGAGCATTGTGCAATAAAGCCTATTATACAATCAATGAATACCTTAATGATGAAAAGGCATGGAATTGAATAAAGCTCGACCAGGCTATGTCTATGACCCGCCTTGTAAATTAGATAGTTACAAATATTGTGAGCAGGTGGCATGGGATGGTCTCGGCACGCACGATTGGCTGTCTCGTGTTTGTCCTGATCATTTCATGGTCCACTACTGCGTTTTTATCTTGTATCTGACTTTAAATCTTTTAAAAGAGTACCGAGAGTTTTTTTTCCTCCGGCTTTTTTTCTCTCGGCCTACACTAGGGCCATCATTATTTATTGTAATATTTAATAAAGCCGAGGATAAAGTAGGTAGGTAATGTCTACCGAGACATTATAGCTTAATATTTTGACTAAGTTAAGGCGGCAAACACTGGGTACATTACGTAAGTTTGTAATGTACCTAGTGTTAGGATATAAATTTTTATTTTATTGTTTGATTTTTTGCTGCCTTAACTTTCTGTTATTATTGTTTAGTTTTTTTTGTAAATCATTTTTTTTTTTCTATTTGACTTTCGTTAAGTGTATTACATATACCTTATGGCGAAATAAATAATTTGAATTTGAATTTGAATTTGAATTTGTACGCGTTGAGGTAAAACTTTTTATGAACGTTTGACTTGGGGAGTAAGCTGATGAATGCGAGCACACATTTTCTTTCTCTCTTTCTATCATAGCCAGTTAGGTTTCGTATATCTAAGACACTGTGTAGGCCCATTGTCCAAGCTTATGTCTAAAGAAGTTTTACTTCAGTCGTGTGGTCTAAAGCAGTGTTCCGCAAAGTGTGTACCGCGGCACACTGGTGTACCGTTGTCGTTAACTGGTGTGCCTCGGAAACATAAGGTTATCTTATAAACTTATGTTAAGTAAATTGTTTTAATGATTAATAGAAAACCGTTGATTACTATTACTTAAAAAATGATTTTTTTTTTGTGGTGTACCTCCAAAAATTTATCTTTTCCTAGGTGTCGGTACATTGAAAACAAGTTTGCGGAACACTGGTCTAAGGCACACTCGTTTTCTTTTTTATCACTCTATTGATACGAAAATAAAAAATAAAAACCCGAAGTGCCAAATATCTGTTGTAGAAGCCTGGAAAGTAATTTCGCACTCGCATTAACAAGTTATATTATTTCCAAATAAAACTTGGACTTTATGATATTTGGACTCTTAAATAGATTTCGTGGACAAATATATTTGTTTTACTGACACTTTAAGAATAAGTATTTTATGTACGTATTGTATTTACATAAATGAATGACTCCTTTAGATAAAAACATCAGCGGATAAGCAGCGGAAACTGTTGATAGCGGCGGGCGGAGTGGCGGGCGGTCCGCGGGGCCAGGCGCAGGCGCTGTTGGCGTGGGAGCTGCCGGCGCTGGAGCTGCCCGCGCTGTGGGTGGAGGACGTGCTGGAGCAGCGCGTGCGGGCGCGCCGCAGCCGGCCGCGCGCGCCCGACGTCGAGCCCGACGCGGCCGTCGCGGAGGACGACGTGCGCGCGCTCTGCACCGCGCCCGCCGCCGCCTGCCGCCTGCGCGCGCGCGTGCTGGGGCTCGTGCTGCACCCCAGGTATCCCTCACATGTTCTACTGTCAGACAAACAGTGTTTTGAATATTGTTGAACTAACGGTATGTTTTTATGTCGAATTTATTTATTGATCACAAACAAATTGAAATGTAGAAATTTTCCGATATTTTTAACTGATTAAGTAAAAGAAGTTCTCAATTTAACTGTATTTTTCTTATTTGAGTTTGATGTTTAATTGAAAACTGGTGCTCGTCTTGTGGTCTCATTTTAATTTAATCAAGGTCTGACGAGTGTATTTTGAGTTATTTCTAATACTGCGTATTTAATTGCCTGTTTTATAGATTACCTACGTCGTATTACCTACTTTTCTTTATTTAGGTGTATATATTATAAAACTGAATACCCGTTTACGCAAGCGGCGGGTGCGTGTGGGCGACGACGGAGGCGGGCGCGTGGTGCGTGTCGGTGCCCGCGCTGGCGCCGCTGCTGCACCTGCCGCTCGCCGCGCCCGCGCCCGCGCTGTCGCCGCACTACCTGCTGCCCTGTGTCGACGACGACTACTTCGTCACGTAATATTATCTTGAATTCGTTCATCGTGGCACACAATATTTATTATCATAATATTTAATTACAACTAACTTGATGTCTTTTTTTAAGTTTGCTATCAGTTGTTATAATTAAACTGATGTGTCAAATACTAACATATATTAACAATGAAATTTCTAAAGCTTCAATTTGAAAAGCCGACAGTAGTAAAGCTGTACGTCCCCGTGCGTGCAGGCCGGCGGGCGGCGGGTCGGGGCGCGTGTGCGTGTGGTCGGCGCGCGGCGGTCTGCGCGGCGCCGAGCTGCCGCACGCGCGCCCGGCCGCCGCCGCCTTCCTGCCGCGCCGGCAACGACACGCGCCGCGCCGCCTGCTCGTGCTCACCGCAGATGCCCTTCACGTATGCTTCCGAAATATTCCCGACAAACCCTCCCACACACTCTACTTTGAGTCTTGAAGATTCAAACTTAATTATAAACTATTGCGTCATCATTAAATTGAGAATTAATATTATTGAAACAATTTATTGAATTTTCGGACCAAATTATTTTTGAAATATATTATTACTTTCTTTTCATTTTCTCTTTTAAGAATGTTAACACTATATTATTATTATTTACCAGATTTGGGAGAACTTACTCAACTGAGACTGAGTTTAAACGTTTGACTCTGCGTCCAAGCAATTACTAAGAGGCAAGTTTAAATTATTATATATAAATGTTTTTCAATTTATGTAGTACTAACCTCCTTTTATACTAATAATTATGTTTGCTCGCAAACGAAAAAAAACCGACTTCAATTACATCGACAAGTAATACGTAAGCCGACGAAAAAAATTAACAAACGCACTAGTTGTCACTACGATTATTGAGGGTTCCCCTCGATTTCTGTGGAATCCCTTCATCAGATCCTGGTTTCCTTATCATGGTACCTAAGTTGGGATATCTCCTTTCCAAAAAAATTCATAAACGAATGACGATATGTATCCCATAAGATACATAAAAAAAAAACAAAAAAAATATATACGGTCGAATTTAGTAACCTACTCCTTTTTGAAGTCGGTTAAAAATAGATAACCTATATCTAAATATTATTTAAAAAAAAAAACTTCGCAGCCAACGAGATTTAGCGGCCTTATAGATTGGACCCCGACAATATCAAATAGTCCTATATCGAAACAATACAGTCAACACACAAGATGGCCCTGCACGATGCACCTCGCGCCCTGTCTCAATACGCTCGTTTCGGCCGACTGGTATTAACATTGAAACTTTGAGGCGACTGATATGTAAATGAAATAAAATTTTTGCGTCATTTTGAATCGTTACAGATAGTCCGAAGCTTGACCGGCGGCACAGAAGGTGGAGCGCGACGTGGATCGTGCACGCCCGCCGCCGCGCCGCCGTGCGCGCCGTGCGCGAGCGCGCCGCGGCCGGCGTGCAGGGCGCGCTCGCCCGCCCGCCCGCGCGGCGTGCGCGTCGTGTGCTGCGCGCCGCGCGCCGCCCGCCGCCCGCCCTGCGCCGCGCCACACCCTCCTGAACCGTTCACTTGTACGAACAATCCAAATCGGGTAAATATCAATATTTTCAGCTCTTGTAGCATGAGTATTGTGTAAAATATCTTATTCGACTTCTCTTTAACAGGGTAAGCGGTCTGCGAAATGTAGCGATGAACTGAAAGGCGATTGCGGAGCTCCACTGGACCGAGTGGCGATGCGCCTGGCGGCCGCCGAGCGCGTCCGTCGTTTGGATTACGAACGAGAAGTAGCGGAGCGCGCACCGCCGCCAGCTCCCGTCGCAGAACCGTACAAACTCGCCGGTGAACACAAGTGCTTAAGGGCGATAGATGGCCGTGATTATACGGTATCAGAACCACAAAACGCAACTAACCGTTGCAGTTCTAACCGCGAACCCCCGCCGCCTTGCCCGATAGATTTAAAACCCTCCGACGCATGCGAAATCAGCCGTGGACAACATCTTGATCCTTGTGAACACCAGCCGCGCGTCTTTCTCGAAATAGATCGAAGTTCCAATACACGATCTAGCGCTCCAGAGAAACAATGTAATGATATGACCGAAACTAGTAAAACCCCTCCTAAACCGTCGTCTTCTGCCGGACGCTTTACCACACGGATACTTGAAAGTCTAAAACGAAGTGGAAATAGTGTTTGTGCACGAAAATCGACTTCTGAGAAAACTATAACTCGAACTGTCGATGACAGCTGGTGTACAAATTTACCACCTCCTAAAAGTGTCCCGGTGAGCTGTAAGGAGCAATCGCTTACAGAACGCCTACGTCAAAGGCCTGGTGGGAAATCTGGTAAACATTGTAATCCACAACGTAATATGCACACAAAAACATCTAATACACCGTGTTCCTATAGAACGAGTGCTGTTTTACAAGAAAAGACGAAGCAAGATAAATCAAAATCTTCGTGGCATGAAAGGGCGGAGTTGAAAGAAGCAGGTCAAGGACGCGTGGTCCCAGCGCATCAAAAAGAAAAGAAAAATCGAAAAATGGGTGCCGGCGGCCTTGAGCTAAATGTCCCTCCCAACACAGAAGCTGTACGAGTTCGAGTATCACTTGATTTTAAAGCTGTTGATACCAATGAATGTTGTAAAACCCCCGTAATAGTAGATGACAAAAGTTCGCGAACTTTATCATCATGCCATAGTAGTGGAGGATCCAACTCATGGTTGTCAATAAAAAATCTTCAAAAAAAATTTTCACGTAAAAAAGATACTTCCACGGAGGTGAAAACACAAGATAATAATGGTACATCTGCACGTCCAAATGGAACTAAGAAAGCAATTCCAGATAAACAGTCTGATTGTTCTGTGGGTCACAGAAATAACCAAAGTAATGACGCGGCATCTAGTTCAAACACACCAATATCACAGAGACCTTGTCCTCCGTCGCCGTGCACTCCGCGGACTCAGGAACCCAAATCTCGATTTGTGTCCACTCGGGACTTTCTCGTAGCTCTCTAACTGTCAACGACTGTAACACAGTCATGCATATTATGTCTGCCAAACTTTGTTACTTATTAAAATTTTTATAAATTTTCTTTACTTTGTAATAAATGAATAAACAAGTGATTTAGAATGACATATTTTACTTTGAGAAATTACTAACAATAGAGTTTAACAGTTTAGTTTTTTGTGTTATATCGTCCCAATCCCAAACAAATAAATATCAATTTAGGCTAAGCAGTTTGTGGCTGTTGCGCTGGCGGTTGCGGCTTCGATCCTCACACATGACAAGCTTTGGTATTGGTCATACAGACAGAAGTTTGCCGTGGTCTGGGTGTTTGTGCAGTCCTTGTGGGTCTCGCCACCCGGTCCGGCCGGTCGGTCCCGGTTGTTATCGTGTACACCTGATAGCGATCGTTACTCATATTAGGGAATATATCCACCAACCCGCATTGGAGTAGCGTGGTGGATTAAGCTCTGATCCTTCTCCTACATGGGAAAAGAGGCCTATGCCCAGCAGTGGAATATTACAGGGTGAAGCGAAGTTAAATACTATAAACAATATTTAGCCGCACAATGTGTTATTTGTGATTATTGAAATAGGCTTACGTATGTGTTTAGAGCAGAAGTTAGTATCAATGAAGTGTGATAAAAATCGGCTGCTACCTATAAGTTATAGGCTATAGCATAGGAACAGGCGACCTTCTGTTTATATATTATAAAATATTTAATTATTATTTATTTACTGTTTATAATAATTTTAATTGTGTTTGCTCGGAAACGAAAAAAAATCCGAATTCAATTACATCGACAAGTAATACATTGGTAGGTAGCCGAAAAAATAGTCAAGTAAATACGCGTTATCAAAGATTATTCAAAAAGTAATCATCAGATCTCGATCAAATCTATAATATATATTGTATAATTATTAAAAACTTTGTACCGCTTTTTACGAAAATTGCGCGGACGGAGGAGAATGAAATTTCGTACACTTATAGTTTTAGTTATAGAGAATTAGCTGCTAACATTTTCTTTAACATGTGCATCAAAATATATTAAATCAATAAAAAAACCATTACACACACTACCATGTATTTGACATACACACGCAAATTATACTATTTTGTTTATTGTCAGTCTGTAGTTGTACAACCCCGTGATCCGTCAAAAAAAAAACTACTTACTGCACCTATGCTACGGGATTGGTAAATGAAAATTCTCCGTCATAAAGTGAGGTCTTTTGTCATGAAAAGGGAAAGAACAATTTACATGGAAATGCATAATAGTTTTTTTTTTTTTTTTTTCGAAATGATAGTTGCTGTTGGCCCTACTGGCCTTTACAGCGTCACCGGTGAGAGGGGCCGGGTACATAGACACCGGCCGCGAAGGAAGATGTGGGCCCTTTTGGAGGGCACGGGGGTGACGTTCGTCCTAAGGGTGTCTCCTAGCGAGATCGCACCTCGGCTTAGAACGTCGTCGGAATGGGGAAATGCATAATAGATTAATAGATAATTTAACATTTCATATAAAAGCCGTTGAACGAAACGATAGCGCGATTTAAATGCATACAGCGACATCTATTGTCGACAAACACTATCACGATGAACTGAGTTTACAATGTTATAGTAATTAATCTCAATACATTCTTAATATAATATGATTTATATAAAATAACAAATCATGCTACAATTTATTACAGTATTAAACAGTAGTCAAATTGAAAAAAATATTAAAAAAGGTTCTTTATTTTCATAATTTTTTTTTTTTCTTTAATTTAAATTTGAAGCTATGGTCGAAATTCAACCTCTAGGAAACCACAAGTATAAATAAAACTACATGACAAGCATTAGCTTTCGATTAAAGTAAGAATCATCGAAATCAAATGAAAAGTTATGCGGTTTAATACAACGTAGGTCGACGAAAAAATAGTCAATAGATAGATTTATTAGATATAACACTAAAAGTCCTTGTCAGATCTCAATTTAATTTAAATGGGACCACATGACACGCAACACCTTTTAATACAACAACAATACAATCGAATTGCGAACCTCCTTTTTTTTGGAGTCGGTTAAAAATAAAGGCTCCCGGTATAAAAAGAAAAAAATTATAATAATAATATGAGGAAATAAATCTACTGAACGAATGACCTCATCACCTTTCTCGGAATGCCAGCTAAAAGGTTAAAACTTTTATTTTATTAACGCCATCTATCGGATGTCGGAGATGGCTTTATGAATATTTGTCATAATGCCATATAATGCCGTTGAAATGTAATAAAAAACACCGATAGATGGCGTTACTTTATTCGTTTATTTACCATTTGATTCTTTTTCTGACTAGTAAGTCTTTATTAGACCTATTTAGACAGTCGATCTGAAGAACTCCAGTCGTGCGTCGTAGCTGACACACACAATACATATTTTTTTTTAATCCTTTGCTTTTTGAGAGAAATAATGGCTTATTTATGAAACGATTTTAGGAAATAGAGAATTAATCGTTATCCAATTAAGTACCTCAAATAAATTGTATTTTTTTTTTAATTTCTAAATTCATTTCAATTTAATTACACAAGGGTAGGCTGCTCGGTTTAGGAAAATCATTTGAGACACCAAATTTAATGGTATCTGTCACACAGTGCTCGAAAACTTCAATAAAAAAAAATAAAAAAAAAATAAATAAAAAAATAAAAAAATTGAAAAATTATTATTAGAAGAAACAAACCTAATTAGATATTAACGTAATAAAGCAACTGCTCCATCTAGGTATAAGTTTATGTATTGTAGGTATTACTAGTAACACGATCAAAATGAATTCTAAAGAATCCAAAAAAAAAAAAGTTCGTCACTTGTACACTAGATGGCGTTGGTTGTATTTTAAATCGCGCTAACGTTATGTCATCCTCACAGGTTAAGAGTTATAACAGTTTCATGTCTTGGTTAGGTTAGGTTTTTTTTTTTTTTTTTTTTTTTTTTTTTTTTTTTTTTTTTTTTTTTTTTTTTTTTTTTTTTTTTTTTTTTTTTTTTTTTTTTTTTTTTTTTTTTTTTTTTTTTTTTTTTTTTTTTTTTTATTAATCCTACGCCTCCGAGTTTTATTATTCGGAGTCCTTTTTATAGATTTACAGTTACAAAACTAGTCCTCTTTATCATACTTCACGCTTTTATCCCACAAACATTCTGCATACCAATTTCTTCTCTCATCCATCCACATTCATTCATAATGGGGTATATCCCCTCAAAACAAAGAACTATCCTTAATCAATAAATACTTTTTATGACAGCAGGGGGAATGGTTAGGTTAGGTTAGGTTAGGTTAGGTTAGGTTTTTTTTTTTTTTTTTTTTTTTTTTTTTTTTTTTTTTTTTTTTTTTTTTTTTTTTTTTTTTTTTTTTTTTTTTTTTTTTTTTATCGTTGCCTTTTTCTGTCGCAACGCTTGTGCCAATAATTTTTAATTTAACAATAGGAATATGACAGTGGTATAATTATTTTCTAACTTAAGTTAGACTACAAATAATTCTAGTTTGATACATTTAGATTCAAAAATAATAATATGACAATTTAATATAGTGATTTCACAATAATAATATAATAATTTTCTAACTTACGTTAGAAAATTTCTAATTTAAGTCAGATACATTTCAATTCAGTAATAATACTATATAATATTTAAATTTCTCTTTTTCAGTCTGATGCGAATGATATAACCATATATGATATGACTAACGATATAATAATGTGACTAACTAACTAATAATTAAGTAGGTGATGTGGCTAACTAACTTAATGAAATTCATTTACATCTCCCAATAACATTATGATATATTATCAAATATAATTAAGGTCAGGTTTAATCTAATTTTACTTAGATACCTATTGAATTTTCTATTAGAAATTTGATGATTATTGTACTATTACAGCAATGTCAATTTGCAGCAACAATAATTATTTATAATTAGATAGTAATTACATTTAAGATTACAGTTTAATAATTAAAATATTTACAATTTAAATAAATTAAAATTAATGAATTTAAGAATAATTAATAATAATAATAATTTCTCAATTGATTTAGCCTACATTAGAATTCTATAACCACAATAATAATATTCATTTGCTATGTAATTTATAATGATATTGTACCAATTAGTAGTGGTGGGTCGGGGTCGGGAAGGGGTAGAGGTGGTGCATCCCAGCTGGGCCTGGTCGGCTAGCGGTAGCCAGCGCGACTGTGGACTCGGGACTCACGCGGATCCCAGCCAGTAGCACTCCCTCTGGTCCCGCTAATTGTATTTCGCCCCGTTTGCCACACCAGCTTTTTGGACGACCTTCCTTGCATATTTCAAGAACTTGTTCCTGTGGCGGTCATCCTCGATAAGTAGGGGCAGATTGTGTTCTTTTATGTTAGTGTCTGTCTCACTTTCTATGTCGTGTCTTAAGACATTATACCTCGGGCAGTCGCACAGGATGTGTTCCACTGTTTCCTCAGTTTCGTTGTCACATTCGCAATACGGGGTGCTGCAGATTTTCCTTTTATAGAGGTACGACCTAAATCCTCCGTGTCCGGTGAATAATTGTGCCATGCAATTGTCCATTTTAATCTTATTTATTATTTTGTAGGCCTTTCTTACATCAGGGAAGAACGTCCTGGTCGTTCCGCCCGCAGCAGCTTCTTCATATCTTTTCTGCCATTCCCGAATTGTTGCATCTCTCAGGTTTCTTTTGGCATGAGAGAGCGGGAACAGGTCGTATGCGTGTCTTGCTTTTAGTTTAGTTGCTGCTGCCTTAGCTAGTTCGTCCGCTCTCTCGTTACCAGGGATTGTATCATGTGCTTTGACCCAATATAAGTTTATTTCTCCCCCGGTGGCTTTGAGATCTGCTATCTTTTCTTTTATTCCTACAGCTATAGGATTCAGGCCGTTCGGGTCGGCTAGGCACATTAGTGCCGATTTCGAGTCGCTGAGCACTGCTGCTGTTTTTAGTGATTCCTTAGTTGTCATAAGTTTGAGGGCTCTGTAAATGGCCACCATCTCCGCCTGGAACACACTGCAGTAGTCCGGCAGCGAGAACTTAGCATGTCCCGTTTCCCTGCCGTCCCGCCAGTATGTCACAGCGCCACCCACTTTGCCCTCAAGCTTGCTCCCGTCTGTGTAAATTTGCGTTCCGTGTGTGTCTAGCTTTCCCAGTTCAGCTCGTCCATTTATATCTTCGAACTTAAGTTTCTCTCGGAGAGCGGGGTGTGGAAGAAGGAATGGACTCGCCCTCATTTCAAGTTCTCTTCCAGGGAGAGTTGGCAGGGGCTTACCCCTCTTCACCAAGTAGAGCTCCCTTTGCTCCACGGCTCTAAAGTCTAGGGGAAGAATTCCCGACAGAATACAACCTGACATCAGGGAGGAAGTGCGATGTGATTTGCTTATGAGATTAGCAAAAAGTCTGGTGATTCTGTCGAGTCTGGTTTTGGTCTGCTTACGTTGAGCGCTCATGCCCCAGACGTTAGACCCGTACAGCAGTATGGGTTCGATTACCGCTATATATATCGTTTTTATTATGTCAGGGTTGAGGCCCCATTGGGCTCTTGCCGTTCTGCTCACTGCTTTATAGATGTTGATAACCTTGGCCGTAGTTTGCTCGATGTGTGTTATAAAGTTCAGGTTTTTGTCGACTGTGAGTCCCAGTATTTTAAGGTCTGGTGTGAAGCTGATCTCGGTGTTATTTATTTTTATTTTGGGTTTGTCATACTTGAGTTTTCTGGTCAATATAATCGCTTGGGTCTTGCTTGCAGCGAATTTTAGCTTGTTTTGCTCACCCCATTTGGCGACGAACTCCAGTGTTGGGTTTAACTTGTTCTCTAGTTCGGCCCCTGTGTGTCCCTTCGCGACCAACAGTAAGTCGTCTGCAAAGGCCTGGATATGAACCTCCGACTTGTCCATTGCTTTGAGCAAGGGGTCCAGTAGCAAATTCCACAGTAGTGGTCCAGCAGTTGACCCCTGGATGCACCCCTTGCTCGTTTCTTTCGTCACAGTGGCCCCTGCGTATCTGACCTCGATAGTTCTTCCCGAGAGATAGTGTTTGGCCAGGTTGTAGAGTGATTTGTCTATGTTTGCTCTTTTCAGTTCCTGCAGGATCGCTGGCCACCAAGCGTTATCAAACGCCCCCTCGATATCTAGGGAGACCACTGCGACGATGAGCTTTTCCTGTATCCCCTTTTTAATGAGCTCCACTGCGTCATAAAGGGCGTCCTCAGTGCTCCTCTGTGGTAAAAATCCATATTGTCTTGGGCTTATTTGCTCATTTCGCCCCAATTCCCAGAGCATTCTATTTGCCATCATTTTTTCTAGGCTCTTTCCCAAAACCGGTAGCAACCCTATTCGCCTTATTACAAAAAAAAGACTTAGTACCGTGATTAAATCAAGACTAAGAAGTCCAGATTTGTTACGGTATTAACGTTAGTCCTCGCACTAAAATTCATTCTTATTACAAATCGAGTACCAACTGTGGTCTATCTAGTACCAAAGATAGTCCCTGCCGCCCTGTTTTAAATTGTATCCACAGATAGATGAGCAACAAATCATTCAATTCATTCGTTCAGTATTTGATTAGTATGATACACCGTTCCTTTTCATTTAAAACTTGCTAATTTTATAATAAAAATAATGAAGAATAACATCAATATTTTTGTTAATAAAATTTATTATGTTATTTAAAACATCTGAAATCATTACTACTTTGTACTTAGAAGTAGTGTAATTTTAATTCTTGTTTATTACACACATGTATTTCTCAGTTGTTTATATAGCTAGCGTATAAAGGAATGAAATACAAAGCGCGCGTAGTTTTAGTTAATAATGCTATCGAAATGTTTATATGTAATGTGTCGAGTCAACAATACAGCCACTATTGTTCATTGATTCTTAATATACGGTACGTTGCTCTTAAGAATATGATATTTTTGTTGTAAATTTGTGTGCCACGAACGTTACTTGTGCTGTAAAATGTATAAACAAAAGAAAAAAAAAAGTTGTGATAATAATTGGACTTCTGAAGAAAAGGTTAGTTTATTTATTTAATTCAAACATACATGAAGCATATCAGAATTAACTCGAGTTATTACATATTATATAAAATAAGTACATCAATGACAAAATACAATACAACAAAATTACAGAAATAGAATTTTAAATTACATAAGGATGTCACAGTAATTATTTTAAATGTTTGTCCAAATCAACATATATCTAGTCCATTTAATTACCTTTCAATATAATTAATACCAATTTTCATGTTATACTAGGAAATATTACGTCAACTTCTCGACGTTTTAAGGTTAGTACTGAAGTTAAACTAGGGGTCACAGAGTTTTAACTTTAGTACCACAGATAATTCTCGTATTAGTGTTAAACTCGTTTTTGTAATAACGTTTATTTTAGTCCAGCAGTTAAAGTTGGTATTAAACTCGGTACTATATTTAGTCTTCGTTTTGGAATAAGGCGGTATAGGTCTATATGATTTTGGGGTCTGGTAGTCTGCTTTACCCGGTTTTGGGATTATCTTGATCCTGGCTTTTTTCCATAACCGGGGGAAGATGCTCATCTGGAGGCACCTGTTGTATATAGCTAGTAATATTTCGGGCTCAGTCCTATAGGCTTCCTCACAGATATCCGACGTGAAGCCATCCACTCCAGGTGCCTTTTTAGGGTTCATATTTGCCCATACTGCTTCTAGTTCTGTGCTAGTGAATTGTATTGGAGTATGATCAGCCGCAATTTCTTCTCCAACACACTTTCTCAGCTGGGCCTGCTGGCTGGTGTCAGTACCAGGGTCGTCATTTGGGAAGAAGGTTTCCGCCAACAGGAGGGCCGAGGATTCTGGGCTTAGGGTTTCTGTGGGATCGGTGGGGGATCTAAGTAATTTATCACCCTCCTTTTTTGTTGAATGTTTTATGATTCTAAATATCCCGTCCCATATTGATTCGCGTTCCTGTTTTGTGCAAAACAACTTCCAGCTTTGGGTGATGGCTGTCTCTATACTATCTTTATAGATTTTCTTCTTTATCTTTAGGTCCTCTATTAATGCTATCCTTCTGTCGGGGTTTGCGTGTTTAATTTTCCTCTTTATACGTTTTATATCATTCTTCATTGTGTCGAGATCCGGATTCCACTATTTGTTTTTATTTGGTTTCTTTGCCTTGTTTATTAGAGGTATTGCCTCATTGCAGGCCGTGGTGATCGCTTCCTGGTATTCGCGAACTAGGTCTTCAATTTGATCGGCAGATAATGCGTCTTGGATGGTTTGGATGTTTATGCTGCGCTGATTTAGGGCGTCGACGAGGGCCTCTCGGAAAATAGCCCAGTTTGCCTTTCTCGTGTTGTAAACTCTAGTGGAAAGGTCTGGGATGTATGTTTGGTCGGAATCTAGGTCTATGCTGTACTCTATTTTCCGGTGGTCAGTGAGTACTGCGGAGTCCTCGTCGACGCGCCAGTTGGTGATTCTCGGCAAGAGGTCGGGGGAACAGGCTGTGACATCCACTATGCTTGCATAGAGTCGTGTACCCCGGTGTGTGTAGAATGTTGGGGTATTTCCGACATTGAGAACTTGTAGATTTAGTTGTGCGAGTAGTTGCATGAAATCTACTCCCCTTTCGTCGTCCTCGTCACAACCCCACCACATGCTTTTGGCGTTTATATCTCCCGCTAGTATGATCTTATCCTCTTTCATGCCGTTTGAGATGGTCGCGATGTGGTCTAGGTGCGGTCCGATGTCCGTGTCACCCTCAAGATAGACGTTTATTATTCCCGCCCTGAAGTTATTCAGGCACACTTTAAAACCTATGACATTGCCACTTTGGTGTGAATAGTCCTCTGTTATGACGATATTTTTATCAATTATCACAGCCGCCGATTTGACAGGGTTTGTTGAGTTTGCTCCTGCCCATTGAATGACCCTGTGATTGGAGGTGACAAACCCTTTAGCTCCGACGTATGGTTCCTGCAGCAGGAGAATCGAGGTTTTACGGGTCTCAGCTTCAGCAATGGCTTCCTTTGTGGCTGCATAGCCTCTTCCCAAGTTGACTTGGACTATTTTTATTGCAAGTGGGCCCGGTTCTTCAGCAGTCGTAATTTATGGATGATCTGGCTATCCGGTCCCACTTGCGCCATTCCGGGCAGTCGGAGCTGTAAGCGGGGTGGTCAGTGAGAGTTGCTCGTGCAGACGAGCAGTTGCAACATAGGGGTTTGGCGCTCTCCCTCTCGCAATGGCGGGTGTCGTGTTTTCCCGCACAGTATCCACAGGTGGGCTCCGCTTCACAATCGCGAGCCAGATGTCCGTATCCAAGGCATTTAAAGCACTGCACCACCGGGGACTGGTCTGTGGCTATGACGCTCTGGTATCCGATCTTTACTCTCCGGTCGACGAGTGCTTTCCACATCAACGGATCCACCTCCAGAACAACACCGCAGGTTTCAGGCTTCCTGGTCTTGGTTCTTCTGAGAACCCTGACGTTTCGGGCTCCCTCTGGGATGTTCTGGAGAGTCTTAGAGTTCTGGTTTGATACCGCTTTCTCAATCTGATCGTTAGTTAGGTCATTGATGACCCCGTGCAGCCTAAGTTGGGGGTTCTTGGGTTTAGGCTGGGTGATATTCAGGGATTCGGTCTGCTCCCTGAGTGCGGTACCTAGGGTCTTTCTGTCAGGTTCGTTGTCGCACCCGATGACCACCTTCTTGTTTCTGGTGCCTCTCATTTGGGTTATGCCAATCCCCAGGTCTATGACATTAATTTTAGACTTTATATGCTGTATGACCTCAGCGCTGGTGTGTCTGGGGTCCTTGGATTCGACCACCAAAGAGTATCGCGGTGTGGCCGCCACCTTAGCGTATGTGGGTGACTCTGTGTGCTGGTTGTTTGTGACTGAGTGGTCTCGTTTTTGTGTCTGATGGCTCGATACTGCGAGGTCTTGCTTAATGCTCTCGACTGCCATCCTTATGGGCGCCGCAATCTCCGCCACCATGTCGACTGATTTCTTGACATCCTTCCTTACCTCCTCCACTCCTGCCCCGGCTATCAGGCATGGTTCCAGAATCTGCTGGACGCTGGAGTCTATCCTGCTTATGCCCGCCCTTATTTCGGCCTTGATAGGCTCAAGGTCCGACGGTGTGCCAGACGGAGTGTGGGCATTGGTTTGCGCGGATGGAGGCGCTCCGCCCTCCTGGACCACCCTCTTTAGGGAGTCAAACTCCTTCAGGAGGACGTCCACTCTCGCGTCCAGGGCCTCCTCAAAATGCTCCAGCCGGAGATTGATGTTTTCGGGGGGTGGCCTACTTTTGGGAGTAGTGTCTTCGACAGTGCGCCTAAGGCAGTCTATTTGATTTGACACTGTGGTGATATTGGTGTGGAGTTTCTGTATTTCTGTCTTAATACATTTAATACTGTCATCCCTAGCCGAATCCACTTTTGGGTCCGGCTCGCTCTGTCTACCTTCTTCCAATGCTCCCTCCAGCCTCTTTATGGCTTTTGTGGCCTCGTGTAGGTCCTGGAAAGGACCGGCGGTTTCACTGTTTAGGTTAGGTTAGGTTAGGTTAGGTTAGGTTAGGTTAGGTTAGGTTAGGTTAGGTTAGGTTAGGTTAGGTTAGGTTAGGTTAGGTTAGGTTAGGTTAGGTTAGGTTAGGTTAGGTTAGGTTAGGTTAGGTTAGGTTAGGTTAGGTTAGGTTAGGTTAGGTTAGGTTTTTTTTTTTTTTTTTTTTTTTTTTTTTTTTTTTTTTTTTTTTTTTTTTTTTTAAATCTAACCCCCGCACGTAATGCGAGTCTGTATCTACTTGTTCCTCTTTCATACCAGTTCTCGCTATCATGCATCTCGTACTTTCATGCCACATACTAATTTCTTTCTTTCATCCATCACCTTTCGCTGATCAGGGTGGGTTCCCTTCCCTATTAATTTATGCCTAATTCTACTCTATATTACTTTATTTATTAGTATATCTTTACTATTGGGGCAAAGGAAACAATTATTTCATGTTTTATTTCTGTTTTGTTTTACAATTTTTTTTTTTTTTTTTTTTACTTAATCTATTGCGTTAGGTTTTTTCCTTACATTTACGGTGATATTCAATATCGCCGTGGGAAAATTTGTCTGTGTACAAAGGTTGTAAGGTTTTGCTTTATTGGGCCTAATATTAATACATTTTTGGTTTTCTTAAATTCTAGTATGTATTTCTTACAAAGTAAGTTTTCTCTTATTGACTAATTGGTTTTATTTATTTACCAAATGCTTATGTCTACACAATTTTTTACTCTACAAAACAAAAATTTTTAATCTACTTTTACCTTATTTATACAATATACTAGCAAATTCCTTATCCTAATGCTTACTTAAACTATGCTACCATGATATATACAAATTATATAGATGGAGCATATTTGCTCGCCATTTCAACCAGTTCCCTTTTTCAGTGCCTTGCCAATTATAATAAGAAAGGAATTACGTCGTAAGCTATCAATTATGTTGCTTCCATGCTCCCATTCATGCTTCACCATTGCATGATTCAGAAGACGCGCGCTATATCCCTCTTGTTCTACAGGAACTTTGTTCTGCAACAAGCTCTCAGGTTTCTTCCAGATACAGAGTCCCTGCAGACTGTCTCGCGCACTCTGTGCCAGGGCTGTGGAGACTTCTTTTTGATATACCACTGCGTCGGCCAGCACGCCCTTAGCAATACGCGACGGACGATCGCGCCAGCTCGTCCCACCTCCTTCTAACCGGGCAGGCCTCGCTGAAGGCATTGTGCTCGACATTGTCGAGCTTCGCCCTCCGGCAATTCCTGCAAGAAGGCGGAACTCGTGCCGCGAAGTCCACGCAGTCCGCCTTGAGGTGCGGGCCGCCACAGTGGCTGCACGCGTCCGCCGACTCCGTGCAGAACTTGCGGCTATGGCCGTAGGCGAGGCACCGCGAACACTGGACCAGCGGGGACTGGTCCTCGGCCTTTACCTTCTGGAGGTCGATGTGTACGTACCCCGCGTTCGTAATCCTATTCCAGAGGGTTGGTGACGTTTCTATCACCACATGGGCCGTGTGCGGGTTCCTCGCCTTCCGGCGATAGCGAACTTTCACCCTGCAGGTTTCCTGGTCGAGGCCGTCAAAGAGTTTTTGGTTCTGGTTCTTCAGGGCTTTCAGTATGTCCTCATCGGTGTTATCCGAGATGACCCCCCGAAGAACCAGAAGCGGGTCCCTATTCTGGACTTCCTCGACCAGAAGACCCTTCCCTTTCGCTTCCACTCGCTCTCTCGCTTTCTTTCTTTCGGTGGTGGTAGCAAATGCCATCACCACCTTCCTATCTTTCGCCTTTCGTACTCGCTCGACTTTGATCCACCCCTCCTTCGCGTCGACCGTCTCCCTCAGCCTGGCTAGGACCTCTTCCCCAGTCATTTCTTCGTCTTTAGACGACACTACCAGGGAGTGGAGAACGGCCGGCTTCTTCGGCGAGGGGCCAGCTGTAGTTGCCTCGGCGTAGGTTTTCCGAGCTTCTCCCGTCTCCTGCTGTTTATCCATGTTGGTTTGGATGTTCTTGACCATTTTTTGCGTCTCAAGCAGGAGACGAGATTGCTCTTCAACTTTTTCGAGCACCACCTTGTTTTGGCACTTTTCATTTTCCTCGAGCTGGGCCTCTAACATGAACAGTATTGTGTCCATCATAACACTATAGTCTTTTAGGCAACTTTCTAAGACTTCCCTATACTCCTTTTTAAGGTTTTTCGCCGAGTTAAGGGCATTATTTGCCATGTCTGCCGTTTCTTTTTCAGACTCCCTATATTTCGCAAGGACCTTTCTTTTTTCCTCGTAGTAGCTAGACTTTGGTAGCTCTCTATTTCTTATTAAAGGAGTCGATGTACTGCTCTGTGATGTTGGAGGGGGCCTTGATGTTCGGGCTGGGGTCGCGGGGGAGCGGGGCATACCACTAGCACTCGACATCCTGGGGGTTGCGTCTATATGTAAAGGTCAGTAAATAATATATAAAGACCGCAATAGCGGTTTGGGTAACTAGTCAATAGTTAAAATGGCGGGCAAATATGCCCAAGTCTTAAAATAGTCCTAATCTAAACTTAAAATCTAGCAAAAAGTAGAGAAAACTCTACTTTTTGTCAATGACTCTACGTAGAGTCGATCCTCAGTATGAGGTCTAAAGCCCTCACCAAGCCAAGGTCAATAGTGAAAACCGCGTCGCGCTACGACCAGCGGTTCCCGAGATATTGCGCCTTAAAGTTTTCCAAGATGGCGTCCGCGCAGTTAGCCTAATACTAGACTAATTTTTAAAATTTTATATCTCGGGAACCGCTGATCACAGGATCCCGTGCGACGGTTCGTCTTAAAGGGCTCGGTCTACAGAACCACTTTCCGGTCTAAAAAACAGGATCGGGGATTCGACTCTAAGTAGAGTCGCTTTGCGCCTTAACGCAAAGATCTGCCCGCAGCTTGGTGTACGTAAAAAACCCCAGCTTCGTAGCACAACAAATGGCCGAGTTATGGTCGATAGAAGCTTTTACAAATGGCGACCAAGATGGCCGCCACGAGGTCCCAATTTACTAAAATCGGCCCTTTATATTCGAAATAGCCCGTGATTGGGCTCAATCGATCGGGCTTTTTACAAGCTATTTAACTAAACTATATTGAAAATTTTTGAGCCAACCCCCAATTTTTGGGGGTGGAAAAACACAGAATTTTTTACTAAATTTACGATTAAAAATTTAAAAACACAAGATAAAATTTTTGAAAAATTAGGGGTTTATATGTACACTTATTACTAATTTTTGAAGTCACTCCCGAGGATATAGGGCTGCGGGGAGCACCCCCTCGTGCTCACCCTTAAATTTAAAAAATTAATAAAACAAAAACTACTGATTGGAAAAATCTCAAATTTAAAATATGTATAGAACTAATTGATCTTTATAGAGTTTAATAAAATTTGGGGGGGGTCGTCGCTTTAGATTTTGAAATAAAAAATTTTGAAAAATGACTAATATTTTGAAACCCTATATCTCCGGAAGCACTCACGCGATTTTGATGATCGAAGCGTCGTTGCACTGGTCTCGTTAAGCCGCGTCCGATGAGGTATTAAACTTCCCCCTCACCCCGCTGGATCCACAACCACGTGGCCACGTGGTCGAGGGTTTTTCCTTTATATCTCGGCGAGTTTTCGTCGGAAAAATCCGTTTTGTATATCAATTTGTAGGACTCAATAAGCCACGTCTGATGATATAAAAATATTGATAGGTTGTCGATCTCTTTTCAGCAGCGTTTTCGTTTAAAGTTTTTCAAATCACAATTTTGCACAGTTTTTCACTTTTTAAAAATACTTTTCGTTAATTTTCGTCAAAACAAATTATGCCAACGTGTAGAGCGCACAAAGGCGCAAATTTTGATATATTGCACTTAACTGTACGTTCCGAAAAAACCACTTTTTAAGATTTTTGAATATTTAAAATTGGCGGAGAGGCTTCGAAACTCAATGTACGCGTCCGTTCTAAGTGTCTTCCGTATCCTCTTCGGGTTAGGTTAGGTTAGGTTAGGTTAGGTTAGGTTAGGTTAGGTTAGGTTAGGTTAGGTTAGGTTGGGGTGCATGTCGGTCACCTCCTCGTGGTGCACCCTGGGCAACGGGACGGGCAGCAGTATCGCAGTCGCGGTACTGCTGCTCGTCGCGGCTAACGACTGACTCGCGGGGTGCGCTCTGGGTATTGGACCTTGAGCGCACTGGAGTGCCGGGGCCTTTGGGTCGCGCTCCGGGAGGCGCGAAAGCGCATGGGGTGTCGGGGCCTTTGGGTCACGCCCCGGAGGGGGAGGCGCGAAAGCGCGTTGGAGTGCCGGGGCCGTTGGGTCGCGCTCCATGGGTGTGCGGGCCTCTGGCCGGGGGCGGGGTTTCAACCGTCCTTCGGCTTGGAGGTCGTGCAGGGTGGCACGTAAGGTGCAGACGGTGGGGGAGTGGCGCTGAGACGGCGCGGAGTTGTGGGGGCTGGTCTACCACTCGCATGGTGCAGGCGAGTGATAGGGGTTTGGGCACCACCCCTGTGGACCAAAACCTGCATAGGTGAGTGCGCTCCGGGTATTGGACCTGCGAGCGCACTGGAGTGCCGGGGCCTTTGGGTCGCGCTCCGGGAGGCGCGAAAGCGCATGGGGTGCCGGGGCCTTTGGGTCGCGCCCCGGGGGGAGGCGCGAAAGCGCGTTGGAGTGCCGGGGCCGTTGGGTCGCGCTCCATGGGTGTGCGGGCCTCTGAGCCAGCCCTGAACTGCCGAGGGCGGGTCTTCAAGCCTGTCTCTTGGCGCGGAGGGGTCGGTTTAGCGGTTCGAGAGAGGTAAGGCTGCGCTCCGGGTACTTCTCTGTTATTATCAGAGTGGACCTGTGAGCGCCCTGGGGGGAGAGGGCGGGTGGGCTTGCTCTCCCGCCTCCTGGCGCGAAAGCGCATGGCGACTAGGTTGCGCTGTGCGCCCTGCAGATTGCGGGGCTGCTAGGTGTGGCTCAGTGGCGGAGGACGGGCTGGACCTCACGGTCGCCCGGACTCAGGTGGTGGGGCAGTTCCCGGACCTCGTCTCCTTCTGTCCAGCTGGAGGATTGACTTGGGAAGGTCGAGCGTCCCTTCCGACGGGGCCGAAAGGCCATCACCGGGAGCGTCATGGTAGACTGCGTAAGCGTTCCTGTGGCGTTCCCCAAAAGGTGCCGGCGGATAAAAGATGCGGGTTTTTAGTGGGTAGTCCGGCATTGCAGTACCGCCGGGAGCCCCACACTCCCGCTGCCCACGGGCGGCGGGGTCAGTGCGTAAATTGCATTTTCCCCATCTTAAAAAAAAAAAAAAAAAAAAAAAAAGGTTAGGTTAGGTTAGGTTAGGTTAGGTTAGGTTAGGTTAGGTTAGGTTAGGTTAGGTTAGGTTAGGTTAGGTTAGGTTAGGTTAGGTTAGGTTAGGTTAGGTTAGGTTAGGTTAGGTTAGGTTAGGTTAGGTTAGGTTAGGTTAGGTTAGGTTAGGTTAGGTTAGGTTAGGTTGGGGTGCATGTCGGTCACCTCCTCGTGGTGCACCCTGGGCAACGGGACGGGCAGCAGTATCGCAGTCGCGGTACTGCTGCTCGTCGCGGCTAACGACTGACTCGCGGGGTGCGCTCTGGGTATTGGACCTTGAGCGCACTGGAGTGCCGGGGCCTTTGGGTCGCGCTCCGGGAGGCGCGAAAGCGCATGGGGTGTCGGGGCCTTTGGGTCACGCCCCGGAGGGGGAGGCGCGAAAGCGCGTTGGAGTGCCGGGGCCGTTGGGTCGCGCTCCATGGGTGTGCGGGCCTCTGGCCGGGGGCGGGGTTTCAACCGTCCTTCGGCTTGGAGGTCGTGCAGGGTGGCACGTAAGGTGCAGACGGTGGGGGAGTGGCGCTGAGACGGCGCGGAGTTGTGGGGGCTGGTCTACCACTCGCATGGTGCAGGCGAGTGATAGGGGTTTGGGCACCACCCCTGTGGACCAAAACCTGCATAGGTGAGTGCGCTCCGGGTATTGGACCTGCGAGCGCACTGGAGTGCCGGGGCCTTTGGGTCGCGCTCCGGGAGGCGCGAAAGCGCATGGGGTGCCGGGGCCTTTGGGTCGCGCCCCGGGGGGAGGCGCGAAAGCGCGTTGGAGTGCCGGGGCCGTTGGGTCGCGCTCCATGGGTGTGCGGGCCTCTGAGCCAGCCCTGAACTGCCGAGGGCGGGTCTTCAAGCCTGTCTCTTGGCGCGGAGGGGTCGGTTTAGCGGTTCGAGAGAGGTAAGGCTGCGCTCCGGGTACTTCTCTGTTATTATCAGAGTGGACCTGTGAGCGCCCTGGGGGGAGAGGGCGGGTGGGCTTGCTCTCCCGCCTCCTGGCGCGAAAGCGCATGGCGACTAGGTTGCGCTGTGCGCCCTGCAGATTGCGGGGCTGCTAGGTGTGGCTCAGTGGCGGAGGACGGGCTGGACCTCACGGTCGCCCGGACTCAGGTGGTGGGGCAGTTCCCGGACCTCGTCTCCTTCTGTCCAGCTGGAGGATTGACTTGGGAAGGTCGAGCGTCCCTTCCGACGGGGCCGAAAGGCCATCACCGGGAGCGTCATGGTAGACTGCGTAAGCGTTCCTGTGGCGTTCCCCAAAAGGTGCCGGCGGATAAAAGATGCGGGTTTTTAGTGGGTAGTCCGGCATTGCAGTACCGCCGGGAGCCCCACACTCCCGCTGCCCACGGGCGGCGGGGTCAGTGCGTAAATTGCATTTTCCCCATCTTTAAAAAAAAAAAAAAAAAAAAAAAAGGTTAGGTTAGGTTAGGTTAGGTTAGGTTAGGTTAGGTTAGGTTAGGTTAGGTTAGGTTAGGTTAGGTTAGGTTAGGTTAGGTTAGGTTAGGTTAGGTTAGGTTAGGTTAGGTTAGGTTAGGTTTTTTTTTTTTTTTTTTTTTTTTTTTTTTTTTTTTTTTTTTTTTTTTTTTTTTTTTTTTTTTTTTATCTCTTGACCCCCACACTAGGGTGTGAGACTGTTTTGACAATATATTTTGCTACTCATTCATTCCAGTTCTCGCGTGTATTCTTCTCGCACTTTCATTCCGCATACCTGGTCTTTCTTTCATCCATCCTCATTCACACTTGGCTTAAGGCTCGTATTTTTACTTAAATCTATTAACTCGAGGATAGTGAGCGGGAAAGCAGTTGTAACTATTTATTATTTTACAATTTTTTCTTATTTTCTACTTTTTTATGTTTATAGCTTTTAATTTTATTACAGAGTTTTTCGTTGATTAACATTCTTATTACAATTATTTGTATACAGTATACCGTTGCATACAAGAGACATCATAGCTTTTTATTATCTAACAGTTTTCTCTTACTTTCTACTTTGTCTTGTTAATGGCTTTTATTTTTGTTACAATAGTTCCTTATTTTACACACTTATTTTTATTTTTATTACAATTTTGCTATACAATATATCATTATTTACAGGGGGCATCATAGGTGCAATCTTATTGTAAGGTGAAAACCGGAGTTTTGTCTAATCTAATCTACGTTATTTTCAACAATTTTTGTATGCAAATATAATTTACATACTACAATATTGCTAACTTAGTGCTAAATTCCTTAATTATAACGACAATGTTTATATGTTTACGTAAATATATAACAATATTTATAAAACATATCTTTCTTAAACCTTATTTCTATTATTAACTATCTTACATATTTTTGTACAATATTTAAGGAACAAGTCTCTATCTTTACTAGCTATTATTTCCGCGAGCGAATTTGGTTCCAAATTTTTATCCAACTTAAACTCCAAGCTTTGCCTTTCTCGAACATGGACAGGGCACTCCAGAAGTACGTGGAGGACAGACTCTGAACACGCAGGATCGCAGATGCACGATGGACTCCCCTTGCACTTGAAACGATGCAAGTACTCGGAGAATCCACCGTGCCCCGTCAGAACCTGGGTGAGAAATCTGTCCACCTTTATTTTACCGATGATCTTATATGCGGCTATCGCGTCAGGGAAGAACACCCTGGTAACACCAGCCGTTTCACCGCCACGATACCGCTGGTTCCATTCATCAAGCGATTGCATACGAATGCTCCGCTTGATGAATGAAACCGGGCAGCTGTCGTAGTCAAATGCGCGTTTTAATTTCAGCGCAGCCTCCTTGGCCAGATGGTCGGCACGCTCGTTCCCCTCTAGTCCTGCGTGAGCTTTGATCCAGAACAAACTGACACGTTTGTCCCGGAGCAGAGCCCTTTGCAGGTGTACCCGCGCCTCAACGGCCAGGGGATGGAGGGCTTTCGGGTTTTGCAGCGTGAGTAGTGCCGACAAAGAGTCGGAATAAATCCCAACTGATCCGGCCAAGTTGTCTGCGGCCATCCGCGCCGCCCGGCATATCGCCAGGAGTTCCGCCTGGTAGACCGTGCAGTAGGACGGCAAAGCAAGCTTGAGGGTTTTGGTTTCGGCGGCGCCGGCCCATACGGACAGAGCCGCTCCCACTTTGCCCTCAATCTTGCTGCCGTCCGTAAAGATGTTAAAATTATTGGCGCAGTTCGCGTCGAAATTATCTTGGTCGACCAGGCACTTGAACTCCAGGTCGACATGACAGGCGGGATGCGGAGACCGCAAGGCTGAGGTCATCCGCTCCACCTCCCGATCCCCTATCACCCGCTGGGGCACTCCCCTCCGCGCCTCGTATAGGGTCGCGGCTTCGCGGACACGAAGGTCGAGGGGGAGTATCCCAGCAAGCAACAATGCAGAGTTCAGGGAGGTAGTTCGGTACGCCCTTACAGCTTCTGCGCGAAACCCCGCTGGACCACGTTCAGCTGCTTGCGAATACCTAGCTTGTCGACGGCCGGCGCCCAGACGGCAGCCGCATATAGTATCACAGGCTCAACCACCGCTCTGTAAATAGTGCGGATTACCTCAGGATGGAGACCCCAGCTGGCCTTAGCTGCTCGGGCCAGCTGGTGGTAAAAGGCGAGTGCGCGCTTGCAGACATTCGCAACGTGGGTGTTGAACGTGAGTTTTCGGTCTATGACGACCCCCAGCAGCTTGATCTCGTTCGTCAGGACAATGTCGACCCCGCCCATATGAAGACGCGGGGCGTCATACTTCAGTTTGCGCGTCACAACCATAGCACTGGTCTTGTGAGGCGCAAACCGAAGTTTATTGTCTGCGCCCCACGCCCTCACACGTTCGAGGGCGGCATTGGCCCGAAGTTCAATCTCGAGGGCCGTCTCGCCCTCAAACACCAACACCACATCGTCAGCGAACGCCTGCACGTAGTCGCCTTTGGCCTCCAACTCCTGAAGCAGTGGATCCAAGAGCAGGTTCCACAAAATCGGCCCGCCGATAGATCCCTGCACGCAGCCCTTCCCGGTGTCTCTTGCGTGCTCCTCCCCCAAGTACCTCACTCTGGCACGTCTGTCGCTCAGGTAACTGCCCAAGAGCCACCGAATATTGTCGGGGCACCTTTCCTCAGCCAGTCTGACCCTGATCTTGGGCCACCAAGCGTTGTCGAAGGCGCCCTCTATATCCAGTGAAACCAGCACAACAATCCTCCTCCTCTCCAGATTGTGTCTGATATGTTTCACCAGGGTGTAGAGGGCGTCCTCGGTACTTCGCTGGGGCATGAAGCCGAACTGGCGAGTACTAAGCTTGGGCACAAGATGGTACTGTAACCTGGCGACAAGCATTTTCTCCAAGATCTTCCCAAGCACCGGAAGGAGCCCGATCGGGCGATAAGATTTCGGTGTGCTGTAATTGGTCTTTCCCGGCTTGCGGAGAAAAATAACCGTTGCCTCCTTCCAGGGCTTAGGAAAATATCGGAGCTCGAGGCACTTGTTGAAGAGGCACAAGAAGAGGTCCGGGTCCAATTGGATCGCGTGCAGACATATATCAGCAGTAAAACCGTCCGCACCTGGGGCCTTCTTCGGGTCAAAGGACCGACTGGCCAACTTCAACTCGGTTTGAGTGAAGGGAGGGTCAGTTTGGCCCGAAGAAGTCTCGATGTCGGCCCGCCCGGCTAAGACCCTCACCCGGCGGTGCTCCTCGGAGTCATCCTCTTCAGAGTCCTCCGGGTAGAAGGTCTCAGCCAAGAGCCGAGCCGAGCCCCTGGCATCTAGCCCCATATTGTTTACCACCAGCGGTGGATCAACGTCTCTTCTGGAGGTCCTGCCGAGGACTCTATAAATCCCCCCCCACACTGTTTCCCCATTCTGGCGCTCGCAGAAGGCGACCCAGCTACGCGTTTGTGCGTGCCTTACCTCGGTCTCGTACCTCTCCTTCGCTTCCAGGTACTCTCCCACAACCTTGCGACGTCTAACCGGCGCTGCGCACCTAATCCTGCCTTTCTTGGTGGCCACCTCGCGCTTAAGCACTGCCAACCCCTCGTTCCACCACGGCATCGACAAAACCTCCTTATGTTTAATTACTGGTATGGTGTTAGTGCATGTTTCGTCTATTATCTTATCTAGTTGTGTTACTGTTTTGTCTAAGTTTGCCGGTGTCTGTATGTTTTGGATTGTGTCTATTGTGAAGTGTTCCCGCGCTTTAATTAGACCCAGTTTCTCACGAAATTGGGCCCAATTCGCCTTTTTGGTGTAGTATTTCCTTGTGGTGCGTCTAATGGTGTTTGTGTTAATGTGTTTGGTGTTAATTAAGAAGGTGATGGCATTGTGGTCCGAGTTGGTCAGGTCTTCGCGCACGCGCCAGCCGTCCACCAAGCCAAGCAGGTCAGGCGATGCAGCAGTTATATCAATATAACTGCTGTACCTTTCGCCACCCCGGATAGCGTCGAAGGTGGGGGTTTCCCCTTGGTTCAGGAGACAGAGACCGAGATCCTCCAGGAACCCGCGCAGTTCTTCGCCGCGGCGATCTGTCACGGGACTTCCCCACCAGACGCATTTGGCGTTGGAGTCGCCCCCAATAACAATACTCCGACTTCCCGTCTCGCGCTGCACCCGGCGCAGATGTGCCAGGTATGAGTCCATCGGCAGGTTAGGCTCAAAGTAAAATGAGACCAGGATGATCTCCCAGTTGCGAACTCGGATCCCAACCACGGAGATGTTATTTGTGGTGAGTTTCGGGTACTGTGTGATGTGAAGGTCCGCGTCGAACACTATGATCGCGGCCTTAACAGTCCCACTTCCATCGTCCGCACTCTGGAAGACTCTGATCCCACTTTGACTCTTCACGCGCCTTATGCTGCCGACGTATGGCTCTTGTACCAAGGCAATCCGCGTACGCAGGCTAGAGGCTTCGATCAGGAAGTCGGAGTATGCCAACTTACTGCGCTGGAGGTTCGCCTGGAGGATTTTTAGAGCCACTGCGTCCACCGGCCTGCCCTTAGCAATACGCTACGGAGGAGCGGGCGATGTCATCCCACCTCCTCCTGACGGGACAGTCGTCGCTAAAGGCGTTGTGGTCGAACTTAGCGAGCTTCGCCCGACGACAGTTCCGGCAGGAAGGTGGCGACACCGTCGGGTCCTCCGTGCATTGAGCTTTTAGGTGTGGCCCGCCGCAGTGGCTGCAAAGGTCCGCTGGGTCCTTACAGTACTTCCGCCCATGGCCATACCCGAGACAGCGCGTGCATTGGACCAGTGGAGACTGGTCCTCTGCCCGCAGCCTCATCAGGTCGATTTGAACCGTGCCTGCTTCCGTTATCCTCGCCCAGAGTTTGGGCGACACGCTGAGGACTACGTGGGCCGTGAGCGGGTTCCTTGCCCTCCTGCGATATTTTATTAGAAGGCGGTCTTCCCCGGGGTCGAGGCCGCTAAAAAGATGTCTATTCTGATTTCTCAGACCTTTAATAATCTCTTCGTCTGTGTGCGCTTTTAAAACGCCTCTAATTATTACTAACGGGTCTTTATTTTTAATTTCCTCGACCACGAGGCCCGTTCCTTTCTTCGCCAGTTTGTCCTTTGCCTTCGCCCTGTCCTCAACAGTCCCGAAGCCCATGATGATTTTTCGGTCCCTGGCTTTCCGGACCCGGTCAATTTGAACCCACCCCTCTTTGGCGTCGATGGTCCTTCTCACAGTGTCAAGGACCTCGTCCGCTGTTTGCTCAGCATCCACTGAGGTGACCACCACCGAATGCAGTGCCGCAGGCCTCACGGGCTGTTGCGGTCTCGAGGCGGCCACATTGGCGTAGCTCCGCCGCTGCTCCTCGACCGTCTGGCTGCACTTCACCAGCTCCTCCTGGAGGCTCTTCATCATCACATTTGTCTCCTGGAGCAGCCGGCATTGCACCTCGAGGTTTCTGCTAAGACTGGGGTCCGGGGGGACCGTGAACGTGGTGTCGGCGCTTATGTTCGCCGGCGCCCCGTCCACGGAGCCCCCGCCCCCCCTTCTCGCCCTCTCGGTTCTGAGGTCAGCTTCGGAGTCAGCCAGTAGCTTCTTGAGCACTTTTACCCCGTCTAGTATATCTGTTTTGTACTCAGTCTTTAGGTTCCTGGCACTATTTGCAGCGTTTTGTATTTTATTGATCTGCTCGATCGCTGCCCGCTCTCGGTTATCTGTGGTGGTCTCTGTAGATGTGTGTGTCGGCACTTCTCCCACCTCCCTGTGAAACGTTCTCCTATGGATGACCTAAGACCCATTATCATATCCTGGTCACGGCACCATTTTGAAACGTTCTCCTATGGATGACCTAAGACCCATTATCATATCCTGGTCACGTGGACCAATTGAAACGATCTACTACTACTATGGGGTGGATATACTATATTATGGGTGTGATGAGAAAGACCCCAACATATATAAATTTATAACATCCTGGTCACGGAGACCAGTTTGTAACACTATCATGGTAGTGGCGTTACGAGCTAATATTAAGCTTAAGAGGACATAAAATGTCTTTGGCCTTATAATTGTGATCGTCTAGTATAATGAAGGACTCTACGTTGTGTTTGATTTTTGTTTCAGAGTAGCTTCAGTTCTTTTTATGGTATGCCGAAGGAAAGACATAGTATATGTTATTAGAAGCCTTGATTTCTATATAAACTCTTAACTAACATCCTACCTAGCCATTAATTTAAAATAACATCTCTGCACAATGACATTAAATTACTGAAATTAATTTATCCTAAAATTTAATTGAAAGATTTTTACACTTACCAGTGATATAAATGCTATAGATAACTAACTTCTGGAATACTATTAAAAGGAAAGAAAGATATAACACCTTATAATTAACTTATTTAGAGTTAATAAGACTTAGTAAATTACACTTACCAGTGATATAAACACTAAAGATAGCTAATTTCTGGAATGCTGTTAAAAGGAAAGAAAGATATAACACCTTATTAGTAAATTAATTAGGAATTAATAAAATTTAGTAAATTAGAACCGTTAAGAATAGATAGTAATAGACTTATTTATTTAGAAATAATTATCACCTACTGTTTAACTAAATGTCTGACGTCTCCTTAAGAATGTGTAAATTATAATTGCTAATATTTTTAGTGAATCTAGATAGCTAATTTAGAAATAAAGTTAAATAATTATATTCAGGATATCCTATATTGACATTAATTAATTGAATAGTGTCTAAGTTTCTTTTACATGTATTTTTAGTTCAAACCTGATATAATAGATAGATTCTAATAACTCTAAACAAATGAAATAAATAAAAATATATAAGTAATTGAAATAATGATTAAATACATATTATATAGTTATTAATTATCTTGAAATAATTTATTCAGTTAATAAATTATCTCAGATAATTGTGAAAAATAATGTGTAGTGTTTGTTTGTGGTGTTAATCTGTTAGGATAGGGTTTATAGGTATTAGGGAATTAAAAGGCCGGGTTCAACTGAACCCGGGGGGTCGCTTCCACCATTCCCCTCCGACCCCAACCGATCCACACCGTGCTGAAGGCTCTAAATTAAATTAGGCACAACGTTGGTGCTATCCAATCAAAAGAAAGGTAGTAGGTAGGAATTGAGAGTACCCAATTTTCTACAATAAGTTAGACGGAAATATATCCTGTCTAACAAATGCTTGTTTCATATCGCTGCAGCACATCATGCAATGACTGTATTTGAGTAATCCCTTGGGACGTCATATAGACATAGCCAGTGAATTACTAGAGTTGATGTAATTACCAAGCTGTAATCAGACATGGTATTAAGAAGTGTTCCACGTGAACAAAAGGAGATCGTGTCTACTGATCTTTTCATTGTGTGCTTACTAGCCCATACGGGAACTTCGGTCACACAACTACTTTGAAATTCGATCACGAAACCTACAACTTTTGCCACAATTGGATTGTGTAGTGTAATTTCCCATAGGAGAGACCTACTGAGTTACGGGTCTATAGTCAGCTATATTGTCAAGCCTCGCCATCATTGTGAGATGGGTCGTCGGCGACTAGCGACTGGCGACAGCGCAACCTTTCGAGTGCCCTATAAGGAAGTAAAAAATAATTAAAGGTATAAGACCAACGTGTAAAGTAGGTGTATTGTGTAGGTTTGTCCTTGCATGACTCACAGCATTCAATGAAACAGCATTCATTAACCAGAATAGGTTGTTCAATTGAAACATTGAACCAGTAATTAAGTTGTTAAACATTTGATTATATCAGGCTCTCTTAGGAACTGAATGGATTTATCAAAGGACATAGTAGTGTCGAGAGATAAATAAAACAACTAAATATAACATATTCATTTACTCAATCAGAATCTCTGAGAGTATCTCATTTTCACAAGGAAGAGAGAATGTATATTTAATAGGTTTTATGATCCATCAATGTTTGTATGTTTGAAAAACACAAGAGGACTTGATTAAGGCTTGGCTTAAAATCTCAGTAAATCCGCCTTAGGACTTAACAGAGACTGTCCACAAAAATTAGCAATAAATTAATTGGAAAAGTGAATATGTTTCTCTATTAGTCTAAAATAGAACTTCATACCACTGTCCAAAACTAAATTACTAACCTTTGTTGCAGTTCAAACATCGACCATACACTAGGTGTTTGGTGAGTTTGTCCAATGTCTCTCATCAAAGATGAGGAATTCTTATCAAAGATAAGCAAACATACGTATAGTATTTACCAAGAACATAGTTCAGTTAGGCAAACACAAACGCAGAGGTTGGTAGGAAGTACTCGCAACTTTCTTTACTAGATAGACCTAGATTAGGAACTACCTAGCATCGATGACGCGAAGAACTGTGGCTTAGACAGGCCTTGCCTTATAGGGGAAACCTATAATAAAACACTGGCGAATACAAACATTTATGGATTCACCTTAACATAGTTTATATAGTTCAATGAAAGTCATCGTGAAATTGAGACACTCCAGTCTACCAGATACCTCGTTTTGACACTTATTTAAGAACATAAGTTCTTAGATCAATGTTCAAAACTACAATAATTGTGTAATGTCATAGTTCAGTGTGTAATTACCTCATCTTAGAATGTATTCAAGAGCTAAAAGTATCCTTGAACTCATTCAAGACTACAAACCACCTGTGTTACCTCGCTCCAACATATATTTAAGATCTACAAATTCTTAAATTAATGTTTGAACTACAAAGTTTGTGTAATGTCAAAATGAAGTCAAATACACACATATATATATATATATACATATATACATATACATACAATAGAAGCATATTTATATGTAGAGAATATTCAATAAGATACGACAACTAATCATTAGTTTGTTTATAGATCATATTTTCCTAGAATTATTCATCACTCTATTTACTTCCAAAGTAATGACATAGTAAAATCTCATTTCATTATTTAAATACACCCTAACGAAAATCTATTTAACCCTTAATATCTAATATGATAGTTTTAACCAAGATTCATTCAATTTATATATGTATTTTAAAGTCAAACAGATGTAATTTCATTTTATTCTAACAACATCATATTGTGGTTATTTGCTTAAGTTATGTTTCATTTTATCAGTTAAATTCAATATAATTATGGTCATAAAGCTTATTTCATAATAATTCCATTCATTAATCAATCAATAATTAATAATATCAATGTAAACCTAGATAATAATTCCTTTCAATATTCAATCAATAATTAATAGTATCGATGTAAACCTAGCTAATAATTCATTAGATATCTTTTATTAAAAATCTCCGTAAAGGTTATAAAAATTAGTAACAGTACCACAACATGCAGAAAACACACATGCAAATAAATAAAAAATTAATGCATTCGAACCAATCAGGAGCGCTTCTTCACAGGTCTTTCACTGAATTTATTTAGCGGATTACAATTAAAATTTATAATAAAGAATTGCACTTAATATTAATCAGTAAAATTAAATTAAAACTATTTCGCGGACTACACTGAAGTTACATAGCCACTCGGCCAGCTTACGCTAAAGAAATCCCTGAATCAGATCTAAAAAATACTTTTTAGGTATTTCTATCTTTAATCTAAGTCAGAAGTTCCATAGCTTCGCTGGCCAAGAGGCCGCGGCGGCCGCGGAGGCCTACCACTTCGAACTCCGAATTCAAATTTGAATGTCAAACTGACTCCCCAGAAATTGACTGCCTTCGTATTTATTCAAAATCTCGCGTCTGTTTTTCCCCCACCCTAACACGTTCACCAACGCGCTCTGCAGTGATACCATACGCACAGCAATTCCCGTGTTTCACGGAAATTCGGTGATAACCGCGGTACACAGCAGACGTTCATTGTTGTGTTCAAAGTACGACAATCCAATGTGTAATTGTTTTTCCCTAACAATTTAATCGATAGTTTATAAATCATTATAGTGCAACACAAAAACAAGGAATAAAATTATTACAAAAACAAGGAATAAAGTTATTACTTCCTCAATAATTTGAACTTTACTGGCTGTGAGCACTTTTATCCGATCCAAAGGAAATTGCGTAAATCAATTAAACAAAAACACAACAAAGATAAACAATAAAAGGGAAAAACAAATATACATTGAATAAAGCCGAAGAAAACAATGTTAGTTATAATAAATTTGTATGACGGTTGTGAAGAATAATGTATTATTCAACCGATTTCAAAAGGAAGTTATTTAACCGATTATCGTCATTTTTAACCTTACGTGTTAATGTAAAGTAAATACACGTCAATTTTGTAGTTTTTAATCCAAACAAGGTAACTTAAAACTTTGTGATGGCAACCCCGGCGTCCCGTAATTACAGCAAAAAACCCACTCATACGCCGGGTCGAATCCTTAGGGTCGAGTTCCACTGTTTAATAAAGCTTTGCTTAATCGAATTTATAGTTCGATTCTAACCTTGCTTTCGTTTAATTATTATTACGAATTATTTGTATGAGAACATAGCAAAGTGCTGTTTTAAGACTTTTTTCAGGCAATCCCTTTAAAATTCCTCTCTGTAACAAACATCCTCATACTTCAAGGAACACAAAAAAAAAGAATTAGTGCAATCGGTTCAGCCGTTATTCTCTAACTGCGTTTAGTTTATGTTAGTGAAATGCAATTTCCAGCTCTAAACTTTGTTAAATGCGTAAACCGACTTTATGTCGAACTAATCGCGATTATATCAATCAGTGGAAACTGGCCCTTAGAACATTCCCTCGCATCTGTCAACACAAAATTTTTAAGCCTGTCTCGAATATAAAATTTATCGTCTAATATTTCAACAGAACAGCCAAACTGTTTGAGTTCCCAGCCAATAATTTCTATTCTTAAGTACAACTTAAAACTTGAACCCTTAATGGATTAGAGCAATTTTTGTACATTAACTTGACTGTTTTATGTTTACGTGTCAACTCACATTTCAATTTATGCGCTTGTTATCTCAAGTATAACTAAAATTTATAGACTAATAATTTAGAACCATATACGTTCACTAAAACAGCTGAATTGTGTTTTTTGTTACGTTACAATCGCCCCTTAATTATATAATGTAGTTTATCGTAATTATTAATTAATCACAACAACGTAATCAAATAACACAATTCTGTATCTCGTTACCTCTCAACTGAAGGAGACACTCATGACTCTTTACATTCAGCCTCAATCAGCAGCACATAGAAGCATACTCTTCTCCCAAACATCCAATCTCTCATCAATCATACTACTAGAGTTACATTCAATGGTTAAAATCAAAGTAATCAATTCCAACCAACCATTCCAGCTCCTTCACCCACTCTCACACTCACATAGATCCAATCTGATTTGAATTCCTGCATCTAGGGCTCAATTTCATCTTAAAACAATACACATATTGTTTTAAAATATAAAATCCGGCTCTCAATGTTAAATATACAACTTAACAGAGTGCAGTTCATCTTATTTTAGAGGAGATGGGGACTTTTAGGCTAAAATGTATTAAATACAGATATGGTTTTTAAAAATTGGTCATATATATATATTTTTTTTTTTTTTTATAAAATATAAAATATCAGCTCAATTCTGAATCTGGAAGCTGAGAAAAATGAAAAAGATAGTTTTCGTCAAATTAATTGGGTATCGATTTAACTATAATCGATTATAGCATTTAAAAAAATTTGTACTAGTTAATTAACTCAAAGTATTCAGATACACAATTGAAGCTATAAACAATAAAGTGTATTTAAATAAAGCCACATTAATATCGAAAATAAAAATTAATATCTGATAAACCCAAATTATTATCGATTTCGTATCGATTGAAAATAAATCATATCGATTTAACTATAATCGAATATAGAATTTTAAAAAATTTGCACTAGTTAATAACCTCAAAGTATTCAGATACACAATTGAAGTTATAAACAATAAAGTGTATTTAAATAAAATTACATTAATATCGAAAATAAAAATTAATATCTGATAAACCCAAATTATTATCGATTTCGTATCGATTAAAATTAAATCATAATTATTTTTAATAACAGCTTTGACAGCTGACTGATATTGAAACTGTGTGCCCCGTCATGTTCCCGTCACTGTCACTTGTTTCATGTAATCATGTTTATAATTGTTTAATGTTTTCAGTGTATTCAGATGCATCCTGAGTCCATTCCTGATATTTATTTATGGTTTCAAGTGATTGATATTTGTAATGATATAATATGATAACCTTTAGTGCTTCAGGAACTTAGTGATTTCCATAGACATTGTAACATAACCTCAATTCTACAAAACGTCTAATAACTCCGCTCTTAAATAGCCAAAATGTACAGAATTTCAGCAAGGAATCAATAAGCGTAAATACATTAATTGGTACTATTTCATTACGTTATATTTTACATTGCATTTCGGCCCAAGAATGTATGGAATCGTATCCGTTTCCTTTCAGAATGAATAAATTAAAATATTTGAATACAGTTGCACAATTCATATCTAATACTAATATGAATTGGTGATATGTTGTTTAGTATATTGCAGTACTTGGACAACTCGTATTGCAAACAGTCAAACTTTAAGGTCTGACCTATATTTTTGCAATTCAATTTAGATTGAATATAACTTAAAATGTTCAGTTAATTTTGTGAAGAAATGACCGCCCTACTCCCCACCAACTATTTTTATTAAGCTAGCGCTTAATAAGTATTTGATGAAAGAAAAAAAATTATATATGACTTAGTAGTCCGTTGAAAATTAAATTATTATTTCTATTAAGCTAGCGCTTAATAGGTTAAGTAATGATGAAAAAAAAATTAATATATGACTTAATAGTCAATTGAAAATTAAATTGTTATATAATTATATGAGAACTTCTAAGCGCTCCAATAAAATTAGTTGAGTCATTTCCCTGACCCATCATTACCTTAATTTTTATTTTTATTCATAACTAAACCTAATTACAATTCACTTATCTAACTTATTACTATCTATTTTAATCATTTAATTACTATCTTAATAACCTAATCTTTTACTTATATATCTAACTTATTTAAGTGCAATTCATTTTATAAAATCATCTATAGTTTCGACATTAAATTATTGTGAAATATAATAAATCTTCGATAAAGTTTATTGATATTCTAGTTTAAAATCTATCCTTTTCAATTCCACATTATTAATTCAAATATTTATATCAATGGTTAAACATTTAAGTGCAATTCATTTCCTTATAAAGTCAACTATAGTTTTGACATTAAATTATTGTGAAAATATAATAAATCTTCAATAAAGTTTATTGATATTCTAAATTTTAAAATCTATCCTTTTCAATTCTACATTATTAATTCTAACGTTTGTATCAACAGTTAAACATTGATAACATCTATAATTGATCGTGATCAATTTATTATTGATAATATCTATTTAAATGTATTGTATTAAAGTTTCCTCTAATTTCTTTAGTTATAGGGTCCATTAATGTGTAAACATTTGCAAATGGAATTGCACTAACTACATAAGGTCCTTCATACAGCAATTGAAACTTTTTTATAAGTTTCTTTTGAGCCTCTGACTTATTTACCTTACGAATCTTTACATAATCTCCAATCTGAAATTCAATTAAACGATGGGACCTATTAAATTTAGTTTGTCGTTTAATACTGTTATCTTTTAAATTTTTCCTAACTTGAATTCTAATTTGATTAATATCTTTAGACTTATTTAATTGAGGCAAACAACTATCAAATGACATGTCATTACTCAATCCATATAATATTTCATTAGGAGTAAATCCCGTACTTTCATGAAATGTGTTGTTATATAATGTTTCGATTTTATTTAATATTGTTGCCCAACTTTTATGATTTTTATGGCAATATGTTCGAAATAAACGTCCTAGTTCTCTGTTAACCCTCTCTGTCGTATTAGGTCGAGGATTTCTTACAGTTGTAAATATAGGTTTTATACCCATATCTTTTAAAGTTTGTTTCCAACTTTCAGATGAAAATTGACTACCATTATCAGTCATAATTACTTTAGGCTTAATTATTTTAACAAATTGTTTTAATTTTGTAATAACTGAACGAGAAGTGGCTTTAGACAAATCATATAATTTAATAAATTTACTAAATGAATCCTGAATTACAAGTATATAAGCAGAACCAAACCGTCCTTTCGGCAATGGTCCATATAAGTCTGCCATAACTAAGTCACCTATTTCTTCTGTTACAATAGATTTACATTTGCCTACATATTTTATATTATCACTTTTAGAAACTTGACAGAGATGACAAGTCTTTAATAATACTTTAACTATTCTATGCATATTAGGAAAATAGAATCTATCTTTAATATATTTGAGTACCTTAAAAACTCCTTGATGTCCCATTTCTTTATGAATTTGAGAAATTACTTCCTCTCGTAACTGAGAGGGTAAATAAATTACATGTTTATCTGAATCGATTTTAAAATATAACACTCCATCCTTGATATAACAGCGCTTAGCAATATTATTTATTCTACCACTATGATTATTACTAATATTATTTATAATATCCATTATCAACTGTACTTCATTATCATTAGATTGAAAACTAGATATATTTTTTAAGTTTGTTATTAATGTTTTATTTTTATTAATTTCCATATAATGTATTTCAGGACAATAAATTCTGTCTTCTTGTATCATTGATGAATCAGGTGGGAACCTAGATAACACATCAACAGCGACATTATCTCTACCTTTTATATGTTCGATACTATAATCGAATTGTTCAAGAAACAATATCCACCTAATTATTCGACTATTATACAATTTCCATGTCCTAACAAATGTCAATGCTTTGTGATCAGTTCTAATTATAAGCTTTGCGCCCCTCAAATAGGTTTCAAACTTCCTTAGGCAATAGATTATAGCCCAAAACTCTTGTTCAGTAACAGTCCATCTTAATTCAGCGCCCCTAAGAGATCTGCTACAATAGCCTAATATTTTCATTTCCCCTTGTTCATCGTACTGAAATAAAACCCCCGCAAGACCTACTCCCGAACTATCTGTTTGTAAATAAAAAGGTTTAGACATATCTGGATGATGCAACATTATTGTCTTTAAAAAACTAATTTTCAATTTTTCAAAGGCTACTTGTGCTTCTAAAGTCCATGTCCATCCTTTACTCTTTTTTAATAATTGGCATAAAGGTTGAATTATACTATTATAATCAGGAATGAACCGCCTATAATAATTACAAAGTCCTAAAAATGCTCTTAAATGTTTTATTTTCTTGGGAACTGGGAAATTCTTAATTGACTCTATTTTCTCTGGGTCAGTTTTAATTCCCTCGGTAGAAATAATATGTCCTAACATTTTAACTTCTTTACATATGAATTTACATTTTTCAAGATTACATGTTAACCCCGCTGACTTTAATTTGTTTAGTATTATATCAATATGTTCTAAATGTTCATTTAACGTTCCTTGAGTTAAGATAGCAAGGTCATCTAAATAATTCACGCAAAAATGTCTAACCTCAGGCCCTAATATTAAGTCCATAGCTCTACTGAAACTACCTACTGAAGTCTTAAGTCCTTGTGGTAAAACATTGTACATATAAGATTTTCCATTAAATGTGAACCCGGTATACTTTTTACTATCCTCAGAAATGGCAATTTGAAAATATGCATTATTCAAGTCTATTATACTAATATAATTAACCCCATGAAATAAATTTAAAACATCTATTTGCATCGGAGGTGCTTCCGACTCAGCTATCATGTATTTATTGATTTCACGTGCATCTAGTAAAACTCTAATTGAACCATCAGATTTTAAAGTGTAAGTTAACGGACTACAATACGGTGTTGAACCTCTAGATATTATTCCCATATCGACCATTTCGGCTAATTTTTCTTCCATTTTTTGTCTATATGCGTACGGAACGGGATAAGACCGTTTAATTATTGGACTATGGTCCATCATTTTGATAATATGTTGATAACAATTAGCTCTACCTAACCTTTTAACAAATACTTCGCTATATTTAATTAGAATCTGTTTTAATTTATTTAATTGAGTTCCTTTAAGAGGTGTACCCGTCTTTATTTCTTGTAAATATTTATTGAAATCAAAACTATTATCTACCTTTGTAATATCACAAATTCTCCTTTCCTCAAAATTATATTTAATAAACGGAATTAATACTCGTTGATCTCTATGTTCGATAACTAACCCTATGGATGGCTCTTGTAATTTAATATTAACATTATTTGCCATAAGCCAGTCAAATCCTAATATCATTGAATGAACTAATTTTGGTACTATAAAAAATCTAATCTCTAAATCAATTACCCCAAATCTTACAGGCAATAAAACCATTTGTTGTATTTTAGCACTCTTTTGTCCTACTGCTCCACGTATCTGAATCGGCTTAACAGGTAACATGTCTAATTTGTTCCCAGTTAATGATTTTAAAGATTCCCAAAATGATTCTGAAATACAGGTTATGTCACTCCCTGTATCGACTAAACATATGACTCGTTTACCAAATACTATCACTTCAATCTCAGATTTAATTATTTCTAATTTATCCGCGGTAATATTATCTTCCTCGTCAAATAATGAAAAAACTGCTTCGGTTTGTACTAACGACTCATTATCTATTTCCGATTGATTTTTTAATGTTTGTATGATTTTATACTTGAAATCTGTTGAATTATTTTTATTTATTCCTGAGCCTAACCCTGATTTACAACATTGTCCCTTAGCTATGATTGGTTTACGTATACCATTATTATGTCTACCTAATGTCTGTCCAGGTTCCCACCCGAGTTTAAGCATAATTCTTAAAGCTACTGATGTACTGTTCGCCCCTACTAACGTTGATGTACCGGGGTCTGTCACATCAACACTTATTAGTTTAAATTCTCTGTTGATACAGAGTTTTCTATAGAATCATTGTTATCATTATCTACTCTATTTGTACCATTAATGCTATTCTTCTTGTTTGGTATCACCTTACTCATTGATCTAGTGTTCATAATTCGCTTCCGGTTGAAACTGCCTCTGCCATTCTGCTGTTGAGCTGCCATCTCAGGTCTTTGAACGCTGCTAGAATGGGCATTAATGCCACTACTGAAGTTATTTTGCTTATTAATGTTATCTAACTTTCGTAGAAACTCCGTAGCTTGAAGAATCGATGTGTAATTACTTGTTGACCAAGCAAATTGAACATCTTTAGGAAAATGATTCATAATGTCGTTTATTAATTGTCTCTCTTGAATAGGATACGTCAACATCTTCGCTTGTCCACATAAAGTAATGAAATGGCTTAACATAGACTGGACTCCGTCCCACGAATTCTGACTGATTCGCCTTCTTAATTCATTCTGCTCAGCCTCGCCCCAATATGTGTCTAAAAAATCCCTTTTGAAGTCTTCAAACACTGTCCATCTATTTCTATAAATACGCGCCCAATTTCGCGATTCATTTTCAAGACAATCTATGACAATGTCTATTATATCTCTCGCCTCTGGTGCAGACCTTCTTAAATAAGCAGTCAAGTCTTCGATGAACGTCACAGGGTGTTTTCCTTTAAATGGAAACTTAGGTCTTTCCGTAGGCATCTGCGCCACTGGATAGTATACCGCTGATGTTCCCGGCTGTATGATAGGTTGAATACAATTTTCTCTCGGCATAACATTGTCCGATGATCCACTAGAAGTAGACATTCTATTTTCCAACTCCGAGATTCTATTATTGATGTTATTCATTGCCTTTTCCACCATTCGAGATATGTATCGTAAAGAATTAATCTTCCTTACTTTAGTAGCAGGTCTAACTGCAGACACTCGCTTGTTATTAGAGTTGGTTGACCTGGTTCCAACAGGACTAGCTTTAGATTGACGCCTAGGCATTGTTATAGATTTAATTTGCTTCAAATGTAACACTGATAATGTTTATCTAAATTTTAATTAATTTATTCTAATTCAGAAAAAAAAATTCACTGCACTCTTATTTAATTTGAGTTTAATTTAAATAAACTTTCCAAATGTTCACTCAAAACTATCTCTTTCTAATCACCTTTTAAACTTCTAATATTTTATTGAAATTTTATCAAGTCGACCGGATTCTGCAAATGTTAAAACTTAATTTTAATTTTAAAATATTAAATGTTTACAAGTTTAATTAAAATTCAACTATCATACTTCAAATGAAATATGACAACTTCATTTCTTCTCTAGTATTCATTGATAACATTCTTAACAACATCAATTCCATTCCATTCACACCAAACAATACATCCATCAACAAAAGAATAATAAAACTATCACTGTGAAATCATAATAATTAGAAAAATTTCAAATCCTCATAAATGTTAACTGCCAAATTCATACTATCCCTAATTGTCCCTTTTTATAATAAATACTACAGTATATATTTTTAAATTGAAATTCAATTTACTCGGATTGAACTTTCCACCTTGCATATGACATTCAATACCCTTATCCACTGAACCATTGTATACAATTTATAAGATCACAACCACGCCATCTTTGTTTCACAATAAACACTTCCATATCTACACTCGATACTACGCTATTTCTATTTCAAAGCCTACCTTTCAATACCACTCACTCTCAACAGATGGCGTTACTGACATGAGACATTTTGAAATTCTTTCAGCGCCATCTACGAACACATAGCACAACCATCCATACTTTCGTAAGCAACTCGATATTAATTCACGTTTGTCCACCAGATGTCGCTACCAATCCTACTGCAACTATATATTAGAGTTGTGTCGTACTAGGTACATGGCAATAATTGTTATCACAGTGGATGTTATTTTAAAAATATCAATGACAAATACCAGTGACAAAATACTAGGTTCGCGATTATTAGATATTTTCTAAAACTATAGGAACGGGAACAAGATGGCGCTGTATGCTCAGGTATTAAAAATACTAAGCAATTGCAAAGTTGTTATGTAGGTATCTATTATTGAATGAGTATACCTAATCCGTTTATTATATTTGTATTATTAATGCTATTCTAAACTAAAAGATAAGTTAGTTGTTACATTTTATATTTAAAGATTTGATTAACTACTTACACGTATTTCACAATAGGTGGCGCGATAGCGTAATTTAGTAAAATATCGGTCTAGGTTTAATTTGGTTGCTTTATTTGATGTCGGAAATAAATTAGACAAAAAGGGCTTTTTTTTTTTTTTTTTTTTTATTTTCTAAAACTAGCGTTCCTTGAAATTACGGAGACCAGGTGGCACTGTTATACCCATACATTAAAAATACTTCAGTTGTCTCACCTACTCTTAGTGTATTCGTTTAAGTACAAGTGAGATGAAAAACACAGTCACGAGCATTTTTCAAATCTAGTCACAGTGACAGACTGTGACTTTTAAATAATGAGTATTTATACCAGCGACGATAAATACGCCTCATGCCTACTATATATTTGATATTCAATTACTACATTAACATCTATTAGTTTCTATGCAATAATCAATTCCCAACTATATTTTAAATTTTATATACAATTTCAAGTTCTTTCTAGTAAATATTATTAAACAATTTTGTTTGACTTAAAACTTGCTCTCGCTGTAAAATTCAGCTACCTGGCAAAAAGGTCATCGCAGATGTTTAAAGCGCTATCGTTTTTTTTTTTTTTTTATACAGAGAAACATCCCTTAGGCCTGACCCGACCAGTTTTTATTATGGTTTGCTTAATAAAACAATAGAACATACATAGTTGTACATTTTCCAATTTTAGCATTTTATAATGTTGATGGTATTTTAGTAAAGTTATCTATTGATATTCGACTTTTCGCGATACCTACTATGAATAATTTGAATAACCAATGCTCCAAGACACTCATTCAATCAAAATACTTTTAAAACCACACATCCTCTGATATAAATACTAGTAGTTAACAAGGTTGATATAAAATTCTATTCAATTCAAATTTGAAATAAAAGTTTCCTTCACTTTGACAACTGACAGTTCAAAAATACGAAGAAAGCTAACAAATAATAATAAATTAGAATAAATATAATGTAATAAATTGTTCATAAAAAATGTTCTATATTTTTTCCCAATAATGTCTTATTAATATTTAAAACAAGAACTTTTTCAAAAGATTTTATTGTAGTTGTTTTTAGAACGCAATTTCATAAGAAATTATCCTGTTTTTTTTTCTATAAGTAACAACTTAAATATTTGAATCGATATAAATTTATATCGAAACAGCACGTAAAATATATATAATTTAATTAAATGTGTGAATTGGATCATTTTTCCGTGGTTGGTATTTTAAACTTGTTTGTTGTCAAGAATTGAAAAAATATACAAATTCAGACTAGGCTGTATGGATTATAGACTTTTGCCTTTTCCTATTGGGGATAAATTTTAAAACAACAACATTGTTTGTTGTCAAATCAAGCCAAAATAAAATAAACAATTAGACATTTTAAAATTTAAACTTGTTTGTATTTTAACTTGTGAATGCTAAGTCATTTGGTAAGCTATACTCTTTTTTACAAATAAAATTATCTTAAACAGTTGCAGTCAATTCCTAAAATTCAAGGTCAAAATAACCCTGTTACCTTCATAACCTAATTCAATTTCTATTTAGCCAGTACATTCTCGCACACATGACTAAAATGCACTGAATTTCTATACTTTAAAATCTGTTATTTAAACTAAGTATAATTTGCTATGATGGCAATGACTACGCTTAATTATTTTTTAAAATCTAACATTAACATGAATAAATATACCAAAATACATAGTCTTTCCTGTACAGTCTCTGTAAATAAATGAATAAAAGTTAATTCCACAGTTAGTTAATATTATAATTAATTTCCAATTTGCACTAACTATAATATTAATACATTCTATCTTCACATTATGTGTGCATATTTTTAATACCATTAAATACTATTATTTCAGTCCGACTTCCACGTACATCTAACCAGCCCCTGAGGATGTCCAACGCATAACTATTGGGACCAATTTCAACAAAGAAGGAAATTACTTCAGCGTCAGTGACTAAATGTGAAAAAATAAGTTTAAATTGTACATAACCTAGAATAATTTGTATCTGTAAGTAATATTAAAATTTACTGCAGGCTTTTATTTAAAAATTCCCTAACAATATTTAATTAATACAATCTAAATTTTATTAACTATCCTAGCAATGTCTATTGATTGACGATAATATAATAATAATCAGATAATAATTAGATGTGCTTAAGACTCACTTCAATATTCTACTAGGCAAATTCAGCAATGTTGTGTAAGTAGATACTTTCATGTAATTTCATAAATAAATAATTATTTAAATATGTAACTATCCATCATTAGTAATAATACATGAGACAGTAGGCTGCTATGGTCTGACCATTTAAATCTTATTACTGAGAAACTTAATGCAACTTTTAAGTATTAAACATCTCTTCAATATTACTCTTAAAACAGATTTATTTAGATTTATGTACCTAACTGTAATTCTAACTGCGCCAAGATGCTATATACCTATAGAACCATTCTTAGATTGTCTAAAACAAGTTAATATGCTTACATAATATAAATTTAATAGGTTTATCTTATTTTGTGTAAAATGACTTAAAGAATTGTTAAGTAATATGCTTTGTGTCTTCTTCAAAATGCAATCAATGGTACATGTATATTCTTGTTAACTATCAGTGTAACTATTATCATTTTATCACTGGCATTACATTTATTCACTGTAAATGCTTTGAAAAGTTACTTTAAAGCTTCTAAGATACTCGCTTACTCCGGCATTTGTGCAACCATAAATATCCTGGTCACGGCACCATTTGTAACGATTCTACTACTATGCAATGATAACCAATCATCACATTATGGTATCCTGGTCACGGCACCAATTGAAACGATCTCCTACTATGGGGTGGTATGAGGAGAAAGACCCCAACATATATCAATTTATAACATCCTGGTCACGGAGACCAGTTTGTAACACTATCATGGTAGTGGCGTTACGAGCTAATATTAAGCTTAAGAGGACATAAAATGTCTTTGGCCTTATAATTGTGATCGTCTAGTATAATGAAGGACTCTACGTTGTGTTTGATTTTTGTTTCAGAGTAGCTTCAGTTCTTTTTATGGTATGCCGAAGGAAAGACATAGTATATGTTATTAGAAGCCTTGATTTCTATATAAACTCTTAACTAACATCCTACCTAGCCATTAATTTAAAATAACATCTCTGCACAATGACATTAAATTACTGAAATTAATTTATCCTAAAATTTAATTGAAAGATTTTTACACTTACCAGTGATATAAATGCTATAGATAACTAACTTCTGGAATACTATTAAAAGGAAAGAAAGATATAACACCTTATAATTAACTTATTTAGAGTTAATAAGACTTAGTAAATTACACTTACCAGTGATATAAACACTAAAGATAGCTAATTTCTGGAATGCTGTTAAAAGGAAAGAAAGATATAACACCTTATTAGTAAATTAATTAGGAATTAATAAAATTTAGTAAATTAGAACCGTTAAGAATAGATAGTAATAGACTTATTTATTTAGAAATAATTATCACCTACTGTTTAACTAAATGTCTGACGTCTCCTTAAGAATGTGTAAATTATAATTGCTAATATTTTTAGTGAATCTAGATAGCTAATTTAGAAATAAAGTTAAATAATTATATTCAGGATATCCTATATTGACATTAATTAATTGAATAGTGTCTAAGTTTCTTTTACATGTATTTTTAGTTCAAACCTGATATAATAGATAGATTCTAATAACTCTAAACAAATGAAATAAATAAAAATATATAAGTAATTGAAATAATGATTAAATACATATTATATAGTTATTAATTATCTTGAAATAATTTATTCAGTTAATAAATTATCTCAGATAATTGTGAAAAATAATGTGTAGTGTTTGTTTGTGGTGTTAATCTGTTAGGATAGGGTTTATAGGTATTAGGGAATTAAAAGGCCGGGTTCAACTGAACCCGGGGGGTCGCTTCCACCATTCCCCTCCGACCCCAACCGATCCACACCGTGCTGAAGGCTCTAAATTAAATTAGGCACAACGTTGGTGCTATCCAATCAAAAGAAAGGTAGTAGGTAGGAATTGAGAGTACCCAATTTTCTACAATAAGTTAGACGGAAATATATCCTGTCTAACAAATGCTTGTTTCATATCGCTGCAGCACATCATGCAATGACTGTATTTGAGTAATCCCTTGGGACGTCATATAGACATAGCCAGTGAATTACTAGAGTTGATGTAATTACCAAGCTGTAATCAGACATGGTATTAAGAAGTGTTCCACGTGAACAAAAGGAGATCGTGTCTACTGATCTTTTCATTGTGTGCTTACTAGCCCATACGGGAACTTCGGTCACACAACTACTTTGAAATTCGATCACGAAACCTACAACTTTTGCCACAATTGGATTGTGTAGTGTAATTTCCCATAGGAGAGACCTACTGAGTTACGGGTCTATAGTCAGCTATATTGTCAAGCCTCGCCATCATTGTGAGATGGGTCGTCGGCGACTAGCGACTGGCGACAGCGCAACCTTTCGAGTGCCCTATAAGGAAGTAAAAAATAATTAAAGGTATAAGACCAACGTGTAAAGTAGGTGTATTGTGTAGGTTTGTCCTTGCATGACTCACAGCATTCAATGAAACAGCATTCATTAACCAGAATAGGTTGTTCAATTGAAACATTGAACCAGTAATTAAGTTGTTAAACATTTGATTATATCAGGCTCTCTTAGGAACTGAATGGATTTATCAAAGGACATAGTAGTGTCGAGAGATAAATAAAACAACTAAATATAACATATTCATTTACTCAATCAGAATCTCTGAGAGTATCTCATTTTCACAAGGAAGAGAGAATGTATATTTAATAGGTTTTATGATCCATCAATGTTTGTATGTTTGAAAAACACAAGAGGACTTGATTAAGGCTTGGCTTAAAATCTCAGTAAATCCGCCTTAGGACTTAACAGAGACTGTCCACAAAAATTAGCAATAAATTAATTGGAAAAGTGAATATGTTTCTCTATTAGTCTAAAATAGAACTTCATACCACTGTCCAAAACTAAATTACTAACCTTTGTTGCAGTTCAAACATCGACCATACACTAGGTGTTTGGTGAGTTTGTCCAATGTCTCTCATCAAAGATGAGGAATTCTTATCAAAGATAAGCAAACATACGTATAGTATTTACCAAGAACATAGTTCAGTTAGGCAAACACAAACGCAGAGGTTGGTAGGAAGTACTCGCAACTTTCTTTACTAGATAGACCTAGATTAGGAACTACCTAGCATCGATGACGCGAAGAACTGTGGCTTAGACAGGCCTTGCCTTATAGGGGAAACCTATAATAAAACACTGGCGAATACAAACATTTATGGATTCACCTTAACATAGTTTATATAGTTCAATGAAAGTCATCGTGAAATTGAGACACTCCAGTCTACCAGATACCTCGTTTTGACACTTATTTAAGAACATAAGTTCTTAGATCAATGTTCAAAACTACAATAATTGTGTAATGTCATAGTTCAGTGTGTAATTACCTCATCTTAGAATGTATTCAAGAGCTAAAAGTATCCTTGAACTCATTCAAGACTACAAACCACCTGTGTTACCTCGCTCCAACATATATTTAAGATCTACAAATTCTTAAATTAATGTTTGAACTACAAAGTTTGTGTAATGTCAAAATGAAGTCAAATACACACATATATATATATATATACATATATACATATACATACAATAGAAGCATATTTATATGTAGAGAATATTCAATAAGATACGACAACTAATCATTAGTTTGTTTATAGATCATATTTTCCTAGAATTATTCATCACTCTATTTACTTCCAAAGTAATGACATAGTAAAATCTCATTTCATTATTTAAATACACCCTAACGAAAATCTATTTAACCCTTAATATCTAATATGATAGTTTTAACCAAGATTCATTCAATTTATATATGTATTTTAAAGTCAAACAGATGTAATTTCATTTTATTCTAACAACATCATATTGTGGTTATTTGCTTAAGTTATGTTTCATTTTATCAGTTAAATTCAATATAATTATGGTCATAAAGCTTATTTCATAATAATTCCATTCATTAATCAATCAATAATTAATAATATCAATGTAAACCTAGATAATAATTCCTTTCAATATTCAATCAATAATTAATAGTATCGATGTAAACCTAGCTAATAATTCATTAGATATCTTTTATTAAAAATCTCCGTAAAGGTTATAAAAATTAGTAACAGTACCACAACATGCAGAAAACACACATGCAAATAAATAAAAAATTAATGCATTCGAACCAATCAGGAGCGCTTCTTCACAGGTCTTTCACTGAATTTATTTAGCGGATTACAATTAAAATTTATAATAAAGAATTGCACTTAATATTAATCAGTAAAATTAAATTAAAACTATTTCGCGGACTACACTGAAGTTACATAGCCACTCGGCCAGCTTACGCTAAAGAAATCCCTGAATCAGATCTAAAAAATACTTTTTAGGTATTTCTATCTTTAATCTAAGTCAGAAGTTCCATAGCTTCGCTGGCCAAGAGGCCGCGGCGGCCGCGGAGGCCTACCACTTCGAACTCCGAATTCAAATTTGAATGTCAAACTGACTCCCCAGAAATTGACTGCCTTCGTATTTATTCAAAATCTCGCGTCTGTTTTTCCCCCACCCTAACACGTTCACCAACGCGCTCTGCAGTGATACCATACGCACAGCAATTCCCGTGTTTCACGGAAATTCGGTGATAACCGCGGTACACAGCAGACGTTCATTGTTGTGTTCAAAGTACGACAATCCAATGTGTAATTGTTTTTCCCTAACAATTTAATCGATAGTTTATAAATCATTATAGTGCAACACAAAAACAAGGAATAAAATTATTACAAAAACAAGGAATAAAGTTATTACTTCCTCAATAATTTGAACTTTACTGGCTGTGAGCACTTTTATCCGATCCAAAGGAAATTGCGTAAATCAATTAAACAAAAACACAACAAAGATAAACAATAAAAGGGAAAAACAAATATACATTGAATAAAGCCGAAGAAAACAATGTTAGTTATAATAAATTTGTATGACGGTTGTGAAGAATAATGTATTATTCAACCGATTTCAAAAGGAAGTTATTTAACCGATTATCGTCATTTTTAACCTTACGTGTTAATGTAAAGTAAATACACGTCAATTTTGTAGTTTTTAATCCAAACAAGGTAACTTAAAACTTTGTGATGGCAACCCCGGCGTCCCGTAATTACAGCAAAAAACCCACTCATACGCCGGGTCGAATCCTTAGGGTCGAGTTCCACTGTTTAATAAAGCTTTGCTTAATCGAATTTATAGTTCGATTCTAACCTTGCTTTCGTTTAATTATTATTACGAATTATTTGTATGAGAACATAGCAAAGTGCTGTTTTAAGACTTTTTTCAGGCAATCCCTTTAAAATTCCTCTCTGTAACAAACATCCTCATACTTCAAGGAACACAAAAAAAAAGAATTAGTGCAATCGGTTCAGCCGTTATTCTCTAACTGCGTTTAGTTTATGTTAGTGAAATGCAATTTCCAGCTCTAAACTTTGTTAAATGCGTAAACCGACTTTATGTCGAACTAATCGCGATTATATCAATCAGTGGAAACTGGCCCTTAGAACATTCCCTCGCATCTGTCAACACAAAATTTTTAAGCCTGTCTCGAATATAAAATTTATCGTCTAATATTTCAACAGAACAGCCAAACTGTTTGAGTTCCCAGCCAATAATTTCTATTCTTAAGTACAACTTAAAACTTGAACCCTTAATGGATTAGAGCAATTTTTGTACATTAACTTGACTGTTTTATGTTTACGTGTCAACTCACATTTCAATTTATGCGCTTGTTATCTCAAGTATAACTAAAATTTATAGACTAATAATTTAGAACCATATACGTTCACTAAAACAGCTGAATTGTGTTTTTTGTTACGTTACACCTGGGACTATTCCCCGCTTCCAGGGTTTTTTGCTCATTTGGTTCCCCGGCAACCGGTCCCTTTTTATCCGGCTTTTGTTGGGTAGGTTTATTTGGCCTTCCGGGGGAAATGACAAATGCGACCTGCGCTTTGCTCTTTGAGGTGGTCGCTACTGGTGCGCATGCCCGCGCTTCACCCCCTTCCTTAGGGCTATGCGCTACTTTCCGGGCTGTTTGCACTTTTGGCTTGGATGTAGTCGGCGCACCCTGCGTCTTTTCGAGAGCGGAGTCTTTGGTGACTTGTTCGATCATGTCGATACTAGTTCGGACCGACTTTTTTGGCCCTTCGGGGGAGGATAGGGGTGGGTTAACCGCCTCTAGTTGTTTTGGGGGGGTCCTGGTAGTAGTCATTGTTTGAGTGGGGGTCGCGTCAATGTTTAAACTGAACAATGTCGAAAAATTTGGGTATTTATTTGTAAAGTTAGTCAAGGTGTATAAATCCCGCAATAGCGGTTGTAAACGACAGAAACTGTTCCTATACTATAGTGTAGAGCAGGCAAATATGCCTGGGTCCTAAAACTATCTAAATCTAACTTAAAAACTAGCAAAAAGTGAGTAAACTCTACTTTTTGGTCAATGACTCTACGTAGAGTCGTCAAATATAATTTAAATAATAGCCCTTGAAGAGGGAAAGTCGGTAGTGAAAACCGCGTCTCTCTACGACCAGCGGTTGCCGAGATATTACGCCTTAAAGTTTTTCAAGATGGCGTCCGCGCAGTTAGCCTAAAACTAGACTAATTTTTGAAAATTAATATCTCGAGAACCGCCGATCGCAGAGCCCCGTGCGACGGTTCGCCGTGATGGGCTCGGTCTGAGGGATCTCTTCCCGGTCCGAAAAACAGGATCGGGTATCGACTCTACGTAGAGGCGATTTGCCCCTAAGCGCATAAAACTGTCCGCAGCAATATGTTCAGAGAAAACCCCAAGTCGCAGCGACCAAAAATGGCCGAGATATGGGTGTTTAAAGTTTTTACAAATGGCGACCAAAATGGCTGCCACGGAGTCCCAAAATTGTAAAATCGGCCCAGGTCGCTCTAAATATCCCGTGCTTGGGCTTGTTGGATCGGGCTTGAAAAGTTCTTTTTAACTATAAGAAAATTAAATTTTTATAACCAACCCCCGAATTTTGGGGGAGGAAAAACACAAAATTTTTACCAAAATACTCTATAAAAAATACTAATTAAAATTACAAAATTATGAAAAAAATTAAATAGGCTTAAACTAACTTATGCTAATTTTTGGAAATACTTCCGAAGATATAGGACTGCGGGGAGCACCCCCTCGTGCTCACCCTTAAATTTAAAAAATTAATAAAATGAAAACTACTAGTCGGAAAATTCTCAAATTTTGAATATATGTAAAACTAATTAATCTGCACAGAATTTAATAAAATTTGGGGGGGGTCGTCGCTTTAGAAAAAAAGATAAAAAATTTTGAAAAATGACGAAATTTTGAAAACCGTATATCTTCGAAAGTACTCACTTGATTTTCTTCTGCGATGTGGAGCTTTCCTCGCCGCGCTGCGCCGCGTCGAACAAGCCGCCACACGTCCACCTCGCACCCCGGGAAGTGGGAAAACGCGGTGGCGCGAAACTTGTTTTTTTGGCGATTTCTCCGCGCTCGCGCACGGGAAAAATCTGATCGAGGTGTCAAAAGATAGATCTCGCTGAGACCTTTCCAACGGTGTAATAAAATATATGTGTCGTCGATCTTGTTGACGCAGCGTTTTGATTACAAAGTTCCAGTTGTGGCTAAATCCCGGTTTTTCACTTGTGAAATTTTTTCCTTTGCACTTTTCACTGTACACTTTTCACATTCACGTAAAGAAAATTTTTCCGCAACTTTTGATATATAGCTCGTGTACTAAGGTTTCAAAAAACCTATTTTTGCAAGGAAAACAAAGTTATTTTCGTGCGGGTCAGTACTGGAGTAACGTTGTAGGCGTGCGTATTAGGTGGCTTACGACTGCGGACTGGGTTAGGTTAGGTTAGGTTAGGTTAGGTTAGGTTAGGTTAGGTTAGGTTAGGTTAGGTTAGGTTAGGTTAGGTTAGGTTTTTTTTTTTTTTTTTTTTTTTTTTTTTTTTTTTTTTTTTTTTTTTTTTTTTTTTTTTTTTTTTTTTTTTTTTTTTTTTTTTTTTTTTTTTTTTTTTTTTTATTTTATTATCGTTGCCTTTTTTCTGTCGCAACGCTTGTGCCAGTAATTTTTTAATTCAACAATATTAATATGACAGTGGTATAATTGTCTTCTAACTTAAGTTAGAGTACAAATAATTCTAGTTTGATACATTTCGATTCAAAATAATAATATGACAATTTAATATAGTAATTTAACAATTATAATATAATAATTTTCTAACTTAAGTTAGACGACATCCAATTTAAGTAAGATACATTCAATTAAGTAATAATACTATACAATATTTAAATTTCTGTTATTCAGTCTGATGCGAATGATATAACCATATATGATATGACTAACGATATGATAGTGTGACTGACTAACTAATAATTAAGTAGGTGATGCGACTAACTAACTTAATGAAATTCATTTCCATCTCCTTATAATATTATGATATATCATTAAATATAATTAAGGTAAGGTTTAATCTAATTTTACTTAGATACCTATTGGATTTTCTATTACAAATTAGATGATTATTATACCATTACAGAATGTCAATTTGCAGCGATAATAATAATTTATAATTAGATAATAATTACATTTACAATTACAATTTAATAATTAAAATATTTACAATTTAAATAAATTAAAATTAATGAATTTAAGAATAATTAATAATAATAAAAATATTTACAATTTAAATAACTTAAAATTAATGAATTTAAGAGTAATTAATAATAATAATAATTTCTCAATTAATTTAGACTACATTCGAATTCTATAACCACAGTGATGATATTCATTTGCAATGTCAATTTATAATGTTTTGTATCAATTAGTAGTGGTGGGTCGGGGTACGAGAAGGGGTAGAGGTGGTGCGTCCCGGCTGGGCCTGGTCGGCTAGCGGTAGCCAGCGCGACTGTGGACTCGGGACTCACGCGGATCCCAGCCAGTAGAACCCCCTCCATTCCCACTAATTGTGTTTAGCCCCGTTTGCCACACCAGCCTTTTGTACGACTTTCCTGGCGAACGTTAAAAACTTGTCTCTGAGACGGTCATCTGCAATAAGTAAAGGCAGATTGTGCTTTGTTATGTTTGTATCCGTATGGTTCTCCGTCTCATGTCTTAAGACACCATACTTGGGGCATTCGCACAGAATGTGCTCCACCGTCTCCTCGGTTTCATTGTCGCACTCACAGAACGGGGTGTCACAGATATTCCTTTTATATAGGTACGACCTGAATCCCCCGTGCCCGGTGAAAAGTTGTGCCGTGCAGTTGTCCATTTTTATTTTGCTTATTAGTCTGTAGGCCTTTCTTGCATCAGGGAAGAACATCTTGGTTGTTCCGCCCGCGGCCGCCTCTTCATATCTTTTTTGCCACTCACATATTGTTTTATCCCTGAGATGTTTCTTGGCATGAGAGAGCGGGAATAGGTCGTGTACGTGTCTGGTTTTTAGCTTAGTCGCTGCTTCCTTGGCGAGCTCATCCGCTCTCTCATTACCAGGGATTTCGTCGTGTGCTCTCACCCAATACAGATCGACTTTACCCCCAGAGGCCTTTAGCTCTTCCATTTTCTCTTTAATTTTCAGGGCCGTGGGATTCAGGCCGTTCGGGTCGGCGAGACACATTAACGCCGACCTGGAGTCACTGAGCAATGCTGCTGTTTTCAGTGATTTCTTGGTGGTCATCAGCTTGAGGGCTCTATAAATGGCCGCCATCTCCGCCTGGAACACACTACAGTAGTCCGGCAGCGAGAACTTTGCATGTCCCGTTTCTCTGCCGTCATGCCAGTATGTCACCGCGCCACCCACTTTGCCCTCGAGCTTGCTCCCGTCTGTGTATATCTGCGTTTCGTGGGTGTCTATTTTGTCCAATTCGGCCCGTCCGTCTATGCACTCAAATTTGAGCCTTTCCCGAAAGGCGGGGTGCGGCAGCTGGAAAGGGCTCACCCTCATTTCGAGCTCCCTGCCAGGGAGAGTTGGCAGGGGCTTGCCTCTCTTCACCAGGTATAGCTCCCTTTGTTCCACGGCTCTAAGATCTAGGGGTAAAATTCCCGACAGAATACAGCCAGACATTAGGGAGGTCGTGCGGTGCGATTTGCTGGTTAGGATGGCAAAAAGTCTGGTAATTCTGTCGAGTCTAGTTCGGATTTGTTTTCGTTCAGCGCTCATGCCCCAGACGTTAGACCCGTAGAGCACTATGGGTTCGATGACAGCTGTATAAATGGTCTTAATGATGTCCGGGTTTAGGCCCCATTGAGCTCTTGCCGTTTTGCTCACCGCTTTATATATATTAATCGCTTTGGCAGATGTTAGCTCAATATGTTTTCTGAAGTTCAGGTGCTTGTCCAGTGTGAGCCCCAATATCTTAAGGTCCGATGCGAAGCCGATCTCCGTGTTGTTCATTCTTATTTTCGGTGTCTCGTATTTGAGTTTCCTGGTTAGGATAATTGCTTGGGTCTTGCCAGCCGAGAATCTGAGCTTATTTTTCTCGCCCCATTCAGCAACGAACTCCAGGGCCGGGTTAAGCTTTCCCTCCAGATCGGCCCCCGTGCGTCCCTTGGCTACCAACAGCAGGTCGTCCGCAAAAGCCTGGATGTGCACCTCTGAATTGTCCATGGCTTTGAGCAAGGGGTCGAGTAGTAGATTCCACAATAGTGGACCCGCTGTTGAGCCCTGAATGCACCCCTTGCTCGTTGCCTTCGCCGCAGTGGCCCCCGCGTATTTGATTTCAATAGTTCTGCCCGAGAGATAGTTTTTGGCCAGGTAGTAGAGTGATTGGTCTATGTTGTTTGTTTTGATTTCCTGTAAGATCGCTGGCCACCAGGCATTGTCGAACGCTCCTTCGATGTCTAAAGAGACCACTGCGACGATGAGTTTTTCCCTGATGCCTTCTCTGATGAGCTCGACAGCGTCGTATAAGGCATCCTCTGTGCTCCTCTGCGGCAAAAACCCGTACTGTCTTGGGCTTATTTGCCCATTCCGCCCCAGCTCCCAGAGCATCCTCTTTGCCATCATTTTTTCTAGGCATTTCCCCAGAACAGGTAGCAGCCCAATTGGTCTGTATGACTTTGGGCTTGTGTAGTCCGCTTTACCCGGTTTCGGGATTACCTTGATCCTGGCCCTCTTCCACACTCGGGGGAAGACGCCCAACCGGAGGCATCTGTTATAGATGGCCAGAAGTACGTCGGGTTCCGCCCTATAGGCTTCCGCACAGATGTCCGAGGTGAATCCGTCCTCACCAGGAGCCTTTTTCGGGTTCATGCTAGCCCAGACTGCTTCCATCTCAGTCCCGGTAAAAGGTGTTGGAGTGCATTCAGCGATGACAGCCTCCTCGACACGTTTTCTTAGTAGAGCCTGTTGTCTGGTGTCGGTGTCGGTGTTATCGTCCGGGAAGAAGGTCTCCGCCAGCAGGAGGGCCGAGGATTCCGGGCTCAGGGTCTTTGTGGGGTCAGTGGGGGATCTTAGCAGTTTGTCTCCTTCCTTTTTTGTTGAGTTTTTTATGACTCTAAATATACCATCCCACATGGACTCTCGTTCCTGCCTTGTGCAAAATAGCTTCCAGCTCTGGGTGATGGCCGTTTCGATGCTCTCCTTATAGGTGCTTTTCTTTACCTTGAGTTCTTCTATTAGTAGGGTCCTTCTGAAGGGATTTGCATGTTTGATTTTCCTTTTTATTACCTTGATTTCTCTTTTGATTTTGTCCAGGTCTGGATTCCACCACTTGTTGCGATTTGGCTTTCTTGCGCTGTTTATTACGGGTATTGCTTTATTGCAGGCCGCGGTGATAGCCTCCTGGTACTCACAAACGAGGTCCTCAATGTGTTCAGCCGATGTTGCATCCTGGATGGAATGGATGTTTATGTTTCGCAGTCTTAGCGCGTCGACGAGGGCCGCCCGGAAAACTGGCCAGTCTGCCTTTGTTGAGTTGTAGATTCTTGTGGAGGGGTCAGGGATGTAAGTGTGTTCGCGGTCTAGACCTACGCTGTACTCTATTCTCCGGTGGTCGGTGAGCACTGCTGAGTCCTCGTCGACGCGCCAGTTGGCGATTCTCGGCAGGAGGTCGGGGGAACAAGCTGTTACATCCACTATGCTCGTGCACAGCTGTGTGCCCCGGTGTGTGTAGAAGGTTGGGGTGTTCCCGACGTTGAGCACATGCAGGTTCAACTGTGCAAGAAGTTGCGTGAACTCCAGCCCCCTTTCGTCGTCCTCATCACAACCCCACCACATGCTTTTGGCATTGACATCACCTGCAAGTATGAGCTTGTCCTCGTTCATGTGATTTATGATGGTTGCGACGTGGTCAAGGTGAGGTCCGATGTCTGCGTCACCCTCCAGGTAGACACCAATTATGCCCGCCCTGAAGTTGTTCAGGGAGACCTTGAATCCAATCACGTTGCCACTCTGGCGGGAACTGTCCTCTGTGATTGCGATGTTTTTGTCTATGATGATTGCCGCCGATTTGACCGGGTTTGTAGTGTTGGCTCCCGCCCATTGAATGACTCTGTGACTGGAGGTGACAAAGCCTTTAGCGCCGACGTAGGGTTCCTGAAGCAGGAGAATCGAGATTCCGCGGGTCTCGGCATCCGCGATGGCCTCTTTCGTGGCAGCATAGCCCCTTCCCAGATTGACTTGGACTATTTTTATGGCAAGTGGGCCCGGTGCTTCAGCAGTCGTAATTTATAGATGATCTGGCTATCCGGTCCCACTTGCGCCATTCCGGGCAGTCGGAGCTGTACGCGGGGTGGTCAGTGACAGTTGCTCTTGCAGACGAGCAGTTGCGACATAGGGGTTTGGCGCTTTCCCTCTCGCAATGGCGGGTGTCGTGTTTTCCCGCACAGTATCCACAGGTGGGCTCCTCTTCACAATCGCGAGCCAGATGTCCGTATCTAAGGCATTTAAAGCACTGCACCACCGGGGACTGGTCTGTGGCTATGACACTCTGGTATCCAATCTTTACTCTCCGGTCGACGAGTGCTTTCCACATTAACGGATCCACCTCCAGAACAACACCGCAGGTTTCAGGCTTCCTGGTCTTGGTTCTTCTGAGAACCCTGACGTTACGGGCTCCCTCTGGGATGCTCTGGAGAGTCTTAGAGTTCTGGTTAGATACCGCTTTCTCAATCTGGTCGTTAGTAAGGTCATTGATAACCCCGTGCAGCTTAAGTTGGGGGTTCTTGGGTTTAGGCTGGGTGATATTCAGGGAGTCGGTCTGCTCCTTGAGTGCGGTACCTAAGGTCTTTCTATCAGGTTCGTTGTCGCACCCGATGACCACCTTCTTGTTTCTGGTGCCTCTCATTTGGGTTATGCCAATCCCCAGATCTATGACATTAATTTTCGATTTTATATGCTGTATGACCTCAGCGCTGGTGTGTCTGGGGTCCTTGGATTCGACCACCAAAGAGTATCGCGGTGTGGCCGCCACCTTAGCGTATGTGGGTGGCTCTGTGTGCTGGTTGTTTGTGACTGAGTGGTCTCGTTTTTGTGTCTGATGGTTCGATACTGCGAGGTCTTGCTTAATGCTCTCGACTGCCATCCTTATGGGCGCCGCAATCTCCGCCACCATATCGACTGATCTCTTGACATCCTTCCCTACCTCCTCCACTCCCGCCCCGGCCTTCAGGCATGGTTCCAGAATCTGCTGGACGCTGGAGTCTATCCTGCTTATGCCCGCCCTTATTTCGGCCTTGATAGGCTCAAGGTCCGACGGTGTGCCAGACGGAGTGTGGGCATCGGTTTGCGCGGACGATGGTGCTCCGCCTTCCTGGACCACCCTCTTTAGGGAGTCAAACTCTTTCAGGAGGATGTCCACTCTCGCGTCCAGGGCCTCCTCAATATGCTCCAGCCGGAGGTTGATGTTTTCGGGGGGTGGCCTACTTTTGGGGGTAGTGTCTTCGACAGTGCGCCTAAGGCAGTCTATTTGATTTGACACTGTGGTGATATTGGTGTGGAGTTTTTGTATTTCCGTCTTAATACCTTTAATCCTGTCATCCCTAGCCGAATCCACTTTTGGGTCCGGCTCGCTCTGTCTACCTTCTTCTAATGCACTTTCCAGCCTCTTTATGGCTTTTGTGGCCTCGTGTAGGTCTTGGAAGGGGCCGGCGGTTTCACTGTTTAGCCACTTCTGAACCCAGGTTAATGACTCCTGGTTCCGTTCCAAGTCCCCCGTAGCTCTGGCCAGTTGTTCTACCAGTGTTCTCCTCACCTCAGCCATTTCTGCAGCGTGCGCCCTTTCGGCCCGCACCAATTCTTGGGCATGTCTACCCCTTTCCCTCTCCAGGCTGCACTTGTGGCGCGACCTGGAATCCGACAGGGCCAGCACGGTCTCATATAGGGACTGGAGGCACTCCATGGCGGTGGCCTTGTTCTCCCTCCGCATATTTCCCGCCTCCTCCAGCGCGGTCTTGCCCCTCTGCAGCAGTTCGTTGGCGTGTCTAGTGGCTTCGTCCATGTGGGCCCCGTGGCCCCTTATGTGGACGGGCAGCATGCTGTCCCGGCTGCAGTGAGAGGTGTCCGAGGCCTCCGACAGCCGGTCCTCGGTGTCGGTGCTCCCTATTGTGCCGGGTAGATCGAACTCCTCCAGTAGGGGATCGTGGTCCAGGATGTTAGACTCAGGTGTTCTGAAGAGCTCGCTTTCCGAGAGAGTGACCTGTCTCGAAGCCTTCTTGAGGACCTTTTCCCTTAACGACCCCTTAGATTTGGTGGAAGCATTTGATGGACTCCTGGCACTGGTCTTCGGGTGTCGGTGTGCCTCCGCCGCTCCGATCTTTCTGTGGGGGCCCAGAGTAACTTTTCCCTGTGCCTGGGTGCCAGAGGGGCCCGGTTCGGCCGGATTTCCCGCTGCGTTCTTCCTTGGGGGGTTGGTGGGGGGTTTGTCCGCCATTTCCAGGTGTTGCTCGGAGGAGATATTCTAGATGGAGTGATGCACCAGTATGTACAGGTCTCGAAACTATGATTTTGTGGATTTATAAATTTTTGGGGGGGGGGGGGGGGGGGGGGGGGTAGGTGTTGTGGGGGTTTACAGGGGTAAGGAAAAGGATGGCAATGTCCTAGGGGAGAAAGGACGAAAAATGGGGGAGATACGAGATTTTTCTCCCAAATGGCGAAGGGGAGGGGGGGGTGAAGGTATGGGGGAGGAGCCCCTCACTCTCCTTAACAGAGGTGCCCGATGGATTTTAGGTCAGCACTTCGAGGAAAAAAGTTATTCCCCTCGAAGTGCAAAAATCTTCGATTTCGGAGTCAGTGAGGGGGGGGTTTAATAGATCGCCCTTATGATCGCTTCAGATCAAACTGAACGAAAATTCGCTCGAAATCGCGCTCCGACGCTCCGTTTCGGCGCTACGTCGATTACAAAGTTATCCGGTAATGGCGTCCAGGGGTCTTATTTTATTTAAAAATTCGTATCTCGGAAGTTTGTGGGCGGATTCGAGCGAAATTTTTTGTAGGTCTTTCTTCGATAATTGGAGCAACTGTTAGGGCGTCTTCGGGGGGGGGATCCGGTGGAGAGTCTTTGAGAAATCGGGCCCCGAAAAACAGGAGAACTGGAACCTTTCCGCAAAAAGCGTTGTTTTCCGGGAATACGAGGGTTAGAGCAGTGTGTGATAGGTCGTTGTGACGGCCGGAGCAAGGCGGATCAGATACAGGTGCAAAAAATTTTTTAGAAGAAGAAACAAGAAGATGCCAAAATTTTTATCGAGGGACCTGGTGCATTCAAAAATCGATTTCTCCAAAAATTGCTGGCGGATTTGTGCCAAATTTTTTGTGTGCGTCCCTCAGTGGGTGGGGCGACTGCCAGGGGCAAAAAAGAACGGGGTCCAGGAACAAATTTTTGAGTTATAGGGCCCCGAAGAAAAAGAACGCCGAAAAGTATGCGAAAATTTAGAAAATATTAAAAATCTCCGGGAGTACCCAAGGGAAATCTATGTGTGGCACGTCGTTGTGACGGCCGAAGTGGGGCGGATGAGATGTATTCGAAGAAAAAATTTTTTGGGACAATTTTTGGGAGTGAGGGTATTCTATAAACTTGTCGTGCGGTCGTGTTATACGGGGCACGTGTATATATTGGCCTGTAGAATCTGAAGTTGTAGTCAGAAAATTACGAAATATGTCTCAAATTGCAGGGCAGAGTACACTGGTCACTATTCTCAAAGAAAAAGCATATGTCGTCGCTTTAGTTTTTCGGTGAGTCGCTCCGCAAGTTGTAGCAAAATTTACGGAAACCGCGGGAGGCTTGCACTGCACTTTGTCCATGCACTATCTTCAAAATTTTGATGTGTATCCTCTAGTGGGTTGGTTATGGGTCCGCTGACGCATACAATTGATTTTTATCACCGTCGTTCTAGAAGATGGCGTAACGGTTTTTTGAAGGTCAAATTAGTAAAAAGGCGATATCTCAACCTGTGGTTGTGAGAAAAATCTGAAACTTTGCACAGGGGTGCAGGGCACTTAACTACACCTACTTACGCCAAAAAAGTTGGGGGTCGTCGCTTTAGATTTGACGCCGCACGCACTAATAGGTCATATTCTTGCAGATCTCGCACAAAAACTTGTGTAAAAAATCAGCCGATGGTGCGATTTTGATGTGGAAAACGTCAAATGAAAGGGCCGGCCGAGACGAATCCAACGACGTATGTAGCTTTGCACTGGGTCCAAAAACTGGCGAGATATGGGCTTCTTTAGGTGCTTTCAGTCACTTTTCTAAGGCAAAAAACACTAAAAACGCTCTAAAAAATCCAATTTTGCACTTAAAATTTTTCTGAAACCACCAGCGGATAGCTGGCGTCAGCGCGCAACTTTTGATGTATAACACTGATTTTTAGCACTATTAATACCGAACTTAGCGATTTTTTGACACAGAGCGTCGCGGAAACGATGTTGACGGGTCGAGATCTCGCACCAGACTGGGTTAGGTTAGGTTAGGTTAGGTTAGGTTAGGTTAGGTTAGGTTAGGTTAGGTTAGGTTAGGTTAGGTTAGGTTAGGTTAGGTTAGGTTAGGTTAGGTTAGGTTAGGTTAGGTTAGGTTAGGTTAGGTTAGGTTAGGTTAGGTTAGGTTAGGTTAGGTTAGGTTAGGTTTTTTTTTTTTTTTTTTTTTTTTTTTTTTTTTTTTTTTTTTTTTTTTATCCTACGCCTCCGAGCTTTATTCTTCGGAGTCCTTATTTACAGTATTAAGTTTATAGCTAGTTCTCTTTGTCATTCTTCTCGCTTTTAATCCACATACATTCTGCATACCAATTTCATTCATCCTCATTCATTCAATATGGACTTGCGCCCATTAAAAAGATAGAGCTATTCATTAATTCTAATTAAACGCAACACCGGGGACAGTGAAAGGGGGAGAGGGCATATGTTTTATTTCAGCGTAGCTTTCTGTAACTTGTTTGTTTGTATTAAATTATATATTCGTTCAGTTTTTATATATTCGTTCAGTTCTTTTTTTTTTTTTTTTTTTTTTTTTTTTTTTTTTTTTTTTTTTTTTTTTCTTCCAGTTACAGAATTACAAATTTGCTTACAACATATTACTTATACACTATGTTATGTTTACATATCATTACTTACATACTATATTTTATATTTCTGTTATATATTACATTTTTCGGCTATGGAGACCGTGTTGGGTATATTACTATTTTGGGTTTATTAACAATTTTTTATATACATACAAATGAGAAAATTTGTACTAATTATAAAAACTTAAGACTATTCCTTATATTATTATACAGTTGTCTTATGTTGACATAGATATACTGACAATATTTACACAACATAATTTTCTATGACTTATTTCTATTGTTTACTGCTATAGCTGCTTTTTTACAATACTCCAGGAACAGTTCTCTGCTGTATACTCCCTCGAGTAATCTTGGTAATACATTTTGACAAAGTTTTGTTCCCAACCGACACTCAAGACGCAGCCTCTCATAGTCCAGGGCCGGGCAGTCCAGGAGGACGTGGAGGACAGATTCTGAACACGCAGGGTCGCAGATGCATGACGGACTCTCCTTGCACTTGAAGCGGTGCAAGTACTCGGAGAATCCGCCATGACCCGTCAACACCTGGGTGACAAATCTGTCCACCTTTATTTTTCTTGTGATCCTATATGCGGCTATCGCGTCAGGGAAGAAGACCCTGGTGACGCCAGCCGTTTCCCCGGTCCGATACCGCTGGTTCCATTCATCAAGCGATTGCATACGAATGCTCCGCCTGATGAATGAAACCGGGCAGCTGTCGTAATCAAACGCGCGTTTCGACTTCAGCGCAGCTTCCTTGGCCAGATGGTCGGCACGCTCGTTCCCCTCTAGCCCTGCGTGGGCTTTGATCCAAAACAAATTAACATGTTTGTCCCGGAGCAGAGCCCTCCGCAGGTGTTCCCGCGCCTCTACGGCCAGGGGATGGAGGGCTTTGGTGTTCTTGAGTGTGAGCAGTGCCGACAAGGAGTCGGAGTATATCCCGACTGATCCAGCCAAGTTGTCTGCGGCCATCCGCGCCGCCCGGCATATCGCCAGGAGTTCCGCCTGGTAGACCGTGCAGTAGGACGGCAAAGCAAGCTTGAGGGTTTTGGTTTCGGCGGCGCCAGCCCATACGGACAACGCCGCCCCCACTTTGCCCTCAATCTTGCTGCCGTCCGTGAATATGTTGAATTTGTGTTCGCAATTTGCGGAGAATTGTTCTTGGTCGACCAGGCACTTGAACTCGAGGTCGACATGACAGGCGGGATGCGGAGACCGCAGAGCCGAGGACATCCGCTCCACCTCCCGATCCCCTATCACCCGCTGGGGTACCCCCCTCCGAGCCTCGTATAGAGTCGCTACTTCGCGAACGCGAAGGTCGAGGGGGAGTATACCAGCGAGCAACAGTGCGGAGTTCAGAGAGGTGGTCCGGTATGCTCTGCAAAGCTTCTGTGCGAAGCCGCGTTGGACCACGTTCAGCTGCTTGCGAATACCTAACTTCTCTACGGCCGGCGCCCAGACGGCAGCCGCATACAAGATCACAGGCTCAACCACCGCTCTGTAAATAGTGCGGATGACTTCAGGATGGAGACCCCAGCTGGCCCTAGCTGCTCGGGCCAGCTGGTGGTAGAAGGCGACCGCGCGCTTACAGACGTTCGCGACGTGGGTGTTAAAGGTGAGTTTTTGGTCTAAGACGACCCCCAGCAGCTTGATTTCTTTCGTCAAGACGATGTCGACCCCGCCCATGTGAAGACGTGGGGTGTCATACTTCAGTTTGCGCGTCACAACCATAGCGTTGGTCTTGTGAGGCGCAAACCGAAGCTTATTAGACTGACCCCACGCTCTCACACGTTCGAGGGCGGCATTGGCCTGCCGTTCGATCTCGAGGGCCGTCTCACCCTCAAACACCAACACCACATCGTCGGCGAAGGCCTGCGCGTAGTCGCCTTTGGCCTCCATTTCCTGAAGCAGTGGATCTAGGAGCAAATTCCACAATATCGGCCCACCGATAGACCCCTGCACGCAGCCCTTCCCGGTGTCTCTTATGTGCTCCTCCCCCAGGTACCTCACTCTGGCTCGCCTTTCACCCAGGTAACTGCCCAAGAGCCGCCTGATGTTATCGGGGCACTTTTCCTCAGCCAGTCTGACTCTAATCCTGGGCCACCAAGCGTTGTCGAAAGCGCCCTCTATATCCAGCGAAACCAGAACAACAATCCTCCTCCTCTCCAGATTGTGTCTGATGTGTTTCACCAGGGTATAGAGGGCGTCCTCTGTACTTCGCTGGGGCATAAAGCCAAACTGGCGAGTACTAATCTTGGGCACGAGGTGGTGCTGTAGCCTGGCGACAAGCATCTTCTCCAGGATTTTCCCAAGCACCGGAAGGAGCCCAATTGGGCGATACGATTTAGGTGTTGTGTACGTATCCTTCCCCGGCTTTCGGAGGAAGATCACCGTGGCCTCCTTCCAGGGCCTAGGAAAATAGTGGAGCTCAAGGCACTTGTTGAAGATGCACAGGAAGAGGTTCGGGTCCAATTGGATCGCGTGCAGACATATATCGGCAGTGAAACCGTCCGCACCTGGGGCCTTCTTCGGGTCAAAGGACCGGCTGGCCAACTTCAACTCGAGATGTGTGAAGGGAGGGTCGCCTTGGTCCGAAGAAGTCTCGATGTCGACCCGCTCGGCCAAGACCCTCACCCGGCGGTGCTCCTCGGAGTCATCCTCTTCAGAGTCCTCCGGGTAGAAGGTCTCAGCCAAGAGTCGGGCCGAGCCCCTCGCATCTAGCCCCATACCGTTTACCACCAGCGGTGGATCTTCGTCTCTCCTGGTGGTCCTACCGAGTACCCTGTATATGCCCCCCCATACACTCTCCCCATCCTGTCTCTCGCAGAAGGAGACCCAGCTGCGCGTCTGCGCGTTTTTAATCTCGGTCCGGTATCTCTCCTTGACTTCCAGGTACTCGCCGATGACCTTATCCCGCCTAATCGGTGCGGCACACCTGATCCTCCTTCTCCTGGTGACCACCTCGCGCTTTAGCGCTGCCAACTCCTCGTTCCACCACGGCATAGCTAACACGTCCTTCCTCTTTATGGGTGGAATAGCCCAAGTGCATGCTTCATCCATATAATTGTTTAAACTGGAAACTAGGTTGTCTAGTTCCAGTTTAGTGTTTAAATTTTGAATTTTGTCTATTTTTAGGTTATTAAGGTCAAAAATTTGGCCCAGTTTGTCAGTAAACCGGGCCCAATTTGCCTTTTTTGTGTAAAATTTCCGAGTCGTATGCCGAATGTTGTTTTTGTTTATGCACTTGGACTTTATGAGGAAGGATATGCCGTTGTGATCCGAGCAAGTCAGGTCATCGCGCACGCGCCAGTCGTCCACCAGGCCAAGGAGGTCAAGAGATACAGCAGTTATATCAATATAACTGCTGTAACCTACGCCGCCCCTGATGGCGTCATAAGTCGGGGTTTCCCCTTGGTTAAGGAGAGACAGGCCGAGATCCTCCAAGGTCCCGCACAGGTCTTCGCCACGGCGATCCGTGACGGGACTACCCCACCAGACACATTTGGCATTTGCGTCGCCTCCAACAATCATACTCCGAGCTCCCGTCTCGCGTTGCACCCGGCGCAGGTGTGCCAGGTACGAGTCCATCGGCTGGTTGGGCTCGAAGTAGAATGAAACCAGGGTAATTTCCCTGCCGCGAACCTGGATCCCCACCACTGTGATGTTGTTCGTGGTGAGTTCTGGGTACTGTTTCACGTAAAAGTCCGCGCCAAAAATTATGATCGCGGACTTGACAGTCCCATTTCCTTGGTCCGCAGGCTGGAAGACCCTGATCCCATTCCTACCCGTCACTCGACCCTCTCCGCCGACGTATGGCTCTTGCACCAAAGCAACCCGCGCTCCGAGGCTAGAGGCTTCGATCAGCAACTCGGAGTATGCCTGCTTGCAGCGCTGGAGGTTCACTTGGAGGATTTTTTGTGCCGCTGCGGCCACCGGCGCGCCCTTAGCAGTATGCTACGGTCGAGCGGGCGAGGTCGTCCCACCTTTTCCTGACGGGACAGTCGCTGCTAAAGGCGTTGTGCTCATGATTCTCGAGCTTAGCCTTGCGACAGTTCCGGCAGGAGGGTGGGGACCTCAACCGCTCGTCCGGGCACTCCGACCTCAGGTGCGGACCGCCGCAGTGGCTGCACAGGTCAGCCGGGTCTTTACAAAATCTCCGCCCGTGGCCATATCCCAGACACCTTGTGCACTGCACTAACGGTGACTGGTCCTCCGCTCTCACTGACATAAGGTCGATATGGACATAGCCCTTGTCGGTAATTCTCCTCCAGAGAGCGGGCGACGTACTAAGTACGACGTTGGCCACGTGCGGATTTCTCGCCCTTCTACGGTACTTAACTTGGAGACGGTCGTCCCCGCTGGCGAGGCCGCCAAATAGGTCCCGGTTCTGATTCCTCAGGGCCTTGATGATGTCATCGTCGGTATGTATAGTCAATACGCCTCGGAGGACCAGAAGAGGGTCCCGATTTTTGGCTTCCTCGACGACGAGGCCCGTTCCCTCCTTAGTCAGCCTATTTTTTGCCTTGTTACGTTCCTCGGTGGACCCAAAGCCCATGACGACCCGTCTGTTTCTAGCTTTACGGACCCTTTCTATTTTCACCCATCCCTCTTTGGCGTCAATAGTTTTTCTCACCCTGTCTAGGACCTCTTCACTCGTTTCTTTCTCGTCCTTAGATGAGATAATTACTGAGTGGAGGGCCGCAGGTTCTGGCGGCTGTTGTGGCCTCATTGCGACCACGCTGGCGTAGCTTTTCAGGCTTACAGCTTCCACGGCTTCGCCGACGCGTGTTACATGCTCCTGCAGAGCCGCCAGTATTTTGTTGTTTTCTAGGAGGAGCTGTGAGTGCTCATCTAGCTTCTCTTTCAGTCCGGCGTCCGGGGACACCGCGGGCGCGACAGCGGCGCTCGTATTCACCGATGCCGCGACCGCGGGGGATCCGTCCGCCTTCTGAGCCCTCTCGGTAATAAGCTCAAAATCTGTCTCCTCCACTAGTTTCCTTAGCTCTCTCAGGCTATTAACGAATACCTGTTTAATTTCCCTCTTTAGGTTCTTAGACAGGGCAAGTTGTGCCATTGCTTCTTTGAACAGCTTATTTGCCTTTTTCACCCTTATTGTGCTCTCTGTTTTTCCTGGCGACATGGTCCATGTCACCCCCCGTTCCTTTGAGCTATCAGGGGTTTTTCCCGCAGTCGCTTTTTCAGCCTTGGAAGTGGAAGGGGTAACCTGCGTCACCGTAAATGTTTGATCATGTGTCGTCCCTTCCACCGTCTCCAGACTAGGTTGAGGCGATAAGCTCTTGGCTTTGGTGGGGGTTTTAGAGGAAGGGCTTGTCGTCTTTTGATCTTTTTGCGGGGTCCGAATCATTTTTCTCGGAGGCTGCGTCGTGTGTATATGTCAAGTACAAAATTGTATAGTTACGATTGAATGTCAATATAATGTCAGTAATAAAACCGCAATAGCGGGGTGTATAAAACAGAAGAACTGTTCCTGCTAGTATAATGCGCTGCAACTCAGTTGTAGCTCGTGATGATTTATTTACAATATATGCTGGTAATTGTTCCCAGGTCTTGAAATTTACTAATTCCTAACTTAAAACTATAAAAAGTAGCGAAAACGCTACTTTTTGTCTTTTGACTCTACGTAGAGTCGCCCGTCGCTATGCAATCGAAGGCCCTTCCAGAGGGCTTGTCAATAACGAAAACCGCGTCGCTCTACGACGAACGGTTCCCGAGATATCGTGATTTAAAATTTTTCCAAAATGGCGGACCGAAAGTGGTTCCGCTGTAACCGATATTTCAAAAATTTATAACTCGGGAACCGCTAGTCGCAGAGAACTGAGCGACGGCTCCCCGTAATGGGCTTCTTGTGGGCTATCCGAAACCCGTCAAATTTTAGAGATCTGTCGGTCGACTCTATATAGAGCCGTTACCCCTCACAAAATGAAGAGCTCGCCCCAACAATTAACCTAAAGAAAACCGCAAGTTTCTAAGACGTTTGGATCGGGAGTTATAACAAATTTAATATTTTAAATATGGCCGCCAATATGGCCGCCGATACACGTAATTTTTACAAGATCCGTTGTTTATGGACGAATCCTCCCGTGCTTGGGCTCGTTGGATTCGTCTTTTTATCCTCTACACGATTAATATGTTATATACAAAAAATTTTGAACCCCCGATTTTTAAAATTCAAAAAACACAAAAAATTTTTCAAAAACCTTAAAAACTACAAAAAATTACATAAAAAATTCTTTAAAAAAGTAAAAATATTGTTTTATTTACATATAAATAATTTTTTGATAGAGATTGCAGAGCGATTCAACCCCGTTTTCAACCCCCACGTGTCAACCCTTAAATTTCAAAAAATTTTTTCTCGGAAACTACTGAACGAAAAATTCTGAAAATTTGTACACTTGTAGATCTTATTAAGACCTACCAAATAAACAAAAAATATGGGGGTGTCATCGATCTTAATTTGGAATTAAAATTTTTTGAATTTTGGTAAAATTTTGAAATTTGAATAACTCTGCAATCCCTGACCTTAAAATTATGTCCAAGGTGTCGGTGAGTTGGGCGCGTTGTGCCGCGTCAGATGAGCCGCTATTTGATGTCCTCGGGCCACTGGATCCAAGACCACGTGGCCACGTGGTCGGTGGTTTTTCTTGAATAACTTCGCGAGTTTTCACCAGAAAAATCCGACTCGCGTGTCAGATTAAAGAGCTCAAAGAGCCTCGTCTGAAGATGTAAAAATATCTATACGTCGTCGATCTTGTTTCCGTGGCGTTTTCACTTAAAGGTTTTTGAAACACAATTTTTCACAGTTTTTTCGATTTTAAAAATAGTTTCCACAAATTTTCCACCAAACAAATATCACCATCACTTAGAGCGCGCAAAGGCGCAAATTTTGACGTATAGTACTTTGTTTTCCGTGAAAGAAAAACCACTTTTATGAATTTTTAAATGTTAAAAATTGCGGGAGCGACTTAACAAAACACTTTACTCGACCGTTCTAAGTGGCGGGCGGGGCGTCTCTGGTTAGGTTAGGTTAGGTTAGGTTAGGTTAGGTTAGGTTAGGTTAGGTTAGGTTAGGTTAGGTTAGGTTAGGTTAGGTTAGGTTAGGTTTTTTTTTTTTTAGGTTTTTTTTTTTTTTATTTTTTTTTTTTATTTCTATACCTCCTATACATTACTATTTAGGAGATTGGTGTTTTCTCGTAATTTACTCATCCATACCAGTTCTCGCTTGTATTCCTCTCGCACTTTCATTCCGCATACTTATTCTTTCTAGCATTCATCGTCTTTCGCACTCAGGGTGGGTTCCCTTCTACCCTTTTTTGGGCCTACCTATCTACATTTTTATATTTCGCATGCATAGAACACCAGGGTAATAACTTAGAAATGGTAAAAACTTTTTATTTTTACAGGGGAGTACTTCTTTTATGTACTTTGTGCTGTGACTAATAAGCCTTACAAATTCTTCTTACATCTATTTCTTACTTACTTATTACACAAAACTTATTATTATTACTCATTTACATACATTTTCTTTACGACGTTTATATTATTCTAAGCTTAATGACTATATTGATTTGTGTTGTAAATAAACCTATATTACTTACAATTTTTACGTATTTATGTACCTATTTCTTGCAATATGAATATTCATGTAAAGTATGTTTTAGATTTCTCTTGGACTATTTGTTACTATTTAGTTTTAACAATTTTCGCTAAATTTTTTCGAATGCATGTAAATTATGACCTTCTACTATAATAGACGTGACTTTTCGATTATATTGTAGACATAATTTATTAATTTGGATTAACTTAAACATTTAATTAGCAGTTTCCTTACAACTATGACATTTTGATGACAACTTATTCTAGTCCTATTACTAATAATTACCATGCTAAAAGAATTATATACAATTATATAATCTCAGCATATTTGCCTGCCCCTCGATTGACTACAGTTTTCGTACATACTCCAATTGACAGGACTAAGAATTTGACAGAATTTTTATTGCTCCCTGTCAGATAAAAAGCCCCCCATTTGACCCCGGCTAGGATGTTCTGCACAGGAGCCGGAAGGCGTGCGTTCCCCTCTTGCTCTGCGAGAGTCTTGTTACACAACAAACTTTCAAGTTTCTTCTGAGGCCAAGACTCCCACAGGTTGTCCCGCGCGCATCTCGCCAAGGGATAGGAGACATTTTCTTGTTTTGCCCCTGTGCCGACCTTCGCGCCCTTAGCAATATGCTACGGCCGACCGCGCCAATTCATCCCACCTGCTTCTGACCGGGCACTTGTCGCTAAAAGCGTTATGCTCGACATCGTCGAGCTTCGCCCTGGTACAGTTTCTACAGGAAGGCGGGGCGGACGCGGCCGGACCGGTGCAGTCCGCCTTTAAGTGCGGGCCGCCACAGTGGCTACACACTTCTGCCGACTCCGTGCAGAACCTCCTGCTATGTCCATATCCAAGGCATCGGGCACACTGCACTAATGGGGACTGGTCCTCAGCCCTCACCTTCTGGAGGTCGATGTGAACAAAGCCTCTTTGGGTGATCCTACCCCAAAGGACGGGCGAGGTCTCCAGTACCACGTGGGCAGTATGGGGGTTCCGAGCCCGACGCCTGAAACGGACCCTAACCCTGCAGGTCTCCTGGTCGAGGTCGTCAAACAACTCCCGATTCTGGTTCCTAAGGGCCTTCAGAATCGCTTCATCAGTGTTATCTGAGATAACTCCCCGAAGAACCAGAAGCGGGTCCCTGTTTGTGGCCTCCTCGACCAGGAGGCCTTTACCTTTCGCTTCCACCTTTTCTTTCACTTTTTTCCTCTCCTCAGTGGTGCTAAAAGTCAGCACCACTTTTTTGTCTCTCGCCTTGCGGACCCGCTCCACCTTGGTCCACCCTTCTTTTGCCTCTATCGTCGCTCTGAGCTGAGAGAGGACGTCGTCGCCTGTCTTCGTCTCGTCTGTGGACGATACGACGAGCGAGTGCAGTGTTGCCGGTCTCTTTGCCGGAGACCCGACCGCGGCCGCAGCAACGTTCGCGTATGTCCTCTGTTCGACGATGACATCCTCTCTCCGCTCCGCAACTTTTTCCTGCAACTCCTTTAACTGCCTCGTATTTTCCTGTACTACGAGGGTCTGCTCATTTATTGCATCCCTCACCTCTTTCATCTCCACGTATTCCTGATCCTCTATAAAGAGTTCGTCTATTTTATTATAAAGTAATCTTTGCCAATCAACGGCCCACTGCAAGGCCTCTTTATATTCTTTTTTTAAATTTCTTGAAGATTTTATTACGTCTTTTATTTTATCTTCTATTATGTTCGCCAGGTTATCGCGGCCGTTTTTGTCACATAAGAGTTCATACATATTTTCTTCCTTCCACTTCGGTGGGAGCCGAGAAGTAGGAGGGGATCTTTCAGCAGTCTCAGGAGTGCGAGTTGTCCTGCTAGAAGAGGGGGGGGTGCGCATCCCGAACATGTCTGAGCGGGTCTAAATGGATTAAAATAAATAATTTTTGTTAATATAAATTTGTATAGGAGGTGCGTCAAGGAGTGTAAAAATATTAGATTTAAAAAGTCAAATAAGTCCAAAACAAGAAATCGGTCAATAAACCTTGTATTATTAACAAATATAGTCCTGCAATAGCAGTCCGTAAACAAACCTCGGTCAACGAAGGACAGGCAAATATGCCTGAGTCTTAAAACTAAGTAAAGAGACGTCCGTACCGATTTTTCGGGGGAACTCTACCACGACTCTACATAGAGTCACCTGTCTAGCTCTATCAGATAGCCCCTGCCGAGGGCTGGTCAACAGAAAAAACCGCGTTGCTCTACGACCAACGGTTCCCGAGCTATTGCGATTCAAAAATTTCCAAAATGGCGGACCAAATAGTGGTTCCGACTTAACCAAAATTTTAAAAATTTATTTCTCGCGAACCGCTAGTCGCAGAACAATGTGCGACGGCTCTCCGTGCTGGTCTCGTCGAGGCCTACCCGA